>OZ012690.1:33123275-33313275 GCA_963942565.1 Maea johnstoni
TACCGGCCAGGTTATGAAAACATTTAAACGCAGTGATAAACTGAACAAGAATAATATATTACAGCCAGATATTTTTTCAAACAATTGTATTATGCCATCAGAATATTTCCATACATGTCAGTGCAAGTGCACGTTTCAGATGTAAATGTTTTAATAACGGTAGAAATGTTACAAAAATATTTTCGAGTAGTAATGTGATGATAATGAGTTATCACTGTAAAGATGTTGAATACCTAAATATCTAGCAATGAGTGGAGGAATATTTGGTCCATGTCAGAGATATATCATGTGAGGATGTATTTTACCTTTCAGTCACGCTATGGAATATGGTATCTTGCTACGGATTCCTTTTTAATTTGATTAAGCTAGATATCAAGGGTAATTTACGAGATCTGATGTCGGTAGTGTTGCATGATATATGCACTCTCGACACGTCAAATTTCATAAGTTATTTCAGCATCGCAATGGTATATGTGATACATCAGCTGTACCCTTTAATGTGACATCCACATTACTCAAGCACAGCACACAATAGCTCGGCAAAAACCGTTCTAGTCCAGCAATATGAATATATGGATGCGAAAAGCTTTAACCTAAACTAACGTATAATCTAATCATTGACAGCACGATATGAATATATGAATCCAAATGGCTGTAAATTGAAATACCGTAAGATTTGTTTTGCCAATAGAGTACGTCCTACTATGGCAATGTCTGGCGTTCAGATCTGACGCATTACTAGTGCAAACCTGATTGTGATATGTTGAACATATGTATTACTCTCTCAGCTATGTTTATATGGTGATTGTTTAACCATACTGCTGAATTCAGCGTTGCCAGGGGTAACCAATCATCCTACCAACCAAGATTCAGACTTAATGAGACAGTTTCTAGATAAGAAAATGACACTAACCCAATCTTGTCTAAAACACGACGAAACGTCGTGGGTGATACCTTTCTAATTCTCATGAAAGTATCTTGTGAGAAATGGCCAGAAAAGGAATGTTAATCACAAACCACCCTGTAAATCTCATACACATAGTTACATACGTTTACCATCTATTATCGACAAATGTATATCAGGTAAGAATGCTACATTATCTGATTATGCATAGATAGGTTAAACAATTTGCGTGTTTCTTATAACCTCTTTAAACTCTTTCACATTTGAAGCTTACACACTAACCGACGCATACGGAAACACCCTTATAAAAAGCAGTATTTTGAGAAATATTTTACTGATGGTTGCAAATATTTCCGTTATATATTCTTCGAATATCACTATTTCACGAGTTTCGTTCACAATTGTCAGACCATGTGTCACTTCACAGCATTGAAAGGGTTAACATTTTTTCTTATTCCAGGTATACAGCACTTCAAAATATTTATCTTTTCTTGAAATATTGTTTCTGTCTTATTCCATGCCTATTCTCCACGTTCCAATGCCTAAAAAATGTTTTAAAATGTCATGGGTGTTATACCTTTTGCCCTTTTCTATTCTAGTGCTCACCTTGGATGGATCGGGCCTGCTGCACGGACAATACATCTACAGGAATTCATAACTCCAGCGCCTGGCTAGGCTTTAACTGGAACCACTGCCCCGGACAGCCTCTTTCTGACAAATGTCGCCGTCATTTTGTCCAAGATCTCTGTTTTTATGAATGCTCGCCCAATGTTGGCCCCTGGCTGGTTAAGGTAGGTTTAAAAGGGCAACTAGCAGTAGTAGTAGTAGTAGTAGTAGTAGTAGTAGTAGTAGTAGTAGTAGTAGTAGTAGTAGTTGTAGTTGTAGTTGTAGTAGTAGTAGTAGTAGTAGTAGCAGCAGCAGCAGCAGCAGCAGCAGCAGTGGCAGTAGTAGTAGTAGTAGTAGCAGCAGCAATAGTTTGGAATCTGACTTTTTGATTTTCGTGACTTTTTCTGTCATATTTACACTACTCGTGACTAGCCAGTTGTAAATGGTGGAGGCCAGTTTTAATGGTGGGTACTACACATAGAACCCAGCGAAAATTACGGCTTAGCCCCGTATCACTGGGAGATACATGTAGCTAGCAGTTAGTGGCAAAACCTGAGACCACTAGGCCATCAGGACAGGCCAAGAACAAGTAGTAGTAGTAGTAGTAGTAGTAGTAGTAGTAGTAGTAGTAGTAGTAGTAGTAATAGTAGTAGTAGTAGTAGTAGTAGCAGCAGCAGATGAAGTAGTAGTAGCAGTAGTAGTAGTAGTAGTAGTAGTAGTAGTAGTAGTAGTAGTAGTAGTAGTGGTAGTAGTAGCAGCAGGGGGAGGTTTAGTAGAAGCTTGAATAGCCTATACCATTGTTGTTCTATGTTGCTATGTACAAGTACGGTTGTAGATGCAAAGCATCAATAGTCAAAAGGCGGGGCCAAGTTATTTATGAACTTGTGAGGGAACCGGATGTTTAAAGAACATTAACATTATAGAGAAAAATCATTTATAATTTTTGTAGAAATGAAACAAATATCGGAATTCTAGGCGCAAGCTGGAGACTTCGAAATCTCTTGGGTGCGAAGCTACTTGGGTACGCATCAGTTTGGTTATGAACCAGTTTGGTTACGAAGTCTCCTGATTTCATTCTATACACATAGTAGACTACTGGCAGTCCTATAAGCCGCTTCACGCCAACAATAGATGGTGGGCAATACCAGTCCCTAATCCGTGACGTGATTGTGAGACTGGCGCTAGTCTATACACACAGTAATTTTTTTCTTAGTAATTTTCCTTCCTATACTGAAAAATATACTTTATGTCCGCTTAAAATATTTTATATATTTGAAAACGTCATGCTAAATTAAAATAAGGAAGGCACGATTTTCCGCGGCAAAGGCAACATTTATATTATAACCAATCAGAATAGAGAATTATATTCAGTCCGGCCTCAGGATTTAGATCACGTGACGTCTGCCCATGTACATCTCAAAACACCTTCCCAGATAGGCGGGCCTGATGGCCCCGCCAATAACGCGTGTTCTCTGCTCTTTGCCCCGGGCTGCTGCAGGTGAATATGAAGATCCGCAAGGAGCGTTACACGGAGCTGCCCCTCTGCCAGAGCGAGTGCGACACCTGGTGGGCGGACTGCAAAGACGACTACACCTGCAAAGACAACTGGGGCAAGGGCTTCAACTTCTCCTCAGGTGAGCCATTCATCTTGATTGCCCACCTTGCACAGGTGTGAACCTCTACGCGCCGGTATGCACTGATTACCCCCTACGAGGCAAAAGCTATCATCTGGCGTATGTTTTTCCAGCAATCATCTGCTGTACCGCTGAGACACACACGTGTGCACAGGGAAACAGAGGCATAGTGATCTCTACCATCCCTGGGTAAATCACAACAAGGGAGCTGCAATTAATTAGTGAAAAAAGATCCCATGTAGCACCTGCCTACCACTATAAAGCTTATTAATGGCGACCCTGCTCGAGGCCTGTGATAGTGTGAAGAAGTGGATACCATATGCACCTCGCGAATAGCGGTATTGGAAATGATTGCTATGGTAATATTTGACCAAACTCACATCTGCCTCCTATCTTCAAAATGCCGCGATTGACCTTTGAAACCATCACGCAAAGTGGTTCAATATTGAAGTATTTCCTTTGTTTATTGTGTTGATTATTGTATGCTTGCTCATTTCATTCATTGCCCATTTAAGGCATGTGGAAAAGTAGCCAGTGACTTGGGAGTCTGTGAATTTTCCTGGGTAGCCCACTTTCCTTAATTACTTCTTATAACTGACTGGTCATAATTGGTCTTTGGTATGGTAGAAAAGGTGACGCCAACCAAAAAAATCTAACCAGATGAGATTACTTAAGAGCAATCTCTGGTATGTTATTAATGATACACTATTAGAGTAGAATAATTAGTTTGGAAAATCTTGATCCCTGTGGGTAATGATCAACATGGATAGATTTTCGATATTGTCAGAGCATACGTGCACTCATTGGATACGAACAGCTTAATAGGGAATTACATCCACTTCTCTGGTCGTTAAGTGTAACATACAAGAGGGGTTGTGATGTCTTCACCCCAATAACCTATGCATGTAAGCTAATTCTTTTCACTGATTTCGTTCCTCATAACCCCTCTTTAATTGAAACATATCCCTTGATTCAGTGTGTCTTGTATCTGTGAGTAGGGTCAATCAAACACGTGAGTTCATGCAGATAGGTATAGGTTCGTATTGTTATGTACTGTTTTATATACTAACTGTATAGTAATGCAAGTGTGGTATTGTATCATCGACTATATTGCGGACGTGCACTACCTGCGGTATACAAGCACTAAATGACTGGAGCTGAACTTATGATGTTGCTGTTTTTGCTGTCGACACTGACAGAATTCGAGAATATCAGGACTGGCATTCCATTTTCATGTTGGTGCTACATGTAGATAGGGTTCGTGTGAATTTTTGTCAGGTCGAGTCTGAGATAGTTTGATCGCCATGATGAAGTGTTCTCTCTTTCTGAACTCAATTTATTCCCTACCTGCGGTGACATAACATCATGGGTCATCTAGCTCCCATAACTATGATTGTTTGATGGAATAGAAAACTCATCATTTCGATATTATATGGGTATCTGTCTTTAATCAAAGTTTCTGGTCTGCTTAATTGCATTGCTTATATCATTAGTACAATTGTACAATATTCAAATGTTATTTTTTCCAATTGTATGTGTAACCATTGAAATATATGGTTTGTATGTTACACCTTGTTTGCAAGAACTGAATAAAAATGTATTTAAAAAAAATGTTTTTCTCTTTCTAGGAACCAGCAAATGTCCTACAGGATCCGTGTGTAAGAAGTTTTCAGAACACTTCGTGACAGCAAATAGGTTCTGCAAGCAGATCTGGGACGGTTCCTTCACGGTGGTACCGGACGAAAAGCCGTGCATGAAAATCTGGTTCACTGGTCCAAACCCTAACGACGAGGTGGCAAAATGGCGGGCGGAACAGATCGTCAATGCTGCCACCATGCGGGCGACAAGCACACTAAATAACGTTCTAGCGATTCTTGCGGTTGGAGCACTGTGGATGCTGAATCGTTAGTGACCGTCTGCGGCGGACATTTTGATATTTAGATTAAAGCTGAATATTTGGCACTTACTTTAAATAGCAGTTAGTTAGTTTGACAAGACCGTCTGTATTTACGACATTGATATTAACTTACATATTGTTAATTTCTGTCGAGTGTTTCATTAACATTCTTGAGAAAAATGTAGTTATGAATCCCTAATTAATACCTTCAGTGCAAATCCGCTGAAGGCTGAAAGCAATTTCTGATATTTTGAAATGCTTCAACTAAACCAGAATATATAGCATCGAATGAAGTTGTCAGTTTGAACATTTTATTTCATCCGTGGCTTACGCATTTTAATATGGTGTACATTCCAAACGTTTAGTACAATAATTACCTGCACAGAATATAGAATTAAACCACATGTTGATAATCTTCATGATTTGAATAGATGTAAATGTATCATTTAGATTTAAATGAATGTTAAACCCTATAACTGGATTTTTCTTCGATTCGATTAGAAACCAAATGAAATTTATATGCGAAGCCAATACAATTCCATATGCGGCGTTTACAATTGTCTGTAACTATAGAAAGGATTAGAAAAAATAAAAGCTCACGCAGGAATGATTATAATTCAGACGGTCTTCCAGTTTGCAAAGACAGATCTAGATAGCGAAACATGAAAATAGTTAAGTTGTTTATGTTTATGTTTATATATTTCCTGATTTATTATTGTACCGATATGATATTGTAATATTTAAATTATAGTCAATAAACAGACGATACAGTCAGTGCGTATTCAAAGCTGAATCGGAGGAGTTAAGCAAAGTTGTGTATAATTTCAGATTTTGGATACACTGAAAATTTTAAAAATGAAACCATCGTACATTAGTAACCGTTGCACGTCATCAGTGAATAAATGTGACACATTATGGCAACAAAAAATGAAAACCAAAGTTTACAAAGTGCAAAAATATTGTGTTTATTTACATGTGTGGTCGATTCATAAGAATTGTATGATACATGCATAAGACTGATTGTATATATGAATATATGATATGTTAGCAAATGCACACGTCTGGTGCATAATTCAGAGAGTAGCAACCCTGAGGTCCACGGTGAAATGTTTATTCATCGCCGTTAATTAGAGACAAATTGGAAATATGACTACATGCATTTGGTATCAAACAAATTTTCAAAATGTGAAATGATTTACTCTATTCTCTACTATGTTATTTATTTATGCTTTCGAATTGTATGATAGAAAGTAGATATTGATACCATATTCTTAAACTTTTCAAAACTATTTTAATGCACTCTATTCATGCAATAGGCTCTACGCACATCTCTCAATATGATTTTGTAAACAGCTTGATGTGTATAAGCATGTTTATTTTATGGTCAGACTAATAAACATTTCCTTTGAAAACCGACTTCCAGTGCCCCATGTTATATATGTGTATAAAACTGTGAAAAAAGATTGTATAAAACTTGTGAAAAAACTGCGGTTTGTACATATTCAAATGAAAGAAGCGTTGGCACTATGTGACATAGTCAATCATAAAACCACTGCCGAATCATTGGACCGCAAGACTTGATAAAGGTATATACATGATTCTGTGCGTATTTACAATACTACTATGCAGAAAGGGCAGGACTTTGTCTCTAAGTTTTCTTTCAATATAAATCCCCACCCTCGTACAATTATAGAAGAGCAGTGCTCATTGGACCGCAAGACTTGATAAAGGTATACACATGATTCTGTGCGTATTTACAATACTACTATGCAGAAAGGGCAGGACTTTGTCTCTAAGTTTTCTTTCAATATAAATCCCCACCCTCGTACAATTATAGAAGAGCAGTCCTGTCACTTTCCATCTTTTGGTAATTCGGTTCGTGCCTCTTCCTCGTAAAGAAAGGTTGGCCTGCGTAAATATCGGCACGCAATACTTAAGATCAGTCGACCATTGGGGTGGCCCCTGCTATCATCTTACATTACTTTAGATCAGTCGACCATTGGGGTGGCCCCTGCTATCATCTTACGTCCACATCGATTGTAACCGTGTCACTTTCATCGTTCATCTCAAGCACAGTTGTCCGTGTTGGCATGGCTTTGTGAAGTTCCTTTCTGAACCTCCCATTGTCTTCGCCCTTCCATTTGATGTAAACCAGGGTCTTCAGGATCATCCTCAGATTGGGGTCAACATCTTCCACGTGATCGATGTCCTTGAAGACAATGGAAATGATCCGGGTTTTATTTTTGAGCATTTCCTGTTGCGCCACCTGGTATTCAAATCTCGTCCACTCACTTCTCGCGTAGTCCGGCGAGATTATGAGGATCGTGCGTCGGCTGCTCTGGACTGCATTCACAATATTCTCGGCAATTGCTGTAAAATTAGGGAAGTCAATTAAGGCTTGTCTTTCAATGGTGTTTATCAATGGAGGATCAATGCAGGATGGGGTTCATGTCAATTATGGATGCAAGAACCCAATACAAACCAACAATATGTATCCTGTAACAGATTAGTGGAAAAAGAAACAACTCGTTACGGTTGATCCCTCAAAACGCTTTCTAGATACTAGTATTCAAGAAAATATGATTCCATATTGGGGCCACATTGTGCATGTATACTGAATCGGTCGTCGGTATAAGAAATTATACAAACCACTGATTTCTGTAATCAAGCATACTGTTACTTACGAAGGGCATTCAGTTTTTAAACTATACATACTAATGTCAGTTCAAATAATATGACAAAGAAAATCAACTCATAATTGAATCTGAGGTTCCATAAACAGTAAATAAATCGTCAACACGTGTAAATGCAGAGCAGACACTATACTCTATGTGGCATTCCCAAGAAGTACCTATAGCGAAGCTTAATCTTTACTAGTTTACATACACATACAAAAGGTGTCTTCCTTGCTGTAAAGCGAGTTGAATTGCCTTTAGGTCTTAGCAGAGAGAGGTAAGTCACAACGCGTACTCACAGGCCCCAGGTATGAAATCTCTGAAGTGCACACAGAGCCGGTAGCCCATCTCCTGTTCCAGAACACGCATGATGGTGTTATACACGAACTGCTCGTCCTCACTCGCGCCATTGCCCGGCTCTCCACCGCGAAATGAGATGAAAGCGTCGTATTTCAGTTGGTCTGTAATAAGTAAATAAGCCCATGAAAAAGGGGTCGGGAATTCGAACATGAGCCGCAGAGAATTTCTCGGGGGCGCTGCCACAAATAAGCGCTTCCAAAGAGTACTTTTGAACGTCTTAAAATGGAAATAACGCTGTGAAGATGACAATTGCATTATTATTATTATTATTATTATTATTATTATTATTATTATTATTATTATTATTATCATTATTATTATTATCATTATTATTATTATTGTTATTACTATATTATTATTATTATTATTAATTCAGTTTAGGTATATGGTACAAAAACGAAATATTTTGGTTTTCTGCAATATTGATTAAGTTTTTTCGTTCTGAATGTAAGATGTGTGTATGACTTATTGACAGTGATATTTCTTATGAAATAATCTCATAAATATGCATACATTAAGTATATGTGTGTGTTAAGCAAGAAAGATGTATCTACCAAATGTATCAATTGAAAGTGCATTTCTAAAATGTTATTTACAACTCACCATCATCCTTGAATTTTCGCCTTGAGGCAATTTTATGCAGCATGTTCTTCTTATATTTCCATATGAAAGCAATAGTGATGCTACTTAGAATTAAAAAGACTATGGCGACGCTGATGATGACGATCTGTGCAACTACTGCTCTGGGCATCGGAGTGGATGACCCTGTGGCTACTGCAAAGAATTGGAACGTATACTTGTATCACTCACCACTCTTGAGTAAAGATCTTTGTGTTTTTTTAATTCTCTGTAAATCGGATAAATTTTCCTGTTGGGTCACTCAGTATCATTGTACATCCATACAATGAGAATCATGCACAGATAATGTGTCATGATGTATACAGGCAAATTTCCAGTAAAGTGGCAGATATGTGATGGAACAAATTACAATGAAAGCATTATGTAAATAAACATATGCGAATATGTCAGATTTAACAAACTTTCATAAATCATTTGGAATTCTTTACCATTTCCTAAAAAATATATATCTATTTCATTTGCTAGAAGAGATCAATACTCTTCAGATGTCATTTGGCTAAATGAACACTCTTTGACCTCTAAAAGACTGTGTTCCAACGGTCGTACGCTTAATATAACCTCTTTTGCTTTTGCTTGTTTGACGAGGCAGGTGTAACGGTACGTTGTCAAACCGTGCGTTCGTTTCAGATGCATACTAGTATATGTTAACAAATAAATTATGAATATTGATTTAAATAAACCGTCCTACCTTGTCTTGGTATATCGCACAAGAGTCCGGTGTGGTTCCAGTCACACCTACAGGAATAGTTCCCCAGGTGGGCGTGGCAGTTGCCATGGATACACGCTAGGGGGCAGCACGTGTGACAGGCGTCACCTGACCAGCCTGGGTCACACACGCACACAATCTCTATGCCCAACGTACCATTTATGGCGTCACAGTACCCATTCTGGCAGTGAGTCAAATCTGAAACAGTACATCACAGTAGTATGTGTTTATGTGTGTTTGAATATTGATTGAAACCTAGTTACAAAATCATGCAGATAATCAAAACCAAAATAACTTGAAACAAATATCATATGCGGTAAATGATGCAATAACATGACACAACTTTGATACCGAACAGAAAAGAAATAGTATTTAGCAAACATAAGTAAGTTACTTTGCATTAGCAGGTAACGGCCACGTATTTTATAATCGCATGGTTTTTGGTTATCAATATATTGCAATAAGGAAAATAAACATAAACGTAGTTGAAATTCCCCCATATAATTAGAGAATCTAGGTATTCGGGAGCCAAGAAGTAACGAGTGAAATTAAGGAACTATCGCGACAGTGGGTTCCGTTTTCTTTACATTCCAAAAGAAAGTTTTATCTGCAAGTCTAAAACTTAAAGCCACGCTAAGAATGCTTGCATACTTTAACGAGATCGAGAGACACATCTTCACGAGGACTGACCATTATTTATCATGCTATATATATATATATCATATTGGTGTATTACATGTTATCATTCTCAATAATATATATATATATATATATATATATATATATATATAGAGAGAGAGAGAGAGAGAGAGAGAGAGAGAGAGAGAGAGAGAGAGAGAGAGAGAGAGAGAGAGAGAGAGAGAACCTTGGATAGACTACCTGGACACGATGCATGGTCTTGAGGCCTCGTGTAATTAGCATTTAATGTCGGACATTCCTCCACCGCTGAAGGTGTATTTCTCGGCGGCGCAGCTTGAGTCCCGCAGGCATCGCACCTCATCCCAGTGCATCCTGGGATACATTTACATTCCGGTTTGCAAGTTCGCTGGTTCATGAAACAATCGCCATTGATGCAGGTCGACTGACCATACTTTTCACAAAAATCTAAATTATCGCATATTTTTTCTCCAGTAGTGGATGCTGTAGTCGTTTCGTTGTTTGTTAGACGAAAAGTGCCATCGCAGTTATCGCAAAAGCGACCTCGGCAACCCGTTTGACACTCACACCGCGGAAGACAGGTCGCCATATTGAAAACACAGTTACCATGGTTACAGCGTGATCCATATTTTACACAAAAATCCTTATTTGCGCATTTTGGTGTAGAATCGTTCTTGGCGCTACTGTTAGAGGGCGTGGGGGAGTCTGCGAGGCTAAGTATACATGTCCTTAGCAAAAGTGTGATGAGTGTCACCAAGGCAACAGTAATAGTCGTCATGGCACTTTCCGCATATGTTTCTTAGGGTTTCCTTGAAAACGTCGCGAAAATATCCAAAGTTACTCTTTTGTGTGATTTTCTGCGAAAGCACTCTGACAGGGCTTTGTCAAGGTATAATCTGACACTGGTTACTGCTGGAGAAAATGACTCACTTAAGTAAAGATGGTTTGGCGAGAGATGCTGTACTGCCATGGATTGGAAGTGAAGACCAGGAGTGTCACGGATACCTGTCAACGGCACCTTTCGCGGTCAGTTCTCTGAAGACTGATTATGAGGCGGGCAGCCTCTAAGTCAAGCTGTGGGTGCGCTCCACGAGGGGGCGCACTAAGAGCCTCGTGATGTTTCTGGTCTAACTGTAAAAGCTCGCTCCCACCTTCTAATCCTCCTGTTGATGGTTCCAGGCCTAGCAGTTGTCACGAGTTACAGCAGTACAAGCTGGTGTCTTGCCCGACTCGCTACAGCCGGAGGTGAAAAATGATATATATGTCAGCTACGGCCCGCAATACTCCACTACTCGTTCCCTTACCTTCAGAATATCCTAAAGTTGAATCTAAGAAGAAAAAAATCTGTCGTCGAAACCAATAACAGGTCAGCACGTCAGCCCTGAGCTGATATATTTACATGGATGCGCTGTGGTCCCTTGATAGGCTGTTTGGGAATTTCATCATTCAGGAAGACGATATTGTTCTATAGAGTCGTATCACGATGACCTTAGGTGAATGCACCTTCCCTTCGTATCAACTGGGCCTCATTGAGAAATGGTTTGGTCTACAATCACAATGATCTCTCCGATTAGACACCACCTCACAATTAATGAATAAAAAGCTCAACTTTCCTCGAAGCCCAGTAGTTGTTGTGAGTCATAAATACTTCCGGGTTGTCCTGTCAACAAAGACCATGTGTGGGGACTAGGGCACTAGGTACAATACGTAGACACACACTCTCTCTCTCTCTCTCTCTCTCTCTCTCTCTCTCTCTCTCTCTCTCTCTCTCTGTCTCTCTCTCTCTCTCTCTCTCTCTCTCTCTCTCTCTCTCTCACACACACACACACACACGCACACACACACACACACATATATATATATATATATATATATATATATATATATATATATATATATATATATATATATATATATATATATATATATATATATATATATATATATAAGTTAATAGCCGGGGTTAATAGTTTAGAACCAATGGTCAATGGCCGTGATGCACAAATAGAACATTCCAATGTTTCAAATGTGTCACTGCCTTGTTGTGTCTTATAAACTTTAAACGATTTTAAAATGTGTACTAATAATTTGCTTTAATGTCTCTCATAACTCTTTTTAGACTCCATCATTGATCATGCATGTCTGTAATATTTTTATCTATTCTGAGTGAGATTTTTAATAAAGATCATTATTATATATAGTATATATTGTTATTTATATGTTAAGTATGGATATCTTAACAAAACCATAGGTAAAATCGAATGAATAAGATTCTCAGTTATACCTAAAACTGCTATAGGGCCTGAAATTTTAGTCAGGATCTGCCAGGGTATCAGAGGGCATAAGGTATCATCATAGTCTATGCTGACAAAGGCCATCACGTTGCTCCAGGCTAATCACCTACAGCTGCTGCTGTACAACGGGCAAAAACGTCCTCATTAGTTGATGGAGTGCGGTACATATATTGACAGTGTCTAGGGTCGGGACAGCTTTGGGGTGTTCCACAGGGGCCTCGGACAAGGAAAGAATAATTTGACACAAATGATAGGGTAGTAAAGAGTGGTGTCGGCTGGTATCAGCACTATCAGCTTCCTGAACGTAAACAGTTTTGACCCTGCCTTTACCAGTCCTCATTAATCGAATGCTTCCGTCAAAACCTGTTTCTTTTGATTTGTTGTTGTTGTTGTTGTTATTATTATTATTATTATTATTATTATTATTACCATTATCATTATTAATTATTATTATTATCATTATTATTATCATTATTATTATTTTTATTATTATAATTATTATTATTATTGTTATTATTATTATAGGGATTCATAATGATTACATTTTTGGCTTTTGGCTTTAAAATCTTCTTTTCAAAAAATATGAGATGACACAACAAGGGCAGCTACAATGAGATGATTAACGTTTACCCTGCATCAATAATTCATTTCTCTAACGCTACCTTACACTAAGTGAGTAAAGATTAAGAAAGGCATTTGTCATTTAAGAGTAGGTAGTGTTATTAACCAAACACATTACGAGAGTCAATTGTAGATGCCCTCTAGCTTATTACTATCACAGCCTATTCTTCTATTAGGTAGTATGCAAAGCCGAAAGTAAAATTTAATAGGCATTTACTGATATTCAAAAATATTAAGGAAAATTTGGATTTCTCTTAAATATTTTTTTCAATATTCGCATTCCGTGTATAGATATTCCCACAGAGGAGTATTTCTGAATAACCAAAAACGAATTATGAAAAGTCAAATTTCATTTACAAAAAGTCATTAATGAATGGTGATTATTCCTAAATATCTACGAAATATCACAAATGAGTTACTTATACATGTATTCGTAAATGCTCATTAAGTTCCACTTAAACTTGCTAGAAAGTACCTGGATTCCTCGCCGTTAAACACCAATAATAGACAAGAGGATAATGGGGCAACGAACATGATTTCATATTTCTAATTGTCGTATTGTATTGTATCTTTATTGACCAAATTGCATAGTATTAGATTATACAAAATCAATTACAAAAGCATATGGACAAATAAAGAGGAAAACTGGCATATAAATTAACTTTGAAAAATAACAGAAAAGTAAACATAAGGAACATCAATAGATGCACATCGTGGACTATACAGTGTATAGCATTTTTCTAATATGTATAATTCATTTTCTAGTATTTGTAAATGCAGTCATTTACAAATATCAGAAAGTGATTTATAAATATTAGAGAAGGATTTCTTAGTATTCGAAATGCTTAATAAACTCTCAAAGTGCTTGCCATAGTGACGAACATATGTGAAACCCTCTCTAGGATTCTGTGTCATGCAAGTCACCTTAAGTATGATGATTTTCGTCTTAAAGACAAGCCAGTCAACGACCCTGTGCGGTGTGTCATCTTCTCGCCATAGAGAACACACATCACATCACTATGCAATGCTGTGCTAGTCTACCAAACGACAAAAGTACAGTTGGTTGCAAGAATATGGCAGATAATGATATTTTCATTACATCAGACACTAACTGTATGGTACAATTCTTGGTAAAAGGTCATGAGTATTGTATCTGCTAATGGTATATACACAAGTATCAGTATGATGCCTAAATAAATTAAAATATATCAAATTAGTCTTTTTGGATTAGTTTTTTAAAAGAACAGTTTTAAATGGTGGATATACTAGAGTACCCAAAGAAACTAACTCAAAGTCATTGGGAACTTTCCCACACGCCCTAACAGGATTTGATCCTAGCAGTGGTAGAGTCTGATAGAAAACAAAGAGGAATGTTTTACCAATGTCTTAAATGCTTAAGTGATTAACTGGAAGCATTCAATCTTATATTTTTAATCCCCTCTTAGCCCATTCTTGCTTAATGATCTTCTGAAATTGCTATTCATCTGTAGGTTTGGGAATTAGAAAGCACATTTATCGTCCCTTCTTATGCCATATTACACATCAAGACACTGCATGATAAAGTGTGCAGTATTTATTTTGTCACTGATATTTCATAGCAACCGTGTTATGAATGAGCTAAAGATTTACTTACATGTCAAAATAACGAAAATGTCTGACATCTACTCATATTCATGATGAGCATTTAACTTCGGGGGTTGCGAAAGCGTTTAGCCATGTGCGGAAATTCCGAAATACCAAGTTCGTTCTTAACGTTGGCAATATGCGAGCATTTTATGCATAAGAGTCTGAACCGCTTGATGAACTAGTATTTACAGAAAATATAGACTATACAGACCTGACGCATATTGACCAAAATAAGAAATACATTATATTCTATATGTGAGTAAAGACCATAGTCTTGACCAATGCACATCTGGGGCGTACACATGGTATGGCACACATTACAACGCAATGCAATTGTAAGTGCAAAATGATACTTTCTGAAACATCTACTTGATAGGAACTTTGCTGGGTTTGTACAATTACCATCAAATATTTAACAAATGTCATTGTACTGAATTAATTTGATAAATGTTGTCATGCAATGTTGCGCACTGCAAAGCAAATACAAAGACATGTTAACCCATTAATGCTCAGAGCAGGCAAAAGCAGTCTGAGAATTTTGATGAAATCTTTCATGCAAAAGGATATTTGGGGAAATATTTGAAAGAGTACAGTTAATCAGGGCATTGCCAACAACCCCCCTTCAAATATCTTTTGAAAACCATTCTTTATTTCCGAATTATTGTAAAAAGTATCAAAGATCCAGACAATGATTTCTGGAGGAACTCTTAAGTATTAATGGGTTAACAAATATGCTACAATAACTCTTGAGATTGTTGATCTCTCCTGAGTAGTTTGACTGTATCCTATCAGAGTTCCAATTGGCAGGGCATCGGTTGGCATTGGAGCGCAGCCAGAATGTTCCTGGCGGTGAGTTCAGACATGGTACTCCTCGTGTCATGGGTAGCACTGCCAACATGGGGCAGGACCACGCAGTTGGGGAGAGTTAACAATGGGCTACTGGTTGGCAGGGGTTCTGGGGTGGTCACGTCTAGACCTGCAGCCCCAATCTCACCACTCTTCAACGCCTCATACAAGTCTTCCTGGTTCACAATGCCACCACGGCTGCTGTTCACAAATATGGCAGTCTTCTTCATCTTACTGAACGCTTCCTTGTTGAACATGCCTGCAGTTTCCGCTGTCATGGCGCACGTGGCAATGACGAAATCTGATTGGCTGAGCAGCTCATCAAGTTGGACAAACTTGCCACCGACCTCTTTGCCCTCCTCTTTGGGTTGCCTTCCGCTGTAGAGTATTTGGGATATGTTGAAGGGGATGAGACGTTTCGCTACAGCAAGACCGATCCTGCCAAGGCCTACGATTCCTACAGTGCTGCCTGCGAGACCTGCTCCGCACAGCCACATGGGCTGCCAGCTACCCCAGCTCCCGTTCTTCACAGACAGAATACCTGCAAACAATTAGCACTAGTTAATTTCTTGGTCACTTATTCTTTTCCTCAGATTTCTTGGTCACTTAAGATTTTCCTCACTTTCAACAGCTTAAGTAATATGGCAAACAGAAAGATACTTCGAGCCGAGAAGAACTACCCCCCCCCCCCCCCTCTTACACAGTCCCAAGAGGTGTTTCAATTATAGGGGCACCAGAGAATGCGCCTCGCACATTGCACCTTATCATAGTAAACTGGTCAATCCGTTTATAAGGACCCAGTGGCGGTTGTTCCAAGATCATAAGCTTAGGAGTCAGGTTTTGTTACTAGTGCGCCATGGTAGATGTCCATGTTATAATAGAGCATACACTCAAAAGAACAAGTCCATAACATAACCAGGACTCATTGCAAATCAACTTTATAATTAACCAAAAAACAAAACTACAGATAACGTTAACCAAGTCTCTTAAAGGCATACCGGTATGCGCAGGGTATGCGACAAGGTGACAGGTGATCTAAAACTTAAAGCCCATTTAAAAATTACACCACATTATAGAAATCGATTGAACTTTGCATAAGCTATCATTGTCAGATCTCGTTAGAAAATCCAAACAAGGGGGTCACCAGTCATGCCGTCCATATAGGTGGCGCCAAAGTGGCTCTAAATTCGCAAATTTTACACCTACAATTGGAAGTCCATTTAAAAAAATACCCCATAGTTAGAATTTCATCAAATCTTGCATAGGCTTTCATTCGCAAGTCACCTTTGAATATCCAAAATAATAAAGGGGGTCACCAGTCATGCGGCCCATATAGATGGCGCCAATGTGGCACTTCCGTTTGCGAATTACAAATTATGATAAACAAAAATGAGCATTACCCTCCGGAAGTCGTCTTGAGGTTGCCAGTAGCAGAGCCACTGTTAGTTCTGCTGTGGCATCAGTGAGGACACCAGGGGTGTAGCCAACACGTATCTGTCGCTTCCTGCACTCATCAAGATCAATGTGCTCATAGCCAACAGACATGGTGCCGACCACCTTCAAGCCAGGACCTGAAAAAGGAAAAACATAGCTAGCTCTTGTGATGTGACAAGAGACATGGTGTAAACCACCTCACGCGAGCACCTGGAATGGGAACCATGGCTGTTGCGTTTGCCATCGTTGAGAATTATAATTATTGTTGTTCAGCAGGGCAGTGTGTGTATTACATGTGCGCCTGAAGGCATCCTGGCCAGACCGAGGGCCGAAACAGTTATTAAGGTTTTTAGTATTGCTTCCCTGCATACGACGTTTCCTGTGGTCTCATTAATAGTATCTTGTGATATATAGTGTGCAGACCAACAATAAGCTCTACAGGGCATTATGAGGTGACATTTAATGCCCTGCGTCACAGGGCATTGTGGGGATTTAATGACCGGTCACATGGTACAAATCCTGATTGCTGATTGGACAATCCAAAGCAAGCAATAACAAAGGACAATATGGACTCCTTACCTGTTCGCCAATGAGAAACCAGTTTACAAACTACTCACTTGAGTAATCCACCCAATTCTACCAAAGATCAGTTGCATTGCGAACTTATGGCAATAAATCGAGCCCGAAACGCTGAAACGAAATCTATATCAGAATCTCTACGAGTCCTTTTCCCCTGGTCTATACATCCCGGACACAAGAAACTAGAGCTTACCCCTGCCAATGCTGAGGCTACTTTCGTCCACAGCAAGTAATCATATTTAGCAGGTGGACTATTAGTTAATATGTTTATCAATCGACTGGTTGCACTCGTGTTGAAACTTGAAAGTTTGCCTGCCGCATTATGTCACGCTGAAATTCTTTGTCAAAATGTTTGTCACTTACAGTAGGAGAGCAGCGTTTCCAATACCATTCTTTGACGTGACCGAACCGCGCTTTTTCGAATCGTCGATTGCCCACAGCGGAGCAGATCCAGGGGAAAATGTTGGGAGTTCAACTCGATCGCATTAAAATCATCAAAGAATGTCGAATTGACCTCTAATTTGCAGTACTTGATATTTCGCATATTTCAAATGTCTTAAGTTAATTTTGCGAGTATTTTTGCTGCACTATACAAACACACTGCAAATCTGTCTTAAAAGTGGTCGATACTTCTAAATTGACTGTTTTCATTATATTGTGAGTACATGTTGTCACCATCTTTATTTCACTCATAGTCTCCTTCCGGAAACGAGCAACAATTTAGCCCCTTAACAGCCTCTAGAAAAACTTATAAGCGCCAGCATGATAGGGTTTCTTGGTGATGAAAAACGGACGACCTTTCTTCCATAAACAAAAGCGAATATTGTCTTTCTCTTATAGTGCAATGCTTTTAACAACTTATTTCCACAGTACAGACCGTGCTTTACGATGACTGTTAACATGAATGCTGGACGCAAATGTTCATGCAGAGCTGCAAGCGCCCCCAAAAGTGAAACGGCAGCAGATGTAACTAATTGAACCTCAGAATAGCAAGTTCATAACACTAGGAAAATTGGATTGCGAAACTGGCGATGCCACAAAGTTAACGACATGTAAAGGCGTATTGATAAAGTTATTATTGTTTATTTATTTGAAAAGGCATTAGATTAAAAGATCAAATACAATTTTTCAGCTATTTTGGCGCTCCTTATTGGGTTCTAACGACATTCGGGTGATGGCGAGCCGTCTGGCAGTAGTTAGACAACAGGCGCCATATTTGATTTGGTTATTTACCAAAGGTGACGAAGGTAGGTCATAATCAGTTTCGGGCCGTATGTAAATGTGTGGGGTCATTGATAAAAGTGGCTTAGTGGTACATGTACCTAACAAAGATCTACTACGGTTGTCAGTCACGTAAATGACAAGAATGACTCGGAATACTAGGAACGATCCCAAATAGAGTTACGGGATTTCATCAATATGGTTCTCTTTTCACTCCGTCTCACACAACAGAAGGAATAGCCTGATTGATAGCCCAGTCGCCTTGGCCCAGTCGACTCCCGATCTTAGGGTCGCCGGTTCGATTCCGTCTCTCGATCGTGCAATTTTTTTTCCACCCGCCCAGTGCTTCGTGTGGTACTTAGAAATATTTCATACTCAAAATAACGGTGGCTTTATTTCTATTATTTTTTTTACTTAACTTTGCTAAAAATGAATTGTTGGTCAAAACCGTTGATCCCAGAAAAGACGTCTGCCTGAATTGCCGTTCGCTATAAGGGCCGATGACTTTATGTTGGGCTTAGACTAAAACAATCTTTTATCTTTGATTTATTATAATAAACATTTCCACAGTTGTGAAGTTAGGAATTTCTTCGAGAAAATATATAGTTTAATGGATGCAAGTAATGCCTAGCCTTCATATAAAAATTGAGATCTGTGAAGTTTAATGGGTGTAAGTATTAATTTATATCTGTTGATGAAGGACACTTGCTGCATATGACTTTACCTTAGATCACCAAACACAAGTGGATTCGAAACCAGCCGGTCAACATGAACATGCAAGCCTCAACTAATGTCAACTAATAGCCGCTAATAGGCCAGAAATTGGTGCTTTGGGCACCCCCAGCTGTGGTGGAGATAAGGTGTCTCAGTAATGTAATCGATGCGAGAGCCCTGATTGGTCCTTGTTCCCACGTGAGCCCGCGCTGATGGCTTATGTGGTACTCCTGACATGAGTCCAGCACTTAACTATAAGGCATTACTTTATGCAACTCCCACCCATCTACCTTCTATCTGCCCTTTCACACGTCCCCACGTGATCATCAGTGCCCTATCCATGCACCTTCCACCTGTACTTTGGGCTTGGATCCGTGCGCCCGCCACTCTCTTTTTGGGCGCACGGATCCTTACTACACTGCCACTTTCTATTCCTCCTGCGGCCTTTAGCGCCTTGCCGCAACACTTGCCTTCCCCCTTCTCTGTAATTATACTGTCCTCCCAGTACCTCTTTCAACGGGGCCCTATCTGGATTTGATGCGTACTCTAAGGCTTGGATTAATATACACATTTGTGTATCGAAATTCGTCTCTATGGTAATTCAGAAAAAAGTCGCTCTTCAGATGCATAGCGGATCTACTTTTCAGATTTTTGAACATATTTGGATGAGTGTCGCAACGGGAGCAATGGCGATGTCGATGAATGTCCCCCTTTCGTGCGACAACTAGCCAGTGCACATAGGTGGCATCACATGGTTCAAGTAAAGAAACATGATGATGTACGGTATATAGCTATGTTAGGATGCTTCACCATAAACCAATCATGGAAATGGAAATTGGAAATCGGATTTTGGCTTGGCCAGACGGATTGGCCTAATACCATGCGATCCGGTGCAAGTGGAGTTGTCTGTTACAACGATGGTATCATTTAAAAGGACACTTCCAGGGCTTCTGATTGATCTACTGTTCACCCCACCAGCTGTCACAAAAAAGTTGCGCGGTTTGAACAAAATTCTGCTGATCAATGTGTATTTCTTTATTTAGTTTTTTAATTCTGCTTTACAAGACAAATTGAATTCATTTAAAACATGCTTGAAATATATCTAAAACGTAAGCTCTCTGACATAGCTCCTTCAATTTGTATAGGATGAATAAATCCTATTGAAAAGTAGTCATTGACAGTCATGAACAATTGCCCATCAGAAAAATCATGTCACACTTTTTTTGGACGCACAATACACTGATAACCATTGTTGACGGACAATCTGCTGCTCTACAATTTTAGTCTGTCGATGCAACAGCTTGGACAAGTTTGCTTTGACGCGGTTGGTGGAGTGATCTGAGAGGTATAGTAATTCAGCACACTGGTCATGGTAGGGAACAATAGATATAGTGTGGCATACGCACATATAAAATACAAAATTGAAAATGCAGTTGTTAAAGAATCTAAACCTCACTAAAATAAGACCCTTCATATACTAATACCCCGACAATGCAGGATGCAAAACAGGGACTATTAAACGGAAATGCTTAATTTTATGTTTCTTGTTCTGTTTTGTTCGTTTGTTGTTTTTTCATAATGCTTTATCTGGAATGTCTTAAATAGTTTTTTGAACAGTATCTTAAACACATTATATGTGTGATTTTTATATATAGTTTTGAAAAAAAAGTGATTTATGAAAGTTATTTTGGTACTACCATGGTAAACTAGAGTTGGGCACCCTTATTAGGCCAGCTTTTCATTCACACCGAGATATCTGTTATGGCATGTTACCATGTTACGGACCAGTTACAAACGCAGCTTAATCTCCAATTGTGGACTGGGGACCATAACTAATTGAAAAGGTGAAGGAAAGATAAATACTGAGGGAAGAGTACCTACCCTTTCCTTCTTTTTAATCCAATCAAATTCTGTAATGATTCGTCTCAGATTTTGTGGCACAAATGAAAAATCCATAAACATTTGAAAGACAAGCCCCATGTTGCGGGCGACCATGTGAAATTGTATTCAAATTAGCCAAAAAAACTGTGCCATCAGTGTCCGAGCATATGTAAGATCCTACTCTATTTGAAGTGTTATTCAGTTTCTTAAAATCTTATATCAATTTGGACTGTTAATCTATGATGGCCAAGACAGTGTGGGTCGTATAGTCGGACCTAAAAGAGTGTTTGCTTTAAAATGTAAAACCTCAGTCTGTATGTAAGTTATCCCCAAAAGCTAGCTTATGGTGTTTTGGTGTATTATTATCATTATTATCATTACTTTTATTATTATTATTGTTATTATTATTATTGATATTATTATTATTGATATTATTATTATTATTATTAGCATTATTATTATTAGCATTAGTATCATTATTATTATTATCAATGTGGATAACCAATAAATTATGAGTTCTCCACACCCATTCTGAATTAGGGCTGTTCCATTTAAAAGTGTGGGGGGGGAGGAGGAACGGAAGGTTTTTTGAAGGGGGGGGAGGGGCCGAATTCTGAATTAGTTTACACCATTAGAGTATATATGATTTCTGGCCGGAGGGGGAGGGGGGTGTCGAATTTTTAATTACCTTCCGTTCCTCCCCCCACCACACTTTTAAATGGAACGGCCCTTACGATAAACATGAGAAAATCGTAATCGCTTTAACAAATGAAAACTTTCAATCAATGCTCAGTTCATATCGATCATGTTGACAATTGGCACTGAGTAGTTCCTATGACGAGTTATATGTAGCGACAGAACCTAACTTTGGGGACTTCTCTCGCAAGTCTAAGTCATTGGTGGACATCAGAGAAAATGTTTTCAGCAGCCCTAACTGCCAGAACTGGAAAGCCACCTTAAAACCTTTCGTAGGAAGATGACAATTTAGAATGTAAATGCATAAAAAATTATTATTTCTTATATTCATATAGAACCGTAGGAGACTAGAATTTCAATCTTAAGTAGGTGAGTGAAAGGATCTAATGAACTTTTTATTCATGGATTTATTCATTTATATATATATATATATATATATATATATATATATATATATATATATATATATATATATATATATATATATATATATATATATATATATATATATATATATATATATATATATATATTGTAGTCGGCCAAGAGCCCTGGCAGCTCGTGTTTACTCTGTAAAATTCTTTCCGACTTGAAATAAAGATTACCTATCTATCTATATCTATCTATAATAAATATATATATATATATAAATATATTTATATATATATATATATATATATATATATATATATATATATATATATATATATATATATATATATATATATATATATATATATATATATATATATACATGTATATGTATATGTGTTTTAGGTATGCATGCATGTGAGACGAACGAATCTGACTAAATATGTTTAAAAAAGTCTCGGCTATGTAGATTTGACTTTTATTTTTACATCTTTATTAAATATGTATGCCTGGACCCATCCGACCCCGACCCCTCCCCCCTTCAAAAATGAACAATTGGTGTATGCCCTATATTAACAACCCACCTGCAGCGTCTAAGACCTCGGCGTCGATCTTATCTGTGAGGAGACAGAATAACGCACGGGCTCCCTTCACCTGCTTGACAAGCTCGGCTCTTGGGACAGGGGTGTCGCTATCCCACTGGCGAACCGAACACCCCTCACGCAGTAGCTGAACCCCTTTCGGAGGCACCCGACGGGTGACATAAACGTCCGGCCTGTCGCCTCCGTCCATAGCGCTCACACGAAGTGCTGTATTGGTGTGGAAGCGTTTGATGGGCTGTCTCGGGAGTTGGGTAGCGTTAGGCCTGTATGTGCGAAGGAGAGACGTCCGTAGCAAAGTTAACCTTGGTATCACGTTTCCAGCCATAGCATCCCTATTATCGCCCCCAGATTATCGCTCGCTTCCCGGTTTGCAAGATGTGGAAACTCAACTTAATCGTACACCTCAAGTCAATACATAACCTTTGATGAAGTTGGGCATTGGCTTTGGAATTGGTGCCGTACTAACTAAAAAATAATTTTCTGGTCAAATGGCAAATGCATGTGAAGGACAAAAACGTGAAAAAAGTAGAAAACAAACAAACTACAAATTAACTCTTTTCCTCATTTACCAGGCAAATACTGAAAAAAATATAAGGACTCTTGCAGAAAAATGCATGAGGGGTGAACGCTCTTATTTACAGAACCCTCACCAAGGATTTTTTCAATAAGACCCGTCCCAGCTACAATGATTTTAAAATGTTCAAGGAACCCCCAACACTTTTTTAAAAATAATGACCCCATATACTATGTTTTTCATCTCTTGTTTTCAATCAGAATCGTCTCGTTTGGGCTTTGTCCCTATAACAAAAATCAAAAGAGACTAAATAGTTCACAATTACATGTATTTTATTTCAAACAATCAACATTCAAGAATGGATTAGGGCTCTTCGAGAAAAAAATCTATTTTTCTGGCGGGGGCTCATAGCCCCCATCTTTATTAAGTCTGTCAGATATGCACACATGGTCGACGCTATTTTAAAAAATCACCAGGCTGAATGCAGATTTGCTCTAGGACTGGTCAATAATGATAGAAAATGATGTTCAAGACTATCCACGAGAAAAATTGACAAAAAAGTGTTTAAAGCAGTCGGTGACGATTTGTCAACATTGGATGCAGGGAAGGGAGAATGAATAAAAAAAGCTCTTCGGGCGATACACACTGATTGCGAAAATGGTTGATGCAGGGAGCTTTCATTATATTAAGGTGATAGTCTAGTACACCAAGATTATCACCACTAGGTGTTGTCCTTTGCAGGCCCCTGAGAATGGATATCAAATCAAAAGATTACACATGAGCGGTGTTCACTCCCCCACGGACCTCGACCTAGCGACTTCCAATTGTGGTACGGTCAAGAATGACCACAAATGAAAGGTCCTAACAAAGGGTAGGTCCCGTATGGCCTTCCGTGTTAAATTTGTCCCAAACGACATGGATGTCTGTTTTAACCATGCAGATTCATTCAGCCTAGACCATTTTGACCAAAATTTTCATCTCATTTTTTGGCTGAAACTGAATAACGATACAGTCTTCGAAGCCAGTATTTTAGATTATAACAGATATGAACCCCCTCTAGGCGCAAGGTCATGTCACATGTACCTTGAATTCTGACAGGACCTGAAAATCAGCATTTACTATGTAAACCACGTGCTGTTAGAAATTTTGAGGCTTATGGGAACATTCAAAAATGTTTTTAAAATACTCATCGTGCAGATTCCCAGTTGAGGTAGGACCTTGCACCTCACCAAAGATATGAATAATCATATGGTAGACTCTCATTTTCAAGTACATGGTAAGTCTTGACATTTTGCCAAAAAACGAAACACATCCAGATATGTTCTTTAAGGGTGCCGCATTACCTCAAAATAGCCACTTATTGATAAGTTTACCATTATTCGGCAACTATGAGATGTAACCTTTACAATAGCATAAGTGCCGTTGGCTTAATTAAACTCAGTTTTCAGATATTTAAGTTTTAAAAATGTATGTATCGGGTAGGGTTCTACCTTAATGTCTCTGGTTGAGGTGGTAACAAATATTCACTGCTTATTTTTGTACTTATTATTCCTCTTATAAATTTCCAGATATTTTCTTTTTGAAATAGGTCTCGCATCGTCCGCGTAGAGGGTAGATTCCCACCTTTTAATAGTAATACTATAGTAATACTATAGGGGCTTATGTACATAGATATAGGCCGCGGTGAATCTCTGTTATCATTGTCCAATGTAAAGTATCCCCCTCCCACCAATGTTTATCATTTATTCCTGTTTTACTACACCCCCCCCCCCAACATCACTTTTAAACTACTACATTATACTATTTCCTTATACCCACCAATGATCCCCCCCCCCCCCCCCCCCCACCACCAATGTTTATGTTTTAGTGATCGTTCTTCCCCGCTAGGCAAACTTCCCTGGAAGAGCCATTGAACAAACAAAAACGGATAGCGTAGACTTGGCCAGCAAGCATGCGCAGTTTCGAACTGTTGCCTCTAGGGTAATACACATAAAACATATAAGCATTGCAGTGCAGATAACACGTTGAGAATGGACCACATTGTCTTTCGAAAAAGATCGTTCGTTCAAACAATCGCAGTTTCGAACTGTTGCTTCCAGGTAATACACATAAAATACAAGCATTGCCGTCCAGATCATAATCTTACCCTACCGTCTCTTCTTCTGTTTAACCCATTTCTCATCATAAGAGTATAGTTCATTGTATAAAAGTAATTTGAATTCATATGTATTCCCTTGGATGAAGTTTGGTCATCTAAGGTATTCTTTAAGATATAGTAGAGATGGACTAACATGATCTTATACTTATATATTTCTTTGAAAGAAATGAACCACTTCTTTGCGAGCCGGTAAACTTTTGCAATCTCCCGATATTGAAAAATTAAGCACTACATTTTCTGCTACCCCTTGTTTCATTTATCTAAGCCTCTATTAACGGCTCCTATATCGTGACATGACTTAGATTCATGTCATCTTCATGAGGTGACGGTACTGTATGGTGGCGGCCTCTACCGGCGATCGGGAAAACTGATTATTGGCTTAAGAGGGGTGCGACACTAAAACGGAGAAGTTCAGTTCCTTTTTTTAAAAGGGAAGAGGGAAATGAGCTATTCCTAAGGTGAAGAAATCTGTAATTGTCCCTATATTCACAAATGGGCCCCATAATCTTTGCTACAATTTCTGAGGTGTAGGCAGGTAATGGATACGCATTTATTTTTTACTAGCACAAAAACGAACTGCATGTGGATGACATCAATATCAGATATTGTAGTTCGAGCAAATTTAAGTCTGGTACATTGGCTTTATTTACTTCATGCTGTCTATTGGCCTTTACCAGCGTTAGAGATCCACGCATTTGAGAAAATAGTTAAGTGCCAAGAGAACTGGGCGCTCATATTTGTAAGTTGAAACCACCCCTAAAACCAGGCACATCCGTATCCTACCTGTATACTATTATCCTATCTTTATTTTATTCAAATCGGTTATTTGATGCCTGTTTTCGCAATTAAAACATTTAGCCGAAGGAAAATCCTAAAAAATATTGACAAATTTTGCCATCAACTCATGCGCACATTGCTATTTTCCTCTTTAATATATAGTTATGAAGGGAGGCCAAGTATTCTTTAAGAGTTAAGTCCCATGCCACTCTGGGTGGAGTTAACAACACACCACTGATCAGAGGTATAAGTTAACTATATTGGTAGTAGTAGTAGTTTTTATCTACACTCTTTTATCTTTTATCTACAACAATTCTTAACAGGAACCCACCTACAGTGGTTTTGAATTTTTAAAGGAGGGTAGATTTCTGCAGTTTAATAGTAGTAATGTTATTGGGATTTAAGGCATCAACCATTTGACATCCTGGGGTGGGGGCATGTACACTTTCCAAAGACATTTTTTTTTCCAAATTTTCACGGACAGATTATTCCTTTTTCAGAGATATTTTTTTTTTTTCAACTTTTCTGAGAAAGATTGATTTGTTGAAAATTTTCTGAGCTGAGGAAAAATAGTGAATTAAGTTTTTGATGATAGTATTCTTTATATTGTACTAACTTTTCTAGTATTCTAGCCATATTTGCATTTTTTCTGTTTTATGAATTCACTTTTTTATTTTCAACTCTGTCTTCTCGGTATGGATGGTATTTTTCAACGAATCTTTTTGGTTCATGCCTCAGGGTCCGCAGATCTAGGGGTCTTGACTCTCTGAAATGCATTTTCTGCGACTTCGGATTTTCTTGGCACTTGAAATGAGAATAACTCCATGACAGATTAATTGTTTCTCTATTTCCCAAATATTCAGATTGTTTATTTTGCCAATAATGAAAACAGGTTATTTTTTCAATATATACAACCCCCCCCCCCCCCCCAGTATATCAAATGGTAGATGCCTTGTTATGTATACAGAGATTGGCCGCGGTGAGTCTCCCAACTGTTGATTATTTTCCTACATAAACACCCACCACTGTTATTTATTCTTTTACAGTCCCCCTCCAATCATAATTTCTTTGGTCTGGACCTTCCCCCACCCATTTTTTTTTTAGGTGAGCAGAGGTTCTCCCAACAGATTTTTTCCTGTGGCTGTGAGAGGCCTGCCCTACCCTTGATCCGTCAGCACTGCGAACATCCACCTGGACTCTCCACGACAGCTTCGAACTGCCGCGCCAGTCTAGGAAATTACTTCACAGCGCAGGCGCTGATGACATGGCAAAACTTCCGGTCGAAAGAGGGATGGTACTCGTAATGACGACTCGATTGGCGGTGTACCATCACTAATTCTATTGATCTAACGTCTAGGCGAGGATCATGGGGGCGACCGGGGGACCCTCTGGGGTCGAAAGCACGTGGAAAATCATGGCCAATATCTTCATATCATTCATCGGAGCCGGAGTACTGGGTTTGCCGTTCGCTTTCAAAGAGGTAAAGTAAAGATCAGGTGTCGTGACAAGTTGAAGTTCGACAGGTTTGGGGGGGGGGGGGGGGGGGGGGGGTAGTTCTAATCTGAGACCAAGTGTCTTCCAGTAACATTTAGATAGTGAGCGTGTTGAAGTTACACACCTTTAAATACATGGAGGTGTTAAGAAGACTCAGTAAGGGCTTTCACTTGTTAGTCCTTATTCCTATGGCTATGACAATTTCATACTGATTGGTGATTACTGTTAACTTTGTTGCAGATTTATTGAAACATATGTATGTGTATTGAAACAGTGTTACTTGTCAAACAACTGTTGCTACAGTTAGATACATCAGAGAGTAGAAAGTCTCTTTAGATCCGAGGCTATGTCTCCATTCACCTGTGGCAGCTGAGATAATGTGTCAATGGTTACTAGATTCATGACTCCCCACTTTAAACTGTTTGGACTTACCATTAAATTGTACAGGATTACTATAGGCGAGTGTCATCCATGGGTGTGTTTTGAATCTTGTACTCCACTATGGCAGCAAAGAAAAGTACCTTTTATGTTTGGAGTACTCCCCGGGGGTACTCCAACAGTACCAACAGGGCAGTGGCTTAAACCTCCTATTACCCCCCAAACAATTTGGCAACTTTGAATTTAATCTTAGATAAATAAAAACAAGTGGATATGAAACCAGCCGGTCAACCTGAAAAGGCCTTGCCTCAACCAATTGCCTAAGAGTCGTGCTCTGTGCAGGTTTCTCTGTAAGTTAAACGAAACAAGAGCCCTGATTGGTCCTTGTTCCCTCGTGACCTCAATGTCAGATCAGAGACCCCTGGCATCTCCAGCCCTTCACTTTAGCGCATATGGTTATTGGTCTCTCGCTACATATCCATACTTTTCTTCATCTAAGATTTAACTTATGGAAGTATTTGACGATGGATCGTTAAAACCATGAGGAATTAAAACTTTCAGTCTAATATTCCTCAAAATATTTCCTTGTTTTCAAGATGTTTTTATATATGTCAGTTCATGTGTATGATCCAGGTCAACAAGTGCAATATCACAGATAGGTGTTTCTCAAGAGAATAAATAAATGGATAAAACGATTTCTATTTATTTACTGTTATGTATTTTAGGTCTATATACTTAATTGCTAATGACACATTTATGATGTACTGAGGGTTTACTATGACCTAGATATAGATGTGTGTATGAATTCCATTATTTACTTATTGTCACATCAGGCTATTATTACCACCCATAGTGAACACACACCCAGGTATAAACTACAATAACACTGAGAGCAAATCATAAGGTAACTTAGGCTTTTAAGCAATTCATGATTAAAGGCATTACTTTTTCATTAAAGGATGATGTGATCTCTCTGATAAAACCATCCTTCTTTGAAAACATAGATTACTGAAAGTGTAAATATGATCTCAAACTGCAAATCTCCCAAAGAAGTACATCTCACTGTCACTGTTATTTGCCAAAATGATACATTGACTGCTGCCCATTAATGGCCTGAATGCACAGACCTGGCAGTGTTTGACTTTTGGGGCGGACCGGCAGTATTTCCCTTTATCACTTTTCCAAGTGGGCAATTGAGGCAAAATGTGAGATTTACAGAGACGCCACAATGAATTCAATAAGATATACCATTTCCCTTTCAACTTCGCAACAATTTTGAAATATCATTGTTCTCATTGACACCCTTCCTTGAAGTTCCTTCCCCCTCATAGATGGCAAAAATTATTTTCCATTTTGACTATAGCCTAGATTTCTAAGCTGTCATATGTGTACAATGTATTTTTTATAATGATAACTTTTCAGAGTCTAGGAATTTAACCTAGTCTAATTTGACTACAGTGGCTTGCTTTCATTTACTGATTTTTCATTTAGCTTGTTATCTTTTACAGGCTGGCTTAGTGGAGGGAGCATTTATCATGGCAATTGTTGGAGTTTTCAGGTGAGTTCATATCTCTAATACAGGTGAACTTGGATATGGCGGACTCAATGGGACCAGAAAAATTGGTCCGTCATATACAAAATCCATTGTATACACAGGGCTCAACATTAAGAAAAAACTTCATAAGCCCAGTTACCGAAACTTTTACTAGCCCTGAAATATTTTTGCTATCCCTGATATTAAAGACAACTCTTTTCAATTAGTGACCTCTGTTGATATCGGTCCGTTGATATCATAGCCTATGTTGATAACATGAAAAGAATACAGTGTATTGTGGTAAATTAAGTTAAATTATCATCCAGGTATGCAGAGCCAAAGGTGGGCTTCATAATTTTTCAAGCGCTGATATTCTAATTCTATCTAGCCCCTCAGGGCAGAATTTACTAGCCCTGCCTTTCAATAACTAGCTCGGGGCTACGGGGCTAGCCTTAACGTCGAGCCCTGATACATATGACGAATACTTGATATGCATCGGACTGGGACCAAGCATATCGTCCATCATATGCAAAAATCTGTCGTACAGTGGTCCGTCATATACAAGTTCACCTGTACATATATGTGTGTTAAGTCTCCTGATTTTGCACCCTACATAAAAAGTAACAAACTTTGCCCAAATTATAGTATTTCCACTTAGCAACCACTGTTCCATATTACCTATAATGTTGGTGGTCAAGGCTGATTCCCACCCGGTTTTGTGACCTTTGACCTTAACAAATAATATGTCACTGAAAGTACAACATACAGTCTCAAACAGGATTGAAGATGAGGTAATTAGTATGTATAGACCATGAATTAATACAAGTAGGTAGTACTACAAATAAAAAAATATATAAAAAGAATCATTCAGGGATTCTTTTCTATAGGAAACAACCTGCAGTCAAAGAGGTTGTAAACAGAGGTGACCTTGACCTTTCATGAGAGTAGTGGCCTCTTTGTGATTTTCAAGTTTCGTGTGTGAGGTCAAAATGGGTCAAGCTCCATTCAACATTCAAATAGGCAGCAATCCCAAGACAAGTGCTCTGGGCCTATATCTAGCTTTTATGGAATACTAATTCATTTTATTTCAATTTCTAATCAGGCTATAATAGTGATTAAATAAGTTCTTAAGCGGTGGCCGTATGGTGAGTTAGGCCCCCCAAAAAAAGTGTTTGGTTCCTATTACGTCCTAAAAAAATATAGGTAGGGTAGGTAGGGATTTTTTTATTTTTCTATTATTTATATTCTTTAACTTGCACGATTCCCTGGAGTTGGATGGCTACGATAAAGGATTGCCTTGTTGTAATTGTCTTTATATGCATTAATTGTAGGCCCCTGCTTCTGTTCATCCAGAAATTTATAATTTAATGGTTGGAGAATTGATATTTAGAATGGCGAGGCAAATTTTTGGTTAGGAACAGTTCATTTTTCATTAGGATTGGCAAAAAAAACTTTAGGGTAGGGGACAAAAACTAGGTAGGGTAGGGTAATAGGAACCAAACATCTTTTTTTTTTAGGCCTTAGGCTTTGGCTCTGATGTCAATTTGTTCTTGATGCTATGTTCCTCAAACAGGATGTCATCAGCTCCTCAGCTTTATTCGCTACATGTCCCTCCGGACCATACTTAATCCCTATAACAATGTAATCGCATTGTTGTTACCTGCATTATGTGACCAGCCAGACTAACTGATTAGTGAATAAATTAATGCTGACTTTTTCTCATACCTTTATTCCCTCTAGTTTTGAAGTGGCCTTGTACTTAAACTACCTATCTAAAGCCCTGGTCACATCAGACTAAGACCTCCGTACGGCTGATTGATCGCATGCGTCCAAAGTGCCGTGAAACAGGTCGCATGCGTCCAGTCAGAGATCTTTCATTTGTGGTCACATCAGAATTAGCCGTGCGACCGGTCGTGAGAAATTTTACAATCACGGAAATGTTTAAGGGCAGTTCCATTTAAAAGTGTGGTTTGGGGGGGGGGGGGGGGGAGAGGAACGGAAGATTTTTTTAGGGGGGTAGGGGTCGAATTTTGAATTATTTTACCCCCCCCCCCCATTTTTTTTTTGCGTAATATATATATAGGGATGGGGATCGTTGAGAATTCTACGGTTCGGTTCGGTTCTCGGTTTTGCTTCTACGGTTCGGTTTTATCACGGTTTCCTAAACGTTTTATTAATGACATTTCTTGGATACGAACTACGCAATGGAATGTGTGGCTGAACTTGCCTGAACTGGAAAGTTCTGGAAAGTTCCTATATACTAGCTCCCTGGCCACTTTCTCTACGCTCAGAAGGCTTCTGAGCATAGTGAAAGGGAGACTTGAGAGATTTTGAAATGGCTGTTTGATCGTCGCGCTTGGCAGACATTGTGAGGCCAGCGAGGAGGTAGGTGCTGACAGTTTTATTACGCCTCCAGGAACCCTGTGCATGCATAGAAAACCGAACCGTGTAGAGGGAGGTCCGGTTTTGACTGGTTAACCGCAATGCTCAGGCCGGTTTCACATATAAACCGGTCCACGGTCCCCATCCCTATATATATATATATATATATATATATATATATATATATATATATATATAAATATATGAATATAAATATATATATATATACATATATATATATATATATATATATATATATATATATATATATATATATATATAGATAGATAGATAGATAGATAGAGAGAGAGAGAGAGAGAGAGAGAGAGAGAGAGAGAGAGAGAGAGAGAGAATAAATATATATATATATATATATATGGAACGGCCCTAACGCACTATCCCCTTTGCACAGAGGTTGTACGGCCACCTTGAAGAGGCCTTGAGGAGGCCTTCCTGTGGTCTCACGGTCCTTATGGAGTAAAATTAACATCTATTTTCTTTAAAGAGTGCCATGAGGCACTCTCAAGGATCAGTGGGAGCGCCGCACGGCCTTGAAGTTTGCCGTGCGTCAGACGCTAAGTCAACAAATGTCCGTAGGTAGGTCTCGGACTGTAGACTGATTTGCGAACATGTTCGCAAACCTCTCTACGGCCCACGACCACTGATTTTTCGACCGCACGACCTCAACTCCTTGATGCACCCGCAAGGTGATCCTGCGATCGCCACGGTTTTCGGCCGTAAACTGCCCGCAAACAGCCCGCACGGCGGACGTATGCCTGATGTGACCAGGGCTTTACTTGGCCTGAGAAGTGGGCTGCATAATAACACATATCACACCAGTTGTCGTTACAGGACACCTGTGGCTAAACGTGATATTGATGGTACTAGAATAAATCCATATATGCATGATGAGAGAGCATCTGGCAGATGTTCACTAGCTGCTGAACCATCTGATGCACTTTTAAATAGATTATAAGGACTCAATATTAAATTATTATTATTTCATCATTATTCGTTCTTAACTGTGTTTGATTAGCCCATTGCTTCACCCTCCCCCAAGATGCAAGTAACTTAGGTCAGGGGAATTTTGCCACAGAGATCTTTAGGGATCTATGAGTTAAAACACTTTAAAGTAAAAATGAAATCTCAACCTAAATTGTTTTCCTAAGGAATATACTGTGGTAGGGTGACTTTATATTTCCAGTAACATATTTCCTTTCTCTTTGTATGTGTTGGTATTTATTTTGTATTTCTTACACATTCCAGTGTCAAAGCTATGCTGCTGATAATTGACATCAAGTACAAGTTGATTTCCAAACATGACCCTAATAAGACATCGCCATCACACGTCGTGAAAATAAAGGAAGGGGGCGCCTGAAGAGAAGGAAGGACTGATTGAAATGATGGAGGTCAAAAATGGTGGGGTTGTCGTTAAACAGCCGGAGGAACCCAGTAAACCTAAGGTGAGAACTGAGTCTCTCTCTCTCTCCTTCTGTCACTCTCTGTCTCTGTCTCTCTCTCTCTTTCTCTCTCTCTCTCTCTCTCCTCTCTTTCTCTCTCTCTCTCTCTCTCTTTCTCTGTCTCTCTGTCTCTCTCTCTCTCTCTCTCTCTGTCTCTCTCTCTCTCTCTCTCTCTCTCTCTCTCTCTCTCTCTCTCTCTCTCTCTCTCTCTCTCTCTCTCTCTCTCCTCTCTCTCTCTCTCTCTCTCTCTCTCAGGTATATTCTTAGTGGGGATGTGTAAGGCTCTCAAGCTTAAGGTCTTTATTGACTCTCAGTTGGATCCAATTTAATGGGTTGGCTTGATCAAAATAAAAATGTGCAGCATATTGAAGAGCTGCTTTGTGTGCCTTTGCAACTGCTGTAACACTCACTGCACAGACACCCATATATGTACATAGGAGATGTGCAGGTCCAGGTCAGCTGTACCACCACTTGGCCATAACATTTGCATAATGGCTGAACAAATGGAGATACTTGGGCAATTGAATTATTGAGCAATCTTGATTTATAAATAGATACACTACATCTGGTCAAGGAGTTAGCCAGTTAATCCCTTATTGACCAAATGTAACTGAACTGGTAGGCACACTCAAAGCAGGAATAATTAAAGCAAGCCGTGACCTACTAAAATGAGTTGTCTCTTCAACCGGAAAGAGATCTCGGTAGGGTGAAATAGGGACACCTGTTTGGTGATGGAAAGACAGATTAAAGGTACCTTGAGGTTAATATTGTCAGCTGATACGGCAACATTTGCGTGGCTTTCCATGCAGAATTACTGCTCCCTGAAATAGGGGTGCCACTACAATGGCCTCTATACGTTCAGTTTGCTGTACTCATAGCCTGGTAATACTTAGAAGGATAAGTTAAATTATGAGCTCACTCGACTTTTAAAGTATTGACCCATTTATGCCTGAGGACATCCTTGACAAGTGTGATATACTGTTGATAACCCTTATGCTGCTGGTGGCTACTTTCACAAAATGCTTGAAGAAGATTTGTGGGTTGGGTTGTGATTATGCCCCATAAAATGCTCTGGACACAAAAAAGTACCAAAATAGTCAGAATGTTTTTGGCAAGAAAGGCATTAATACGATATAAACTGGGTATAAACTCATGTAGTTGAGTAACTGTTGTACTTAGCCTAAATCCTGCCCTGTACAATTGTTGGTCTTCTGAATCCATTTTATGAATATTGTATTGAAATGATCTTATAAATATTTTTATTTAGGTGTTTTGTCTGCATATTACATGCCATGAACACTCTGCAGCAAAATCTTCTTTTAAGTTTTAAATTCTTGTAAAAAAATGCTTTCATGAGAAAGGTATACCTAAAATAGACTTGTCTTTTTTGGCTTCTAGAGGCATGGGTAGGTAAACTGGATATTGTGTTGTTGTTTTTCAGGCCCCAGGGGAGGATCTAACGTATGGGGATGTAGGTAAGTGCTGCCTTGCTTTGATATATTTTGGGCCAATCATGCCTGATGTCCCCTGAAAGAAGAATTTCTGTTTCTATGAATTGAAAATATATTTAGATTTCAGCATATATATTTTAAAGAATTTTACAAAATTACATTATTTTTTGGTGTAGTAAGGTATGAATTTCACCTCCACTCTAATGTTGTAGGAAGCTTATTCATTTCATAGAATTTTATTCAACTTTTATTTTCTTTTAAATTATTGTATTATATTTTGTGTGTGTCTTTCAGGATACTTTGCTATGGGTTATATAGGCAGACTGATTGTAGAACTCTCCATAGTTGTCTCACAAATGGGTAAGTGATATTAACTTCTGTTTTTGTCATTTTCACTTGCCGTGGCAAGTGGGAAAGGGTTGATGTCAAGTCCTGGTGCTAAAACATATCTTCATGGAAAAATCGATCACTTTAGTGATTCATATTTTAAATTAAAAATAACTGATCACTTAAGTGATTCATATTTTAAATTAAAAATAACTGATCACTTTAGTGATTCATATTTTTAGTTAAAAATAACTTTGATTATTTTCCCCATTTGTGGATTCATGCAGACATGTGTATAGTCCCTCATTAAGGTGCATCATTTGATGTTAATGGAAGCAGACTCTTAGCCAGCCAGCTTTCTGGGCGTCATTTGGACACCCAAACCCTCAAAAATCACCCTTCAAGACACCAAAGTTTTTTTGTGAAGAATTTCTTGGTTAAGGAAACGTTCTTATTATCTCTACTATGGCCCTTATATTGACTATTTAAATGCATTCAAAAGTATATAAAGGGAACTGTGTATGTGATCTTATCTCATGGAAATGCTTATACTATGAATTTCTTTCATATTTTTAGGATTTTGCTGTGCCTACTTGATATTCATATCAGAAAATCTTTCGGATTACATTACTGGATTAAAAATGTGAGTAAAATCGAACTCTTTCTTGTTTTTGTCTTACGTGTTTCAACTGCACATGCAGGAAGTGCTTAGATATTCATTGTGTCTTCCTCTTATGAATCATTTCAAATATTTGTCCTTCAGACTTTTTGGACAAGCCCTCATTAAGTTGGCTTATGGGGATGATTTGTGAATATAGGGTCATTTTGAGATTTTTCAAATTTTATCCCCTGCTTGGAGGGTACTTAAGTGATGATTGTTGTTTTCATCTTCTTAAGACCTTTCAGGCAATATATACTTTGTATAGGCTGCATGGCCAAGTAAAGCAGGCCAGAGAAAAATACAGTCATGCAGATTACTCCACAAGCTACTTTAAATTAAAATCAGTCTTAGGGTCAGCTTTCTTTGATTTTATTTTGAGATTAATTTATTAGATACTTACAAATTGGTACCATTAATAACCTTACAATTACATTTATTATGTATAATAAAAATGTGATATGTGTATGATAGTATCTGTATGAAGCACATTTGTGATATCCAGAGTATGATAATATCTGCATGTATCTAGTGTGTAATAACATGTGTGTCTATCTAGCTAATGGTTATTATCTTAGTGTCATTCTCCACCTATATATCTTTGCTAATTGTGTGCAGGTGTGGATATTCCAATGCCTCTGCAACGTAAGTTCATCGCTGCTGCTTTACTTCTTTTTTTTTCATTTTTTTTTTCAAATTTCCCCCAGTGCCTTGACGATCACATTATTTTACCTGTGACTTAATTAATAAAGATACATTTGATTAGTATTTGAATATAACCTATTTGGAATGGTTTTTCTTCTATTTTAAAAATTAAGATAGTACAGAAAACTGTTTAAAATAATTCATCCAAATCTCATACAAATTGCAATATAGCATGTTATCCATGTTGTCATGCGTGCTTGACACTTTCCGTGTGCTTATGAGAACGTCAGATCAGACTACCATTTGTATGAAAAACTCATGAATGTGCCTCAAGTGCCCAAAAATACCTGGCTATTTTGGTAACCATAGTATTTTTCAGGAAATATTTGAAGGAGAAATGTTGGTCAGAATCGAACCTACAACTCTTCTTCACATATTTCATGAATTTACGCTTAATTCCGAGGTTATATTCAAAGGTTTCATAGATCCAGACAACACTTGTTGAGGAGTTCTATGGACAGGCATGGGTTAAACTTCTTCACACAGCTGTATTGATCCCAGGGTTCCCTTTTGACTTTTTGTATTTTTTTGCCCAATGAGAGTGATTTTGCTATATGTTATTCATAACTTAAAGCTGTTTTTACTTTTATGCACATTTCCACCCAATCCCAGCTGTAAGTGTCCTTAGACTATCAGCAACTTTTAAATCTTGGCAATATATGCTTCATGATATCTCCCCATCCCTACCCCAAACCAGACAAGGACCCTTACACACCTATTTATACACTTGACTGTGCAGGTGTTTTATTGTTCTTTAAGTTTTCGGTTTATAACTATATATATATATGTATATATATATACATACATATATATATATATATATATATATATATATATATATATATATATATATATATATATATATATATATATATATATATATATATATATATATATATATATATATATATATATATATATATATATATATATATATATATATATATATATATATATATATATATATATATATATATATATATATATATATATATATATATTCCTATATAGGTTATCAACAGTTTCCTCAGTGCAGATACACCTTCCCTGGCCTATTATTTTCCAGTTCCCAGACAGGTGTCTATAAAACATTTCAAATTCACACATATCTTGCCATGCCACATATTGCAAGTTGTATTTATGTTACATTATTGAATTATAAGAAATGTATCATCTTAATATTTTCCTAAGTACTCTGACTTATTCAACCCTGTTTATCTATCCAGTGTAAATAGGATTTAAAATCAAAAGGTAATTTTATTAACAGTTAATTACTTTATCATCCTGTTAGTTTTTATAACTTTTAGTTTTTTTACATGTTTGATGTTTCTCTATTTCTTTATCATAAACTAATTTATATGTTATAAACCTATGTGTATGAATGAGTTGCCAGTTTTAAAAGTGATTTCATTTAAGCAGTCAGCTATGCCCTTCTATTCTGATCTTGATTGTGTTACTACAACCTGATATTTATTGAATTTTCTTTTTGTTTTTACATTTTTGATAGTTTTGATTTAACCCATGTACTTCTGGAGCGTAGACATGGACTGAAAAAATAGAAAAGATCTCCATAATAAAGCATTACTCTGACTGCTATTTGCCTAAAAATTGTTCAACAATCCCTCTTCAAATATCTTTCCCATTTAATTCAACTTGATAAGTTATGTTGGAATTGTCAGATCATGTGGACACTTTAGATATAGATGGGTTGACTTTTGCATTTCATATTCAAACTGTTTTTCCACATCATGAGTATTCCGTGTGAGCTTAGTAGCATTCAATATTAGGTAGTAGGTACACAGCTCTTTAAGGTGGCTTATGAGCATAATTTGTGAATACATATGTGACACATTATTTTTCTGCCCACAAGACCTTTCAGGCAATATACACTTTTTATAGACTAACTAGCCAAATAAAATCAGGATAGAAGGAACAGTAAAAACAATCAATCTCATAAGCTACCTCAACTAATGTTTATTATTTAAAAATCAATCTCATAAACTACCTCAAATAATGTTTATTATTTCAACAAATAAACAGTTAATTACTTAATCATTTAAATTCTCAAAATGCTTGATGTATAGTTGTGGCTAGGTTCTGATCAGCATTTTCCTTCAAATATTTTTCCACAACTGCTCTGGTAACAAAGAACTTACCAAAATATGATATTTCTCTGGCTGTCACAGTCATGAATGGATGAATTTATCTGACCTACTTATGAGGAAAAGTTGGCTTTCAGACAGGTTTAAAGAATATGTTATTTCTTGTCCTAAAATGTTTAGTTTTTTGTTGTTTTATTTTTGCATTTTTGGGGTTGATCTATTGTGTGTAATTTGTCAGCTAATGTTTGTTTCCTTTCTCTATTACTCTTATGAGCTGGACCATTTGGTCCACGATAAAATATTTGTGCCATTACAAAGGGCAGAATAATGTTTTGCTATCTCTCTGCCATAAGTATCTTTTGAAAATTTCTGAGGATATCTTCAAATATCTTCAATTTTCTCAAGCCTGGAAAAAATATGTATATAGTTTGTTGCATCCTCAGAGGTCTTGACTACTTTGTTGATATCTCTCTAACAAAAGCATTTTTTAAAGTCATCATTAGGGGATATTAATGTTAGTCACAGCATTTTTCTTTGATATGTTTTCATAACTTCATGGTCTATTCCTGACAGGCAGATAGGCTGCTTACCCGCAGGACCAATTTGTACACTCAAGTTATGTATGCCAGACAGGAACCGTTGTTTGTTTATCACCATTCAAATCTTCATCAAAGGGACATCATACACCAGTCATGTTGTAATAAGTTTTCGCTCTACCTGCAGATACCATTGGCTGCTGATTCTGCTGCCGTTTCTGGGCGCGCTCTCGCTGTTGAGGTCGCTGGGGAGTCTGGCCATGACAAGCTTCTTCGCTCAGTGCTCAAACCTGCTTGCGTTCGCCGTCGTCTTCTGGTTCGACTTCGACCATTTCCACAAAATATACGAGTAAGTGCCTCTCAGGAAGCATAGACTTATACTGCGATACAAGATGCTAATCCCATTAGCATCTTGAGTACACACGTGGTCTTAGACATGACTTGTCAATAAGAGTTATTTTGAAAAATATTTTAATAGGCACTGTGAAATCTAACAAGAATCACAAATTTCAGGTATTCCAGATGTTTTTTTAGGTAAATTAGAAAAAAAGTCAGTTACTTGGGGTTAGTTGATGTTCTTTCGCAGCTATTTATTCAATTATGTTTCAATATGATAGATAACAAGCTACCTCATATGTGTCAGACCACATGCTCATGATGTTCATGGCTTAAATGTGAATGTATATCCTGCTTCTGCTATGAGTAATGTTAGGCCATAAGGGCCATGATTATTTGGCTTAACCTTGACCTTACAATGACATTGACCTTGCACTTCTGTAGCTAAATATATTTCAGTGTTTATTTGATATAGTAATATTGTTTTAGAATTATTGTGCATGCTATCTATTGACTGAGTGCTTGTGAAATCATCTGTGTTTTTGACAAAGTTTGCTTTTTTACGTTGTCACAATTTTAGCTGTAATCTTTTGCTTTCATTGTTTTACAATAAGGATAAGAAATCTACTTATTCTAGTTGAAATATGTGATGTTTGGCATTAACCATTATTGCTGGATGGTGCTGCTATTTCAATAACCTTCTACCTGTCTAACGAGACCACCTATGGGCCCATCAAACTCTGCATTTTAAAATTTGCATAATCATATCAAGGTTGACATGCTTTTCACCTTACTTCCTACAGGGCGTAAGTTTGCTGTGTGTGCTAAGTATCAACTGTGCTTCACAAGCCTCAGTCTCATAACAAAACATCTAATCAATTAATAAATGAACTGTTTGATTTCATGTACATAACCCGCTTCTTGCAAAACCCTTATCTCAGCACTATGATACTGTTTCCCTTGATTCTCCTCTTGCAAGACTCCTAGACTCTGAATTAGATAAGTAGTGAATGTTAATGTGACACTCTAGATAGCATCTGTGCATTTATTAAGGAGGCAACATGCTTATTAACTACTTAACCCACTCATGCCTGTATTGTGCAAAAAATATTCTGACTATTTTGGTGATATCTTTTTAACCAGAATATAATTTTGAAAAATATTTGTCAGGAGAAAGGTTGGTCATAACCTACCAACTGCTCTCTTCAAATATTTTGTGAATATATGATATATTCAAAATTTATTCTCAGAAGTATTATAGGACAAGAGGACGCTTATCTAGGGGATGACTATTGTTGATGGCATGCATAAATTAACCTAGAGAAGTTGATTTTAGTTTCAGGAACACTGTACTGATACCCGAGTTAGATAAATCTCCTCTTTGAATTGTCATTTTGCTTCCACCAAAAGAATTGGAAAAGAGTATGATTTGATTTCTAGTGTATGATCGTTCTTATCGATGTGGATTTCCGAAAGAGTGGGGGATCCAATTGCATTCAGGGATCAAATGAACTTTTAACTAATGATTTTCGATATGGAAATCACAAAGAATGTCCATTTGAGGGATCAAAATTATCCTGAGTCAAATGTGTTTGTGAGTGTGTAATCAATATAAACATTTCAGTCCTAATCCATTTAAGTGCCCTGAAAAAAAGATCATTTTGGTAGTGTAACCCCCGTTCAATACCACTGGATCTTCTTGAGCAGATTGGCCTGGTCCTATGTAAATGTTTGGCTTTGAGATGAGCTATCTATGGCACCTTTGCAACTGACAGAAACATGGACTTACTATTAACCCATTCATGTCTATTCTGCCCAAAACCACCTGTCTATTTGGAAATAGGAATTTTCATAAAATACTGGTAAAAGAAGTGTTGAATAATATCTAACTAACAACTCTCATTCAAATATATTGGAAATTTATGATTGATTCCAAAGTTTTATTAAAAGGTAACTCAGGTCCAGACAACCTTTATCAAGGAGATATCCAGGCATTAAAAGGGTTAAAGAGGTCAGAAATTCTTCTCATTTCTGGTTAAATGACACAAAATTATAGCCATCCCCACAAACAAACCAATACAGATAGTGGTATAACACATTGATCCTGAATACCGGAGCCCCCTCCTTTGGTGGTCCACATTGTGTAGGTGAATTGCAGAATGAGGGCTATGGTAGATACCTAAAATCCTCTCTACTACAGGGTCCAGAACTCTGCTTGCCCCCCAAGCTATCCATAGTGACATCTCAATCAGACTCATCTCAGGAAAGCCATGCATATACCATTGATACTGAGATTTTTTTTCAAAAGTGTCCAAGATACAGATTGCGTACTTTTCAAGAGGAACTCTAGGCTGGAATGGTAGAACCTATTTGCAGCTGGAGTTACACATGGTTAGATTGTTACATGACTTTAAACTTAATTATCAAATACTGTATCATATTAAAAAGTGATATATATATATATATATATATATATATATATATATATATATATATATATATATATATATATATATATATATATATATATATATATATATATATATATAACCAAAAAGTAGAGTTATCAGTCAATTAATTATCAAATGTTGCTTTGCTATCAGGATATTTCTTAATGTGTTTGACCATGTGTATGCTCCAGACGTGAATAGGTTAATGCTATATTGGACTTCCTGATAAATGTTTTAAGGATGTTTTACCTTGTATTTTAAACAGGAGGTAAGTAGGGTGGTGTATACTGAATGATCATATATATATATATATATATATATATATATATATATATATATATATATATATATATATATATATATATATATATGTATATATATACATACACATATATATATTATGTATGTATATATTATAGGTAGTATCAGAGAGATAAGACCAGAGAGTGGAGAAAGCCTGACATTAAAGAAAATGCCAAAACATGTGTAGCTTACCTGTTGATTGCATCACCAGTTGCAAAACTCTTTCGAGTGTCATCTTTGTTAAAGGAGACCAGAATATATTTGGAAAACAATCACAAATGTGTACTTAACTATTTAACAAATGAATTATTAGAGCCTTAGAATTCTTTCAGTTGTTTGTTTGAAATTTATATTTTTAGAAATTCATCACAAAAATATTGGGTGGAATATTGGGTGATCTTTTGAGGGTTTCGGTTCCCAAATGGCACCCAGGGTTCTTGCCGTCTTAGGCCCTGTCATCAGCAACTCTTTTTCCTGAATTGGTAACACTACTGAAAATCATGATGAAATAGTGATAGATATCAATTTGCAAAAAATGTTCAAAAAGTATCTGGTTGAATGGCTTCACCACTCTTCACTCTGCCTCCCTGCAATATTACCTTAATTTCCTGGGGATGAAATCATCTGTAGTCTTCCTAGATTCAGGGGTGTCTGAGTTTATTGGTCCTTGAACACAATCACTCGGTCCTGTAGCACAGCATTTTTTCATGGCTGATGTGCAACACTAGTAAATAAGCCTATCAATATTTACATCTGGAGCGATCGATAAACAATGAAAATCGACATTGTCTAAATTCTTAATGAAATCTGTATCAAAATGATTCTCTGAAAAAGTATCGGAAGGCTTAATGGCTAAGCTCCCTTAATGTTGAGCCTAACAGTGCTTAGTGGCTTTGTCCTGTCACTTGCGCTGTAGCCATTTGCCACATACTGGTGCAGCAATGCGACTGTTGGACACCCCTGAGATAGTTTAGGAAAATTATACTTAAAGGAGAGAAGGTACTTGTGTCCTTAGATGTGTCTGTTATGTTTGGTCTGTGTTGTACAGTGGGTTGAGGTAGTCACTAATTGTAAGAAAACTTTTCAAGCTGGGGTTCTGGGACACTACTCTCTCTCTAGACAAACAAAACCATGTCTACCCGTTAAAAGTAATTATTTGTTCCGAGTGTTCTCACCCAAATAAGGCATTTGCATTTTTTAGGTCCACCTTAACGCATTAGTACCTAAGGGGCATGGTCTTGATAAGCCTTAAGAATGTTTATTCCTGAATAAGGTATTAAGTATCCAGTAGTGAGTTTTCATTTTAGCAGATAGTATGAAGGGTTGTGCTTCGATAAGCCTAATGAACATTTTACTCCAAATATAATATTTTATACTAAGTTTTCAGTCCCTTTTACACAAACAAATACCAAAGGGCACGCCCGTGTTAAGCTTAAGGAACATTCATGATAACCATCATGTAGACAGTATTTAGATTAATGGGGAAGGTGTATTGCAAAAATCATTGGCCTGGTGTTAAAATCAGTAATCAATAATCAGATTATAGACCAATTATTTCGTTATCCATTCTAGTATGTATGTATGTATTTATATATGTATGTATATATGTATGTATGTAAGTATGTATGTGTGTTTGTATATATACATGTAAAGTGTGTATCTGTGTATATACATGTATGCATATGAATATATATATATATATACATATATATATATATATATATATATATATATATATATATATATATATATATATATATATATATATATATATTATAATATTATAAATAAGTGTGTGTATGTGTGTGTATTTATAAATACAACCACACATACATACATGTGAAAAAGGGTAGCTGATGATGAGATGTCACCTGGGTATTGAATAAGATGGTATTGAACAAGATGCTGCAACTCAAGATTGACTATTGTAGTGTTTATACATATATCCTCATGATTAAGAATTTGGATATTTTGTATAAATCGACCCATGCTTGCCCAGAATGCTGGTTGAAATATTGTGCTAAATTTTCAAAACCTTTTAGAACTGGAATTATTCATTTCACTGACATATTTTAATAGTTGCACATTGTTTTCAAAATATATTTTGACTGTGTAATCTCTTGGGAAGTCTCTGCCTTTGTGGCTTGGCAGTCTGCATTGTGATATGGTCACATGCATTGTCCCACGACTCCCACCACTGCACAAGGCCTGGAATTCAGGCATGTACAGAATTTGCCAGTGACTTGGATATTTTGATTTTATCCATGATTTCCTACCAGCTAGTCATGATTAAGCTCAAGAGTGGCAGAAATTTGGTTGGTAAAATGAAGTTTCCACTGCCCAGGCCTTCTAGGCATGACAGGGTTGATCAAGTCTACTTGTTTCTGCAATCAATGCTTGAAGTTGCTCATTTTTATCAGAGTGGGTGGAGAGGTTACCATGATCCGTCCCTCAGACCTGGAAAAGCAGGTCCATATCTGGGTACAAGGAAGGGGGAAGGACTAGAGGCATAGTGTGCAAACTGTCATCTTAGAACTTCTTTCCACAGGTATCACAAAATGTATTATTGAAGTTCATTGGAAATCTAGTGTTATCCAAAGTGGTTATTGTTATTAAAAGCTTTGATGCTTATTTTGGATAATTATTACATACACATATACATATACATATATATATAATATACACACACACACTATATATATATATATATATATATATATATATATATATATATATATATATATATATATATATATATATATATATATATATATATATATATATATATATATATATATATATAGTGTGTGTATATATATGTATATTTTATTCATTTATTTACACTTTGCAGAAAGCATCTCTGATTTATTTCAAGGCTAAAATTGAAATTGGTCTGATAAATACCAAATGCGCAAATAATCCAATTTAGATACTGTTGTTGGAAAAAGATTCTTCTCTCCAGACTCTTTGTCAAATCCTCTGAAACAATCTGCACATATGGATTAGTACTACTGAACTAACATCACTATCTGTAACCTTAGAATCTCTCCATGTAGAGGAATATAGCACATATAGTACTTTAGCATGTCGGGTTAGAATTCAGGGTTCCTTGGTATGGGGCACATATAACTCCACCAGGGTATGTGAATACAGGTCATGGAACCTGTCATCTTGAACACCTCAATGGGTTGAATATCTTATTGTCACCTATAGAAAAATTTGAATTTTGTACAATTTAGATATAAACAAATAAGTGGAATGGATGTATATGTTGAACACTACATGCCTGTAGGTGTTCAACTTGTACTTGGTTCATTAATCACTGATGCCATTTTTGACCAAATCTTATGGAAGGTGCATTTTGATGAAGAAAATTGTTTACATATGAACACAAGTTTATTAGTTTATTTATTGATCCACAGCTCTAATGAAAATGGTGATGTTATTTTTCCTAACTATCCAAAATGTCTTTTTCCACGATGGTAATTATTTCATGAGATCAATATTATTTCTGAAAATTAATGTTTTATATCCAAAAATTTGATTTTTGTATTACCTGAAAATCATTTTCTTTTTCTTATAATCATCAATTATTTTCAGGGAAAGAAGGTCCTTGGGCCATCCTTAAAGCATGCATTCCCCTATTCTTATCTTCTCTCAAGACTCAAGGTTGTTTGAATGGTGATTGATTGAACGGTTTTCATTATGAATTTCCTGATTTCTCATTTAATGATATATGCTCACTACACATTTTATCACATCCAAACTTTGGTGATGTTGATTTGTGATGAGGAAAACACTTTTGAAAATTGGTAAGATTGCCCTTATATTTTTCTCTTATGAAGCTCACAAACCTTCAATGGAAATGTATGAAAATTATGAAAGTAATTTGTATGCATGCAAAATTGAACACTTTCGTTGTGAAGTTTGCGTTTTAATAAAGTATCATGCTGGTGTGCACATATGCACTCAACCAAAACATGCATATGAATTGTATATTTTAAATATAACAGAGAGTGCCTGAAAAAGAGTTCTGCAGCCATTCAAACAACCTTAGATTTCTCTCCCTTGATAGTACATGGAAACTATCTATGCCGCTAGGTAAATTTTGGACGGTGGCCTCATGACTTCTCTCTAATATTGGAATCAGAAATCTAGATATGATAATGAATACAGTGAATTTGTGTTGAAACTTATATTATCTATCATTCATCATAGTCAAAATCTGATCTCTAAGGCATCTTGCAAAAGATCCATTCCACAAATGATTTTTGTAACTTGAGACTCAAGATCTTTAAGTTTGTGTTAGATTGAAAATAACTGTAGATTTGCATGTTAATTGTTTGCTTATTAATTTTGTTTGCTTATTGATTTGATTTATTGTTGCTGATCTTGTAATTCTTTGAATTCTTTTTGTCTTGTTTTAGACCTAAAAGTCATGTAAAAGCTATATACCTTTTTTGCTAAAAAAAAGCACAACAGAAAAGAAATGCTATGTTTTGCTACTACTATATGTACTACTATGCTACCCCATGCTTTGTCTCTGTGTTTCTAATAAGTGCTCCATCAACCATTCATGCCTGCTGTACCCCAAAACTGCCTGACGCTTAGGACAATAACTAAAAGACAAAGCATCTTTTGGGAAATATTTGAAGTAACTTTAATCAGGATCCAACCAACATTTTTCCTTCAAACATTTTGTGGATTTACACTTTATTCACAAGTTATCCACACACTTGTCATAGACTCAGACATTTTTCTAGGGAAACTTGAAATGGGTATGAGTGGTTGAATGACATTGCTATGTTCTTATGATTATTTACATATATTTCCAGAATTCATCCCAAGAAGTTTTCATTGGCTGGTCTTCCATTTTTCCTGGCTATAGCTATATATTGCTATGAGGTGAGTAGAATATTTGGGTCCTTCTGTATGTATTTTATAGTGATTTACCCTTACCAAAGGTTAGATCATATCTGTGCCAGGCTGTTCTGTTATTAGTAATAGGGCACGACAGTCATGCGCCTACCATATTACATACTGACATGCTTCAAGATAAGGGTGTGACATATATGTTGTAGACTGGTCATCCATGGGCTAACCCATGACTTGTGGTCAGAACAATCTAATTGAAATATCTATCCATTTCTGCCATCTGTCGATGTTGGAAACATGTTATACTAGTCGCTCAGAGAGGGTGTCAGCGTACAACATAAGCGCTTGCCCTGTTGCAAGTTGCAAGTGAATTTGGCAAAAAAACGGAACTAGCGCAAGCAGAACAAGACCTTACGTTGCCCAATTGGTAGTAATGTTTTGGGCAAAGTCCTCACAATGTAACTCACCTTTGTTTAACAGAGGGGTGGGGCAAGTGGAAATGCCGGTGGGGCAAGTAAACTTACAGGCAGCTTGCCTCACTCGGCAAATAATGTTTTGTAACCTATGTTGCACCCTGGGTGTTTATTTTGTTGTTGTGACCTTAAGTGATATTTTTCTTCCTTTTCAGGGGGCTGGGATGATCCTGTCATTAGAGTCATCATTGCATCCAAAAGTCAAGCACAGATTTAAAGGGTAGGTAACAGATTTCAAGACTTAACCTTGGTTTAATGTAATTCTTATGTTAGGTCAAATGCAAGGATTTTACTGATCCTTCAGTATTTCTTACCTAACCATCACACAAAAATCATCTAAGGAGCCTATTTTGTTAGGCTACAATTCCATCATTTAATTAATTTGCTATCATTATTGAGTTATCTCTTATATTTTGTTTCTTCAAACCTACATCAATGTTTAGAGAGACTTTTTTCTTTCTAATTTCGATATGTCCCTTAGGACAAGTGAGAACTTGTTTTTACCTGCCCTGCAGTATTTTTCTCATGGCAAGAACCTGAGGGAATCCTAGCGAGAATATGATCCATTCATACTCGAATCTATCTCCTCTCAAAAATATCCTCTACGTCTATGGTACTCTGATAATAAATTTAGATAATACAATAAGAATATGAAAGGTATTGTTGACAAATGTTGCAGCAAGTGATGTATAAAGTCTGTCACATATTTAGGATAAATAAACTAGTATTATATTATATTATATTATATTATATTATATTATATCATTTTATATTATATTTTATTATATTATATTATGTTATGTTACGTTTTGTTATATTAGGAACATTCTCCCATTTTTGTGGAATGAATGGGTTAAACCTCTAAAGTAAGCCTTTTTATTAAGGAAATCAATCCTTATTCTAAGTAATAACTCTCTTAACAGCAGAAATATAATTGAAAAATCACTTCTTTGAATGTAAACTGTATTTTTGACATTGGGCACTTTTCTTTCTACAGGTTATTCAAGACAACACTTGTTTTTGTAACGCTTCTTTATATTTCCTTTGGGTCTGCCGGCTACCTGGTAAGAATACCTACCTATTTTCGTTTAAAGATATCTCTAAAAAAGTCACTAAGAATTGAGTTTTGCACTTATTTATGCTTTAACAAAGGAAAGAATTTTCACCAGTCCTGGGTCATTGCAGTGCATTTTGGTAGCATAAAGATCTATCTTGAAGATGATTGTCTCACGGGGAAGGAATGAATATGTTGTATATTGCTTTTAAACATTTCTGTATAGGGATAAAAAATTAAGGGCAACTCTAGGGAAAGTGAGCTTTAAATTTTACCTGCCCAATGTGAAACTTGAATAACATAAAACTCACCCTTTCTGTTTTGCCTTGATAGATGTAACCCACTACTAAATACGTTATTCTCTGGAATGGTACTAATATAAAAGATAAGGCCTAAAATAGTTGTGTCTTTATAGGCACTTAGGGATTGAATATGTTGATAAGTGTATTTTTTTCCATTTCAGTCATTTGGGGTAGAGACCAATGCAATTATTACCCTGAATCTTCCAGTAGGTAAGTACGGAGATCCACTCACCACCTTCTAAATAACAGAGAGCTAGATGCGGGGGAGTAGTCACCAATGGCCAATTACCATACAATCACATTTGGTCCAAGGCCAGCGTCAGTGATACAGCAGGTTATTCAGTGCCCGTAGTGTAATTATTGGTGCACTCAGTTCATTAAGGATTGTGCTGAAGAGAATACATGCTTATTGGCTGCAAGCAGGGTACATCAGTTGACCTATGACCTGCAATGCAGGTCAGTCAGCGAGATCATGCGGCTTCCTATCCATGAGGATATTCATATAAGAAAATAGTTATACCTTAATCAGCAGTGTCTAAATGCATAACCCTTTTCTCCATTTCTAGATTGTTTGCTGCGATTTACAAGGTTTTGGTCATTGTGCATAATACCCTTCATAATAGAAGTAGAAGTATTATATTACCTCCATTTTTCTTGGTATCTCTGATGCTCATCTTTAAGTTTCTGTATTCTCACATATGACTATATCTCATTGATTTGATTTTCAGGTGAAGGTATAGACTTTGCCACAGTTGTCAAATCCTGCCTTTGTCTAGCATTATTTTTTACCTACCCTGGTAAGTTGTATTCTGTTATTTGATTCAAATTCTAATCGATATTTGAAATATATGAAGTATTTTACTGATGTCCAATCAACAAAAAGTAATGAAAGAACAAACAATCTCAAGAAAAACATGTCCAATAGCAAATGAAGTTCCTGCCAAACATGATAATGCAAATGTACATAAAATAAATATATGGCATCATTACAGACATGATAAATGAAAGAACTATACATTTTGAACTTTACAGCACTTCAAATAGAATGGTACATTATAAATATATATATATATATATATATATATATATAAATATATATATATATATATATATATATATATATATATATATATATATTTATATATTTATATATTTATATATTTATATATATAAATATATATATATATTTATATATATATATATATATATATATATATATATATATATATATATATATATATATATATATATATATATATATATATATATATATATATATATATATATATATATATATACACACACACACACACACACATATATATATATAAGTATATATTTGTTTGTACATGTGTGAATGTGTATACACAACTGATAAATTGTTTTCCATCTGTGTTCCAATGATATAAGGTTATATCTTTGATTTGCAGTGATGATGTTTCCTGTTATAAAGATATTAGAAAGAAAGTTTATTAGCAATCCTCAAGAAAACATGTGGAAAGGGGTAAGTAGAAGCAATGTTTGCCTTCTTAAACTGCTCTTTTAAAGTTTTACTTAACGTTTATGTTATGACTACTGGTCATTTTTCATTATTTTGATATCTACCCTGAAGATAAAAAAGATAATTTCTTAAAAAAAACAAATTTCTATTATTCATGACAGTTTTACCATGATTACCGCTGGTTTTTCTTGTGTACTACGTTTTCCTCCACTTTTTAACGGCTAGGCACGATTCAGCCTTGATGTCAGCGAGAGTGTCAATAAATATTGTGCAAATTCCATATAATGTGTGTGTAGGCTTGACATGATGGAAATGGTCTTGAAATTCCATATAAGGCCACTCCAATTTAATTACTTGTCTTACGAGCTTTTTTTGGAAAAAAAATCCTGTCAGATTCCAAAAAAAAAAAAGAAAAAAGTCAACTTTGGTGTCTTACGGACGAAAGTGGTTTGGAAATTTTCTGTCAGACTCCAAAAAAAAAAAAAAAAAAAGTGCTAGATTTAAGAATATTCATTGTTAGGGTGATTTAATCAACTTCAGGAATTTATAAATGCTGTAGTAGAGCCTCATATTTGAGGATGTATATCTCCCACCCTTAAGGTTACAGGGATTAATTGATTTTGATTGATTTTATTTAGTTAAGAATAGGCTGTTAGAAACATCTCTCTACCAGTCCTAGTCAGCAGACTCTAAAAAAAAAATAATAATAAAAAAGCCTCATTTTTCAACTTTTTTTTTATTCCAAAATGGCTCATTTCCTGCCTCCTGGGCAAGTAAGACAAGTAATTAAATTGGAGTGGCCTAAGTCACGGAATTGAAGGATACTTTTGTTGTCTTTCAGAATATCCTGCGCTTGGGGATGGTGACGGTGACAGGCTTCACAGTATTACTAGTTCCTAACTTCGCCAACCTGATGGCGCTAGTGGGCGCCAGTTGCTGTATGCTACTAGCCTTTATTCTGCCTGGGTTATTCCATATACGAATATACGGAAGGTATGTACAGTCAAACCTACTGTGAACACTACTGAGTTGTGAACACCTATTATGAACACCACTAAGTTGTGAACACCTATTGTGAACACAACCTCTGAGTGTCATTGCCCGACTGCATTTAGAAAAGACCCATGGGATGTGAAAACCTCCAAATGAAGTTTCACCTAGATATACATGTTAAATGGCAGGATCCATTGATATTGAATCAGTTCTACTGACCCAGCATAAGCAACCATAACCCAAAACTATTAAATCTATTTCCAGCTTGGCCTGATCACAAAAAACAAAATTATACAAGATAATACTATGATTTATTGATATGTAATTGATATTGTTATTACATTTATAACTTAAGTCAAACAAGATCTGCGTTATCATTGAGATAGCTATAAGCACTTTCACTGCCCTAGTCCAGCTGGAGGTGCTCACTTGCCTTCAGTTCGGTTGTTTCTTCCATATGATTGCAGCCTCTTCATTTGTTTCTTCATCTTTGATTTTTTTGTACAAAAACTTAACTGTGATTGTACACTTAATGAAACTCATTATGTTTTCATTGTACTCAATGTACTCTATATACCTTTTGAAACTCATTTTCTACATTTGTTTTGCAGCTCAATAACGAAATGTGGCTTCCTGTTAGATGTCTTTCTAATTGTGTTGGGACTAGTTGGGTAAGTACTAATGTTTGTCAGATCAAACTTTTCTCCTTATCAAATTTCACCAAAACATGGTCACTTTAAAGATTTGACTTTGTTCAAAACTTGTGGAATCTTAAAGACATTAATTTGACAATGCATATTACAAACATCATCCGGCTTTATATTGAATATATATTTATAATTATTTGTTCGAAATTGAATGAATCTGAGGGAAAAGTTCCTTGAGTAAGTTAAAAAAAAATATTTAGATAACTGAATTGCTCAATTCAACCACACTATATAAATCTAATTTTTTTGAGATTAATGTGGTCCTAAAAGTTGAGAAGTGCTGAAGAGGACAGGATTGGGGAGGCCTTATTAGAAATGTGACATGTATAAACTCACTTTGAACATAAATCATTCTGATGGTAGATTTGCCCTTTAAGAGTATCATTCTGATGTTGGATTTCCTTTTAAGGGTTACTCTTAAAACTGTCATCTTCTTTTCCATAACATTTGACAATAATTTGAAAAGTAAGATTTTTAAAAATATTTGAAAGAGAGTTATGTATTTCATGGTACCTTTTCTCTTTCAGGACCATCATAGGCCTGTGGGATGCGCTTGTGAGACTGTACGCACACCATGAAGGCATCGCCATCTCCACGGAGCCTCTCATGACAGCCAATGAGACGCTGAGCGCAGCGCTCAAAAACGTCACCCTCGTCAGCAGCCTGCACTAACGGCTGTACTCTGCTGCACGAATCCCATACACCTAGGGGCCAATTTCACCACCATGCTGTCCTGACACTACAGTCAAACCAAAGTTTGTGACTACAGTATCACTGAAAATACTTATTTGAGGTTGTAGTTTCCTTCTTTCAGTTAAATACTAGATTTTGGGTAAATTTGATTAGTAACATAAAACTTGAATAAAACAAGATCATGACTGCTTATTGTTCTGGTTTTGGGACCATCTTCATTGTCATATCCTTGGCTTCAGAAGTATCCTAGTGTTTTTTTTCTGGAACAGGAGATCATGGTAGAGAGGGGTAGAAAGGTCAGTTTTGGGATCATCAAAGTAAATCAGGTTTAAAATGTCCAGGTTGCACTGGTCTTCGTACATTATTAGCTGAAGCAACTATGTCAATTTTATTAGAGTATATGTAAGTGTGTATATACATATATATATATATATATATATATATATATATATATATATATATATATATATATATATATATATATATATATATATATATATATATATATATATATATATATATATATATATATATATTTATATATATATATATATATATATATATATATATATATATATATATATATATATATATATATATATATATATATATGTATATATATGTATATATATATATATATATATATATATATATATATATATATATATATATATATATATATATATATGTATATATATGTATATATATATATATATATATATATATATGTATATATATAAACACACACAAGAATGTATTATATTGTGCGGATATTTATTATTCATGATGCAAATTGTTATGATAGTTGTTATTATGGTATTCTACCCAATATGCAAATTGTGAATGTGGTATGTTACCTGATATTTAAGAATTCCACTCAGTATTCACTATGTGTGGATCTGGTTAATTACCTAAAATGTACACTGTTTGATTATGGCCATTGTACAAACTGTTTAATGGTGTGTGATTGTGGAATTCTAGCTATTATGCATGGGGTGTAATGGTAATATTGGGTTTACTGCCTAGTACCGAACTATTTATTGTTAGCAGGATCTTCAAGAAAAATCACTGTAGATCTGGTTAATTTGCCATATCTGAAATTTTGCGATCTAACCTTTTCCAGAATTTTATGATTCTGAATTTATTGATCGTGATTATATGTGATCAGCAAATTAAAAACAGCAATTAGCTTTTATCACATAAGTCTGATTGGTAAATAACAGCAAATTAAAAACATCTTTAAATTGATAGGATATACAGTAACTTAATTCGATGAAATCACAAAAATGCATAATTTAGAGTGTATGCTGTTTGATATTGCTTTGGGATTGCTTTGTTGTTTAGTTAACACATGTTATATTTATGTTATAAAGCATTAAATCCATGACATCCTAGAACTCCGTAAAGCCCAATCATTCTTCAAGGGGGCAGCTTAAAGGAAATATTTACAGAATGTAAGATTTCAACATTTCCAATAAGAGTGCTACTTACAATTTGGAGTGAAATAATTGTTTGTTCCCTCAAAGTATGATTGATTTTTGAGGTACTAGTTTTTGTTCAAGCATCTCATGAAAAAAGTATATAAGTTTAAGGACATTTGAAAATAAGTTGCTCACTAAAAAGGGGAAGCACAACTTTCTCAAAAATTGTCATCTTTAAATTTTGCTTCGTGATAGAGATGTTCATCTTTGTCTTATGTATTTTAGTTTTTAGTTTTGGGGCATTATGTGGCACTTGGCTTATGGGGTAGTATTTTGAAAATGGTATCAAAAGTTCATCGAATGCTAGGCCAAAGCTTGATGCTTTAGAGAAAATGGGTTAAATACTTATGCTTATAATAAGAAACCACTTGTAGTGATTCTACTACCAGTTATGCTGCTGCTGCTACTAGATCATGATAGCTTCATGGAGATATATGTGTACAAATATGCAAAAAGATGAGTACAAAATTTAATGTGCTTGCTAGCATGGATATAAATATTTCTATGTTAGTGGTAAGTGAGTGGCTATATGAGTGTATAAGTCTAACCAGTTACTGAAATTTACCAGGTTATGTCCATTGGACGCATGATCTGACAAGTATAAAGTGTAGTGTATAAATGAAGGTTCAGGGTGTGAAATAATTAAGGTTGGATTACTAGTGGCCAATGGGTTCATGGTGTACAACAACCCAAACAATCAATGCCAGGTTACATATACAACTGTAGTTAAGGTTTCCTTTAACCCTTATGCTGGTGGTGGTTAATTTGGCCACTACAAATTAATGCAAAAAACCTGAAAAATCACTGAAACCTTGGCACCTTGGTACTCATCTGAGAGTGCTCAGTTAGAACTATCTAATTAATACCAGCATGACAGGGTTCAGATGGTTTTCAAAAATCTTTGCATCCTTGTGTTTGGCCAAAAGTAGTCTCAGCATTAGAAGGGTTAATAGTATCATAAAGGATACCTTCACCTTAATTTTGAATAGGAAATCCATAAACGTATGGTTTTCACTTGAGTTGCTCTTAGCATGGCCCAAAGGTAGGATTCCACCTAAGGTTACCCTTAACAAAGGGATAACCCTCAAATATTATGGAAACCCTTAATTTTTGCTCTTACATCCGAAGGATAAGGACTATAGTTAGGGGTTCCCTTACCATCCTTTCATTTTAATTTTAATAGCACATCTTAAGGCTTATAATTTCCAGGTTTTCTGTGTGTATCCTTTAACATCTGTATAGCACACTTGGTCTGGGTACTTTGAACGCAACTCATCATCTAGAGTAGTATGGACGTGTGTTGTATTCATTGGTGTAAATGTTCCATGCTTGCATGGTGTCTTCCAGAATTTGTCTGTTTGTATTATGACTGAGTAGGTGCCATATGATGTTGTGATATTATCCCTTCATTTTCATAGTGTGCACATGGTCTAGCTTAATATAATGTACCTTAAGAGTTATGAATGCAGAAAAAATATTTGCATGAAAGTTATATTCCTTCCCAATATATGAACAAACTTTTAAAAGTAACTTCGACGCTAAGCATTAATTCACACTAATGAAAGGAGTTATAATTTAAGTTACTTTCAATATTTCTCCAACAAATATTTGTTGAGAAATGCTCTGCTCAGAAAGATATCCTAAAAATAGTGTGGATGTTTCTGGTAGTTACTGTTATGAATACTTTAACCCTTACAATGAATGCTAAGGCTACTTTCGTCCAATGCACAAGAAAGCAAAGATTTTTGAAAACCACTTAAACCCTGTCATGTTGGTACTCATCGGATAGCCCTAAGGGAGTCCTCTCAGATGAGTACTCACATGCGAGGGTTTCAGTTATTTTTCAGGATTTTTGCATTACTTTGTATTGGCAAATTCAGCCACAGGCAGCATAAGGGTTCAGACAAAAAGTCAGTTTTAGGATACTTAACCCTATCCATGGCAAAGAACATAGTGTTCAGCATTATTACTAGCTATGTCTTCCGCTATTGGATCATTCTTGATGTGACAGATTTGGTGCCATATCATAATGTAATAATCTTTGAAGAAGACATGTTTCCACAAGGTACTTGACCTCTTATCTTTAGTAAAAGAACAGATTCAGCATTTGTTTGCCCCATAATATTGGATGTTTTTATTGTTCCCAATTAGCTGGATGGACAGCTTAAAAACTTATTTGAGGAATAGAGTAGTACAACTCTAAACACAACTCACCAAGTAGTAATGAGTTAGAAAAATATTTCAAGAAGAATGTTTAACCTGTCCCATCAGGAAAAATCACTTCCAGTCATTGCTTTGTCATCAAGATATTTCCATATCTGTCCATATCTGCAAAGTTTCATTCCGATAGAGCAAACCCTCTGAGATGTGAACGTCTTGGGACCAGACTAAAAGGGTACATATCTCCGAGATATTCCACTACGAAAAAGGGGACCAGATTCACAAGAGGAGATATTCGCATCTGGAGGTGTTCACAAGAGATGTTCACATCTGGAGGTCTTCACAATAGGTGTTCACAGCTGGAGGTGTTTACAATAGGTCTTCACATCTGGAGGTCTTCACATCTGGAGGTGTTTACAATAGGTGTTCACAGCTGGAGGTGTTCACAGCTGGAGGTGTTTACATCTGGAGGTGTTCACAATAGGTGTTCACATCTGGAGGTGTTCACATCTGGAGGTGTTGACTGTAAGTGTTCACATTAGATGTTCACATCTCAAGTTGCTCACAATAGATGTTCACAATGGGTGCTAACATGTGGATATGTTCACAAAAGGTTTTCACATTTGGAAGTGTTTGAAATAGAAGGTGTTCACAAAAGGTTTTCACTTGGAAGTGTTTACAAAGGTGTTCAGAAGAAAAGTTTTCCTAGTAGGAGGTTCTGTTGTATTTTGCACCGCAATTCTTCATTTACCAATTACTTCCATATTTATTAGATGTTATGTCAGTTATTTTATAAACAAGATTTCTAATGAGGTAAATGCTAACTGTATACCTATATTATTTTATACTAACCCATCCATGGCTTAAGTTCATCTTTTAAAAGTCTGGATCTATGTTACTTTTGAAAATAACTAAGCAAGAAAGCTATGAATTCCCATGAGGGGAAGTTGTTGGTTGCATTCCAATTCATGTTTTTTTCTCCAAATACTTTCAAAAGATGCTCTTGTTGGAATACTTCCAAAGGATGCTCTCATTAGACCAAAACAATTGAAAGGTGAATGGGTTGATGTGCCCGAGAACCGGGTCAATTGAATCTAATTATTTGTTCCACACTTGGCTGCGGTCCACCAATCTCAGACCGATCTCAGATAAGTATGAGGTATATGGCATAACCCACACTTATCAGCCTCTCTTCTCTAAGCTGCCTACATCTCAAAGGTGTTGCGCAAGGGTATTGCAAGGTGTGCTCAGCGCAAAACTTTTCTTATTTTCTCGGCCTGTGATTGAAGGAAGGCAGTCAGCTGTGGTACAAGCAACATAGACCCTTGAAAGCTGTGTTGTATGTGATGGCCTCAGGGTTACTTGGCTTGGCCTTATAATACCTCGGGTATATCACATCCACCACAGCTCCCTCAGGGTGTATCTATCACATACCACTGGTATGTAGCCCTCTGGGAGGGTATCTATTTTTCTAGAGAAGGACTTCTTCCATATAGATTAGTTTTATAGTATATAGTATAAGTGAGGAGGCAAAATGACCATGTTGGATTGTCAGCAAGATTCGCTGCAAATCAAATTATTTGCATATGTACTCATGTTTGAAAAACATTGCAAAATTGATATAATTCAAATGACCCTTTGGACTTTTATTGCCGATGAAATTTTCTTCAAAACTATATTTGAATGAAATCTGTTTCCTTATTTGAAAAGAATTCTCCCACACTTTACTTGATGATTTTGGCCACTACTACTGGAATAATCAGTTCAGCAGTTGAACTTTGCCAAAAGAGCCCTCCACCTATTGAAGTGCTTGCCATCAAAATGTGGTAGTGAATATCTTGATTGTGGGACTGTTTACACAAAGGTGCCATTATGGAAAGTACTACCACAAAATATATATATTAATAATATTATTTTTCCTTATCTTTCTTAACCCATTAATACTTACGAGTTCCTCCAGACATTGTCGTCTGGATCAATGATACTTTTGACAATAACTTTGAAATTGAGAATTTCTTTATAAAATATTTCAAGGAGGGTTGTAGGTTATGTTCTGATTGACATTTCTCCATCAAATATTTTCCTTACTATGCTTTTGCCTGCAAGATTTCATCAAAATTGTCTAGCATGTTTTTGGCTGCTGTGAGTGTTAATGGGTTAATCACTGTGTGAAAACCCTAGGTGATGATGTGCACTAACATGAGTTATGGGTAGAGCTTATTTGAGGATAATTTATTAATCACTATTTTGTTTGGAAGTGATTCTTGTTTGACTCAAAACTAGCTTGCCATTTATTTTCTAAGTAATACTGAAATTAAAAAGATAAAGAGCCAAGGGTACAGATGGGTAAACTCCATCCATACTATATGGACCAATTCACAATAGATGGGAGTATATATTGTAGTGGTTATTATGAAAAAAATGATGTATATATAAATAGTGGTAATTGATGATTAGGAAATTAAGGGTGAATTTGTATTTGATAGGTCATCTGTTATACAGGTGAAGGGCCTAGCAAATTATGTCAGATACAATAGCTGTATTTTATTGAAAAAATAAAGCTCAAATAAATCATAATAATGTGTCTGTGTTTCCTTGTGGAATTATTAATCCAGTGCCAGTAGCCCCTAAAGGTCAGCCTTATGTGGAAATGATGTCCTTGTTGAATTATGTTTTGAGAAATACCTATTAAAAAGATCAGAATCCAAGGGATATGCTGTACTTATATAGGCCATAGAAGACATATCAGGCATAAGATAGTTCCAAGTCTGGTATAATCATGACCATAACAGATAGCAAGATGCTGCTAAAAGCTGGTACACTAGAGAGAGACAGTCTCAGCAATCTTTTGTCATCAATCATATTTTCTGCCATTTAGAAGCTAAGTCATGACTTGCCAGTTGTAAATAGTGGAGGGATCTGGAGAACCAGGAGGAAATCACCATCTGACATCAAGTCACTAGCGACTTTCTCACATGCCTTGAGCAGAATTCAAACTAGCAGACCAAATAGATGCACATCACCAAGATAAGAAATATATGCAATCCAAGGGGAGCCTATCTCTTTATGTTGCTGGTCTTGTGAAACTCAGAAATCCAAAATATCCCCTCATCACTAGTTCTCACCACTGGTCTAGAGATGAAAAGTTCATTACTGTGGTCTATCGCAACCCTTACTAATATAAAAACAAACAACAGATTTAAAAATTTACATCATCATTTTATCCATTTTCATTTTCATATATAACACACAATTATAGTTACCAGTCTGTACCTTTGTTGATTCCTCAGAAAGCTAGATACATGGAAGATGAAGCCAATTACCATACAATCACATCAGGCCCAAAGCGCAGCGTGAATGATACGGCTGGCTGTTCACTGCCTGCAGTGTAATTAGTGCTGCACTCATGTCATTAAGGGCCAAGCAGCAGAGAAAGAGCATGCCTATTGGTTGCAAGCAAGGAATTTCAATTGATCAACTGCTGTGACCAGTAATGCAGGTCACACAGCAATATCTTACCGCTTCCTGTACATCCAGATATTTGTCTAAGATCAATTTGATTTGATTTAGATCTTTTTATTTTTTCTTATATGTGATGTCATTTCCTTGTGAGTCTGGGTCTCTCATCTCTGGCGTTGAAGGTTTCCCAGTACGCCAAGTCTGGTTGTGAACCCACTTGTGGTTCTGCCCCACTCAGTAATTCAGCAATGCTCAGAATGGTGAAAGATCCTGATTCCCCTGACGTTCTCTCATCCTCCGAAAGTTGACCTTTGACACTAGCCGATTCTGCTGGTGCTGCCACCTATGAATAATAAAAGATATAACTTTTCACGTCAGAATTATAGAGTACCTTTAAAGTTTGTGATATTGAGCATTGTATCATCCCCTTTCACAACAGGCTTAAATTCAAGTCACAACAGCTTAGACTGAAATGAGACTAATTTGATGGTGGAAGTGTGTTAAGCCGTAAACCTTTAATCCACAAAGACAAACTTATATCAGCCTAACTGATCCACAACACTAGAAAAGACCTATATACAACCATTTCTAAGGGCATGTTCCTTTTATGAATTAAAACAATTAAAAAGTAAAATAGAAATACACATGTATGAAGGAGAGGTGTTGGTTGGGCTTTGAATTACAATACTCCTATAGAACTTTAAAGGACATTTGGTGAGAAAGATATCACACTTAATTGCGTGACCGTCTTGGGGTACTACAGGTATCAATTGGTTAGGAAGAGTGTCTGGCCATCATTTGGACACTGTAACCGTAAATTGCATTAAATACAATTTTTAAGAAAATAATGGATGTTTCACTTCAATGTTAATGCAAAAATATTACTAAGAGAAGTTATACATTTTCTCAAAAAGAAAAATATATGCAAAGCTTACAAGCCTATAGTGGTTATCTGAATGAAGGATGTTAGTCCTTGGAAAAAACAGCTTTTATAATTACCCATCTCAGACAATCAATCTCTAAATCCTGGCCAAGGCCCTGATGTTACCTACTAACATCTTAATTAGGGTTGCATACCGGTACTCGGGTACCGATAGGAACCGATATTCATTTCGAAAAGAACCGGTATTTACCCGTTTCGTTGAGAACCGGTACGATAAAGGCACCGTTTCGTTTTTGAGTACCGCTTCGTTTCAACAGCTTAAACAATTTGTTACTGCCAATATGCGGCATTGACGTATTGTGTGCTGATTCCTGACCAAACAGTTATAGACATGTTGTCTGGAATAGCATTCGGCACGAAACACGGTACGATGTAACATCCCACACACGTTCACAGTGCGTTGTGGCGATCATTTGCTTCGGTTAACTTCGTCAATGTCCGTCTCAATCGTTGGTTCTGTTCCCCAATTCTACTATTGATTGTTATCATAGAATTGAGGAATAGAACCACACTTGTTAGCGACATGAATGTCGTAAAAAAGTTGATTAGGCAGCTGAGATTTAGAGGTACCGTTTCACTGTTAACGATACTGATACCACTGGAACCGTTTCGCCAGTACCGGTACCAGTATCGTACCGTTTCGTGTTATCGGTATGCAACCCTAATCTTAATGTATACATATTCTGTCATATATGGAAATATCTTGAATTAGAATTGGATGAAAGTTAGAAATTTGTTGGGTTAATCTTTCCTCCTCAAGATTTCAAATGTCGCTCTATTTAAGGACCTATGATCATGGATGCCAGATCAAGTATGCACCATTCTAGCTGCAGATGAATTCTAAGAAATAAAGATGAGGAAAATGGGTTTAATTATCTTAGATTATCTTAATCTTTTGAATATCATTTGGTTATGATAGTTATAAATTTGGAGGAATAATCTTGATTAGTGTTTAGGCAGCTAGGAAAGCTACACTGTAGCAGGATAGTTCAGAAATATCATTGCAACATTTACAAAAATCTGACTTTGGGTTAATTTGAAAATGAGAACATTTGGTTTGCAAAGTATTGACTGCTCACCGTTGCAGGTTTTTCCACGCTATCCTGGCCCTTGTGGTCTATGTCACAACTCTTTTTCACGGCCACTGCCACACAGTGGATCTGATCCAGCATCGTCTCCTGGAATAGCCAGTCATCCTCGAGAGCTCCATCTACATACACCTGAGTGTCCCTTGTTATCTCACCTGCCCGCAGACCCCCGCCGCAGCCAAGGTGAAACTCCACTCTCTTCAGCTCAAAGCCAATACCCACACCCAGGGCCTTCACATAGCTTTCCTTAAGGCACTGAAAAACAAACTGATCATTAACCCCCACACCCAAGGCATTCACAGAGTTTTTGTATAAAGCACTAGAAAATAAAGTTATCATTAATCCCAGTGCCTTCATATAGCTTTCCTTAAGCTACTGAAAAACAAAGTTACCATTAACTCCCATGCCCCAGGTGTTTTCATAGCTTTCCTTGAGGCACCGAAAAATGAAGTTATCGTTATCAGTAGTCCATCTTTTCAAAGCTTTCACACAGATTTGCTTTTAAGACACTGGAAAACAAAGTTATCATTAATTCCTATGCTCAAGGCTTTCCCAAATCTTTTGTAAGACACTTAAAGACAAAGCTACCATTAATTCCCACACCCAGGCTTTTCACATTGCTTTCCATTAATTAGGGGTGGGATTCTTAAAAAACTATTTGTTTTTAACTTTATTCATAGACCTATAAGTTGAAGAGAAACTAATAGCTCATATTCTGTTTATAATACTATCCCATTGAACATATATTTCAATTCAAACACGAAAGAGACAGATAATGATAATAATGATACCCACCCAGTGTCTGTGAAACATGGCGAGTTTCTCCCAGTCGGACGACGGACGCTTGATTGTCTTCCACTCGTAATCGGTAAACTGACTGCGCATCAAATCAAAGTATTCAGACACTGTTTGCGAACCCCCTGATTAAATGATAGTATGAAACAATATAACTGATATGGAAAAATATCACTGATAGTGCAATTCAGCGTCTTAATGAATGCTTTATGTTCTAATTTGTTAAACAGAAATATGTAGAATGCATTTCAGGTTCTAAATAAAAAATATATTTCAATGTGTTAAACTGGGTCAAAGGATTCAGACACAGTTTCCATATCTTATGAAAAAAGTTAAATGAAACAAATTCATGAACACGAAAATCTAGTGTGCAATTTAATTTCTTAATAAAAACATCTTGCAACACTATTTGTATATAGTGAATTAGACCACATCTATACCAAGGTTGAATGAGAGCAAAATAAATAGAACTTAGAGGAAGTTCATTTCACTGAAGCCTTTAGGCCGATACTGTACATTGATACATAATACATAATAAACAAAGATAAATATAATTCTAAATATTTTGTCACCAAGTATCCGGAATACAAATTTACCAATATAATAAAATATCCTCATATAAAATGTTTTCTACCTGCATTTTTCCTTCTATTATATTCCAAACAAAGCTCTAGTCACAAAGCCAAATAGGTGGGCCTCTTTTGGTCACTATGGCTGGGAATTGGTTATACATAAAGATACCTCCGCCCCGCCCACCCTCCCCCTCATCGTAAAATGACTAAAATACCGAAACTCACTTGGTCTTTCAATGTTCATCACATCGACACCCACAGGTCCTCGTAGGTTAGTAGCCAGGACTGTGAACTCCCCCTGGTGGGAAACATTGAAACTAAAGTTCTGAAACGCACTAGGGATGGCACTGGAAATAAAAGGTTTTCCTTTCTCTGTTCGCGCCAGTTTTATGTCCTTATAAGGCATTCTCAGTGTCTCACTAATCGCCTTCCTAAGCAGCAGTCGGCCAGCCTGAAAAAAAAACTCAACTTGATTTGACGAACTCATGGCAGCAGAGTTGGACTATTTTGGTGATATCTTAATGAATAAAGAATCTTTAGGAAAATATTTGAAGAAGAAATGATAGTTGGTTGCACACAAAACAAGTCAACAACTCTACTTCAAATATTTTGTGAATAAATTCTACATGCAGGATTTATTCTCAAAATTTTGATAGATGCAGACAATGTTTTAAGGAGAACTCCCAGCATTAATGGGTTAACAGATTTGGTTTCTGGAATTCTGTTAATAAAATGTTATGTGGATGCATATCATTTGAAATAAACTTGGGCTGAAGCTTGAATTTGAGTAATGACAACTATTTTGAGATTATATTTATGTTTTTCAGCATCTTTCTGAAGTTAGACAATTTCAATTCCAATTGAGGTTTATCAAAATGTAAAATCATACCTAGGGTATGGTAGCAGTATTCATTAATATATCAAATACGGATATCAAATGGGAAAGGTAGATTTTGAAGTTGACAGTGCTTAAATTAAACAAAATAAGGCAAATGGGAAGCAGGCAATACTGTTGAAATATTTTTGAAATATCACATCTTACAAATATATCAATATTGGAATGCATTATGAAAATTTTACAAGGTGCCTCTCCTTAGTCAGACCTACCATGGAAGCTTTTGAATCTTTCTTGAAGACAAACTTTCCTATCCTCTCCTTCTCCTCCGCCTGGATAGACTGCGCGCCCAGGAGCCACTCCTGCTGGCTGGGCGCCCACTCCCCAAAGTTGAAAGCCCAGCGCAGGCTGCCAGCCATTCTGGAGGGTCGCATTGACCTCTGCTCCTGAAAAACATAAGCAGGGCAGGATTGACTTGATTAAGCCATGCTGACCAGCAGATATTAAAGCCTTATTGACTGTTCCCCAGGGCGTTATGAGGATTTGTCATGGGCCTGAAGGGTATGACAAATCCTCATAATGCCCTGGGGATCAGTCTATAAGGCATTTATTATTGCTCCTAAAAGAGAGCAGACCTCTGGGTTTTAAATGATCATTTATTTCAATGAAACAACATAATATATGGGCAATAACTCAGCTCTGGAAAATATCAAAACTTAAAATTGCCCCCAGCCCTAGGGCCGAGGGCAATGTAACCATGACTGAGCGAGCCTGGGGCAATGTATACTTAGTAGGAAGCATCATGAACATATAACATGTGGTCACATGGTACAAACAAAGCATTCTGATTAGAGGAGATAGCTGAAGCAATAGTACTGTTTATTACTTGCCCATTTTTTACTCTCCCTTCAAAATTATTTTTGAGTACCTGTGAAAATCAGCCGAGAATCAACGTACATTTTCATTTTCTGTTGAATATGCATTTTTTAAATGCATTTCACACATTCAATCATTAAAAAAGTAAAGCTTAGAAATTTCAACTTGCCTTATCAGATGTGAAAGTAAGGATTTACCTGCCGGGCAGCCATTTCTACTTGGCAAGCAAACGAGCACTCGCTTTATTATTTATCATAATAGGGACATGTATACCATGATTTCTACCCCTCCCCCCCCCCCCCCCCTCCAACCCCATTTACCCAAAAAGCAGTGGCCAAAAAATGCTGAACTATTTTTGAAATATATCTTTCTGGCAAAAAGCATATCTTGAGAGAAATTTTAATCAGATTTCAGCTTGCAATTCTCTTTGAAATAGATCATTCAGAGGTGCTTTTAGTTTATTCCAAGGCAATATTTCAAAACATTATAAATCAAGACATTAGGTACTTGTCCAGGCCTACTGGGCTGGGGAAGTACAAGCATGAACAGTGTAAGGAACACATCCATGTGCTGCCACCTAGCGAGCGAGGTGAGAACTAACTTCCTAACATTTGTTTGTGGACTGAGGACGCGCGTGGCTCGCAACTCAATATTGGATAGAATTGTAAAAGTAGGAAAGAAAACAAAAGCAGATCTGATTACTACTTACCAAAAATATACTACATCTAAACCCTGCAGCAAAGTCTAGGTGGCAGAGAGTTTCGGGGTGATGGGCACTGTGGCGGTGTTCACTAGAGTGAACGTTTAAAACGTTCCACTTATGGCCGACTCTGCAAGATAGAGAAAGTTGAATTCTGTCTCATCTTACGGGCGTACACGAACATATCTCGGTTTAAATGTTTTTGCGGGATAATATATTATTTTCAATACACAGCACCGCTTCATTATGGGTGCTAAATAAAAAAAAGGACAAATTCTGTATACACACACACACACTCACACACACATATATATACACACACACACATATATATATATATATATATATATATATATATATATATATATATATATATATATATATATATATATATATATATATATATATATATATATATATATATATATATATACATACATACATACATACATACATACATACATACATACAAACACACACACACACATATAGATACATACATACATACATACATACATACATCATAAGTTGCACTCCGATTCTGGCAGCTGATTTGTCAATTTATTTGATGTGCTGGGCTAAATTGGGCTTCTAACATTGCTTTTAAGAATTGTCAATGTTAAAAGACCATTATTTATTCTGCATTGGGATCCTGATGCTTTTCACAACGTTTATTATTATGACCTATTATGCTAGGGGAGGAAGGTCGTGTGAGCGCTTCGGTGGATACAAGACTATAAACCAAATACCTTTATTTATACAACTTTCGGTAGTGCCATGGCAACCGATGTCAGGTATACCATAGCTACAGAAGGATTCCAAAATGCTGGCCTTTTCTGGTTGCAACGCCACTAAAAATTGTTTTAAGTGTCTAAAGCATAATTTGCATAATAAAATCTGCCAAGAGGGTGTATGACTTGAAGATAATATGGCAAGAAGTAATTAAGCTGGATTTAGGCATGTAACTCGCGAGATCAAGTGAGAAATCCTTGCGGGTGACTCGATCTGCCTAGTTGGACGAAGCAGATGCCACTGCAAGAACCCTGAACTTAGATCTTGTTGCGCATAAAGTAATTCAAAACTAAATAGCATGGCCATTTATATATATATATATATATATATATATATATATATATATATATATATATATATATATATATATATATATATATATATATATATATATATATATATATGAACTGGCTTAATACGGATGTGTTTTATCCGGATTTTCGAATTTACCGTACAGATTTCAAGGGCCCGGTCCCTCCCAATACATTTACATGCAAATTTCAGTGCTTATTACAGACAATTTAATTCGTACCTTGCCTAAAGCAGGCGATTTTTGAAGCACGCTCTTTACCATGCCAGGTAAGAGTAAGAGCATGCTTTCATCCGGATTGCCGATCATAAATTGATCGAGCCCTATACAGACAGGATACGACGCGCCCAAGTCATTACCACAGAAAGCAGAAATAATGTCCTCTCCCACAAAAACGAACGAAGAGGATAGACAATTAAACAGACAGGGGGATGTGGTGGGAGGGTCAGGGAAAGAGGGGAAATATGGGGGGTTGTAAATATATAGTCAACGGGTCCCGATTCCATCTTGATTTGTAAAATGTACACCCGGAATGTACATGCCTTGCCGTGCATGCTTGCTAAATTCTTCTATTTATGCCTTCATGCATACTCCTGATTTTGCCTAATCAGGACAGAATCTAGGGTCTACATCCGTCCAGATTAAGTCAGTTCACCTGAATATAAATATATATATACAAAAATCTTGATCATGCAGCGTAAACTTTGAGCCAATTAGAAAATCATTCCGAAACCGGAAAAAATATAAACCATTGAACCTCACAAAATGGTGAGTTACAATAGTAGTAGCTAACTTGAAGGTTATTAGACGGGATTTACTCCAAAATCGTTAAAAAAATATTCGGTGAAAAAAATATGGAATTCTTCACAAATTTGCGTGTCCTCCGTGCGCTACAATTCCCCCATTCTTCTCTGCCCACTTTTAGAACTTTTGATTCGTTTTGATTTTATTTTATTCTATTCGGTCTAGTACGGTGTGTATTACATAGCATTTGGCATACAGAAAAAATCATATATAAAGGTGACTAGTTGGAGTTTTAGAACTTTTGGAAAGAGTTGCACTCTCATTCTCATGCTTAGTTTAGTAGCCCACATTTAGAACCACTTTTAGAACTTTTGGAAAGTAGTGGCCTCTGATTCCGAACATAGTTTCGTATCCAGAGTTTTTCGGAACTACGGTTGGATGCCATGTGTCGGCAGTAGAATGGGTTTAGTAAGGGGGGGGGAGGTTGACTGTAACGTGTTCGTGTTCGACTTTCATTTACACTACAGGTCTGTAGTGTATATGAATGCCCGCTACGCGTCGCCACCGTCGCGTATTATAATATTATAATTACTTGTGACGTCATCAAAACTGTAAAATCGCTAATTTCACTGATTTAAAAAAGGTTATTTAATTTCCTAAAAGTCTATTCTTAGTACAATTAGTCCATTGAATGTATCCATGCTGTTTGACCAAAACAGAGTGGACGCTATTATACATAACTGGAAGAACCAAGTTTTCAGTAATATAACAATCCAAGTTCCACAAAGGCATTCGACATGTTTGAAGCCGCCTATCGGCGGGTTCCGGAACCTCGCGTCTAGTGAATTTAGAACAACTGACCAATCAGAGACTTGAATTTTCTTTCTCTCTCTCTCTCTCTCTCTCTCTCTCTCTCTCTCTCTCTCTCTCTCTCTCTCTCTCTCTCTCTCTCTCTCTCTATATATATATATATATATATATATATATATATATATATATATATATATATATATATATATATATATATATAAACATATATATATATATTTATATATATATATATATTTATATATGTTTATATATATATATATATATATAGAGAGAGAGAGAGAGAGAGAGAAAGAGAGAAAGAGAGAGAGATAGAGAGAGAGAGAAATAATGTCCTATCACACAAAAAACGAAGAGGATAGACAATTAAACAGACAGGGGGATGTGGTGGGAGGGTCAGGGAAAGAGGGGAGATATGGGGGGGTTGTAAATATATAGTCAACGGGTCCCAATTCCATCTTGATTTTTGAAATATATATGCCTTGCCGTGCATGCTTGCTAAATTCTTCTATTTATGCCTTCATGCATACTCCCGATTTTGCCTAATCAGGACAGAAATTTAGGGTCCACATCCGTCCGGATTAAGCCAGTTCACCTGTATATATATATATACAAAAATCTTGGTCATGCAGCGTAAACTTTGAGCCAATTAGAAAAAACATTCCGAAACCGGAAAAAATATAAACCATTGAACCTCACTAAATGGTGAGTTACAATAGTAGTAGCTAACTTGAAGGTTATTAGGTGGGATTTACTCCAAAATCGTTAACAAAATTTGGTGAAAAAAATATAGAACTCTTCACAAATTTGCGTGTCCTCCTTGAGCTACAATTCCCCCATTTTTCTCTGCCCACTTTTAGAACTTTTTATTTTATTTTATTTTATTCGGTCTAATACGATGTGTATTACATAACATTTGGCATACAAAAATAATAATATATAAAGGTGACTAGTTGGAGTTTTAGAACTTTTGGAAAGAGTTGCACTCTCATTCTCAGCCTTAGTTTAGTAGCCCACATTTAGAACCACTTTTAGAACTTTTGGAAAGTAGTGGCATCTGATTCCGAACATAGTTTCGTATCCAGTGAATTTAGAACAACTGACCAATCAGAGACTTGAATTTTAGTTTGAGTTTTGTGGGGACATCTTGTGGCGAATAGTGACACTTACTGAGCTGATGATGAATTCGTTATCCTTGCATGTTGTGAAAATGGTATATGACTGATGTATGCGTTCACCCAGCGATATCGCACTTAGCCTTCCAGAGCCATGTGATATTGCTGACTTCTTGCAGTCGTCTTGCCACATCCCAAATTTCACAAGGAAACATATATATGTATATATATATATATATATATATATATATATATATATATATATATATATATATATATATATATATATATATATATATATATATATACATATATATATATATATGTACAGAAAGCAGAAATAAGGTCCTCTCCCACAAAAAACGAAGAGGATAGACAATTAAACAGACAGGGGGATGTAGTGGGAGGGTCAGGGAAAGAGGGGAGTTATGGGGGGTTGTAAATATATAGTCAACGGGTCCCAATTCCACCTTGATTTTTGAAATGTACATGCCTTGCCGTGCATGCTTGCTAAATCCTCTTATTTATGCCTTTATGCATACTCCCGATTTTGCCTAATCAGGACAGAAATATAGGGTCCACATACGTCCGGATTAAGCCAGTTCACCTGTATATATATATATACAAAAAATTTGATCATGCAGCGTTAACTTTTAGCCAATTAGAAAAAACATTCCGAAACTAGAAAAAATATAAACCATTGAACCTCACTAAATGGTGAGTTGCAATAGTAGTAGCTAACTTGAAGGTTATTTAGTGGGATTTACTCCAAAATCGTTAAAAGAAAAAATGGAATTCTTCACAAATTTGCGTGCCCTCCTTGTGCTACAATTCCCCCATTCTTCTCAGCCCACTTTTAGAACTTTCGATTTTATTTCATTTTATTTTATTTTATTCGGTCTAATACGATGTGTATTACATAGCATTTGGCATACAAAAAAAAATCATATATAAAGGTGACTAGTTGGAGTTTTAGAACTTTTGGAAAGAGTTGCACTCTCATTCTCAGCCTTAGTTTAGTAGCCCACATTTAGAACCACTTTTAGAACTTTTGGAAAGTAGTGGCATCTGATTCCGAACATAGTTTCGTATCCAGTGAATTTAGAACAACTGACCAATCAGAGACTTGAATTTTAGTGTGAGTTTTGTGGGGACATCTTGTGGCGAATAGTGACACTTACTGAGCTTATGATGAATTCGTTATCCTTGTTGTGAAAATGGTATATGACTGATGTATGCGTTCACCCAGCGATATCGCACTTAGCCTTCCAGAGCCATGTGATATTGCTGACTTCTTGCAGTCGTCTTGCCACATTCCAAATTTCACAAGGAAACATATATATATATATACATATATATATATATATATATACATATATATATATATATATATATATATATATATATATATATATATATATATATATATATATATATATATATATATATATATATATATATGTATATATATATATATATATATATATATATATATATATATATATATATATATATATATATATTTGGTCAGTGGTACACTTAATAATTCAAATTTCTATAGTTTCAAATCGTATTGGATATTTGGAATTTTGGGTATATTTTCAAAGTTTCAAACTTCGAAACCGTATTAGAAATTTGAAACTTTGGTTAAAGTTTCAAAGTTTCAAACTTCCATACTTTCAAATATCCAAATTTTCAAACTTCCAAAACGTGTTGGAAGTTTGAAACTTTGGTCAAAGTTTCAAAGTTTCAAAGTTCCATACTTTCAAATATCCAAACTTTCAAACTTCCAAAACGTGTTGGAAGTTTGAAAGTTTGACATGGAACGTTTAATAATGTAAAATGTGAAACTTTCAAATATACGGTGATCGGGCTGCTAATGGAAGCTGCCTTAAGTTGCAAACACGACCCGCATTTCGTCATTGTTATTATTTATCATCAAGACGCTGTTCTCATTAAGGCTATGAAATACGCATTTCTTAATTTCCTATATCTTCAAATATTGCAATAATGGATATTGATTATGCTTAAACTGTCATTGACGCTAATGAACATGAAAAGTGGAGCGACCCAATTGTCTATTCTATTATTAGAAACGGCAGCTTCTAAAATGCGGAACCGGAATGTATGTAAAACTCGTGCCCATATGATGGACCATGAGTGAAGGAGGGAACAATGAAATTTATTTTCAAGACCGTCTTTTTTGGGAGGGTAAATAGAAGTTGTTCCCGACCACTCTAGTGGATTAATATCGATCAATATACATCATCTATCTACCTGTCTGTCTGTCTGTCTGTATCCCTGTCTGTCTGTATATCTATCTACTATCTATTAATCTTTCTATCTTTTAATGTGTAAGAGCCCTAGATAAATAAAATTCTTTTCTTCGTCTAATGTAAGAGCATCCAAACACAAACACACACACACACAAATGTATGTATGTGTGGTGTGCGTATATGTGCGTATATGGATAGTTAGAAACAGAGAAATACGGAAGGACAGGTAGATAATATGGTATACTTTATTGATTCCATCATAACGTAGTTTATGAAATAAATCATCTTTCTGTCTATATGTGAACCCGCACAAACACGCATGCATGCACGCCCGCGTACAATCATTTAGCACCCCCCCCCCCCCCCCCCCCCCACGCACATGAGATCCAACAATCAGTTCCCGCATACTTTAGGGGGAGGAAAATAACATTGTTTATCGGTAGGGTAAATAAAACTATATTTCTTTCAGACCACTCCAGAGGAAGGGTAAATAAAACACATACGCACGCACACACACACACATACATACATACATACATATATGTGTATGTGTGTGTGTTTGGATGCTCTCACTTTAGATGAAGAACAAAATTTTATTTATCTAAGGCTCTTACACATGAATAGATAAAAAGATTGATTGATAGATAGTAGATAGATATATAGATAGACAAATACAGACAGACAGGTTAGATAGATGATATATATTGCTAGATACCTATTCACTAGAGTGGTCGGGTAAGTCGGGAACAAATAAAGTTTTATTTATCCTGCCTATGGGTTACTCGGGAACCAATTAAGTTCTATTTACCCTCCCCAAAAGACGGTCTTGAAATTAAAGTTCTTTATTTGCTCTTTTACACTTGGTCCATCATATCGACACGAGTTTTACATAAATTCCAGTTCCGCATTTTAGAAGCTGCCGTTCTAATAATAGATTAGACAAATGGGTCACTCCACCATTCTGCTGCCTTTAGGCGAAAATTATCCTTTTTTCTTATAATTGGCAATTTCCATTTGAAAAGTAACATTTGATTTCATTTTGTATACAATGTATTATATATATGAAAATAACACTGTCACAGAACTACTTTCGTACCGCTAAGAAAGGTTTGGAAATTTGATTTATTAAGTGTGCCACTCTGCGGCTTTTCTAAACATACAATAGTATAAATGTGTAAAGAGCTTTGGAAGTTTGAAAGTATGGAAATACGGCTGTAATCTCATATATTCAAACCCGTTTGAAAGAACGGAAGTTTGGATATATGGAAGTTTGAAAGTTTGAAAATACAGATATTTGAAAATTTGAATATTTGAAAGTTTGAATTATTAAGCGTACCACGGACCATATTTATGTATAATATATATATATATATATATATATATATATATATATATATATATATATATATATATATATATATATGTACAGAAAGCAGAAATAATGTCCTCTCCCACAAAAAACGAAGAGGATAGACAATTAAACAGACAGGGGGATGTGGTGGGAGGGTCAGGGAAAGAGGGGAGGTATGGGGGGTTGTAAATATATAGTCAACGGGTCCCAATTCCATCTTGATTTTTGGAATATATATGCCTTGCCGTGCATGCTTGCTAAATTCTTCTATTTATGCCTGTATGCATACTCCCGATTTTGCCTAATCAGGACAGAAATTTAGGGTCCACATCCGTCTGGATTAAGCCAGTTCACCTGTATATATATACACAGAAATCTTGATCATGCAGCGTAAACTTTTAGCCAATTAGAAAAAAACATTCCGAAACTGGAAAAAATATAAACCATTGAATCCCACTAAATGGTGAGTTACAATAGTAGTAGCTAACTTGAAGGTTATTAGGTGGGATTTACTCCCAAATCGTTAAAAAAATTCGGTGAAAAAAATATGGAAATCTTCACAAATTTGCGTGTCATACTTGAGCTACAATTCCCCTATTTTTCTCTGCCCACTTTTAGAACTTTTGATTTTATTTTATTTTATTCGGTCTAATACGATGTGTATTACATAGCATACAAAAAAAATAATATATAAAGGTGACTAGTTGGAGTTTTAGAACTTTTGGAAAGAGTCGCACTCTCATTCTCAGGCTTAGTTTAGTAGCCCACATTTAGAACCACTTTTAGAACTTTTGGAAAGTAGTGGCTGTGGTGACTTTCTTGACAATAACACGATTTAGTTACATCATTTCTGTCAAAATTCGATATTCTTTTTCGTAGTTTGATAGTTTCCTCATCATTCATGCACATCCTGCTTCATGGTCTGTGTGATAGACAGGCGTTACTGTAGTGTGTCGCCGTCTATAAACAAGTGTCTAAACTAGCCTGCTCCGCTAGATTTAGTATATCCGTTCGTCACCAGAGGTCGTCAACAAATATTTGAAAACGAGGCTGTGGGAAGATCGTAAACATTAGTGCCATGTGCTTTCGCTTGACAGCAAGGACACCACGAGAATACCAACAACAATAACCAAACTATGTGCTTGAATCGACGAAAGATTTATGACAACTTCTGGATCTCATGCTAGTGATGAGTGAACAGTCCTCTCTTTGGAAGACGTGAGATGTCATCAACTCATTCGACCATAAAAGACCTTCAATGAACCTCTCGCTGTATTGTCTATTGACATCACAGAGTGACAGTCACAGTCAACGACTATCGCCACAACTACTAGGCCTAGGAGTAGGACAACAACTAGGAAAGCAATCAAATATCCTAGAAAATTGTTCACAATCAACGAAGATATTATGTAAATTCGAAGGTTAGTATTTTAAACACCTTCGCCGCAATGTTCATACTGAGTGCCATCCGCACACTTGGCCGGAGATCGATGGATAAAATTCTACTCTCACAATCAAAACAGTACTTCAGTGGGAATACAGACGGCGGTTTAGGCCAGAAGAAGATGAAGGCAAGGATGGTATATCTAAGCGCAGTGGTTGGCGGCACTCTGGCTGTCTGGTACACTCAGATGACCGTGGAAAAAGGGTCGGGAAGATACCCTAAAGTTCAGATCGTCCCAGACAAGGATTTGGGACCGTCTCACAAATATGTCAAGTATAAAGGATTTCTGTATCCAGATTTTGTCAGTGCTAAAGTCATCCAGGAAGTACAGAATTTTCCTGTTGAAGAAGATGATGTTTTTGTCGCCAGCTTCCCGAAGTCGGGTAAGTAAACGCACACAATTTTATTATATTTCTTATTCTCGCACACATATATTGATTTGTGATGATGATCTCTATTTGTACTATGTACATTGTATATAGCCATATAGGGAGCAGGGACATTGAATCAGAGAGGTCTATAAATAGATTGTCCCTGATTGAATGCACTTATAATTAATTGAGCTTGGGTGTCATAACAGTTTTGCTTAGATGAATAGAACATGGATATAGGGATTAAGATCTGCCGCTGAGCATTAGGGCAGCTTTATATTAGAGATGAGGGTGTTTGTTGCTAAAGTTGAGGCTGACAAGGATAACAAGAATAACAATGATAACAAGAATAACAAGTTGCATATTTCATTATTTGCAACACCTGGTTCCTCTATTGAAACGTAATTGAGGGATCTGTGGCCTAGTCGTGACGATGCCTGGCTCGGAAGCGTGAGTTTGCAGGTGTTGTGTAGCTTTGTGGAGGATATTCCAATCCTTAGTTCAGCAACTTTGAATTCACAAATTCAATACATGATTCTTTCTTGACTTGTATGTACTTAGACTTGAGTAAGATCATCATCATCAGATACTGTCGCACTCAGGTTTGAGTATTATGACAGGCGCATGTCTAAAAGGTGTTAAGGGTTAGTGTAAAGATGGTTAATTAGAGCGAAGCATGTAGGGGAGATATGGAATAAAAGATAGTTGGAGAGCTGGTCTGTTGGAAAGGTAAACCCAGTATGCACAAGGTCAGAGCAGTCAGCGTATTAGCATTGTTAGTTTTGTTAAGTGGTTAAAAAAGATTCTACCCTAATAGATCCTACTGACGTCCAGGGTCACCTGACTGAGAGCAGATCTGAACCCGTCTAGGGATTGGATAGTGGTAATATCTTGTGGCAGGGTATTCCAGGCTCGTATGGCCGTCGGGAAGAAGCTATACTTGTAGGAGTCTGTGGATGCCTCTATCTGCCTATAGCCGCCTCTGGCCCTACTTCTGGTGTTGTAGCGACCCGTGATGGTTTGGGTAGCCGGGATGCAGACCAGGGCATTGCTGATCTTGTATAACATGAGTACCTGAGCTCGCATGCGTCGTTGTAATAACTCCTCCCAGCATAGATGTTGCAGCATGACTGTCACACTTTCCCTACCATACTTGTGTTCCACAAATCTGGCTGCACGCCTCTGGACCATTTCTAGACTGTTAATCGACTGTTGATGATGCGGGGCCAAGACGGTCGAGCAGTATTCTAGTTTGGGCCGCACAAGGGTCTGGTAGGCGAGGATATTTGCCTTCTTACTGGCACCTTTCAAGTAGTTTTTGACGAAGCCTAAGGTCTTGTTGGCTTTCGCTGCAGTGGTCTTGGTGTGGTGGTTCCAGGTAAGATTGGAGCTGATGTTGACTATGAGGTAGGGTGCTGATTCAACACATTTCAGGACCTCACCCTTAAGTGTGTAGTCAGTGCGGGCAACTTTGGTCTTCCGAGCGATGTTCATGGTGTTGCATTTACCGCCTATCCAACTTGTGCTCAGACAGGGGTCCTCTGTTGCAGTTGCCTTCTACGTGTTGTTAACTCAATTATAACATGACTGATGTAGGATGACATTTTTTTGATTGCAGAAGTACCTAGAAAATCGACTGGTGAAATATTCTTACCTATATTGGTAGTACCTAAAAAAATGAAGATAAGTTTAAGATTGATATAGTACTCCATAGTCCATACTCACTTGAAAGTGGGATTTGATGACAAAATATTTGCTTTAAATGCCTATGTGCTCCTCTCCATTCTGTAAGCCTAGTTTTAGGTGGAGAGAGCTACAGCTCTCATCCACTTAAGGTGGCCGTAAACGTTTCGTCCTCAGGGAAGGCCTGTTTTGAGATATATCTATTATGTTAATGAACCGGGTCTTACCCTCCATATGAAAAAAACCCATACCTCTACCCCACTCCAAACTCCATGAATTGTGAAATTTGTTTGTGTGACAGCTGAGAATCAGAAAGCAGGCTCAAGCCATGCTGCAATGTTTTGGTCAGGTGACCAATTAGCTGATAAGCCCCTCCCACCTGCCAAGTGAAGATGAGGCAGGAAATGGAATGGCACCACAGATAATGATGTTTTGATCAATTCAAAAATAGTGTATTGGGGGTCCGGCTGTCTGAGAAAAACAGGAAACATACCAGTTTTTGGGCAACAGGTAATACAATGTGTGTATTTGATGGGAAAACTTGGGCTTTGCATGTTGAGTCATTCCTTCTCATACCTCCAGCTTGAACAGACACTCCATGCTCTTTGGGTAATTAACAATACTAAAATGGGACAATCACACCCATATAAGTACAATTACATCCATATGATTCAGCTATCAACTAATTGAAGCCTGGATTGTATTTTTCACAACAATGTTGTCAGTCAGTTAGAGAAACAAAAAAGATTGGAATTACAGGTGATTGATTAGCACTGTGGCTTCAGTTCTGTGGAAATCGATACAGGTATCTGTGTTGTGTCAATTGGACATAATCCCCTCAGGTCTCCGCTCAGTGTGTAGTGTCACACATAATCCCCTCAAGGATTTTGGGAGTTGAAAGGAAGTGCCAAACAATTGGGCTTACCGTATTACCCCGCATACAACACGCACTTTTATACACTGCAGCACCTATGTCAAGGAGGGGGTGCGTGTTATCAACGGGTACATAAACCAGAACATTTTTACATCGATGCTATGGACGTGTGGGGCATGGTGGAAAATACTTTGTTGGGTTCCTATTGTCTATTGGCCTGTCACCATGACGAAGTTATGATGATTGCCATTCTGATACCCTGGATGTCCCAGATCATGTTTAAAAATAAACTTTTCCCGTACTGTTAATTGGTATCACTTGCACAGTGACTCTGAGCACTATAAACACTGTACGATTTAAGCCTCTTATTCTCTGAATCAACGCGGGTTACGGTACTGGGGTCAAGATTCCCACTCCCCAACTCCGCCTGCGTGTTATAAACAGGGCATTGTATTTTACATATGGGAAAGGGACTTGGGGAGGGGGTGCGTATTATCTATGGGGTGCGTGTTGTATGCGGGGTAATACGGTACTGCTGTGTCTGGGTAGAAAAGGTCATTTGCCCTGAGCACTTCAAGCAGTAAAGACACAGGAATATATTGTGTGGGTCCTTAATGAAAGTGCCCATTCTGCTACATAAGCTATCTTGGATCATAAGTTGCTAATCTACGAAACTATGTGGCTATCTGATTCAGGATTATTTAACTTGGATCACTGGATTGTCTCTAGAGTAGAAGCAGAAACAGCAAAATAGGTTTGTGAAATTATTTTACTTCATGACTCCATAGCATTAAGTTATTCTCATAGCAGCACCCACATAAACAGATAGATTGATTTACTCAGGTACCAAGTGGAATATTGAAAGAGGTTCATATCCCCTCCAACGAATAAGGCCCAAAAATATGAACAAAAACAAGCCACTTTGTTAGAAAACTATGCTTGTGATAGCTTCAAAGTATTAAGCTTTTGGCCCTGCAAAATGCTTATTACAAGCTTTTATTTGCAAAATCAGTAAACTTGCAGTCAAATAGGCTGCTAGCATAACATACTAGATAGCCGAAAATTGATTTTGATGGCACAGTTCTTTGAATGATTAAGAAATCTAGAACTATGATGGATTACATTAGGATGCAAACAAGATTCCAGGGTGAGGTCACATGATGCCCATATATGGAAGGGACTCAAAATTAGCATACCAACTATGTTGACAGGCTACAGCCAGTTGCAGAAATGTGCTTATTTATACTTATTTTTGAGGTAATTCAGAAGAAAAAAATGTTGACAGTTGTGAAATACAATGGAAGGTTACTTTATCTTTCCACTTGGACTAAAGTAAACACATTAAAGTAGTAGCAAGTTATTGCACAGTTACAATTATTGTGTAAAACGCAAAACTGCCATTTTCTCAGCTTAGATTTCTATAGTTTTACTCTCACGGCTGACGTGAATTTAGACACAAATCTTAATCAATTAGCTTCAAACTTTGCATATAGATTCTAAAACATGTTCTCTAGAGATCTAGACGGGGATATTGCAATATCTTATCTGGTTAATTGTTTATAGTGAGTCAAAAATCAAGAAACCAAAAAAGCATTTTTTTCTTTTATTGTTGTTAGATAAATGGCCATAAAAAAAGTTAGGGGCCATATTTTACAAAACCCCCGTCTAGTTTTCAAGAGACAAAGGTTTTTTTCAATGTTTTAAAAAATCAGGCTATTATCTTAGATCCTGCTCTTAGATTTGTGTCAGCCGCGACATATGTACTGAAAATTGATAAGTCGAAGTTTTGACCCCAATTTCTTTAAAATATTTGGAGCACATACAACCTATCTATATCCTATGTATTCCTTAGAATCTCAGCTTTCTAAAAAATATATAGTTTGCTAGGGGTTTAGTGTACAAATAATGAGAAATCAGCCATTATTTGAGGGAAAGTCTGCTCTCCACGGGAAACGTTTACAGCCACCTTAATGGTATCAGAAGGGCCATTTTGAGCTGTACTTACAACTTGCGCCATTTCCAGGGTCTGGAACGGTCTGGAATCCTATGAGCCTTTTTTGATTAGTTTTGTTGATTTTGTCCTTCTTTCCAGGCAGTGCTTAGAGCGTGTGCGCTATATGCTGCCAGTTACTCTGGAATATCCCCCGGGGGATTGAAATGATTTCCGTGTGTACAGTGCCTGCTAGGGGAGGAAGGTCGTGTGAGCGCTTCGGTGGATACAAGACTATAAACCGAATACCTTTACCTTTATTTAGGGGATGGTTTCTGGCTTCTGAGTTTTCTAGTTAGGGGGGGGGGGGAGTCCTCTGGGTCTTGTTGCTTGTGGGCTGCCTGTCCATTGTGAGGTGGAGGTGTTACATAACAGTGCGTAACTGATTGCTAGCTGAAGCTGTTATTAGCAGGTGGTCACTTCAAAAGGCTGGAAATTATTACTCTGGGTCAGGCTTATTACTCACTCAAATGTATGCTTCCTTTGAAAAAGGAAGTGCCCTGCATTTCTAAAAAACTTCACTACTTGGCAATAATATTCCAGAAATCTTACATCTTAAATACAATTGATGTATCTGTCATATCATGATATACTTATTCAAACTTATTTATTAATATACAACTTTCTAAAACTACTTCTAAGTTGAATACAATGGGAAACATTTTGTTTTTACACACAAGTAAGAACTACGGTAGAGGTTATATAAATTTTCTGTTTCAGGTTTCTGGTGTGCCTTTCTTTCGCTTATCCAGATATTTCCGCCCATCTCATCTCAGCTCTCTAGGCAGTTGATGAGTAAATCACCAGCATAGTGCGAATTTCACCCAGTTGGTCGTCGCTGAAACTAAGGCCTAAATAAAAAAGTTGTTTGTTTCCTGTAACCCTACCCTAACAAGTTTTTATTCAAAAAAATCCCTACCCTAAACTTTTTTCCACCCTCCCAACTCCTATTCAACGTAAAACATGCATAAAACAAACTTTTTACCAAAAATATAATGCAAAACAAATAATTTTACCAACCTACCTACCCTATTTTTTCCGGACCGTTACAGGAAACAAACAAACTTTCTTTTTTTAGACCTAATGAAAATACATGGAATAAAATCACAAAACCATTATAGTGTGACACCTTGGTAACTTATGAGTGAGTTACCAAGGTATCATATTATAATTTGAATGTTTACCTATCCATTTTGGCTGAAACTTGAGGATCGACCGATTGCTCCACCGCAAACCAAGATGGCAGCCCACTTAACATGCTCAGCGTACCCTTGAAAGGAAGGGAGACTGATGTTGGGATGTAAATAATTGATCAATTATCAATATACATATGTGTAAAAAATTATATATATGCGTATTCGAGAGTAAAATACTAGGGTTTGGATGCGAAGAGATTTTTTGTATTGATTAATCGAAAGGAAATTCGAACAATTAGTCAATTCTGTTCAAGTTTAACATTGACGTAATTTTAAGGCAAACGATTTGAAGCATTATTGTGCTGCGGCATGCGCCGGCACATGCCAGGCGGCACACACGCAGTGTACCGAGGCAATTGAGAATCGGTGCACCAAAAATGGCGCAATAGATTTGTTAAGTCTTGTCTGCGTTGAAACGGAGCTATTCCTTGTCACTTAACTAAAGTTCTAGCGAATTTTCTTCTCTTTTGCACGGATTTACGGTGGAATGAGGTAGGTTGTCTTAAAGTCTTTATTGTTTTTGTATGTATTGGCCGCATAATTTTGCAAAATTCATATTTTGAAATAAGCGATTATTTCAAATGCCGTTCGAACGGGTCGAGTCCGCCTCGCCTTGACCAAATGCTTGAGTTTTCGCTTAATCGTCTGACCACTACAAAATACCCTTTGGAATTTCGATATATATGCATCATAGATAATCGGGCACTTATTTATGAAGGAGAGTCTCTATGGGGGCACCATAGGATATGAATACATAAAACGATAAAATTTAACGGATTTGGCGATGTGACCTAAACTTTTGCAAGGTTCCCCCAAAATGAACTTTTTATATATATTTTTTTTCAATGAAATATGGAAATAGTTTATTAGTCATATTCATCCGTATTTTAATTGCTTTAATATTGTTTTGATGTTTATATAAAAAAGGATACCTTGAACACTACCCCATGTTATAGTATATACTTCCCTAAGAGTATGTCAAAATAACTTAGCATCGAGAGTTAATGAAAATGAGAATAATGGAATAATTTTACTGGTGAGGAAAAATTTAACATCACTAAATAAACAGACTTCGAGAGAGCTGGAAATAGGGCTGTGCACCGGTACCCAGTACCAGCACCGTACCGAATACCGTCTCGCAAAAAAACGGTGAATACTCGTTTCAATATTTAACGTTATGCTTTATATCGGTATTTTGCAAAACACAAACCCATGTCAAACATTCAATACTACAAAATAATTCAGTAACTAGTTATACTTACGGTTGCTGAACTTGTTAACTTGGAAGGTACGATATAGCGGCGAACCTGGTGCCGTCGCCGCTGCCATTGGTGTTGTGATACTTTTTGTAACCGCGTAGTGGCGCTTAGGACTGTCATTGATATAACAAGTATTGATCGATCGAAATAATTTTTCCAATTAATCGAAATTTTTTTTATGTCAATTGTTATGTTTATTAATCGAAACACATTTTTTCAGCCTTTTTCACCGTTTTTTTTGCATTTTTTAGCCAACACTAACAAGAATTTTGAAGAGAAACTCAAGAACTCAATTAAAAAGTGTTGAGAAAACCTTCATTGTCTTTGCATTGTGAGAATATTAGGATCCCAGCCACAAAAATAGGCTGGAACATTTGAAAATATTCTATTAGTGCAGTTCTTCAAAATTGAATCGAAATAATCGGAATCGAAAAATAAAATGTCAATGATCGAATCGTAAAAAGATGGATGTCAATAACAGCCCTAGTGGCGCTGCTGTAGTGATGTACAGCGCCACTGCGCGGTAGCGATGAGAATCACGGCACTGATGGTAGCGGCGATGGTGCTGGCTTTGCCGCTATATCGTACCTTCAAGCAAGAATAAGCAGAATGTGGATCTAACAAGTTCGGCTGCAGTAAGTACGACTGTTTAGTTTTCACATGATGTAATTAAAATACCTGACAGACAACAAATACATTTTATATTTATGTCAGGAACTACGCTAAGTGTGTACTTAGCGTAGTTCAAGATACCGATAGCAGTACCGATAAAATACCGTATCTTTTCGACGATACCGGTTATGGTACCGTACCGCTTCACCCTTAGCTGTATGCAGCCCTAGCTGGAAAAAGGTACTAAAAAAACAAAAAAAATATTTCTGGTTGGAAAAGAATTCGGAATTAATCAAAAAATCTTGAACACGCATCGTAAACTTCGAGCTAATTGGAAAAAACCTTCTGAAACCGGGGAAAAAAACCTTCCGAAACCGGAAAAAATATTTTCAGAGAAGAAATGGTGAGTTACAATAGCAGTAGCTAACTTGAAGGTAATTAGGTGGGATTTAACACAAAATCATAAAAATAAAAAAAAAAACGCGAAAAAAATATGGAACGCTTCACGAATTTGCGTGTCATCCTTGCGCAGGGGCCATGCTAATCTTCTCTGTATCGTTCCAATTTTAGTATATGTACGGCCGAAGCTCGTACATTTATTGGGTGTATTTTAGCTGTATTTATAGTGTACTCGTTAGTGGTGCTCAAAATTCTGCCCAAAATCAAATCTGACTCATATTTCTCTGATTTTTCTAGTTGCTACAATTATCCTAAGTGTACGACTTTTTAACACGATGATAAGCATATATTTTGAAATTTACTCATATGTTCAAAGTAGAAATTGGACCTTGACATGTGAACATTTTTGAACAAAAACCGCCAGAGATTGGAGAAAGTGCTGTACAGTATAGAGGGCAGCACTGCATGTTGCTAGTGTGGTGACCTACTTACGAGCATCTGTACTGGTGCAGCAGGAGGCGCTTTCTTCCACTGAGCAGAGCGTTAAATACTTCTAAATTGTCAATTATCACTTCAACAGTGTAAATAATGATTCACATAGACATGACCTTGATGATTTAGCACCTCTTTGTGAGAGTGATTAGCAGTGACTTGTCACTCCTTTATGGCTCTGTTGATAAGCTGGTTGTCTTGAAGTGAGTGGCCCTTTGTTCTCTGCCCCCATAAAACTGGAGGCCAGTTAACACCTCTTTCAAGTGCAACTTGTGAGGCGGTGGCAGTCTGGATTATGTTGTGTTATCTTTTAGTGCAGGAGTTGTGTTTATTGATCTGTGCTTGCCATAAATCTGAAAGGCTATTAGATACCCCAGCTAAAGTAATTAGCGAGACTAGGCACTGTTTAGACAAGTGTTGTAATACACCCATAAACACCCTTTGTAAAGTGATTTATGAGACATGGTCCTGTTGAGATAAGAGAAGGGGTGTTGATATTGTACCCATGTTCTGAGATAAGTGTTGCCGAGTCCTATGTTTTCATAAGTTAGCCATCGTGAAATGCTGCTGCCTGCTTTCCAGCACAGCCAAGTGGTTAAGTAGGTCATGCTATTTATAGATTATTTTATATCATGTATCCCAAAGCTCTGTATATTTTCCTCCTTTAATGATGGTTAAGAACTTAAGATTGTTTAATTTTGAGATAGAAGTTCATGGTTGATATTGATTATAAGTCACTACAATAGTAATTTACTCACAAGTGCCTGATGTTAGCTCTAAAACCTACACTTGGCCAAATTATCATATGCGTATGTGTGGCATCCGCTGGGGCTAAGGAAGGCAAAGTTTATACATAAACTGCTCGTTGCCTTTCTCAAGCATACTTACCTGGCAGGGGAGTTAACCGTGATCAGCTAGGCGGTTCTCCCAGGGCGAGGCCTTTCCATTGCACTTCGGTTGGGCTGACCCTTGCGATCGCCCCAAATGTGGGCGACTCGACTGTACAATTTATGTGTGTGGGGTCTGCGTTCGCGCTCACCCTGTAAAATGAATCTTATATCAGATATATCCTCTGCTTTCCGTCTGTTGTTACCCCTTTATTAGACCACTCACTTTTAAGTTTGTGTGTGGTATAAACAATATTGCATTAATTTAAAAAGTAATTAATAAGGAATTGTTACATCCCAATAACACTGAACCTGCCACACATTTTTAAAAACCCTGCTTTAGAATGCTAACATCTCCATGTGTCAGGCCATGTGCATGCTTCAAATGTGAATGGGTTTTGTGATTTCCATTTGGCTTGATATTAAAAAATCTTGAAAACAAATTGATTCCTTCCTATGTGCAACCATAAAACTGTAAGGCCAGTTAACACCTCTTTCAAGTGCAACTTGTAGGACAGCTGCAGTCTCGATTAGGGAATGGATGTAATCTCAGTTTGTACACCCACAGGTTTGGTATTAACCCACTCATGCTTGGAGATCTTTTTGATCTTTTGTGTCATTAGTTTTCATGCAGGAGCAGATTTGGCTCCTAGGATTTAAAATCTAGGAGCACATACCGTATTACCCCGCATACAACACGCACACCATAGATAATACGCACCCCCTCCCCAAGTCCCTTTCCCATATGTAAAATACAATGCCCTGTTTATAACACGCGGGCGGAGTTGGGGAGTGGGAATCTTGACCCCAGTACCGTAACCCGCGTTGACTCAGATAATTAGAGGCTTAAATCGTACAGTGTTTATAGTGCTCAGAGTCACTGTGCAAGTGATACCAATAAACAGTACGGGAAAAGTATATTTTCAAACATGATCTGGTACGTCCAGGGTATCAGAATGCCAATCATCATAACGTCGTCATGGTGACAGGCCAATAGACAATAGGAACCCACCAAAGTATTTTCGACCATGCCCCACACGTCTATAGAATCGCTGTAAAAATGTTCTGGTTTATGTACTTATGTACCCGTTGATAACACGCACCCCTTCCTTAACGTAGGTTCTGCACTGTATAAAAGTGCGTGTTGTATGCGGGTAATACGGTAAATCCCTGTGTGTACGGCTCACCGGTAACAGTCAGCCAGAGCCACTCTCACCAGTTGTGGGGGGTTGGGGGTATGTCCCCTCAAGTATTTTGGAAAATATGTGTGCTACAAAGCATTTTTCAGCACTATTAGATAAAATAGGAGATAAAATTGGATAATAACACTCATTCTAAAAGTGCTGCAGTTGATAATTGACATGATTTAACAGCTGGTATCAAAATCACATGTTCCAGGGGCAAATGCTCCTAAACAACCATTAATTACAAAATATTTGATAGGGTATTGTGTGTTGAGTTCTGAATAACAATAACTCCTTCAAATATTTCCCTAATTATGCTTTTGTTGGAAATACATCACAAAATCAGGCAGTTTAGACTGATTCAGGCATGAGAAGATTAAAGGTGTAAAGCTTATCTAACTCATCAGAATATCTATGATACCAAAACTTGTATCAAATGTAGTGCCAATAATCCTGTATACCAGTACATAGCATGTCGAGCCCTTTAAAGTAAAGAGGTGCAGAGTCTAACCAGACTAGCTCTTCTGCAATGTACAATGTATATAAATAAAAGATACACAGTATTAACCCTTATGATGCTGCCGGGAAATTTGGCCAGTACAAAATGATGCAAAAACCTGAATAATGACTGAAACCCTGGCACATGGGTACTCATCTGAGAGTACTCAAGTACCAATATATACCAACATGACAGGGTTTAGATGGTTTTCAAATATCTTTTGAGTCCTTGTGCTTTGGATGAAAGTAGCCTTAGCATTGAAAGGGTTAATTCATTTTTAGGGCCTGTAATTTAGTCAAGGTGTCAGTAAAAATATTTATTAATGCCTATAAAAATAATTGTTTGTTTCCTGTAACCCTTCCTACCCTATAATTCTGGCCATACCCTAAATCTTTTTTATGATATTTTGAATAAAGAATATGGTATTTCGAATGAAAAACATGAACAACTCAACCATGAGCCTACAATTTATCACAAAATATTTCTCAAATTTTTTTTTTTTTTATCTGTCAGCAGATCCGGGGATACTATAATCTGTAGAGGCCACCTTAATATTAATTGCAAAGGGGCTTCAAAATGTGCGTCTAGTCAAAATTTCCATCACTCTTTATCTAAGGAAAGTTTTCGGAAGCATGATCAAAAGAGTACATTTTCAATTCTTTTAATACAGGTTGTATTAGAAAAAGCTTAAACCCCATTTATTGATACCACCTATTTAGGTGTTTTATATCATTGCTAAGAAGACTGATATGGTAGTGTCACCTGGTGACAGTAACTAAACCAATAGCACCCATCACATATTGCTGTGTTCCACGACTAATGTCTAGTCAAAATTTCCATCACTCTTTATCTAAGGAAAGTTTTCGGAAGCATGATCAAAAGAGTACATTTTCAATATAACATATACTAGAAGCCAGAAGGGCATGGATTGTTTATCATGGATTTGATGATTTGAATACCATTTTATTTTTCAGTTTTGTTGCATTGTTTGGATATTTCTGGGAATTTGGTCCTTTCACTATAAAATAAATGTGTATAGTGTTCAGAAAATCAGCTTTCCCATTCGGGAAAATGTACTTGCCCGAAAGCCCTTTTTTCAAAAAATCACTTGCCAGGCTGAGGGCAAGCGGGCTAGTACTTATGTCAGTGCCTGCACAACCAATTTATCATATTTCATCTTAAACTAGGAATGTGTCACAATCCATCTTTAGTCTATGGAGCTATTCCACATCTGTATCACATCCCTGTTCAGATCATTGGAGCTGATGGGGCATTTTGGTCTTTCTTGTAAAATGGTCCCAAACGACCTGACTGTCAGCTTTTACCATGCAGATTCTTTCGAGCTAGATCATTTTGACCAATATTTTCATCTCATTGTTTGGCTGAAAGTGAATAACGATACAGTCTCCGAAGCCAGTATTTTAGAATATGACAAACATGAACACCCTCTAGGTCTAAGGTCATTTCACAGGTACCTTGAATTATGACAGGACCTGAAAATCTGCATTTACTATTTAAACCATGTTCTGTTAGTAATTCTTAGGCTTACAAAATTGTTTTTGAAAATGATTAGCGTGCAGATGCGGCCCTGTGGAGGTAGGACCTTGCACCTTAACAAAGACATGAATGATCAAATTTTCAAGTGCAGGGTGAATTTTGACATTTTCTAAAAAAACAACTAAACAAAACACAGCCAGATATCTTATTTAAGGGTGCCACTTCACATTAAAATAGCCACTTATTGATAAGACTATCATTATCTGATAACCTATGCAATAACTGAGTTATAAAAGTTGACCCGGGTATTGAGAAGTATTCTACCTTTATGTCTCAAACTACTGCTTGATTTTATTTTATTTTATTCGGTCTAATAAGATGTGTATTACATAGCATTTGGCACACAAAAAATCATATATAACGGTGACTAGATGGAGAGTCATTAACTGCTTGCTATTGCTATTGCATTTTGATGCATATATTGACGCATTGGAATTAGGTCAATTATCACTTCTTCATTCAGACACCGACATAAGTGCTAGCCCACTTGCCCCGGCAAGTGAATTTTTGAAAAAAGGGCTTTTGGGCTAGTACATTTTAGTTTTTTCTTGCCCGAAGGGGCAACCTGATTTTCTGAACACTTCACACATTTTTTTTACAGTGAATGGCTCAAATAACCAGAAACGTGCAAACAAAGCAATACAACTGAAATGAAACTGGTTTTCAAATCTTTGAATACATAATAAACAATACATGCCCTTCGAGCATATGTTATAACTTATTTCGGGCAAGTCAAAAATTATGTTGCGCAAAATCAAACTCATTAACAGCTTGCCCGGCATGACAAGTTAGTTTCTGAAAATTATGTTGGTTTCTGTCATTGTAAATACTGATTCACATAGACATGACCATGACAAATTAGGTTTTAGTGGTTAGAGGGTTTAGCAATGACTTGTCACTATTTCAGGGCCCTGTTGATAAGGGAAACAGATGCCTGACTGCCTGGAAGTGAGTGGCCCTTTGTTCTCTGCCCCCATAAAACGGTTTGGCCAGTTAACACCTTTCAAAAGCAACTTGTGAGACAGGGGCAGTATAGTTTAGGGAATGGGAGTTGAGATTCGGTCTTTTAGTGAAGTAGTGTTGTGTTTATTGATCTCTGCCTGCTATAAATCTGGAAGGCTATAGATACCCCAGCTAGAGACTCAGGATCCTGTTTAGACAAGTGTTGTATGATACCCATAAACACCTTTTGTAAAGTGATTTACAAGACGGGGACTAGTTGAGACAATAGAAGGGTTGATATTATATATATGTTGTGAAAAATCGTTGCCCAGTCCAATGTTTTCATGACTTAGCGAGCGGAGTCAGCATGAAGCGCCACTGCCTTCTTCCCAGCACAGCCAAGAGGCTAAGTAGGTCATGCTATTTATAGATTAGTTAGCATCATGTATAGTTGTATACTATAGCTCAATATATTTCGTCTCAGCTTATGATGGTTCAGATTGTTTGATCTAGAGAATGAAGTTAATGGTTAATAGTGATTTAATGTCTATGCTATAGTAGTTTAGTCACGACTGCCAGATATTAGCTCCAAAACCTACACTAGACCAAATTATCATGTGTGAATGTGAGGCTTGGGCTGGGGTTAAGGAAGGCAAAGTTTATTCATAAACTGCTCGTTGCAATTCTCAAGCATACTTACCTGGCAGGGGAGTTAACCGTGATCAGCTAGGCGGTTCTCCCAGGGCGAGGCCTTTCCATTGCACTTCGGTTGGGCTGACCCTTGCGATCGCCCCAAATGTGGGCGACTCGACTGTACAATTTATGTGTGTGGGGTCTGCGTTCGCGCTCACCCTGTATAAACAATCTAATATCAGAAATGTCTTCTCCTATCCTCAACTGTGCTTCTACACCCGTTTTCACTTGACTGTTAATCCAGCATAACTCCCCTCTGTCAAAAGCAGTCAAAGAGGAAGCGTTGGAACCTAAAAACTAAACTTGTCAAACATTTCTAAAAACAATTTAAAATGCAATCCATGATTCAGACCATGCGCATGCTTCAGATGTGAATGGATTCCGTGATTTCAGTTTGGCTCGAAATAAGACAAATCCCTTTAACCCTTATGCTGCTTGTGGCTATATCAATGTGTCCTATACATAACGATGCAAAAACCATGAAAAATTGACTAGAACCCTGCACATGGGTACTCATCTGAGAGCACTCAGGGAGTTATTCAATGAATACCAATATGATAAGGTATAAATGATTTTCAAAAAGAATTGTGTTAAAGGTTAAAGGTGTATAGCTTAACTAACTAGAATATCTTTAAATTTGGAACGTGTATCAAATGCAGTGCCTACTAACAGTGAGTAAATATATGATAGACAGTAGCTTACAAAACCACTGGGAAACTTCAAGTCAATGCTGTACCTATACAAATTAAATTTAAATGGGATATCCCCATCAGAATTTTTAGTGGACAGATGCCACTCTTGTTAAGTTTGGTTGAATTTGCTATCAGGCAGATAAGTACATGTCAAATACCAGCGCGCTAGGATGAAAGTGAATAACGATAGTCTCCAAAGCCAGTTTTTTAGAATATGACAGTTAAGAACGCGCTTTAGGTCCAAGGTCATGTCACAGGTATCTTGAATATGACAGCGTTAATTGTGTAATCCATGTTCTTTCAGTAATTTTGAGGCTTACGGGAACATTCAAAAATATTTCTAAAATACTCATTGTGCATATCCTCTTTGGAGATAGGACCCTGTATATTTGCATAAGTGCCGTTGTCTTCTATTTACTCAGTTTTCAGATATTCAAGTTGAAGCAATGACCTGAGGATTGAGTAGGGTTCTACCTTAATGTCTCAAACAGTGCTGCCTGCTATGGCGTTTTTGATGCACTTATTGATGCATTGGAATTTGATATGTTACTGTTCAGCAGTAGGAGATGGCTTCTAGTGAGCAAAGCTTTAATTGATAACTTCTAATTGTCAATTATCTCCTCCTCATTGTAAATAATGATTCACATAGACATGAACTTGATAATTTAGCACCTCTTGGTGAGAGTGATTAGCAGTGACATGCCACTGCTTCATAAGCCCTGTTAATAGGCCAGTTGTCTCTAGAGCCACTGGAAGTGAGTGGCCCTTTGTTCTCTGCCCCATAAAACTGGAGGACCAGTTAACACCTCAGGCACCAACATAAATTCCAGAACTAACTTGCCATGACGGGCAAGTAATTAATGATTTTGACTTGCCCGACTTAATTTTTGACCTGCCCGAAATAAGTTATAACACATGCTCGAAAGGCATGTATTATGTATCATGGATTTAAACATTTGAAAACCATTCTTTATAGTTTTGTTGCATTGTTTGCACATTTCTGGGTATTTGGGCCATTTTCTATAGAAAAATGTGTTAAATAGTCTTCAGAAAATCAGTTTGTCCATTCGGGCAAGTGAAAACTAAAATGTACTTGCCCGGAAGCCCTTTTTTTCAAAAATCTACTTGCCGGGGGAAGCAGGCTATTACTTATGTCGGTGCCTGCACCTCTTTCAAGTGCAACTAATGTGAGACAGCAGCAGTCTAGATTAGGGAATGTGTGTTTATATTGTGTTCTGTAATCTTTTAGTGAGATAGTATTGTGTTTATTGATCTGTGCCTGCCATAAATCTGAAAGGCCATAACATAGCCCAGCTAGAGTAATTAGTGTGACAAGATCCTGTTTAGACAAGTTTTGTATTATTCCCTGACACCCATGTGGAGTGATTTACAAAGGGACCAGTTGAGACAAGAGAAGGGAAGGGGTGTTGATATTATACCCATGTTGTGAGATAAAGTGGTGCTGAGTCATATGTAATCATGACTGAGTTTGCGAGTCAGCATGAAGCCAACCAAGTGACTAAGTAGGTCATGCTATTTATAGATTATTTTGTATCATGCAAACCACAGCTCATTATATTTTCCCTTAATTTTTTGATAGTTTAGATTGCTTATTTTAGAAAAGAAGTTAATTGTAAGTACTGATTTTAAGTCTCTACAATAGTAGTTTACTCATAAAGGCCTGATGTTAGCTCCAAAACCTACACTAGACCAAATTATCATGTGTGAATGTGAGGCTTGGGCTGGGGTTAAGGAAGGCAAAGTTTATACATAAACTGCTCGTTGCAATTCTCAAGCATACTTACCTGGCAGGGGAGTTAACCGTGATCAGCTAGGCGGTTCTCCCAGGGCGAGGCCTTTCCATTGCACTTCGGTTGGGCTGACCCTTGCGATCGCCCCAAATGTGGGCGACTCGACTGTACAATTTATGTGTGTGGGGTCTGCGTACGCGCTCACCCTGTATAAACAATCTAATATCAGAAATGTCTTTTCCTGCCCTCCCCTGTGTTTGTACACTCATTTGTATGTTCTGTCACACCAGCAAAACTCTTACAATATTCCATTATTTCAAAAGTCGTCAAAGAGGAAGCGTTGGAATCTAAAAACTAAACTTGTCACACGTTTCTAAAAACAATGCTTTAAAATGCAATCCATGATTCAGACCATGCGCATGCTTCAGATTTGAATGGGTTCAGTGATTTCTGTTTGGCGCGAAATGAGACAAATCCCTTTAACCCTTATGCTGCTTATGGCTAATTTGGCCAATACAAAATGATGCAAAAACCATGAAAAATTGACTGGAACCCTGACACATGGGTACTCATCTGAGAGTACCCAGGGAGTTACTCAATGAATACCAATATGACAAGGTTTAGATTGTTTTCAAAAATATTTGTGTCCTTGTGCTTCGGACGAAAGTAGCTTCAGCATTGGAAGGATTAAAACAAATGGAGTTCCTTCCTGTGTACAATCTTTCCCAGTTGATACACATGCTAGGTGATCTCCTTGACAAGTGTCATCTGGACCTATGATATTATTGTAAATAACCTTGGAAGGAATCGAAAATTCACAAAATATTTGAAGGAGAATTGTGGGTTGAGTTCTGAATAATAATTCTCCTTCAAATATTTTCCTAATTATGCTGCTGTTGAAAACATATCATCAAATCATAAGGCAGTTTTGCCAGATTCAGGCATGATTAGGTTAAAGGTATTTAGCTTAACTAACTGCAGAATATCTTTAAATTCAGAAATTGTATCAAAATATCCTACTTACAGTGGATAATATATTAGACAGTAGTTTACAAAACCACTGGGAAACTTCAAGTCAATGCTGTACCTAGACAAATTGAATTTAAAGGTGATATCCTCATGGAAGGTTTTTGACTGGGACTCCCAACAGTTAAAAATTACCAAACCTAAATGCTATTGCAAAATCTCAGAACCTACTCTTGCATTGTTATATCAGAATTAGTACACAGCATTTCTGATACTGTTTGGTCCTGATACTGCTTAACTGTGCTAAAAGGGCATATTCGGCATTAACTTACAGATGGGTATGGTAAAACAATTGGAAGGCAACATTGTTGTAGACACCACTGTGTGCTAAAGGTGTAATATCACTTCTCTCATGCTTCTTGACTTTCATTGGCTTTGCCTGATGGTTTAGAGCATACTCTTAGCCAGCAGGGTGTCTGGATGTCATTTGGACACCCAAACCCTCAAAAATCACCCCTCAGGACGCCCATAATCTTTTGTTGTTAATATCTTAACCCTCACAGCGCGGCTCACAAGCGGCGCCCGGTTTCAAAAAGCTACTTACGTTTGCGTGTCACGAGCCCTGCCCGGTCTGCATGGCTGCCGATCGCAGGCCACCGCCACGTTGGTTAACTTCGATTAATCTAGAAGTTATCCAACATGTTTGGCGAAATAACTTGAGAATAGGTGAAATAAATATCTCACCTATTCTCACATGTCTTTCTTTGTCAGATTGACAAAGAAAAACATTAATATTATTCATTACAGAGGAAGTGATGTGTAGAAAAACAATATTTTGAGCTGTTGAAACCGGCTCGCAGCTGGCCGATCGCGATTAATTGGGCACTTCCAGTTTTGTTTACGTTTCGATATTCCTTTATTCCTGACATCCTCAAGTCAATAAAGTTGATATTTACATAGAATGGATGTCAGGGAAGAGGAATATCTATTTTATTTTTCAAAATAAATTCATTTTATATGACAAACGATCATTTTACAACAAGTGCGAAGCAAATTTCTTCGCACTTTTTTCAAGCCGCCATTTTGAAAAATCGGCATTTCGGCCTTTTTTGCGGTCTCCTCGCCGCACTTTACACAATCAAAATAAATACTTGTCGTTGAAGGATTTAAATAAATCTTACATTTTCTGAAAGACAAGAAAGAGACCTATTTATTCATATAATTTTGTAAATTATTTATTTGGCCGTTTATTGGAGAGAGAATTGACAGTAAATAGGTGCAATATCTACGGCCAATTGATTGTGAAATCGAATTCGCCGTAAACAGAGGCTGACAACGTGTTAGACCATCATGTTTGAAGCCTTCGAAAAAGGCTATAACTGATGGTACAACACAAAATAAAGACACCATAAGGAGGATAACAAGGTAGGCAATCGAAACATGTTTTTATTTTTATTTCTATTGTAGATTTTTAATGCTATGAGAATCTTAACTCTGAGTGGTCATGCCTGAGAGTTAGCGAAATTGGGAGTCACAAAATGGCGGCCACAAATCAACAATTGCTAAATTTGTGTTCAATCGTTGATTTGTGGTGCAAAACATGATTGTTTCTGAATAAAAATGACATGTATCGATTGAGGAGGTTGAAATTATATTAGATATCAATGTTTTACTTTTGATATCTTTTATTTTCATTAGTTTATAGCGCTCTAAACATGAGGAAGTTGATCGTTTAGAATTCCTTTTGATGCGCTGTCAGAATTCGTTCCTTTCATAACTTTCTTGCATTCCCTTTATTTAAGAATGGGGTTATGACAAAATAAAACAAATAAGCAAATAATAATAATCATTTTATTTATTGTTTTTTGCTAAGGATTCTGAATATGCCATTTTCATGGGAAAATACTCATGCAGAATTTGAGAAATCTCAGGCTTAAGTGGGGCTAATGAATTTTGAAAACTTGATTTTCATTAAACATTTATCAAAATCAGCATGCTCTCTATACAACCTTAGTTTTACACTGATCAGAACTAACATTTTCTATTAGTTATCTTTACAAAATAAACATGTTTTATTAGAAAATCCTTACCTGCTCTCATTGGAAGCTATCTCCAGGGCTTGCTCTGGTTACCCAAAAGGAGGCTCTGTTTTGGAGGTCTTGTCCTAATGGAAAGGCCCCCAGACGTTCATAGACAAAGGCTACCTAAATAAGCCTCAAAAATTTTAAAGTACTGCTAGTCCGCAGGTGTCCCGCTAGGGGCAGCACCTGTAGCGGCTGCAGACAGGGACGGTCGGCGCATGTGCACCTATCATCCTCTTCTTTTTTGGGTCACGCTCTGCCATCAGGATTTTTCGTCGCTCTTAGGAAGAATCGCTCTTTTCCTTGTGAAAATTGAGCGTACAGACACAGACTCTTTAGCGTAGCTGTATAACCTTTATACAGTACGCCAGGACAGGTATTTCTGTGAAAATAAACTTGTGAACTGTATTTTTGTGTCTCTTGTTGTTGTCTTCGACGATGTCCGAGTACAGCGTCGGTTCGGGGGCAGGATCCGTTTCCTCCCAGATACGTTGCAGTCATGTTCCCTGTGGTAATTTTACCACCAGGCCTTCAGCTCTGGAGCCATGGACGGCTCATGCGTCATGCTCCAGGCACACGAAGTGCTCTAGATCGCGCACCTGTGCAATCTGTTCGTGTTGGCCTGAAACCAATTGGTTGGGATTTGACAATTGGATGCTGCGCCGTAAGCAGCGATCCCAACGTGATGCCGCCAATAGGGCTAGGAAGGCGAAAGCCAGAGCCCGTGAGCGGTCGGAGTCGCCTCCTACATTGTCCCCTGCTCATTCTGAGCGTGGTAGGGCTCGTACTCGCCGTACAGCCACCACTAAGTCGGGCACCACTGTGACCGCGGGGCCCGCCACAGCGGGCACTGCTACAGCGGGCACCGCTGTGACCGCTACTGCGGGCACCGCTACTGCGGGCACCGCTACTGCGGGCACCGCTACTACTGTGAGCTTGTCTCATAGTACCACAGTTGCCTCTGTTTTGACAGGGTCTTCTGATGGGCGAAGTGTTACCACTTTGCGGCGGTCGCCCCGTAAGCGTACACCAGTTTCTCCTCCAAGGGACAACAGTCCCAAGAAGAAGAAAACTAAACCAGCTTCCAGTAGCACCACTTCCAGCAGGAAGAAGGGGGGGGCTGATAAAGCCTCTTCCAAGGATCTATCGCAAGGTCCTGCTACTAGGAGTGGTGCTTCTAGGAAGAAGCCGTCTGCTGCTGCGGGCACCGCTCCGGCGGACACCGCTACTGCGGGCACCGCCCCGACAGCTAGTACTAGTGCTAGTACTAGTGGGAGTCAGGCCTTAAGGCCGAAAACTCCCACAAAAGCGGCTCTCAAGTCATATGATCACTCATTCACCTTGAGAGACCCTCTCATGCCTCATTTGGAGGATGACCCCCTTGGAGGGGACCCCTTTGACGCGTTTGACTCAGGGGATGAGGAGATCCCATGCGGCCAGAGGGACAATCTGGCTGCCATGTTCGATCTGGCGGGGACCCTGGAGACCCCAGTACCTGCGCAGGTGGGAGAGCCCCGAGCACCCCCTGCGCCCCCGCTGCCTCCCGCAGCCCAGACGGCCCCTGTGGCCGGCCCTGCCCCAGCAATCGATCTGGCGATGCTGGTGGCAGCGCTGCGGGAGGCTGTTCCACCCCCTCAGCCACAGGCTGAGGTGGCCCAGTCGTTGGTGGCTATTGGTCAGGCCTTGTCGGCCTTGTCTACTAAGATGGACACTTGTCAGGTGCTGGGTAAGAGGGCGCGCTCGCGTTCTCCCTCGCCACCCTCGTCACCGCCACCACCTCGCGAAAAGAGATCGCGGGTTAGATCCTGTTCCAGATCTCGCTCCAGATCTCGTTCGTATTCTCCCTCGCCGTCGCGTTCGGGCAGGTCTTCGCCGACCTCCTCTCTGTTCTCCGATCAGTCGGAGGATGAGTCGCCCCCCCTCGGGGATGAGGAAACCCTAGACTTGGGTATTCCCCCCTGAACGATCGCTCGGCCCTGGACCATGAGCTCCTCACTGCGGAGGGCGAACTGGATCGGACTCAGGTGACCGCCCCTGCGGCCGCCCCTCAGCCTACACCGGGGACGTCTCGTGCCACCCCTTCAGTGTATACCAGGCTAGGTCCGCCTACAGACTTCATGGCTGAAACAGCCAGAGAGCCCCCGCGGTCATGGCGAGAGTCATGGGAGTCCCCGGATTTCCGTTTCTCCCGGCCGGTGGAGTTCGTGCCTGTTATCCAGGCACTGGCTAAAATTTTGAATTTTAAGCCTCCAACCACCACCTCTGTTCAGGAGGACTCCCAGTTTTCGGTGTGGGCGACCGCCTCTAGTAGGACGGTCGTTGTTCCTACGCCATGGGAGAGCGACCTGGTTATCCAGGCCGCTACCAAGACGGATGATCGCAGGGTCGTCAAGGAAGCTTCTTCCTTTGGCGACTCGACGTTAGCCAAATTCCTGCCGTTATCGGAGGATGATGAGGCTCTCCTCTAAGTCCTGGAATTGGATAACGAGGCGATTGTCTATATGAGGTCTACGCAGAACCCTGATTGGGATCCTGCTTAACCGTTTGGCCCTAAAGTACCCCATGCCACTAAGGAGGCTGAGAAGTTTGCCAAGGTCTCCGAGACCTCAGCGGCGCTCAAAGCACGCCTAGGTATATACCTACAGCGTACCCAGGGTTTTATCTCTGGAGCCTTCGTGGAAAGGGAGAAAGAGCGCCAGGCCTGGCAGGCGGGTCTCCCGCCGCCAGAACTCCCGTCATACATCACGGATGACACTCTGCCTGGTGCCATCTCACTGGCCAATTTCCTAAAGGCCGCGATTACGCGGGTTGCCATTCGGCAAAAGTTGGAAGCCGGCTTCGACTGGAGAGTGAGGTTTATGGCCGTCGCCTTGTCAAAAGGTGTGGTACCTCACATGGCCAAGCTCCGCCTCAAAGAGCTCCCTCTAACGAAGGGTACTCTCTTTGCTGGTGAGTGGACCACCACGGTGGAGTCCACCACCAAAGCCCAGCTGCTCTCGGTGACGCAGGCGCAGCTTGCTAGGGATCAGCCTGGTGCTGGGCGTGCCTCGACTGACCGTTTTCGGATCCCCTTTAAAAAGGGTAAAGGATCCGGAGGCGGTCAGTCTAAAAAGGGCAAGAAGGGAGGAGGAAACTCCTCCTCTTCGTCAGAGCAGTCCGGCAATAAAAAAGGTGCCGGACGTGGCCGCGGCAAGGGCCGAGGAGGAGGCACCAAAAAGGATGCCTACTCCGCTTATAATACCCCCAAGCCATCCACCCCTAAGCCCGATGCAGAATGATCGGCCGGGTCCGGTGGGGGGGCGATTAAGGTCTTTCGCCCACCTGTGGCCTCTGGTCACCTCGGACAAATTTGTCTTAGAGACGGTGACCAGAGGCTACAGGATCGAGTTCACGTCCAAACCCCCGACAACGTCGAAGGTGTGGTGGACGGAGACTCCGAAGAACCCCTCTCGAAGAGAGGACCTCGTAACAGGACTCCAGTCCATGTTGGACAAGAAAGCCATCAGACACACCCGGATTTTACTCCCCGATTTTCCTAGTAGCCAAGGAATCGGGCGGCTGGAGACCAATCCTGAACCTCAAGGCGTTCAACAAATTCGGAGTGCCCCCTTCCTTTCGGATGGAGACACTGCGAACAGTCATGGATTGCCTGGGGGAGGCGGCCCAACAAAGGCGGAACACCTCAGAACATTTGAGGAACTCCAGCCTATCCGAAACGTGGGCGATCTCTATCGATTTAAGAGACGCCTACTTTCACGTGGCCGTGGCGCCAGAGCACACCAGATACCTCCGGTTCGCCTACAACGGCAGGGCCTTCGAGTTTCTGGTGCTCCCCTTCGGTCTGTCGACGGCTCCCAGAGTCTTTACGCGGATCGTAAGGGTCATAGAGGCCTTCCTCAAAATTCAAGGGGTCGACATGCACCAGTACCTAGACGACTGGTTGATGAAGAATCAGTCGAGATCGCTGGTCGAGCGCCACCGAGACTTGACGCTATTCTGGGTGGACAAACTGGGATTCCTCGTGAACGGGAAAATCTCAACTCGTCCCCACTCAGACTCCGGCCTTCCTGGGTTCGACCCTGGACCTCCTGAGTATGCTCGTGTTCCCGAGCGAAAGGAGAATGCTCAGGGCTACCCGCCTGGCGGCCTCTTTGCTGGCGAGAACTGCCCAGCCGGCAAAGACCTGGCAGAGGTTTCTAGGACACTTGTCCAGCCTCCGCGAGTTGGTCCCCATGGCGGTAGTCCACACACGGCCGATCCAGCTGATGCTCCACGACCAGTGGACGCAGGTCTCAGACAGCCCCTACGTGCGCATCTATCCGAACGAGGAAACCCTCGACGAGTTAGAATGGTGGGTATAGTATATCAACATTTATTATCAGTAGAGATAATAGTACAGATAGTGTCAGTAATATACTTGAGAACATTACTATTGAGTAGAGCTATGTAGATAGGTGACTGTCTTAGTCTGATGCTGCTAGTGGACTGCCAAGGTGTGGCCAGTCAAAGTCAGTAGACCAGAACACTGGTCAAGCAGGTTTTGCCCAGGGAGCAGTTCATATTTGCATGTGAATTGGGGAGCATGAATTAATGGTCCAAATACTACATATCTTCCCCCTTAGATAATACTTAGATTAAAGTAATCATTAGATATTAATAGTCCATGTACTTCAAATGTCTCCTGGTATTTTACTGAAAAAGAGCATATAATGTCAATAATATCTATGAACAAAAATATGAACTTAAAGAAATTATCGTCACTTCTGTGAGATGATAAAGATGACGAGTTTGGGGTAGACAACCCATACTCAAACTAATAAGGACATTATTCTGGTCCTGATTAAATCTCTAAGGATTTAACATAGTCTTTCATAAAGCTTGGTGCTTTTCGCGTCCGTGTTGAGCGTCGTAGTTCAGGCACAGGATTTTCCACAGGAATCACAGTTTCTTGCATGTCATCAGCATGTGCTGACGGTTGAATGTTTTCTTGAATTGAGTCACCTGTAGAAGTAGACATTTCCAAAGGAGTAGACTGAGACACAATTGTTTCACGTAGGGTCTCGGTTGGCACAGAACTTGCACTCACATTTGTTTTGTCCGCAACTTGATTGTTGGATATGGGTGGTGTTATGTCAAGTTCATTGTCTTCTAATTCGGATGCATTTGTTCGCATTTGGTCTTGATGCCGCCTGACGATACGACCATCAGAGAGTTGAATTTTGAATGACAACGGACCAGTGCGTTCCACAATTTTACCAGCAATCCAGCGTTCACCCGGACCATAGTTTTTAACATAAGCACTCTTCCCCTCTAGAAACTATCTCTCCCTAGTATGCAAATCATGACCTTGCTTTTGCCCTAATTGTCTTTTTGACACTTGTTCGGCCAAATTTGGGTACAATAAATCAAACCGATTTCTGAGTTTTCGGCCCATCAACAATTCTGATGGTGCTAACCCTGTAGTAGCACTAGGTGTTATACGGTCATGGAAAAGGTAATTGCGTACTCTGGTTAGGATACTACCGTCCTTACTACTTTTTCGCATAGCCTCTTTGAAAGACTGCTCAGCGCGTTCTGCTAACCCATTAGAAGCAGGATGGTATGGCGCACAATAAATGGGTTTAATACCATGTTTGTTTAGGAATTGTTTATACTCATCACTTGTGAAGCAACGGCCATTGTCGCTCACAATTTGCTGAGGAAAACCATGTATAGCAAATGTATTGCTGAGGTTTTCTATAGTAGTTGATGATGTCGAGTCAGTTGACACATGGATTTCTTTCCACTTTGAAAAGGAATCAACTACAATCAAGTTCATTTTCCCTAAAAATGGTCCAGCATAATCAATATGCAAACGTACCCATGGTCTAGTGGTAAATTCCCATGGATGTAATGGGGCCTTCTCTGGGGATTTTCTATTTACCTGACAGGGCTGACACTTTTGTACTTTATTTTCAATTGCTTGGTCAATTTTGGGCCACCACATATAGCTACGGGCTAATGACTTCATCCGGCAAATTCCTGGATGCATTTCATGTAGATTTTCAATCATCCTACTTTGCCCTTGTGGCGGGATCACTACCCTATTTCCCCACAGGACACACCCACTTTCGACAGTCAACTCGTTTCGTCTATGAAAATATGGACGATACGATTCACCAGGACATGTTTTGGGCCATCCAGTTTGAATCATGTGCATCACTTTTGACAATACTGGATCTCGTCTGGTCCAATTACGTATTTCTGTGGATGTCACTGCTGAGCTATCTAAATGATCCATCAGCAAAATTGTTTCTCCCGTTTCAGGCACACTTTTGACGGTTTCTGCAAGTGGCAAACGGCTTAAACAATCAGCACTAACATTTTGGACTCCTTTCATAAACTTGAGTGTATACTCGTAACCACTCAATGTCAACGCCCACCTTTGCATACGAGGTGAGGCGGTTCCTGGTATCGGTTTGTCTTCACCAAGAAGACCAAGTAATGGTTTGTGATCAGTGTAAATCACCACATTTCTTCCATATATGTATTGGTGAAACTTTTTCACACCATATACAATTGCCAGAGCCTCTTTATCAATTTGTGCATAATTGCGCTCTGCTGGGGCCAAAGTGCGAGATGCATAGGCAATCGGTCTCTGGGAACCATTCTCCATTGTATGAGAAATGACTGCCCCAACCCCATATTCCGATGCATCACACTCCAAAATAAGCTCTTTCTCACTACCATAGTGTACCAAAAACTTTTCTGATGACAACATGTTTTTGGCTTTTTCAAATGCCAGTTTTTGTTTCGAACCCCATTTCCATGTTACCTCCTTTCTTAGTAAGGAGTGAAGTGGTTCCAAAACTGATGAAACATTTGGCAAATCAGCATGATGAAAATTGAGCATTCCAAGGAATGATCTCAATTCCGTCACATTTTTGGGTGTTGGTGCATTTTTGATTGCATCGGCTTTCCCTGGCACTGGTTTGGTCCCTGTTGCTGTGATAACTCTGCCACAGAAAACTACTTCTGGAACCATGAATTTACATTTATTTAGATTCAGACGCACCCCTGCTTTCTCCAGTCTTTCCAGGACTGTTTTAAGGGTACTCATATGAACCTCATCATTGGGTCCTGTCAAAAGAATGTCATCTAATCTAGCTTTCACATTTGGAATACCTTCAATTATGTGTTCCATGGCTCTCTGGAAAATACCAGGACTAGAAGAAACCCCAAAAGGTAATCTGTTGTACTGAAAAATACCTCTATGAGTACTTATGGTGGTAAAAGGCTTTGAATCCTCCTCTAACTCCACCTGTAGATAGGCATGCCTGAGATCAAGTTTTGTAAACTTTTGACCTGCACCTATAGTAGCTAGAAGATCTTCACATTTAGGTATTGGGTATTTGTCTAGTTTTGAGACTTTATTTAGGGTCACTTTGTAATCGCCACATATGCGAATTGTGCCATCTGGTTTTACAATGGGAACTATTGGTGCTGCCCAGTCCGAAAATTGGACAGGTTCAATGATCTTCTCTTGAACTAACCTATCCAGCTCCTGATCAACTTTGTTTCTAATTGAGTACGGGACAGGTCTAGGTTTCCAATATTTTGGAACAGACTCGTGATCCACCTTAATTGTGGCTTTGAACCCTTTTAGAGTTCCCATACCAGTTTTGAACACTTCAGGGTATTGCTTGAGAATAGTTTCTAATTCTCCTTTCTGATTGGCTAATTCAAGATTTTCATAAAAAATCTCATGCCAGTCTAGCCTAACTTTTGACAACCAGTCCCTACCTACAAGACTAGGTCCATTTCCTTGCACTATTAGAGCAGACAGATTTTGCATTTTCCCATTATACTGAACAGGTACCTCAACTTCCCCTAGTACAGAAATTTGCTCACCTGTATAGGTCCGAATTTTGGCATTAGTTTGTTTGAGGTTTGCATTATCTGGTCCATTTCTTATTTGGTGAAACGCTTTCTCACTCAAAATTGTTACCGCAGCACCCGTGTCAATCTCCATTTTTGTCTTTGTGCCATTTATACCAATCTCCACTGCATATGGAGCAATTTTTGAAGACTGTTGAATTTTGAAAATTTGGTACACATCACTGTCCTCTTCTTCCTCATCAACACAGTCCAAATGTTTATTTGCAGAAGACTGTCGTCTAGAATTCTGCTGTGACACAGTTTTGCTCTTTTTAGCTCTGCATACTTTGGCTATATGTCCCTTTTTAGAACAGATATAGCATTCGCTCTCTTTGTAAAAACAATTATTTGGAGCGTGCTGTCCTCCACACCTGTAGCATGGTTTCTTGTTTTGGTACTGAGTACCTGAATTGACACTTTTCTTGCCACCCTCTCTGTTCAGTTTGTGAACCTCTGTGGGCGTGGCCTGCTTTCCATGAAGCTCTAATGCATCTTTGTCAGCCATTTCCATGGCAGATGCTATTTCCACTGCTCTCTCTAAAGTAATGTTTGCAACAGATAACAGTCTTTTCTGAATAGAGACGCTTGAAATTCCACATACAAGTCTATCTCTCAATGTCTCTGTCAAATTGTTGCCAAATTCACAGAATTGAGCTAACTTTTTCAATTCTGCAACATACTGTTGAACATTTTCTCCCTCATGTTGGTTTCTTTTATGGAAACGGAATCTTTCAACAATGACTAATGGTTTTGGAGAAAAGTGATTCCTTAGAATTTCACAAAGTTCTGCATAGTTTTTGGTTGACGGTTTTGCAGGAGCTGTCAAATTGCGAAGAATAGTGTAGGTTTTACCTCCTATTAGACTCAACAACGATGGTACTTGCTTGTTTGGCTCAATGCTGTTGGCCAAGAAATACTGCTCCAGTCTCTCCTCATATGTCTCCCAGTTTTCCACAGAACTGTCAAAAGTCTCCAACCTTCCAATTGTAGCCATTCTGCCTAGTTCAATTCCAGATCCTCGTCGCCAATATAGTATATCAACATTTATTATCAGTAGAGATAATAGTACAGATAGTGTCAGTAATATACTTGAGAACATTACTATTGAGTAGAGCTATGTAGATAGTTGACTGTCTTAGTCTGATGCTGCTAGTGGACTGCCAAGGTGTGGCCAGTCAAAGTCAGTAGACCAGAACACTGGTCAAGCAGGTTTTGCCCAGGGAGCAGTTCATATTTGCATGTGAATTGGGGAGCATGAATTAATGGTCCAAATACTACAGTGGGCGTCGCAGGCCAACCTTCGGGTGGGTCGACCCTTCCTGCATCCAGATCCGACTATGTCGATTGTGACGGATGCCTCCAAGGAGGGTTGGGGAGGCCACCTTGGCGACTTGGTGGTCTCCGGGCTCTGGTCAAGAGCCTGGGCCAAGCGACACATCAATTGGCTCGAGCTTCAAGCGGTTTGGCTAACCCTGAAGCAAGCACTTCCTACCTCAGTTGCAGGGCACTGCTGTGGATGTCATTTCCGACAATACCACCACGGTTGCCTATATCAACAAGGTGGGCGGGACTCAGTCCCCGTCTCTGTGCCGCTTGGCACTGGACGTCTGGGAATGGTGCAGGCAACACGAGATCTTTCTTGTGGCCAGCCACCTGTCGGGAGACAGGAACGTCCTCGCGGACGCCCTGTCCAGAGGGACCCACCGTCATCCGACGGAGTGGACCCTCCACAACGCGGTGACCAGTGCAATATTTCAGCGCTGGCCCACACCGCATGTGGACCTGTTCGCGTCGGAGAAGAACCACAAGTTGCCAGTGTTCTTCTCAATTCGGCCGTCCCCATCATCGAGCGGGGTGAACGCCCTGACGCAGAACTGGGACTGCCTCTACGGGTACGCGTACCCACCGACAGCCCTCATATCGAGAGTGCTGCGGAAGCTGAGGCTTCAGCGACAGCCCAGATCCTCCTGGTAGCCCCGTTCTGGCCCAGCCAGCCGTGGTTTCGCCAGATGACGTCGATGTTGACGGATCTTCCGAGGGCGATCTCTCAGAGGGACGACCTCCTGAAGAACGCGGTCACGGGGATGAGGTACCCCAAACCGGAGGCGATGAGGTTGGCTGTATGGCCTCTGTCCGCAAATCCTTCGTTGACCGCGGCTTTTCAGCAAATGTTGCTGACACGGCAGCCAGAGCCAGACGAGAATCAACTCGCCGGGTTTATGGTTCCCGTCTTAAACACTACCAAAGATGGTGTGTGGACAGAGGTGTGGACCCCGTTAAAGCGCCTCTAACAGAAGTGGCGGAGTTCCTGGAAAACCTGCGGACTGTTCGGCATAAGGGAAATCCCTTAGCCCCGTCCACCTTTGCAGGTTATAGATCGGCCATTGCGGCCATACACCAGGGATTTTCGGACGGGTCCACTGTGTCATCGAACACAGACCTCTCTACCCTCTTGAAGGGTATCTTCGTGGTGACGGCTAAGCCGAGGACGCTCAAAGAAACATGGGACTTGCCGACGGTACTTAGGTACTTAGCAGGTCCACCGTTTAAGCCCCTAGCTACGGCCCCCTTGAAGTCGGTGGCCGTCAAGACGGCCTTCCTCATACAACTAGCATCGGCTAGGCGGGTGAGCTGGGTCCACTCCTGTCGGATAGATCCCAGTCACCTGAGATGGGAGAATGGTGGAGTTCATCTCCTCCCCTCCCTCTTACTGGATAAAAACCAGTCTTCTTCCTTCACTCCCAGCTCGGTATTTCTGCTGAGCCTGAAGGAGCACTCACCAGATGACAAGGTGCATTGTCCACTCAGAGCGCTGAAGTGGTACCTGAAGCTGACCGAATGCCTTTGGGGCGCGGAGAAGGCTCTATTCATTATCTCGAAAGAGCCGTACAAAAAAGCTTCTAAAGGCACTGTCGCTGGGTGGGTGAAGGAGGCCATCTCTGGGGCATACTCCCACTTGTCGCGGGCGCAGAGAGAGCAGATGGGCATTCGTGCCCACGACACCAGAGGGGTCGCAACCACTTGGGCGGCCACCGTGGGTGTACCGTTTGAAGAGATCATGGATGCTGCGGCCTGGAGTCGCCCTCAGACCTTCGCACGCTTCTATCTGAAAGACCTCCCTGCTATGAGAGGGCGCTTTAGTAGAGCGGTGATGGTGCCACTGTTTCAGAGCCCTGTAGATAGGCCAGTTGTCTATATAGCTACTGGAGCAGGAAGTGATTGGCCCTTAGTTCTCTGCCCCATAAAACTGGAGGACCAGCTAACACCTCTTTCAAGTGCAACTAATGTGAGACAGCAGCAGTCTAGATTAGGGAATGTGTGTTTATATTGTGTTCTGTAATCTTTTAGTGAGATAGTGTTGTGTTTATTGATCTGTGCCTGCCATAAATCTGAAAGGCCATAAAATAGCCCAGCTAGAGTAATTAGTGTGACAAGATCCTGTTTAGACAAGTTTTGTATTATTCCCTGACACCCATGTGGAGTGATTTACAAAGGGACCAGTTGAGACAAGAGAAGGGAAGGGCCTAGGGGTGTTGATATTATACCCATGTTGTGAGGTGTTGCTGAGTCCAATGTAATCATGACCGAGTTTGCGAGCCAGCATGAAGCCAACCAAGTGGATAAGTAGGTCATGCTATTTATAGATTATTTGTATCATGTAACCCACAGCTCGTTATATTTTCCCTCAAGTTTTTGATAGTTTAGATTGTTTAATTTAGAAAAGAAGTTAATGGTAAATATTGATTTTAAGTCTCTGCAATAGCAGTTAACTATTTAGTGCCTGGTGTCAGCTCCAAAACCTACACTAGACCAAATTCTCATGTGCCCGTGTGTGGCATCGGCTGGGATTAAGGAAGGCAAAGTTTATATATAAGCTACTTGTTGCTGTTCCCAAGCATACTTACCTGGCAGGGGAGTTAACCGTGATCAGCTAGGCGGTTCTCCCAGGGCGAGGCCTTTCCATTGCACTTCGGTTGGGCTGACCCTTGCGATCGCCCCAAATGTGGGCGACTCGACTGTACAATTTATGTGTGTGGGGTCTGCGTTCGCGCTCACCCTGTATAAACAATCTAATATCAGAAATGACTTTTCCCAATCCCCTGTGTTTCTTTACCCATTTGTATTTGGATGTGTGTGTATAAGTGTTGGGATGATCATCGATTATAACTGATAATCAATCGTTTACCTCTCTGATTCTGATTAATCGATTACAAAACTGGCAATCGATAATAATCGGAAAAGGTGACACCTAGTGGTAAAATATAGAACTAAATGACAGACATGTTGTCAGTTTTCTTGCTATGAAACTAAGCCTCAAAAACACTTCAAAACGAAGTTAAGGTAGGTGCTAATAGCAAGTAACTGTCATAGACTATCACTTATTATTAGGCTCTAGACCTCTAGTACCCAATTACTGCAAAAGTGCGATGAACTGATTATGATCGATAATCGATCGGTTGGCTTTAATTATCGATCATGAAATTGCAACTGATACCCAACCCTAGTGTGTATGTTCTGTCAACCTCCCCCAAATTGCCCAACATTGCATTATTTTAAAAGTAGTCAAAGAGGAAGTGATGAAACCAAAAAACTTTACTTGTACTTGTCACACATTTCTTAAAACAATGCTTTAGAATGCCATCCATGGTTCAGATCATGCGCATGCTTCAGATGTGAATGGGCTCTGTGATTTCTGTTTGGCTCGAAATAAGACAAAACCCTTAAACCGGTTGAATAATACTGCTTGTGGATAATTTGGCCAATACAAAATGATTCAAAAACCATGAAAAAATGACTGGAATCCTGGCACATGGGTACATATCTGAGAGTACTCAGCGAGATTTATTCAATGAATACCAATATGACAAGGTTAAGATGGTTTTCAAAAATATTTGTGTCCTTGTGCTTTGGACGAAAGTAGCCTTAGCATTGGAGGGATTAAAGCAATTTGAGTTCCTTAATTGTGTACAATCTTTCCCAGTTGATACACAGGCAGGTAACCACTCAAGTTTGGAGATAATCCTTGACAAGTGTCATCTGGACCAGGCACTGACATAAAGTACTTATCCGCTTCCCCGGGCAAGTGAATTTTTGGAAAAAAAAAGAATTTCGGGCAAGTACATTTTGGTTTGCACTAGAAATATGGAATCAATGCAACACAATTGAAAAAAATGGTTTGCAAATCATTAAACCCATGATGAATAATACATGCCATTCTAGCATATGCTATATAACTTATTTCGGGCAAGCCAAAAATTATGTAGGGCAAGCGAAATTAATTAACTACTTCCCCGGCATGGCAAGTTAGTTCTGAAACTCATGTTGGTGCCTGTTGACCTATGATATTACAGAAAATAACCTTGGAATGAATCGAAAAAATTCACAAAATATCAAAATCATTAGGCAGTTTAGACGGATTCAGGCATGATTAGGTTAAAGGTGTTTAGCTTAACTGACTGCAGAATATCTTTAAATTCAGAAATTGTATCAAATGCAGTGCCAAAAATATCCTACTAACAGTTGGTAATGATATACTGTATTAGACTAGTATGTACACAACCACTGGTAAACTTCAAGTCAATGCTGTACTTATACACATTGAATTTGAAGACGATGTCTTCATGGAAGTTTTTTGGCTGGGACTCAAACAGTACAAAAGACCAATTTCCATGCACCTATTCAACACTTTTTTGTTCAACTTTCATAGGTGTTCAAGTGGACAGGTGCCACACTTTTGTTAAGTAGCGTTGAATGCTATCAGGTAGTGCTCTTATGGTTAATCGGAAGCTCGAGCTTATGCTCGTGTCACAGCCTCCTATGAGCACTCGAGTCGTTTGGGTGTCCAAATGACAGTCAGATCATAGATGCCCTGCTAGCTAAGACTGCAGTGTACATGGATAATAAATCGACATTTCATCTGAGTCATCTCTTATCTTTGCTGGTACCCTGTCTTGTAAATTACTCTTGATAGAGTGTTAATGGGATGCAGGGTACAATGATATCAACAAAAAACATGAAAATTGACCTAAAATCTGGCACATGGGTACTCATCTGAGAGTTCTCGACACAAGTTATCCGATGAATACCAACATGACAGGGTTAAGATGGTTTTCTAAAATCTTTGTGTTCTTGTGCTTTGGAGGAAAGTAGCCTTAGCATTGAAAGGGTTAACACTTCCTTACAGAGAACTTACATTGAAGAAGTTTCATCTGGATCTTTGATAGTCTGGAAATGAATTTGAAACAGCAAATTAGATTTTAAAAATATGTCTGTCTGTTTGAATGTCTGTCTTTTAGGTTGTCTGTCTGTCTACCTATCAATCTATTTATCTTTCATTTATTTATCTGCTTTGTCCACTTATCTTTTCTCTTCTTGCTTTCCCAGGCACCACATGGCTTCAGGAGGTAGTGTACCTTATAATGAACGGGGTTCAGTTTGCCAAGGCCAAGGAGAAGACGATAGATGAGCGTTTCCCGTACCTGGAGTTTGTCTACCCTGGGGTGAAGGAGATCCAGAAGATGCCATCACCGCGCCTCATCAAGACACACCTGCCCTATAGCATGTTACCTGTGGAGCTGCAGTCGGGCAAGGGACGGGTAAGTCTTAATATATACCCAGACTCTTCGCCAGGGTTGAAAAAATGTATGTCCAAAACGGCATTCAGAACATTTCTGCCCATCCAGACTTATAGCTTCTCAGCTTCTTTCATTCCTGTTACCAACAACATTTAATAGCCTGTTGTGTCAACAAGGGCATTTTACTCTTCAGCCATGTCTTTGCCAGAATATATATGGTTATTAGTTCAAAAAAGTTGTCAAAAAAAGAAAATTCTTCATATCTTCAATATTCTTCATATATTTATTTTTTCAAGAAACTTCATGTCCAAAAGACGGGTTGGACAGGTTCTGGCTAAGACTCTGACCATACCCCCTTTCTGGACCCTAGTATACAAATCCTAAACATCCACACAATAAGTCCTGGATTGCAGCATATTTATTGACCCACATTTGGCAATTGATGTCAGAATTTTCGTTCCCTTAGGTTTCTCGTTTGGGAACATCTATGTACCTTTACCTAGGAGGTAGTGTAGGCTCCGTTCCCAGGTCATAGGAACCCATCACTTTTTCTCAATATCCAAGATCCATGCACCACTTGTCAAAATGTTTTTGAAAAAAGTGGCTTAAAGTTCATTTCTAACATCTGCTTATTCTTATGATGGTTTACATTTCAGGTGTTGTACATAGCGAGAAACCCAAAGGATGTGACAGTATCCTACTACCATTTTGTAAAGAATCTCACAGTAGTGAATTTCAAGCAGGATTTCTCAGTCTTTTTCAACAAGTTCCTGGATGATATGGGTAAGCATATTCTGTGCAGTTTCAGCTACAAAGAATAGAGTTTTAAGTCTCCATAGTAGCGGATGGGAAGATGTATTGCTGAGATCACATTAGAGCAGTTGTGATATATTTGTTTGCCTGATTGTTATCATCTGTGAAAAGATATAGGAACATGAATTTGGAATTTCGTTAATTATCAGTCAGGCTAAATTATGACTAGCCAGTTATAAGTGGGAGAAGAGGAAATCAGAATTCCTGGAGGAAATCATGCTTGGTAACTCCAAGTCATTGGTACCTTTTTTTACTTGAGCTTGAGGGGTTGAGAGCAGCTGTGATATTTTGATTGTTATTCCCTGTGATATGGGATTGTGAAGTGGTTCAGGGCATTCTGGTAAGGCTTTGATAGTTTTCTGAAAAGATAGGAAAATGGTTCACCCTGATATGACTGTGATATTAATCATTTGTATAACGAAAATACTAATGCTATTTTGTGAATTTAGCACTCATGACTGCAAATAAAGATACAAAATTATACCTAATATTAGGAATGGGAAAGTGATACAGGGCACTTTTTTATTGTGATATATTGTTTATGTTTTAGTTCCTTATTCACCGTGGTGGCGTCACGTGATGGAGGCTTGGTCTCGTAGAGGAAGGAAAAACGTTTTCTTTATCACGTATGAAGAAATGCAACAGGTAAGGAAATTGGGGGTTATTAATACACGAGTATCCAAATTAGGGATCAACAATTTCATCATTGACAACTTCACTTCATTTTGCTTCCAACAAATAAACATTCTATTTTGGTTGCCCAAGCCCTTTTTGGAACTTTTGGATATTCTGGAAGAGTTGGGAGTTAAAAAAAAGGTCTGGAATCACTAACGTTTGCCAGGATTTTGAAAGTGGGTGTCAAAATTGTGGCTTTGTAAAGTTTTAGTTGTCAAATATTTTCAAGAGAGAACAGGGTGTCCTCTCCTTTTAACCATAAAGGATATATTTTTTTACTGAGATTATAAATATATATATATATATATATATATATATATATATATATATATATATATATATATATATATATATATATATATATATATATATATATATATATATAAATATATATATATATATATATATATATATATATATATATATATATATATATATATGTATATGTATATATAACCCTAATGTATTAGCGTTAAAGTATTAATTTAAATTGACATTTTAGAAATTCCCCATAGAACCATTTTGTTGTCCTGATATTTGATTTTTAAGCATTCCATGTCCAAATGATGCCCAGACACCATGTAAGCTGAGCCCCTGACTGGCTCTGATTCCAAATAAAACTTACTTGTCCATGGGGCTAGTAGATATCTGTCAACTTGCATTAATGAAACATTAGTGTAAGTGTTATTTGCTATTAATGAAACTCATATTTACCTGAATGATAAGACCAGCCCTACTGGCAAGCCATACCCTAAACATTGATGAGCTGCTGGTAATTAGGCAGGATTTGGAAACTTGGTGTTGAAAATTGTATTTCCAAAATCTTGGGGTGTCCATTTTTTTTGTGGACACCAGAATATATATTCATTTAACAATTATAAATATTTACTTATTTATTGAGGTAATGCAAAATGGCCATAAGCAATGTCACAGCAGTTAGGTAGAGAGAAAGTAGTTGTTTGAACTTGACATTAATTAAATTCCTCACATGCAAATTTGGTGGTCTTTATGTGTGAATTTTGAGGGTTTGGCTGTCCAAATGACACCCATATGTTCTACTGGCAGAAGCCCTGGTGAGAAGTATCAGAGACATTGATCTGGACATTTCCACAAAAAACTATAATTTATAATTTTCAATGGCTTGAAAGTATCGATTGAAGCAGACAGAAAGTAGTATGTCTAGTTGAAGAGTCACAGGCACATGTATTTTATTGTTTATTGTGATTTTCCTTGTCTTTCAGGATATCACCGGAAGCATAGAGAAAATTGCAACTTTTCTTGGTAAAAGTTTGACTAGAGAAGAGGTGATGCAGATCGCAGCATTCTGCAGTTTCTCCCACATGAAGGACAACTCTGCCTCCAACTATACCTGGTTTCACGAAGCAGGGATACAGGAAAAAGGCACTCATTTCATGAGAAAAGGTAGGTCCATACAGTTGTCATATTTATAGTTTGCTTGTCATATTTCTACCATATCAACACTTAAATGTAATTTTGTATTTGTCCGAATAACGGCGCTGAGCCCTAATATGAGTACAAAGCAAAGCTTTAAATGCTCGCAAAGGTCAATAATAATACTGCATTTCCCTTCAACAAATGCAGTCACAAAGTAATGACTGTGTTCCGTAATAGGATTCTGTCTCACCATGACGTCAGTCTTTGACATTCTCCGCCAATAGAGTTCATCTTTGCTTGTACTTCGCGAAAACAGAACTGGCAACTGACAAAAACTGGTGGAACATTTTTCAAGGCATCAGTCAATAAAGGTGTCACTCAAGCATTAACATAAACACTGCTATGCAGCGGCGCTGCTTACTTTGCTATTTGCTGATAAATTTTGGAAGGACAAAGGCAGCAGACATTATTTTCTGACCTTTTGAACCTCCCCCTTTCCATACATTTACATGTGATACTGGTATGGACTGTATGCGCTACCAGTAATTCTGTCCTTGCTGTACAACCACTCAAGTGTCCAATCAGACATGGCGTTACAAAAGATAATAGAGAGCTTTCAAGCTCTGAGCGGCCATTGATTGTTTCCACGATCAGCACCATGCAATCAAACAGAATTTTGCTTCACCCCCTTTGCTACAACCCCTGCACTGGCACTGTGCGCCTTTTCGGACACATATGGTAAACCGTAATTAAATGTTGGATGAAACTGGAGTGCTTATGGAAAACCACCAGCTAACCCCTAGTCTCTGGCCTTTTCCTCATATGCATTGGGTCTGGCAATGGTCGTGTTACCCCCTACGAGATAAATTAGAAATGGATAAAATGCATCCAAATACCAATGTAATATACCAAAAAAAAGTTGATATTCTAACTGATATCAACTTCAATTGTTTAGTTATTCAGTTATTCAACTGAAATCCTTTTGTACTATGCATATACAGCTATGCTCATGGGGATATCTATTCTATTTACATCTGGTAGCTAATCATGCAGCATCTAAAACAGTCTGTCCTACCTAGGCTAAATTCCCTCCCCCTGGTCCACTCATCAAATGAAATGACAGTTCTGATGCTGTCCCTTTTAGCGGTGCGGGGAGCCCCTTTCCTTATGCTTAATTTGGGGTGATGTGGTAGCCAGGGGAGCACTATAATCTTTTAATCTCTTCAGTTTAACGCGGCAGGTCTGCTTAACCCATTACTGCTTAAGCGTTTCCCCAGAAGTGTTCATCTGGAATTTTGATAGTTATGGCAATGATTTTTTAATTGAGAAATATTCTACAAAATATTTGAAGGAGAGTTGTTGGTAATGTCCTAATGAACTTTTCTTTACTATGCTTTTGGCTGCAAGATTTCATCAAAAATGCCAGGCTGCTTTTGGTCGCTGTGAGCATTAATGGGTTAATCTAAAATCTGTCTTATGAACATTGCTGTCTAGTCAGCAAGAAGAATTTCTTAGAGTGAAACTCGAGAGAGAGAGAGAGAGAGAGAGAGAGAGAGAGAGAGAGAGAGAGAGAGAGAGAGAGAGAGAGAGAGAGAGAGAGAGAGAGAGAGAGAGAGATGGAGGGGGAGGGAGGGATGGAGAGAGAGAGAGAGAGAGAGAGAGAGAGAGAGAGAGAGAGAGAGAGAGAGAGAGAGAGAGAGAGAGTCACTTCTCTGTACTGGGAAATAGAACATTAATTTACTAATTGAGAAATCAAGCATTAGTTACCCTGTTCTGCTTATGTGTTGAGAAGTTCTTTCATTTAAATGTAAACATTTGTTCTTTCAGGTCAAGTTGGTGATTGGAAGAATGTCTATCAAGATGACATGAGTGCCAAGATTGAGAAGCTTTGTGAGGAAAGATTAAAGGAATCGGGACTGCAGTTTTTGTACCAGATTGGGGAACAATGATTAGACAATACAAAAAATGATTCATACTGAATATGTGTACTACAACGCAAGAAACATTCAAATATGCAAAACACATTCTATAGCATGAGGAAATTTGTTTCTCTTTGTGCAAAAAAAGATATGGTATGAGCTGTGGGGTTGTATTGGTTGCGCTTAACATACTGATCTTTATGCAGCCTGGACCTATTAAATGCAGTATTACAGAACAGAAACAAGAATACAGATGTACCAGAGTAACAATTGAATACTGCTGGTCACAGACCCCTCACTTTTGTCTTGTAGTTTCAGTTTCAGAATAACTGCAAATACAAGAAATGTTGAAGACCTTTAAATGTTGCAGAATCCAGAAAATGGTGCTAGAAATTGGAATTACATGCCCTATCTCTATCTTCCTTCAAGTCTCGATAATCTAAATAGGGCCTCCAGGCGGATCCTTACCATTGCACCGAGTTTCCTTCTTTAAATAAAGATTATTATTATTATTGTTATTATTATTATTATCATTATTATTATTATCAGTCCTGAAGCGATCAGATTCTGTCACTCTGATAACAGTCCTAGCACAAATGCTTCTTGCGGCTTGACTAACTCCAATAATGACCGTACTAGTACAATCATCATTTATTCTTACATTACTTAAAATCATTAAGAGTTAGCAATAGCAAAATAAGCTTTGGCCTAAAACCAGCATTCCAGGAAATGGAACTGCACAAGGGGCACACCTATGGAGTGTGCAATAGGAGTTGGCACCTCCTGGCGTGGCACCCTGCTCGCCTTATAAAATAATGGGGATGTGTGGATCTGCCTATGGATACCATGCATCTAAAAGATCCCTTGGTCCTCTTTGGATTTATAGGCTCTGCTCTTTCTCTTCTGCTATTTCTTCTTACACATGCTTTGCCATTGTTCTTCAACATGGCGAAGGACCATTTTATGAAGAAAAAACAACAACTTTATGGCACTGAGTTGACTACTGTGACGATGTGCCTCTAAGCCCTCATTCATTCATTCATTCTAGGAAATGGAGCATTGCACAGGCCACAGGTTCATGCATGAAATTTATTAATTTTCATTATGCCACTCAGCTGCAATTTCTCTCAACCCTTCCAGTGTCTCTGTATTATAAACGGTTCATTTCCATTGCTCATGGAAATTACCCTTGTGCTGCTGCATGCTGGATATCCTGCATGTTCTACAGCTAGCCTGGTCTACTGAATGCAGGATACCCTGTATGCCTACTACAGACACTAACGCTACTTGTTTACATCAGGACTGTCCAAATCTGGTGAATCCTGATCCATAAATGCATAGCAGATATGCAGGTGAAGGGGCTTAATACGGATGGATGTGAACCCTAAATTTTCGTCCGGATTAGGCAAAATCTGGATTATGTATAAAGGCATAAAATAGAAGAATTTAGCAAGCACGCACATCAAGGCGTGTACATATCAAAAATTAAGACATAATCGCGGCCCATTGACGATCTATTTACGACTCCCCATATCTCCCCTCTTTCCCTTAGCCTCCGAACACATCTCCCAGTCTATTTACTTGTATGTCCTCTTCGTTTTTGTGGGAGTGGACATTATTTCTGCTTTCTTTGTCAGTACATTGCAATGACTTGAGCACGTCGTATCATGTGATAGGGCAGGCTCAATTCATTGATCGGCAATCCGGATCAAAGCACACTTTTAAACCTTAAATGGTAAAGAGTGTGCCTTGAAAATTGTCCGGTTAAGCTGAGGTATGGATTAAATTGACCGTAATAAGCAATAAAATTTGCATGTAAATATATAGGGAGGGACAGGGACCTTCGAATCAGTACGGTAAATCCGAAAATCCGGATAAAACACGTCCAGGTTAAACCAGTTCACCTGTACATAATTCAAATGGAATAGCGGGTATATGCATCTCACACATCTCTACATGTCTTTCTTTGCAATATTGGTAGTTTTTCTTTCTTACATGAGCAAATCCTCCATCCCTGGTTCTTGGATCTCATTGGTTCTTATTTGCTTGTTGCGTTGCTACTGTAGCGTACACCTTTTTAAAGAGCTACTCTGAAGGAGTTACTGCGAAGTGTAGCGTAGCTGGGCTTTAATTGCTACTCTGAGGGGTATTACAACGTTAGGATTGGAGAGTATAAAAGCAAGTCTAAATATAGCAGAACACAACAATCACACATTTATATAAAGTGAAGGTTTTTAATTGGTGCTAATCTGGGCAAAATACATCATGACAAACCCCAACATGCGGGCGGAATGCTGCCTAGATACACTGCTGTGTGGAGATGGTGTTATTATTACTCAACTCACCCATTTGGTGGACTTTGACGACTTTTTCTACTCAGAGACGTTTGTTGTTCCTTAATTTTCGATTGCCGCGAAACGGAAGTGCGCAAATGCCCACTGCGCATGCGCAGTGGCGCAATCTGCCGGTTAAAAGCCTGCTGGATAGATTAGCAACTCCTCGCCAGCCTGAGCCGGATTGGAGAGACAAAGGGCCGTAAATTGTAAGTAGAAGGGTTGGGGAAAGGGGGTTCTACTGTTATTATAAAGGGGGACCTGGATTTGCATTGGAACAACTGCGCAGTTCGCTGCATTCCAATGGGGAATGCAACTACTTCACGCCGTTGCGTAATAGCTTGTTTTTAGAGGTTGGGCACAAACTCTATTTCCACATGTGCCAACCTCCGACAGCAGTGTATCTACGCTACACTCCCCCCCTCTCGGACGGTGATACGCCCTCGTATCACTGAATATTATACCATTTACTTCGACAAAGGCGACATGCCTATATAACTTCAAATTCTCACGATAAAAAAAAAAAAAAAACGCGCCAACTTTTCATAGGCCATCACCTCAATACATGAGCGTTTTACTATGGTAGTATCTTTTAATTCCAAAGGTCGAGACTAGAGGTACTCTTTGGGGGGAGAGGTTACTAGCACATCACCCCCACCCGTAGCCTCAGCCTACAGGTTGTAAAGTCTTAAAATGAAAGTAGAAACATACTTGAGTGACCTCTATTACTCAAACAGTTAAAAGTACCAGAAATAACTGTGTAGGGCTGCTCCGTATTCGTCCGACGTTATTATCACCTATCACCCTTTATACAACTAGAAAATATAGTCTACGATATAGGAAACTATCTATAGCATGCGAGACCACAGGCATACCCACAGACCTATATGGTCCCTCCTCGAGGTGGACGCGCACTGGCGAAAGGGTCGGAGTTGCTTAAGTGTGCACCACCCTCGCCAGTGAGCATCCCCCTGGAGGAGAGATACGGCTCTCATTCGGAACTAAATTTTAATTCCTTATACATGTAGGTCATTCAAAAGTAATGACTAGATTATATTTCGGACGTAAAATCCTGCACATGTCTCCAGCCTCCCCGTGGCGTGCAGGGGTAACGCTACAGCTTCGTCCCTTGAGTGTTCCCCCAAGCCAATTATTTCCCCCCCCCCCCCATTCTTTGAATTCTTCTTACTTTACCCAAAACAAAAATTTCTTTTTTTTTTTTTTTTTTTTTTTTTTGTGCAACTACTACTGTGACGTGGCTGTAGCGGCGAATGGAGACAGAGCTGAGGTATTAATAGATGCAATAATATCTATTACATATTATACATTCGTTTTTAATATGGCAACTTTGGCATTGGCACAATTTATGGCACTTATATATAAAAATACTTCAAATTCTTGCGTATAGACTTTATATAAATTCTTCAACAATAATACTGTAGTAATGAGAATCACATCTTATTAATGCATAACAGTCTTGTAAAAGTGCTGACTTAGTAACAGGGGAGAATTTCAAACTCTATTACGTTAAAGTAAGGTATGCTAGTGGTAGTAAGGTATTTATAAACGTGAGTCATGAAACTGCTTTTGAGCATTACTGGAATCATTGTTGTTAAGTGGGAACTAGTAGGGCAACTAAATTTATTTTTAAGACATGGTTCAAAGGACAGGGTCTAGGAATGCCTAGGTTTGTCAAAGTGTTCTAGACTACTTATAATACTGTAAAATATTGAGTATTAAAATAACACCATGGCAGTGGTCATCTAACATTGGGGCAATGCCACTGCCATACCCATCGTAGTTATTAGATTTAATTTTTACGACGGGAGACATATAAATTCTGCATAGTGCCTCCCAACAGCCACAAAATAAGATATTCACACGCTCTATAAAAATCTGTGTGACCTTTACACAATACATATAAAAATATAATCGATGGCGAAGACGCAGAAATTTAGGTACTCGCTTCTCCCTGATAGTAATACATGACACATGCACCTTTCTTATGGGCTTTTATGGCCTCTCCCAACCAATTACAAAATAGAAAATAGTACTATAATACTCTAAGTATATATGTAGGCTCAGCCCCTAAGTGTATTGGTACAAAAATAACATGTGACTAAGGGCCACTCCGCTAATTGGGCCTAATCAGAGAAACAGTGGAGTTCAACCTGTAGCGACGTGTAGTCCTCCTAAGGAACTTCACACGGCCTCTCCGATCTTCTTGTATACTGTCTAACCGGTCCTAGTTACTCCCTATATTTTTATTTAATTTGTGGTCTCTAATTATATTACATCAAGAAAACGGGGGAAACAACGTAAAGACCAGCAGCGATTTAACTGGACTGGTAATGCGGTTAATGGAAGAAAAGAAAGGAAGGTATTACTCCAGACCAGCAGCGATTAACCTCTGCGGGTATCACCAGGAATTAAGAATATTAATTTCGTATTTGTTTATTTTAAAAATTTTTTTTTTTTTTTTTTTACTACCCTGGGAACTTGGTGGGGGTTATCGCAACACCACCATAGTGCAGTTAGAGGATAGCATGGGGGACTTCTTGTCCCCCAAAAAGAAGGATGTTTTTGATCGTCTTTGGTGGCGAATCGAGCTTTACGGGCGACACCAGCAAAAGGGAAACAAAAAGGGGAAAAATTATTATTATTTTTTTTTTACTACTCTGGGAGCTTGGTGGGGGTTATCGCAACACCACCATAGTGCAGCTAGAGGATAGCATGGGGGACTTCTTGTCCCCCAAAAAGAGGTATGTTTTTGAATCGTCTTCGGCGGCGAATCGAGCTTTACAGGCGACACCAGCAAAAGGGAAACAAAAAGGGGAAAAATTATTATTATTTTTTTTTACTACTCTGGGAGCTTGGTGGGGGTTATCGCAACACCACCATAGTGCAGCTAGAGGATAGCATGGGGGACTTCTTGTCCCCCAAAAAGAAGGATGTCTTTGATCGTCTTTGGTGGCGAATCGAGCTTTACGGGCGACACCAGCAAAAGGGAAACAAAAAGGGGAAAAATTATTATTATTTTTTTACTACTCTGGGAGCTTGGTGGGGGTTATCGCAACACCACCATAGTGCAGCTAGAGGATAGCATGGGGGACTTCTTGTCCCCCAAAAAGAAGGATGTCTTTGATCGTCTTTGGTGGCGAATCGAGCTTTACGGGCGACACCAGCAAAAGGGAAACAAAAAGGGGAAAAATTATTATTATTATTATTATTATTTTTTTTTTTTTTTACTACTCTGGGAGCTTGGTGGGGGTTATCGCAACACCACCATAGTGCAGCTAGAGGATAGCATGGGGGACTTCTTGTCCCCCAAAAAGAAGGATGTTTTTGATCGTCTTTGGTGGCGAATCGAGCTTTACAAGAGACACCACGACGGTTGTCATAGTCGACATGAACTTACTGTAAATGGGACTTGGGACCAACATAGGGAGGACATACGACTCCTTCGCCAGCGATGGCTGGAAAGTAAGGCCAAGAAAGCCACCTCCAAACACCCACTTCCCTAGACATCGTGTGCGTCCATTACCCTTGGTGGAACATGAAGCCGGGCGACAAACGGGTGTGTTCCAAGTAAAAATATAGTTAGGCTCACCAACGCTGGGCGCCGCCCCAACCAACTCACATCCGGGTATGTGAATACCCATCATACTGTGCGTTGGTGGCGGAGACCTCCATTGATGTTGTCCGGACGGGTGAAGTTTGTTCTTTATTTTCTATCTTATGTTATATATTATTGTATTCTTTAAGTATCCTTTATTTAATATAGTAATGCGGAGCAAGAATTGCTGAGACGAAAAGAGAGACATACGATCTTAACCCGGCTGGTTGGCGGCGGGGCCGCTCGCCACGAGGCAAAGCCGTACAAGGCTACTCGATGCTTGCATCGACCAGCCGTGCACAACCCAACCCCCCCGCGATCCCGCCTCCCCCAGCCGATATACAAGCAGTGAAAGGTGGCGCACGCGACAGCACTCCATAATAATTTAATTATTTAATAAAAATAACGATGCGGCCATTAATCCAAAAAAAAAAATTCCGTTGACGTTACCATTCACGTAAAATATATATAAATAATTATAAAACGAAAAATATCTGCCTTAGCATCTTGAACAAAATAATTACTGAGTGCTCCCGTTGCCCCACCCCCCACCAAACAGATGCACACACGCATACGGTTCCCCTGGGTCATTGCTCTGGTTACGACGCTCTTATACTCTACAGAGTGTCGCTACCAGAGCCATCACTCTGGGGGTACACAGCTCCTCCGCATCGGCATTCCATTTGGTTCTCCACGGCTGCATCCCGCTCCGTCTCTGCTTGTAGACGTCTCCCTCGCTCCATTGCGTAACCATGCAACGCCCGGTCCTCACCCTCTCTGGCATACTCCACGAGCGACTCCAGTCTGTCGATGGTTTCCTGCATCCGGCATATTACGTCTCGGAACGTCTCGTTGTCCGCTTCCGCCGCCTCCGCCCAGTTGGGTGTTTGGTGGAGCGACTTGGTCCACTGCCGCAGTGTTTCCGGGACCTCGTCGCCCACCTCGGTGTAACTTCTCCATTCCGCCCGGGCAAACTCATCGCAGTGGCGGAAGGTCGTCTCGAGCGCCCGATTGTACAGGAACGTCTTGCGACTGGCTCTCCTGCATGTCTCCAGCGCTGTTTGCAGGCGGCGTGTCTCCCGCTGGGACGCTTCCAGTCGCGGCAAGAAGAATGATATCTGTGCCATGCGTGCCAGATGGGGGTGTATACCATTATAGTAGTCAAACACCTGGATCTGGTTCCTGGGACTGATTTCCTCGTCCCCCCAGTCCTCCTTCACCACTGGTCCAACTGGTCCGCCCATCCCGAACGCCTCGTCATTCTCCGCCGCCGGCTCTGCAGCAATTTCCGCCTCAGCTCTGGCGTCTACCTCAGGCCCCCAGTCATTGATGTGATCTGCCTGGTCCACACCTGCCTTGACTAGGGCTTCTTCCTGCTCTTCGTCATAGGAGTCGACTGCCACCTCGTCTGGTATTTCCTCCTCCCATCCGGAGTTGTCGGCCCGCACCATCATCACCCGCACTTCTAGCTCGTCTTCATGATCCACCTCTCTCGTTTGGAAGGAACCTGCAACGAGAACGAGAGAGTGCCATAAGTAACTTCCTTACACTCACATAACATGCATACAAAGGAAGTAGTTATTTTCTCTTTACTACACTTCATTGTATCTGCTATGCACTCGTTATCATTCGAAGAACTCGTCCTTGAGCGACTTGAGGCTCCAAGGGACGATCATATACTTTTTTTTTTAGAGCAAACGACAGAATTGGTTGACTCCAAGCGCGTCTTTCTGCGCCGCCGAGTGTATGTTGATCACCACTTCATGTCTTTTAGTTATAGTGTCGCTCACTAAGCAATCAATAACTGTACGTTCCACGTGCTCTACTTATCGCTCTAGAGCACGATCAGAGGAATAAAACAACAACGTTTATATATGTGTAAGAGTATAATTTCCAATATAATTTTGAATACATGATTAAATACAGGGCCGTAAGCCAACTATAAATGTCGAATCATAACAATAACGGCCAACATAATAGTGGAGTATACGTTCTGAGGAAGGGTGGGGGCCATTTGACCGCCTCCCACCGAAGCTCTTTCGCCTGTCTCCTGGCCAACTTCAAAATTCATTATAGCAGTAAGCAACAGTAATTACCATAATCTGGGCGGGGTGGGGGAACTATTGGTCCCCAGCCCAGCTCAGCTTATGGCAGGCATCCTGGCATTTGGCGCCCGTGCACGTTGCGGCATGGGTCACGGCTTTGCGGAAGGTGTCCCTTGTTTGCATCAGCTCCAGGTCCAAGCTCCTCACCCTCTGCTCCAGGATGTTCCTCTCGGCCACCTGTAGTCCCTGCATCTTCTGGTTGTAGGTCTGTTGACCTTCCAAGTTCCTCATGCCCGACCTCAGCATTAAGAGTTGGTGGGACCAGCTCATCCTTTCACGTTGGCCCATGCTGCTTGCGGCTTCTTTGGCGGCAGTCACCTCCGATTTGGCTGCCGCGAGGTTGGCCCTTTCGTCCACCAGTTCCCTTGTCAGCTTGGCCACTGCGGCGGACATCTTTGCTCCCGCCTTCTTCTCCGTAGCCAGCTCTTCTCGAAGCCCCTGGCAGCAACCGCACTCTCTGGTAACCGTTTCCCTGTGAGTCTCGATTCGCGGACTCACTATCTTCACCGGTGAGTACCGCCTGTACTCGACCGTGCGGTTACGAGAGGGGCCCGGCCAGATGAAATCCTGTTGTGGGTAGCGTATGCCCCCTTGTCGCTGTAGACGTCTCGGGCGTCTCGGTGTTTCCTTCGTCCTGCTTGAGGTTGCGCTTGTGCTTGCTCTAGCGACGCTTTCTTCCTTCTTTCCAGAACTTTTCCTCGTGTCGCTTTTCTTCGCAGGGGTTGTTTTGACCGCCTCCTCTACAGCGAACTCGTCCACTTCCTCGGCTCTAATCGATAGTTCCAGGTCCATCATGTCCGAATCCGCTGCAAAATAGAAGAGTCATATGAAGGAACTATATCGGGTGCCCGTCCGAATGGAGCGGGCTCCCTCCGCCCTAACCTAAATCTTTTAATAGGCGTCACCTGACCACCCACCATCTGACTGGTAGACTAATTGGCGTAAGCCGAAACAGCAGTGGCCACATTATCCGGGGTATACTTTTATGCGCCCAGCATTACTCATTAAATATGCATGTATATAAAAAAATAAGATGTCAGGCGATAGGTCCAGGCCGATGCTCCATAGTGGTATCGACTCTGGCGCGCTCTAGACTACCCCCATGTGCTTATGTTGCCTATGGGTGCCGCCCACCTTAGCGCGCGACCACGGGCTAGGCCTCGCCCGATCCAAAGTCAATATACCGGTCCGCCATTGTGAGCCTGCAGCCTCCACCACTTATCCAGGAGCTGTGGCCTGCGCCTAACGCCGTATAAACCACAAGTCATGTACTTCCTAGTCCTTTGGACGCCGCCGCTACCGTCTCTCCATGTAGGTGAACGACCTCGTCCCTTGACCATACATTTCACTCTGATGTGGTATATTTTTTTATTGTTATCATTTTTACATGGTTTGACTAGGTTTCCCTGAGGGTGATCGGTCCACAGGGACGCCCGTCTTCAGTACCATACAGTAAATTGCATCATAATACAGGTTCGTTCCCCCAGGGAATGGGGGCTCCCCTGTTTACAAGAAATCCAGAAAATCACACTCTTTAAGTACAGTACAGGAAATCGGAACAATTTTTAGAAAAGTCTCTTTCTGCTGGGTCGCATTGTATCCCATTCGTCTTAGCTCATCACATAGTCTTGATACTTAGCAGGTTTCCTAACCCGCCTCCTAGTGTGCGTTCCTTCATCCTTCAGAGGGGGAGCTATCTCATCATCTTCTTCTTCGGCCGGTTCCTCTGCTTCCTGTGGTTTCGGCACCCCGGGCTCCTCTTCGTCCCCTGAGTCCCCTTCTTGGTCCGATTCCTCCGGAGCCTTTGGCGGCCATTCCCGAGTTGCTTCCTCCGGTGATGAGTCCCAACGCACTGGAACCTCGTTTTCAGCCCAATAGGGCTTCAGGTAATCTACGTGGACCACCTTAGGTTTGTCTTGTGGGCTGGCCTGTATCTCCACATTCACTGGCCCCAGTCGCCGTAGTACCAGGCATGGTCCTATCCAGGGGCACTTGAATTTGAGCCTACAGTAGGGCTTGTACAGGTACCACACCCAATGTCCTTCTTGGAAGTTCCGCGGATTGCTTCTGCTATCATAGCACCGCTTTTGCCGCTCTGCACTGGCTGCTAGGTGGTGCCGCGCGAACCGGAAAGCTTGCTCCATCACTGCCCGCACCCACTCCACGTACTCGTTTGGGCAGCTGAACGTTTGACCCGTGGTGGTGGTGCCATCACTTCGATGGGGAGATTGACTTCGCGGCCGTACATGAGTAGGTTCGGCGAGCATTGGGTACTAGCCTGTGGTGTGGCCCGATAGGCCATCATTATGTATGGAAGGTGATCGTCCCAATCATTCCTGTTTTCATTGACGAACACCTTCAACATCTTCTTTATGGTCCTATTCAGGCGCTCCACGAGTCCGTCGGACTGTGGTCGGTAGGGTGTTGTGCGGGTTTTCTCCACATCCAGCAGTCGGCATACCTCCGTCCAGAGGTTCGATTCGAATTCTCCTCCTTGGTCTGAGTGTAGTCTATGTGGTGTACCCAATCGGCAAATGACTCCAGTCACGAGAACCTCTGCCACCGTCTGCGATTGTTTATTCGGCAGAGCGAAGGCTTCGGCCCACTTCGTGAAGTAATCCACCACGACCGCTATGTAGAGGTTTCCGCCGTCAGTCCTTGGCAGCGGTCCCATTAGGTCGACCGCCATTCTTTCCATTGGCATACCCGGTACTTCTTGCACCAGCTTGGCCCTGCGTCCTGATTCGCCCGTCCGGGCCCTTGCGCACCCTTCGCACTGTTGACACCACCTCCGCACGTCGGTGTACAGACCTGGCCAGTAGAAATGGCGGCTTACCACGGATATGGTATTATTTATGCCTTGATGCCCGCCTGTTCTCGACTGGTGTATCTGTTTGAATAGCTGGCGTCTTATGGGTAGTGGCGCCACCAGACGCAGCACCGTGCTTGATTTGACCTCTCGTTTTGCCTCGGCCACGTAGAGCAGGCCGTTGTGGACTTCCAGACTATCGTAATAGGAGTAGAACCACCAAGCCTCTCTCCCGCATATCCCCACCGCCTGACTATCGGGGCGGGGCAGACAAGTTAGCTTCCACTCAGTGAATTTAGCTATATTCTTGTCTTCGTCCTGAGCCATTTTCAGCTCTTCCAGCGTCCAGCCCTGGAGCCATGACCCGGGTTCGTCGTGTTCCCGTTCAATGTCGTCTGAGGCCTCCTCATCTGCGCCCCCTGTTTCCTGCGTTATCTCTCCACCGGAGCCGACCACCACTTGGTGTGCCGCATTCTCGTGGTCCACGGAGGGTCGGCAGTTCGGGCACAGGGGTCTAACACATTTCCTTCGAGACAGACCATCAGCGTTCCCATGCTCCTTTCCAGGTCTATGCTCGATCTCAAAATCAAATACCGCTAGGCTAGCTAGCCATCTTGCTAGCATCCCCTCCGGTTCCTTGAAGTTTGTGAGCCACGTCAATGACGCATGGTCTGTTCTCAGTATGAATTTATGGCCCAGAAGGAAGTGGCGGAAGTGGTTGGTGTACTGAACCACTGCGAGTAGCTCCCTCATGGTGGTACAGTAGTTCCGTTGTGACGAGCTCAGCGCTTTGCTGGCATAAGCCACTGGGTGCTCCTCTCCCCCACTCATTTGGGAAAGGACAGCCCCCGTGCCGGTGTTACTGGCATCCGTGTCCAGGTAGAACAGTTCTCTCTCGTGCGGGTAGGCCAGGACAGGAGTTTCCTGTAGTAATGCCTTGAGCTTCTCAAAAGCCTCCTGGCATTCCTTTGTCCATTGGAACTTGGCGTTACCCAACAGGGCGTGCAGCGGGCTGGCCACTGTCGCAAACCCGGGTATGAACTTCCGGTAGTAGGACGCGAAACCCACGAAGGATCGTGCTTCCTTCACTGTGCTGGGCGCCGCCCAGTTCTTCACAGCCGATATCTTCTTCGGGTCGCAACTAATGCCATCCTTTGAAACCACATGTCCCAGGAAGGCCACACAGGTCTTGAACAGCCTGCACTTTGAAGGTTTCAGCAATAACCCCGCCCTCTCTATCCTCTCAAAGACACAATCCAAATTCTCCATAGCTTCCTTGAAGGTCCGCCCGAACACGATGACGTCGTCCAAGTACACGAGGCACCGGTCGAACGTCAGCCCCTTGAGGACTAGTTCCATTAGGCGTTCAAAGGTTGCGGGCGCCGTGGCCAAACCAAAGGGCATGACCCTAAATCTATGTAGGCCATTCCTAGTGTTGAAGGCTGTCTTATCCTTGTCCTCATCCGCCACAGGAATCTGCCAGTATCCACTCGCTAGATCTAGGGTGCTGAACAGCTTACTCCCTGCTAGCGCATCAAGGCAGTCATCCATCCTGGGTAGAGGAAAGGCATCCTTTCGGGTGACGTCAATGACTTTTCGAAAATCCACGCACACCCTAGGAGTACCGTCCTTCTTTGTCACTAGGACTATTGGGGAAGCCCAAGGCCCGTTGCAAGGTTCGATAACGTCGGCCTCCAGCATCTTGTCCACCTCTTTGTCTATGGCCTCTCTTTTTGCCCAGCCTTGACGTCGAGGACGCTGCTTAATAGGATGCGCGTCCCCTGTGTCAATCCTGTGCTCCACCAAGGGGGTCCTGCCTAACTTCCCGTCCGGTCGGGCGAACAAATGGGCCCATCGACTGACGAATGCCATCACCTGCTGACGCTGCTCATTGTCCAGTGACTCATTGGCATCTCGCACCATTTCCCTCAAGTGTTCTGGCAGGTCGGCCTCTTCGCTCACTTCACATTGTTCGGCGTGTTCGGATGCATCATCTCCGCACACCTCATCGACCGGTTTCAGTATGCCTGCGACCGTTCCTCGGCGGAGCACCACCGGTTCGTCTGTAAGGTTAGCCACTCGCAGGGGTACACATTCCTGCTCCGCACTCACGAGGGCTTTGGCGACCAGTATCTGGCCGTTCTCCGGGAGTTGAGTGGTTGGCTCGACTATCCCGATTTTCTCCTGGGCGTTCCATCTATCGCCGATCTTGCGGCCTGCTAGCATTACTTCCGATCTTGGCGGCACTATTGTTGTATCCACTAGTGCTACTCGGGAGCACTTGGACACGCCCGACCGATAGAGTTTCAAAGTGGCTCCCAGACTTTTCGCGTGTAGCGTTCCGTTGGACACATCAAGTACGCCGCCAAGATCTTCTATCAGGTCAAGGCCCATTATAGCCTCAGCCCCCGGTAAGTCGCACACTATTACATCGTGCTTCACCAGGTGCCCTTGCAGCGTGAACCTCAAACACGCTTCGCCATATACTTGAAGTGGTTCTCCATTTGCTGCAATTAGTCGTCTCTTAATTTTCTTTAATGACCATTTCTTCTCTACTTGGTCAAAGATCTTCTTATCAACTAGCGATACTGTTGCACCCGTGTCCACTAACATATCTAAGGGCACGGAGTGCAGTTCCGCAGGGAGGTGCCAGCAACGCCTACTGTTTGCTAAGTGGATTATATCATCTAACTCGTCACTGGTCATTCCTCCCTCGGGTTCGTCAGCTAGTCAATTACTCGGGGGTGCGCCCTGGCCGTTATTGGGGCCATTGGCGGGTGTCGCCTGGCGTTGCGCTGGTTGGTAAGCAGGTGCGGATGGGCTGGGCGTGTATGGTCCGGACGTAGCCGGTCCAGATTGCCCCAGTCCTCCACTAGAGTACTGCCTGTTCTGGGCTAGTACTTGCGTTGGCTGCGCTCCGCCCTGGTACTGCCCGTTATAAGCCGATGCGGGCGGGCAGGACGCGTATGGTCCGGACATAGCCGGTCCAGATTGTCCCTGCCCCCCGGTCGGGTACGGTCCGGGTTGGGTCGGTACCTGCTGTAGTGGCGCCCCACCCTGGTATTGCCCTCCTTGAGCAGGCGCCGATGGTGCCGGATGTCCGCCCTGCGATTGCCCGTTCTGTGCCTGCTGTTGGCCACCGTGCGGGAGTCGTCTGTTCGGGCATTCCCGACGAAAGTGTCCCACTTCACCGCAACCGTAGCATACTGATCGGGACTTGTTGAAGCGAGGGCGACTCTTCCAGTCTTCCTCCATCTTGTCCAGCCGGGCCATGAGGACTCCCATTGAGTCTGCCAGGGGGCTGGTCTCCACAGACGCAACTTTTGGTTTGACCGGGCCGTCCGCCTGGTCCTTGTCCTTCCCGCTGAAGGACTCCCATTCTACTGCCAGGCTTATGGCCTTGTCCATTGTCTTCGCCCGACCGAAATGTATATGCTTTCGGAGGTCCTCCTCTTCCATCCCCGAAGTGAATTGGAAGATGACCATCCGCTCCAGCGCCTTTTCGGCCGTGTCCGGGAAAGCCTTGCCCGCCAGGCTCTGCAGGGCTTGGCCAAAGTCCTCGACCCGACTCTTTCTCCCGCCTCTTCCTATTTTGGAAATCGGCAAGAGTAGCGGCCTCCCGTTCTTCCGGGTCGTAACGTCGGGTGATTGCGGCTATCAGCTCAGAGTACGACTCCAGCGTAGATTCCGGCAAGCGCAGTACATATTTCTGTGCTGATCCAGACATGGACATCGCCAGTTGTTGCGCTTTCTGCGTCTCTGTCCACTCGTTCCATCGGGCGGCCATTTCAAATACCCCCAGGAAATCACGCCACTCCATCTTGTTGCTGTCGAAGGGCGGCACTTTTTTATAGTCAAAGCGCCTCCGGACCGTTTTCGGTTCAGGCGTGACCGCCCTGGGTGGCGCGAAGTTGACTGGGTGTCGGTATGGCCACCGTCCATTGACGGTTGGGTTCTCGATTCTCCTCCGAACACCAAGGCAGGGGCCGGTCGGGCGGGGGTCGCTTCCTGGCGCAGACTACGAAAATACTCGCAGGAAAGCTTCAGCACGTCGCGGACGTCGGACAGACTCTCATTAAGAGCGAGCATAGCATCTGCGGTGACGACGAACGTCTCGCCCCCCGCTTCCGGGCTCCGGGCCCGATTTTGGTCGGTCGCGTGCCCTGTTGCATTCGGCGCAGCAGAGTCTCGCCCTCGCCCTCTTCCTGCCGCACCAGCTTAGCTGGGGGTCGCGCTCCTGGCGCGAGGTGTTCGTCGGGTCCTGGCATCTCTACCCGAATGTCCTTGTTCATTTTGGTGGGGATCGGGTAACAGCAGTTCGGTCGAGTGTGTTGGGCCACCCGTAGGACGGCTCGGGTCGCCCACGGCCAGCCACGAGCCTTGGTTTGGCGCGCCTTCTCGCCAGCGCGAGTCGGCGTTCTCGAGATTCCCTACCCAGTTATCCCCGAAGGGATTCCCTGGTGAGAATCGCGCGGTCGGTGGATGGCGCACGTCATCAGGTGTCTGTGTCGGTGGCGCGATGATACTGCAAGCCGGTACGTCCGCGCTCATGAAGGCGTGGTACCTCTTTTTCCTCCTCCTCCCCGTCGCCGCGGGGGTTGCGAGGGGCTCTGAGCCGCACCTCGTCTTCTTCGCGCGCAGGCCTGAAGGCCACCCTCTGATCCAGGCATCGTCTTCTGTAGTCCGCTCGCTTCCGCGCCCAGGCTCCATGCACTGGGGGTAGCGAATTTGGTGAAATCGCCGTCGCCACGCCCTCACAGCAGGGTGGGGGGGCTCTTAATCCGGTGGAAATCCGCGATGCTGGGAGCCTTCCTCCTGGCTCCACCAGCATTAGCCCCCTTCCCCAGCATAGCTGGGGGGGTTGGTTCCACAATATCATTATCACATAATTCATCAATAGGGGACTTATTTTGTTTCTTTTGGAGAGCACTGGCTAGGTTCTCTTTATCTTTATTCTCCGGATTGGGATCCCTAGCCAGAACCTCCCTGTCACCATCAGCAGCAGCCCTAGGTTTGTCACCCCTAAGACCCCCCCAAACTTCCTAAATTCTCTAAATAGGAGTCTAGCTCCTTTTCGTAGGACTCCATGTCCTCACTGTACTTAGCTGGCACTGCCAAAGCCAGTTTCATTTGTGGGGGTGAACATTAAAGGACTTTGGGGGACCGATTTTGTCCCCCCTCTGCTACCCTGGGCATCATCCCTGGTGTCCGCCATTGCTCAGGCTGTGAGAAGTTTGCAAAGTATGCAGAAGAAAAACACCAAAGATGCCCCAAAGTCTGATTTATTTTGATTAAACAAAGTTGGTCCCTTATTGGGCGCCAATTTTGTAGCGTAGCTGGGCTTTAATTGCTACTCTGAGGGGTATTACAACGTTAGGATTGGAGAGTATAAAAGCAAGTCTAAATATAGCAGAACACAACAATCACACATGTATATAAAGTGAAGGTTTTTAATTGGTGCTAATCTGGGCAAAATACATCATGACAAACCCCAACATGCGGGCGGAATGCTGCCTAGATACACTGCTGTGTGGAGATGGTGTTATTATTACTCAACTCACCCATTTGGTGGACTTTGACGACTTTTTCTACTCAGAGACGTTTGTTGTTCCTTAATTTTCGATTGCCGCGAAACGGAAGTGCGCAAACGCCCACTGCGCATGCGCAGTGGCGCAATCTGCCGGTTAAAAGCCTGCTGGATAGATTAGCAACTCCTCGCCAGCCTGAGCCGGATTGGAGAGACAAAGGGCCGTAAATTGTAAGTAGAAGGGTTGGGGAAAGGGGGTTCTACTGTTATTATAAAGGGGGACCTGGATTTGCATTGGAACAACTGCGCAGTTCGCTGCATTCCAATGGGGAATGCAACTACTTCACGCCGTTGCATAATAGCTTGTTTTTAGAGGTTGGGCACAAACTCTATTTCCACATGTGCCAACCTCCGACACCAGTGTATCTACGCTACACGAAGGGGTTAGAGAGTATTTAGACTGTCTAATTTTAGAATGGCATAACACACACACATGGATAGATAATACAAATCTTTAATTGTCAGAAACATTGGTCAAATACATCCTAACAGGCCCTAACAAAGAGGCGGAATGCAACCTAGATACACTGCTATACGGTTATTGTGACGGATTATCGAAACTCACCCATAATGTGTACTTTGGAAGCTTGTTTGTCTGCTCAGGGTTTGTTGTTGCTTCAATTCGCTGGACCGGAGAGACGGAAGTGCCCCAGCCGTTCACTGCGCATGCGCAGTGACGCTGCTGCCGGCTACAAGTCTGCTAGATCCATTATCACCCCTGCTCCAGCCCGAGCCGGACCAGAGGGACAAAGGACCGTAAATCAGTAAGTAGAAGGGTTGGGGAAAGGGGCTCTAATGTTATTCTAAAGGGGGGACCTGAATTTGTGTTGAAACAACTACGTAGTTCGCTGCATTCCTATGGAGGAATACAGCTACTATACGTAGTTGCGCAATGATACGTTTTTTAGAGATTGTGCACCAACGCTGTTGCAACGTGTGCCAATCAACCGTCTTTCAGCAGTGCATCTACGCTACAGCTACTCTAATTAATTCCGTAAGGGGGGCAAGTTCCTGTCCAACAATTCAGGCAGTAGTGTTATTAGTGCTTAATTGGTTACCTAGCATTAATACGGCAGTACTTAGAGCTTGTATGTAGAAGGGAAGGTGGACTATCTCTACATGGCCGACGCAGCTCGGACTGCCAACTAAGGCAAAGGGGGCACTGTCGCTGTTGGGCATGGGGTGCAGGGGGACTTTGCGGGAACAGGTCAAAGGTCTGCCATCTACTATAGGAGTCTTAGTGCCTTGACGTAGGTTAGCCATCGAAGTATGGGAGGCACCTTGGCTACTGGCAGCTACCGGTGCCTGACAACTCAGCTGAGGGGGTGCTATGGCAGTGGAGTGAGAGGCACCTTGACTGCTGGTTATGGGGGTCGATGCTGGACACTCTGGCTTGGATGTTTGGATGAAGGATGACTGGGAGGCACCTTGACCACTCTGAGACTGAGAAAATATGTGGGAGAAATGTAATGTAAATCAGATGAGTACCCATGTGCTAGGGTTTCAGTCATTTTCAGTTTTTTTGCACCATTTTATATTGGCCAAATTAGCAACCAGCAGCATACAAGCTAATTTGGGCATGAAAGGGTTAAATAATCTAAAGTACATATAGTAAACAGTTATTGCCTGGCTTGGTCCATTCCCGCCATAGCTTTATGAGAAAGTTATTTTGAGATCAACATAGAATAACTCCAATACTCATCTAACTCCTTTGGATCCAACTTCTCAAACTCAACATTGTTGCCTTTCTCCCTGCAGTACTCCCTCACAACCTTAACAGAATGATTAACTTTTTTGGGGTGTTTAAACTGTCTTTTTGGTCATGTAAATCTTGAATATCTTCTTTGGTGCCACTGCCAAACTGAGACATTTTGAAAATATGCTGTTCTCCAAGCTGCTCTGCTTTGCAGACGATCTTTTGAATGACAATTCACTCTATTATCCGTCACTACTATAATCCATCAAAACTTCATTGAAAATATCCTGGCTTGAAAATAATATTCAAGAGATTTATATAGAATCAACTAGTCCTGTTATGGATCTGTACCTTTTTTCCTTGAGTTGGACCCGACAAGCAAATAAAACAGCAATAACCATCTTTGCCAGCTGCATGTATCTGTTTACTCTAGCAGCAAAAACTGCATTCATTTAATAAACCGGTCTAATGAATAGGTGCACCATACAGTATAATTTAATCTATCATTGAAGTCGCCATATTCATTGAAGAACTCTTATAACCACCTGGTAAATGTTTGGCAAGCTAATATCATAGTTATTTTAGTTTTATTGATAGTTAGTTGTCACCTGATTTACATGCACGACGTGGTTTTAAGAGCCTTCTAACTGACTATATACGGCAGACATCGCATTTTTATTGTATCCTACATGACCTACGAATACTCACAATTCTTTCACTATACAATTTTCTAGATGTTTCATCGAAGAGACCTCTAAACACAACCAAAGCTCGCCGAACAGTTTCTACTTATGCAGAAGCGTCAAAACAGACCACGTGGGGTTTTACTCCCCAAAATAGCTGCCGCGGAACCGTGAAATCGTCTATCTACTCACCACCATACTAAACCATCTTTCTTGCGTACCAGTATGGGCGCAGAAGCCCACTCTGAAGTGGAGGGCGGGCCCAATAACACCAGTCCAATAATTTTGTCAAATGAGGTTCCTCCTCTCTTTGGAAATGAAGATGGGTTTTCCTCATCTTATGGTGCACTGGTGGTTTCACATGTTTGTAACAGCCTAGATCAAGGTTGAGTATGACATCCTCATAATCTATGAGGAGTTTCCCCACTTCACAACCTTCCGGCCTGCTTTCACAATAGCGTAGGGAACCAAGACATTGGTTTCCTCATTTCATATTGGTTCTACAAGCAAATCACCCCTAGTGGGCAGTAACACATTGCTCATATTAACCTCTACGAACTACACAGTCTTAGGTGAAATAACCAAATCCTTGGAGATGGTAACCCTACTGACGGAAAATGGGTTGCCAGTTTGGGAGTGTGGAATAGTTGCATAGACGTACACCATTTTCCTCGCTTCTGCGGTACGACAACCTCTTATAACGCTGTCAATTGTGTGGCAGGAGATACCATTTTGGCTGTGATAGGGCATCCCCTCACAGGTCTATTTTTCTAGCTACAAGCCTGGATGGCTATATTTTCCAAGATTATTGAATGCACAATACTCTCACGTGCGTGACCTCAATGGCTACCATGTGTTTTCACTGTTCCCCCAGCCCTCCCCCCCCCCCCCCCTAATTGATCCCCCATCCCCCCATCTGCAAGAACATTAACCTACCTAGATTCCTTAGGATCCAGTTTGGGATCCCTATCTTCTCCCTCTGCTGTATTTTGGATGGGATTGTGGAGAGCCTCTCTCATTCACGTCAACTCATTCCCTTCCCCTGAGAGGGGACCACGGCCCTTCCCCACTTCTCTCCCAGGCTGACCTAGCTACTCTTCCCTTTCATAGACGTTTAGGCCACTACCCCCCTGCCACAATTCCATTCGGTTACAGGTACCTATACCCTGTTCTCGATAGCTGATTCAGACTGCTTTAAGAGCTCTTTCCGCAAATACCTCTTCAGCCTCATCCTTCTGCCAAAGGTCCAGCACATTCAGTAGTGCTGTGGACGGAGTCATTTTAACTTCAAACAACTGATGCATTTTGGCTTTCTATGTCTCATAATCATCGAATTGAGCCAAATATGTCAGATGTAGCATCACAACCTCCTGGTCATGGCCCAGGTGTGATGCTACGCAGGGATGACTTATTTAATGCATACTTACCCTAGGCCAGCACTTTTACTGTATCTTCAGTAGTCCCGTCTGGAGGGGAAGAGTATGCGTCTATACGTCTGTGTTTTGGGTTCTGTTCTGGTTTGCTGCATGGGCAGCCTTGTTCTGGATTCATATCTGTTTCCTAGCTCGCCACTAGGTGCCACCACCGTCCGGTGACCATATATACGTTTCTACTACACATCTCCCCATTTCATGTTGAGGAGGAGGTACTATACTATATTGGTACAGATTTTTGAAAGGAATTTTATATCTCATCTTGAGATTTAAGTAAAAAACTTCAACAAATTAAACCAATTTGAACGAGGAACGTATATACAGCTATTTGAAAGCCGGAAGAGAAAATGATACGGAGATGATCTGAACATCAAATACTGGAATTCAAATTTATTCCCAGGGATATAGTAACTCAAATGTTATGTTTTGAATTTGGAAATTTAGGTTCTGGAGCATGCAAGGATATTCTTGCAAGTCTGGTTGATAACCGGGAAATGTAGAGGTATCCCGAGACGGGAGTCCTTTTCTGGTGACCTAAAAGATATCTGAAGGGTAGCGGATCTACCCCCCCTGTTTTCGAGCATTTTGATTGCAGATGGTGAGAAGAAGTTCTGGAGTGACTCCTCAAATCCTGGCCACTTCCAGGTTCCAAATTTGACAATGGGGAGGGCGGTTAACCAGTAGCCTAACTACTGCCTAGATTCGACTAAGCAATTACGGTGGTTCCTCAGATGGGTGAGGTTTAACTCCTGGAGAAGACTTAGGACTTCTAAGGTGGCTGGCCCATCTTCTTTTTTCTGATGTGAATCACCAGAGAAAGGTTCTTCTCAGAGACGATCGCTAGAACTCTCTGCAGGAATCGTCGTTGGTCATTGTTTCTTTTTTGATGACACTTTGCTGGGCTCGACATGACGATTTGCAGTCACATCCACAAGAGAAATCAGACCGACTTTTCCAAGCCCTGGACACTCGGCTGGTCCAGGAGTGAAGAGAGTTGCGGGATCTGAGAAAATGCTGCGGCAGTTGATGCCACATGTGGGTGGATCCCGAATGTTGTGACCACTTGAACAGCCGTGTCCCAAAGAAACTAAGCGGTAGTCATATTCCAATTCCTAGGGAAAGCGTAATTGGCTACCACTTGATCCACGATCAGGTTTCCATAGCCATGATGATGAACGTTCATCCATGGAACCAGGAAGAAGACCGGCCTTGCGACAGCTTGAAGGCGACAGCAGGGGTCCAGCTGCATGTGGGAGTCAATGAACTCCCAACAGACGATCCGGGGAAAGGAACACAGGGAAAGTACCCATAACATATGGCGCTCCTGAGACGTCTGTGTGGTCCTCGAGACAGAAAATCCATTCTTGCCTAGCTGGAGATGCATGTCAGTAGGTGTACCAACACATGCCAGTTGAAAAGGGGTGATAGTACTGGAAGGGGGGCATATGCAGAGCTCCCCCTGTTTCCTCCTGATCTTAAAACACCCTTCCCCTGATCTTAAGTGCATACTCCTCCGCTGTGTTGAAAGGAGCGATGTTGGCCAGCTGTTAGGGATAAAGCTGGTGTTGGTGGACAAAAGCCAGCAGGTCTAATAATGAAGAGAGGCTCAACTGTCTCGCGAGGAAGTGCAGGGCACCAAACATCAGGCTAATCCACTCAATAATTGTGGTTTTGGAGAAAACCGAGTCCTTAGGTCAGCTTGACGTTGCCGAGATTGAGCGGCGTATGGTGCCTTTTGTATACTACATCTCCAACATGCCTGTAGAACATCCGCATACCATGGAAGATGACCCACTCCATGGTAACGTTACGAACGTTATGTGTCTTGTTCTGGGCACAGGTTTTATTCTTTGAGGCCTTGCGTGGAGGAGGTCCTCGTGTCGGTGAGGGGTAGGAAGATTGTCATTGTCTCTAGTAAGCTGGTGTTGAAGATCTGGTGGAAGAATTTCTTCCACAGAACTCAGATCGATCTCGCGGAGGCGGGACCGGAGTAACAGATGTGGAAGGACCTGCTGATGAAGCAGGCAAACCCTGTACGGCTGCCTGTGAGTAACTCCTCGCTCGGGATCCAGGCAGGAGGCCTTGTCAGTGAATGTCCTCTTGGGGTTGCCTTAGGCGTGCCAGGCTTCGCACGCGGTGGCGGACGAGGTGTACCAATGGCGGTGTTGATATTCGGTCTTCCTCAATGAGGTAGTAGAAAGTCTAAATCTTTTCTGGTCTTCGCATCTAAAAACGTGAAAATCCTTTCCTCATTTGTCTTGTCTGAAGCCTTCTGGATTTTCTGTCCTCATCTATCGTGACTGAAAACCTCTCCGTATCTTCCTCGTTTACAAGTATTGTAGATATGTAAATACTTGTGTTAATACTTACCCTTTATGATAGCATGTTCAGGGGATATTTTTTTTTATTCTACCTTCATTCGCAAATGGTGATCTCCATGCTAATTCCTCATTACTTTCATCTTTCAAAATGGAGGCATACTTCTCGAATTGCTTGATCCAGTTGACTCCTGTTCTTTTCATTGAGAGAAGGTCCTAGTTGATTTTTTTCCGAAACTGTCTATGCAATCTCAAATAAACCCTGACTGTGTATGATACGGTAAACTTTGGATGATTTTTACATTCAATCTTTGCATAGGTTTATTAACATTTCCTTCTTTCCCTCGGTCATTCTGGATAATCTTTGGAGTGCCATATTCCCGATAGATTTGTTGAAGATGCTTAGCAATTTCAGTGCTGCTTTTTCCAATGAGGGGCTTAAGCCATACAACCTACTGAACACATCACATACAGATAGAATGTACCTTTACTTTCATAACTTATTCCTATCTCATTCATGTCAGGTAAGTGTACCTGATGACGTGCATCTACTTCCCTAGCCTGAATTGGATGAATTGCCACCTTATTTCGTAATTAAACTTCCATATCTCATATATTTCTCAGATTTATCCAGCTGTTTCTTGGGCGCATGTTCACTAATCCCCGAACATGCCCGTGCAAGAAGTTTCTTGAGCTTTTTTGGTCCTGAACCTTTGGTTTAATTAAAAGCATGGCATACATTATTTTCATGTCACTCTCCCTTGCAACAATTTTATCATTGAAGGACCTTGGGAATGAAGTTAATCGGTGTTATTCAATCCCGATCAGATGCTACTGTAATTTTGTTATTGCTTGATGAGATACTTTTGATAGAAAATACAATTCTTCCCTGGTAGTCTATGTTTTGTGAATCTAACAAGTTTTTATCAATGGTGCATATTTTCCAGTCCTCAATAAAGTTCAATCAGTTAGAATTAATACTTATGCAAATGTGGCTATGCTCTGATGAATATTTCAATTAAACTACAGGTGCCCTCTGTTGGTCGGGCCCTCAGAGCAAGTTTGGCCCTAGCCACTGGGGGTTTGCAACAATTGTTGCTAAGTGTTTAATCTGGGGTTTCCCTTAGTGGCACTGAGAATCCATCCACAACAGCTGCTCCAAATCACGTTTTCATCCAGAAATGGCGGGTTCCTGATTCAGGGTTCCCATATTCGAAGTGTTGACCTTTTCTATTGATATAGTGTATGGCACAATTGGAGGGAAAGCAAGTGATGAATTCTTTGCGAGGGCCAATTCAGAATTCTGTATACATCGGTATTTTCGTTTGCCTATAACCCCACCCTCACAAAGAACTCTTGCACTTCTTACATGATTTGCCTAAGAGTTGGCAAACTTGTTTTCAATTCTTTTGTGGAATTACTTTATCCATAACTTTCTGTGAGTTTTCACAGCATTGCTGTAGTTTTTTCGGTCGACCTTTGGCAACAAGAGTCTTTATTAATGCTTCAGTTGTCATTTGATTCGGGTGAGGTTTTTTTTGCTTGAGGCTGATTGCTCCATACACTGGCAAGGATCCTTTTCTGTATCTGAAAAGAGCTACTCTTTTATTCAAAAGGTCAGGCACAGGTATGATTTGAATATTATACAGACAACTATGGAGTCCTTAAGGAGGAAAATGGGTCACCATGAGGCCTCATTGTTGTTGGCATCCAGATAATACTATTGAACATGCAAAGTTCGCGAGTGCGATTATTTTGCGAATACACGAACTGGTATCGCACTCGGGATCAATTGGGTAATGCTATCCACCACTGGAGGTGATGGCGCGTCGGTCGGTGAATTTCACCCTAGACGGTCGAAGCAGAAATGACGATAAATGTATCTACTAACTTAACAAAACTATTATGTTATGATACATTGGTAATTTATTCATAAGTTACCAATGTATCATATCATAATTCGCATACATACATGTCCAATTTTAGGAATACCTGTGCCAAGCTTTTGATTGACAAATTTGTCCGTTATGCGCTTCTCTTCTGGGAGATCCTGCAACCATTTTCCAGTCTTATTGTAAGAGTATAGAAGGAATGCTTCGTTTGCAAGAGTGGACGCATTTGGTCTTATTCGTACTAGTCTGTCGAGAATACCAAACACAAATTCCGGAAGTTGGTTGTAAGCTATCACGGACTTGGTCTGTTCACAGAGCTCCTCAGTCTGGCAAATGTATTTACCACCTGCTCTCTAACATCTGTTTAATTCCAAGGCATAGGGTTTGTCAAACTTGTACAGCAACATCATCCTCAGGGGCATTTTCCAGGAGGCTGTCTAACATTTTATCACGCATAATCATTTGCCCTTCAAATGGTGATTCACCTTTTAGCACAGTTGGTTCTGTGCTCGTGGCATTGTCTGAAAGGTATTCATGTAGTCTAACATAATGATCATTAAGGTCCAAAATGTGTGTGCAGCACTCAACGATCCTCCAAAATGGAGAAGTCACAAGCTTTGACAGAAGGCCTAACACCCTACAGCATGAAAGATACATCTCATTTTTGATGGACGCTAATAAATGTTCAAGTAGACGATTCCTTGGACCATGAACATTTTTGCGCTAAGAAGAAGATTATATTGAAGCGATTCCCCTTGAATCCAACGAAGTGAACTTTGTCCCCCTTTTCTTCAATATAAGATTTCCAGTCTTTGTAGCATCCGCTTTTCTCGTCTGCCCCTCTAGCAAATGCTTTCGTGGCCACACCGATCATTTCACTACAAAATAATCATTCTAGGCTAAAATTTCACGAGGAATTCGTTTTTTAACATGCCTGCACGGTACACAGACTTCTTTGGGGTGTAATTCACCAATTAAAGAAATACTTGCCTCCAAAAATGGTTAAATCAGGCGGGCTATATTCCAAATGGCCGTATACGAGATGACTTAAAAACTTAACCTGAAAATAAAAAGCATCTTTAGCATGCATTAATGTTTAGTCATCTGTAGGATGCTTTTTGGTTAAGTCATCTCCAGGATGCTTTTAGGTTAAGTCATCTCTAGGATGCTTGTATCATGACTTAACCTAAAAGCATCCTAGAGATGACTTTAAAAACCTGAAAAGAAAAAGCATCTCTAGGATGCATTAATGTTTGGTCATCTGTACTGTAGGATGCTTTTTGGTTAAGTCATAAATATATACCAATATATATATATATATATATATATATATATATATATGTATATATGTATATATATATATATATATATATATATATATATATTTATGTATATGTATATATATATATATATATATATATATATATATATATATATATATATATATATATATATATATATATATAATATCTATATAGCAGTAGCCTCTAAAGGATGTGACGACAAAGAAAGAAAGAGCTTCTCAGAGAACGTTCAAATCATTACACCCAGAACGCAACATTATCAGAATGAAAATGAAGCAGAAAATCAAATTGGCTAGAATAAACGGTTCCCCTACAACTGATTATCCTTATGTTCAAGGCAGAAGGAAGCCAGTAACCCTAAATACCCTCCCATCTAAACAAAAATTCCAAAGGAAACGTTACAAAAAGATTCGCTCATCTATGAAGGCTTCTCGTGAGGGTAACAGTAAATCCAACCAATTTGTCACATTACTTGGCCTTAAAGTACCTAAGCTCACAGAAGAATTTCTTATTAGGCAGAAGGTCACTTCTTGTGTCCCAAAAGATCCTTTACTTAAAGCAATTTTTTTCCAAGAGATTCTACTCCAAACTAAAATTCTAGGGGCAGGGATGCTTGGTATGGTCAGTGATGATGCTTTGTTGACTATGTTAGGAGAGTTTTTTCTCAAGGCATCTTAGTTATGCTTAATTGAAGGTGAAATCTTTCCTCAACACTGCTTGAAAAAGTTATGTTTACTGCCTACCACTCACTACTTAACCCTCTTCTTGCTCTATCATTTCAAAAAAATATGTTGCAATCATTCTAATTAGTTGTGCCTGATATAAAGGTAAAATAAGCGAACATTAAATCAATCAAATCAAAATTTTATTGCCCTGCCAAATCAATTCATAGAACAACAGAACCCTTATGTATTAATGAAGTGGATTTTTCAGTCAAACTAAGCATTATATAACATAACAAGGTCTTATTTTTGCTATATGTATACTCTCATTTTTTAAAGTCTGCTTTCAAAACAAAAATTGAAATTCAAGGGAGCTTTTCCTGTGCAATTTGCACATAGCTTACAGGTATAAGTATTCTTCTTTTTAGTGTAGAAAATTGTTTTTTCTTCTTTCCTGAATTCCTCCACAAATTTTAAAATACTACACTAAGGAAACTAGTATTCATCATTTTCATCGTTCTGATTAATAAACTGTGACCAGAAAGATGTACCACCGAAAAATGTATGTAACTGTGGTTTTGATACATTCAGTATTTCCCCCTCATCTCATGCATCATAATGCCTCTTTTTAACAATAGCAATAAAAAACAATATAATTTGGTATTTTTCTTTTATTTTGTATAAGTCAAATTATGGTTAACAAAAGGAAATGTTCATTTTTTATTCTTAAAGAACAATAAAGAGTTACAACAATAACAATTTAAAGGGGAGAAAAGAATAGACTGAAAGGCATACATACATGTATTGACCATATTGGTTTTAAGGGCGCCTGGACTGACAATTTTCTGAAAAGCTATCCATGGCAGGCGTGAATACATGTACACATAACATTAGTGGTGGGATGATTAATCGATAACTCGAGTTATCGGCTCGTCCCACCACAATTTCGGAGTGGCAAAACGTATGCTCGGAAATTCTGAGCGTACGTTAATTACCGCAACTGCGATAATTTCGCAAAATCGCTACCCGAGATTGTAGCGTTTTCGATGTTTTCAGTTTATTTTTGAAAAAAGGTTTATCAGCAATAGAGATCTATATAGACATTTTAGTACAATTTATTAATCCTCTCCTCTGCTTGTGGCAAGATTTAGTTTTTACCCCAAAGGATTGACTTTTATCCAGATATCTTTTGCTTCTAGTGAACAATTCGTTAAATGAAGATGTGACAGGGCCCAACAGTCCCCTAAATGTCTACAAGCATGGTGGGGCTAGCATCTTGTCACATCTACTAGCCTCACTAGAACTTCTACTAGGCCCACACCAGAAGGTTTAAGAAAAAGGCAGACAATTTCATCCAAATTCACTAGCCTGGTGGGGCTAGCAAGGATGTCACGTACTAGCCCTCACCTAGGTTTTTGGCAATTTTACTAGCCCGGGGATAGTGGGAGTGTTGAGCCATGTGTGAACATTTTTAGAGTATAGTTCAAGAAGATAGACCTCCCTCAATTGATAATAACCAGGAGGATACACATAGTATAATTAGCAGAACAGATTGCGACAAAAACATCGGGCCATTACTTCTATAGGTCTCAAAATCGCATTCCTAGATATGGTATATTTACCTCTTCACAGCAAAACTACCAACCTGTTCCCATTGGGTTTCAAAAGGGAAACATGTGAAATGGAAGGATATGGATACCTATAACCTAACAGAAAGGCCCCTGCATTGAACATGTACATACTAGTATTCCATGTCATGTGACTATGACACAAAATGATTATCATATCTGATGATGAAGTTCTACCTACCAACACATTATTAATAAATTTGAATGAAATGTTTTCTTTGGTAGACATATACAGAAAAGTAGCTTGGTGAAAGTGAATTATGTATTAGTGACAAAGGTGAATAATTTTAGAAGTCTTTTATACTATTTAAAAGCATCATTAGGTTTTAGAAGTACTGAAAAACCCTCTAAGATATCTTGATTGTTGCCTTCTAAATGGCTTAATTACCAGTGTATTGAATAGACCTCAAGCAACTTGTAAAAGATCTCCAGCCACCCTCAGAAATAAAAAATGGATCATTGTCACATTTTGCATTATTGTCTAACTTGCAACTTGTGTCCACTCCAATAAATGATTTACCCCCCTCCCCATTGGAGCTGAAAGACAATTCTACACAAATATAAAGAAATACTGACATGAGTTTTCTATTCATTGGTATATCGATGGCTATTTAAAGTATGCATAGGAATATTATTTCAGCACTTCTTTTATATATAGAGCTCTTATTACTGATGGACTGTTTTTAACATCAGAGACATTGCAAACTTGGATCAAGAGTACATTTAATAATACTGATTGGCTATCATATGTTATATTATTATGGTGAACAGCTTGAGTAAACACTGCTGAAAGCATAACAAAAACAATTTGACCAAACAAATAATCAGGATATTGCCAATATATCAAAAAACTACTATGTTATTCATGAAAGTGTGAAAATGAACTATCCTGTAGTGTACGTACGTAAGGTCTATGTATCAGTTCTCATTGTGATGAAATTTTGAATAAACTGGATTGAGCCATCACCTAGGGAATCACACTTGCTTTTGCAATATGTAACAGACCACTGATATTTTATAATCCAATATAAGACAATTATAGACTAATGCAATGTTGTTTTGTTTTAGCATTTTTTTCTCTCTGATATCTGGGATTTCATCATAGCATGTATCTTGTCATCACCCTACAAAATACCAAGAATTTTTAAAAGGGTGTGATTTTTCAATTCAATTGTCAAATATTCTAGTCGTCTGTCTTAACAATAACACATCAATCTAAGAAAAAAATAATTTTGGAAATAGTCAGAAAAAGATATCTGTAGTGTACATACCCCCTAACTGGGGGTCCTGGATACATCACAGCATATCTTTTTTCACAAAAAGAACGGTGCTATGCCAATCCGGGGAAATCTTTGTATCTAGGACATTTACTTCCAGTAATTTTTTCTATTGTACATTGACTTTCATTTTTCACCTTTTTTGACCCCCCTTGGTACACCTGATTGTGATATGGCCGTCAATCATTCTTGATCCCATTTACAGAGGCTGGCTCTCCTCGTCTTCACAGGCATCTGAAATGGTAAATGTTATGGTTATCAGAAAAATACTGTATTTTACATTTTTGAAGATGTCTTACGGTCAAGTCATTTTTTTATTTGGAAAGGTTGTCGAAGCTAAGATTATGTCATATAAGTACCAGTTAGAAAAACAATGTGGGTATCTTCATTATCCTAATGCTGCATGAATAAAAAATGAGCTATTGAAAAGTTAAATTTTATAATTATTGACAGAAAAAACATCTTTGAAGGACAACACCTAAAAAGTACACTTACTAAGCAGAGTGCTCAATGTCGCCATAAGGAGGTGTGGCCCTAATTGGTGAGTTCTGAGGCCAAATTCCGACTCGCTCACATCTTCCTGTGATATGTGCTGTATAACACTCAGAATGAATTCTCTGTAATAAAGCAGATGCAAAATAATAACAAATAAAAAATTACCTCACACAACTTTGTCATATTCATAGAAAATGTTCTATAATCCAATATCCAGCATACATAGTCATTCAAAAGCTCCATAACTTTTTATGATTTTATAAAAAATACTATTTGTCACAAGGCTACAAGAAAATTTTCTTTCTTGCCAACATTAGTTTTTAGGAATATTTTCTAAATTATGTTATAGATAAAATAATGAGCTTCTCCAAAAATATTAAAAATGAGTCATAAGAAAACCGATGTTGATTGTAGATTTTGGCCTACAATTTTATAATTGAAATTTGCAAATCTTCTTTTCTAAAGCATCAAAATTATTTTCATTATAACTTTTTTGTAATAATTTCTGTTCTTCGTATCTTGTTAAGATGCGTAATATGATTGCCTACCTAGGTGTCATTTTCCTCAATGTTGACAGTGACTTCTTCAGAGTGTGCTTGAGGAGGAAGCCCTCATAGCTGTCAGCTATGTCCTGGGCCTCCCCCTCACATAACCTTGAAAAGATATTTGGCCTCGCGCGAAATTCAGCACATATGCCTACATTTTGGCCATGGCCGCACTGGAAATGAAAAAGAAAATTAAATACATTATTGTAGTAGTAACAAGGAGTGGAATTTCATCATTCCCTAAGGTTACAATCTCTGTTGTAAGTACACATTTTGCTATTTATATATGCAAAGGGATACTAACCGAGGGAAAATGCATTTCGTGATAATTGTACAATATATATATATAGCAATACTTTGACAATACATTATACAATGGTACCAGACCTAGCACTGTGTTTTGGGGAGTATCTTGTTGTTTTGTGAAATATTGTACTAAATTAAAATGTTTTAAAATACCAAGGACTTTTTTTTTTTCTTATATTTCAATACAAACTTGATTATATTTTGACATGTATTTTGAAACAAGAATCAAATAGAAATGTTTTTTTGAAGGGGGAAAACATATTATATGGTTAAATTCATATCTTATCAAGAGAAAAATCAGATCTTATCAAAACAGACCAAGAGCAGTAAGTTAACAAGAGCAGTATAATTACCAGAATTTTTGGTAAAGGAAAGTGCTTAAACTAATTTAAAAAAATCCTACACTGTATGCGTAGGGCTTTTGTTCATGACAGATGCATTATTTCCACACAATCAAAATTCCAAGAATTGGAACATCCCCAGAATGCTCTGGTCTAAAAAGCATTCCTAGGACGTCTAAGCAAAAGCAGCAACCTAGGGATGATTGAATATCAAAAGCTGAATAATGAGTGTTACATCCCCTAGATGCCTAAGGATGAAAGGCATCCTAGAGATGACTAAAGGTGCATTCTCATTGCCGACAGGACATACTTGCAACCCACACGAACTCCCCGAATGTCTTTGTTCGGGCTGTTCTGGGTCATTTTTGGCCCCAAATTGGAAGACAACACTTTCTATTCATGTAATTTATTAACCCTGCACATGTCAGTCTTTATAGTCATGTAAAAAATCTCATGCTTTAGTCCAGCCTGTTCTGACCCCATGCATGATTCAGGCTTTTATGCTCCATCTTGAAATTTCAGGCTTGAATTAAGCTTGATTCAAGGCCGATTCTGGCTTGAACTTCCATTATATAATTTTCAAGCATGAATCAGCCTTGAATGAAGCTTGAATCAAGCACGAAATTCCAAGATGGAGCATAAAAGCCTTATTGTTGCATGGGGTCAGAATAGCCTTGTTTCAAGCATGAGATCTTTTACCTGGCAATGATGTAACTATGATTCAAGCACATACAGAATTGAAAGTATTGACATGAAGATTCAATACTGATGCAGGCTTAAATGAAGCTACATAATGCGTTATCTGACACTTCAGCCAATATTCATTACATTACTCAGAAATGCTGTTTAAACCTGTTTAGTAATGCTCTCTGAAAACTATTTGAAAATAGTGTCATTTACTCCAAACGCAGTAAACATGTTATATTGTGACAAGAATGATATGATGACATAGACTAATTGTGTTCAGATAATTTTTATTTGCCCCTATGTACGGTATACATTTTTTTGTTAAATGTCAACATTGCACTGCACCTATGGAATAGCAATATATGTCAATACAGAAGTAAATACCACAAAAGTACTGTAGTTAAACCTACAAAACAAAATTGGTGTGTTTCACGTTTCAAACCAACAGAAGTCTAAATGGAATAAAACTCTAGATTTACACTATTTTGAGGGAAGTGTCTTTAGCAGGGAAATCTGAATTTAGAACTATTTGCTAAAAGATGGAATTGAAAAAAATAGTGATGGCCTTAACCCCTGACATATGCAATAATAAGTTTCTTGTGCTTTGGTTGTTAGTTCGGTTATCATGAAACACACACCATTTGGTTTTGTATGCCTTAATTACAGAATAATGTTGTATAACCAAATAGTCAGCAACTCATAAACAACCTGAGTTTAAATTTTGAACTGCTTTAATAGAAGGAAAGATGTTTCCTTTTTTTGTTACATGTAGGCAAACATTGGGTTTTTCCAAGGGGGAAGCAGCGGCTTTCCCTCTCTTGCCCGCCATTTTGCACTCGATACTTTTCTTCCTCCTTCACACACATACATAGTATCCTGAATTGCAATACCAGGATTTTGTATTCACTGTTAACTCCCAAAAACAGAAGCTACTTCTATCGAATATGTAACTTTATTCAATATCAACAACTTAACGTTCTGAACTTTAATAAACATGTGACTTGTTGAAGTTTAGTTCTTTTGTCATGTCATGTTCTTAGCCACGGAACTATCGATATCAAAATATGCCTTTCAATATGAATAAGGGTTCTTTGCATAAAGATATATGTCAAAAACAACAGCTTAAATACTAAGACATGTATTCATGTCAGAGAGTGTGAGGCCCTTGTTAAACTGACACCACAAGGCAGCTATTTATGCTATTCAACCGCTTGGTTCACTGGGAACTCAAAAACTACGGTTTTCATTTTTCTGTAAAGCACCCCTAAAAAATCTTGGGGCATTTCTGATTTGTAAGCATGATTTTAGCAAAATAAAGTCTCACACCATAGTCACGCCTTATTCAGAGTATCATAACCCAGGCATGGGGTCAATTACTTTTGAAAGTAATATATTACAATTACAATTACTTTGTATTGGCCCTATTACAATTACAATTACAATTACTTTTGAAAATCACTATCCCTATTACAATTACAATTACTTTTGAAATGTAATATATTACAATTACTTATTACTTTTCTATCTACGGTGAATGTGACCCTTTGTAGATAAACAAAACCTATAAATGGTGTCAAGCTATTGTGTGTTAATGCTATACAAACCCTGACGTTACTTGAAATAACTGGTTTTATGATATCACAGCCAATAACGCAAAAACCATAATAGTGGAATTTCCCTGTATATTATCATGTAGGTAACTGGCCAAAATATAATTTGCCATCTGAGAAACATTTCTGTAAATTTCAACCATCATTACAAATATGGCCCATGCGACAAGGGAAATGTTGTTGTACAGACAAGTTATATACAGCCAGATACCTCCATGTTAAATTAACATTTCGCCCTAGTTTCACCAAAATTGTACGAGACATTGTGGCAAACATGTATACATAGGTAGTTAACGAAAACACCACATGTAAGTCACACCTTTAATGTGTTTATAGATTGTGCAATACTTTGAACTATGGTGCACATACAATTTGTCCGAAACCTCAGAACTGAACTAAACTGTTAATTTTACACCAATTACACTCTGACTTTGAGTGTTCCAAAAAAAAAAAAAGTGTTCAGACTTCAAATTAAGTGTTCACCACAAAAAATTACCGTCTGACCTTGAGTGTTCAGTCAACCAAGGGTTCCAAAGCAGGCAGACATACCACCCTACTGTCCTTCGTGCTCACGACGTAGAGCCTGCTCTATGGTGAGAGTAGCTGCACTCCAGCTTGTTGGGCTCGACCGCAAAGGACCTCCCATGCTAGGGCTGCCAATGGAGGGAATGGAGGCAGGTGCATAACCTGCACTGCTCACACGACCAAGCTGTGGCATACCAGCATAGATGCTCACTGGCACAGGAGAAACCACTGTAGAGGACGCTGGTGTTCTGGCCGCTGGTCTGACAATTTTTGGCGCTTGAAGCCTCCTGCTTCGGAATCGCTGAGTAAGGCCCAAAATCTCACGTGAGAATTCGAGCTAGTCATCCTCCTTGATCTGGCGCACCTGGGTGCTCATATATTGGATGAGCGACTCCTGCTCCTCTTGATATGGAGTGTGCGCAGCTTTGGCCCTCTTCATCTCCTGATCCCCGGCAATCCGCTCCTGCTCAGCCTTCTCTCTTTCCTGAGTGCTTCTGTTGATCAGCTGGAACAGATAAAAGACATAATAAGTAAAGCACTATTGGAATAAAATAATTTTACAGTTACAATTTATGAGCCTATTCAATGAAGAATTACAATATTAATCAGTTTAAAACATATAAACATCTTTGTGCTGTAGTAAATTTCATATGGATTTGTCACTACGGTTTTGGAACATTACTATCAATCAAAAGGTCAGATATGTAAATTATTTAATATATAAACATATTTACTTTAGACTTCACATAAAATGCTAGAAATTTATAACTAATTAATGTATCAATCTGAATTCCTAACAACTAAAAATATAGAAAATTTGATTAAGAAAAGACTCACTTGACCCCCCAAAAATTTACCACATAAATTATCTAACTAATTTCAATAGGATAAACAATAAATAATAAAAGTAATTTAAGCCCTTACCTGACTTAACAACTGCAGACTGCCAGGTCTCTCCTCAACCTTGTCCTCCTTAGAGCTGCCTTTGCCCTTTGCTTTCCCCTGCCAAGGTAGGGCTTGGGTGGGGTAATCTGTTGATCCGGTGGAGGGTTGATGGAAGCCGACGAGTTATCGTCGTCGTCGTCATCATCATCTCGCACCTCTATTGTCTCATTGCCCTGGCCAAACTGAAAGGAAACAGTTATAGTCTTATACCAAAAAAGTTTTTTTTCAAATATGGAAATGAAAAACGCGAACAAACTTCATGTCACAAAAATCGCCCTGATTTCACAATTTAATAAAGAGCACAGGGTCAAGACTACATCAACAGAGGGGTTCCAAGTGCAGTGTAATTAATACATGAAAATGAAATTAAACCATGCTATAAAATCTGAGCCCAAATGGCTGTATTCATTAAAGAGCCCTGACCAAAAACAATAGCGACATAGGGGTGTGAAAGGCACTATAGTATATAGTTTTTTTGTTAAGACACTATTTCAATGGTGTGGCATATGACCAAATATTCAGATAGGTATATGTGGCAACTTTTATTCCATCAATTCCACAGTTCATGTGTTACCTAATTTTTAGTGACTTATTAATATGTTTTATTTCATTCCTTTATGTTATAATGAAGTTCACATTTTTACAATTGTCATGCATGTATCATTTATTCAAGTTAATGCATATTTCACTTGATTGTTTATTTCTGATTATTAAAACATTTCTAAGCATATTTGCTAAATTATTGAATATTATACAAATAAGGTGAGATACAAATGTATGGAACACTTACATGGGCTGACTGACGACTTGGCTGCCCTCTGATGTGGGTTTCAGGAAACCCAAAGTTTCTGGAAGATGAACTTCTCCCTATCACTGAAGTTATCCAAGCCTTGGCCCGACTTCTTGTTTGCCAGCTTGCCATATCTTGTTCGCAAGGAGTCAAAAAAGGTCTTCAACTGTTCATCTGCAAATGAAGTAAAACAAACATTAATATTGCATACAATAACTATAAATAAGCATCATACAAATAACACACATGCATAGACTTATTTGAAGAATCAGAAATAAATAATCAAGTGAAAATGTAGCAAGTTGAATCACTTCTATATGGCAATTCCCAATAAAGGTTTTCAAATATAGATTGCAAAAAGGGAACAAACTTTATGTGTCTAATATGATCCTGATATTACCATTAACTATAGAGCCCTGATCAAAAACCATAGCGACATAAGGGTGTGAAATCAACTATAGTTACATAACCCTATAGGATACAAAATAAATACTGTCATAAATCAATTAAATACCTACATATTTGGATATGCTTGTTTGGGCACAGGTGCTTGACACCGGTCTATTAACAGTTTTACAGTGTTTTATGGGCATATTTTCAGCTTTACAGTCTCATTATCTCTATATTTTAACTCAACTTAAAATAGAGATAATGTAAAGCTGATGATAGGCCCTTAAAACACTGTAAAACTGTTAATAGACCAGTGACAAGCACCTGTGATTTGAGTAGGCCTAAAAAAAGTATTTTCGCTTCAGTCTGTAGCTAGGGATTTATAGAATTTTTGGTATTAATCCATGTGTATTTTGGACTAGAATTTACACACTGGTTATGTCATAAACAAAGGATTGCTGTGACCCTAAATAATATTAGCAATAGTGGGTCGGAAACTGAGTCGGTAGGGTCTCCAGAAGCAAATATTTTTTTTTAGGCCTGATAAATTAATTATTGAATAAAATTCTATACTTACACGAACAAGGTGGGTCAAAGAAATTAACCTGACGGCGACGTTTACGTGAGACTGTGATACGTGTGTCATCCTCAGCTGCATCGCCACGTTCACCTGCACCATCACCATCATCTCCTCCTGATGCCCCCGACTGGTTTTGTGTGCCAACGTCGCCATCCTCATCATCATCCTGATCATCAAACATAATCAGCATCATCCAGCTGGTCATCCTTGTTCATCTCATCGCCAAAGTTGCCCTCAGCATCATCATCATCGTCATCCCACATTTCAGCATCCATTTCAGCTTCACGCTGGGCTTTGTCACGTCTAGAGCCCCCTTTATCTCGTCCTGGTGGTGTTGGAGAAGTCGCTGAATTTCCATCTAGTGACTTGGCACAGCCACGTGGTGCACGTGGTACCTTCAGTTTCAATTTTGGCGCCACTGGGGTCTTGTTGAATACCGGTGAGCCCTGGCCTGAAGATTGTGACAAACTTCACCGCTTGCGGGTCACAACACCAACTTTTCCGGTTTCAGCAGACTCCCTGGACACTACGTCGCGTTGTGTCAGGTCGTCATCCGATGACATTTTGTTTGTGCGACGAGAACCGCCTCTTTCCACGGGGGAAGCAGCGGCTTTGCCTTTTCTGCCGGCCATTTTGCACTCGACACTTTTCTACCTCCTTTGCGAGATGAACGGGAGAGTTCCGGAAGTCACGTGGCTTCCACCCGCCAAAATTATTCTTGCGAATGTCGGGTAATTATTCCAGAATGACTTGAGATATTCTGGAGTGTGTCTCCGAATATCTTGGGCTTCTTGAAATGTCAATTTTATGTCGACATCAATAAAATTTTCTCAAGAATAACTAAAATTATTCGCCGCTTTATCCCCGGTTTTAAACCGTGTATTGAGGCTTAAGAACAAAGGCGACATACGAAACGAGCGACCTCTACTGACTGACGATTGCGACATTATCGCCGTTCTGAATGTGCGCGGTGACGGCACATTGTAAACATTGGCGCGTGCATTCCTTTGATGTAGCAGTTTTCCCGGGATTGTTTAGCGCCAAAATCCCAACTACCATCAAATGAAACAGTGAATATACCCTCAAAATGGGCGATAACTCACCAGAGAGTGGTAGAACTGTTTGATTTGATGGCAAGAAGGATATTGGAAATGGACGTCAGCCTACTGTAGGAACTGCAGGGGGAAAACTTTCTGCAGGCGAGGGTTTGAAAAGAGACTAGAAGAGGAGGAAATTTACTCTGCTCACATGATTAGTTTGAATATTCGGAAGCAATACAGAAGGGTATTTATTTGAAAAGTAATAAGTGATAGTAGTAGTAGTAGTAATGATATTATGTTATTATCATTATTGTTATTATCATTGACGCAGGTTGCAACTTACGGCAGATAATGACAAACCTAAATTAGTTTTTAATTCCCTGGATAACAAACAATAACTTGGATAAATATAAAAATGTGGATATGAAACGCATGTTGGCGCAAGTTTCTCTGTAATGTAAACGATATGAGAGCCTCCTAATGACGTCTCACTTCAAAATTCGAGACCATATATATAGGCTATATTCGAGACCCCTGCCATAGCCAGGCCTTCAGCCCTTCACGTAGATAATGATGATAATTATAATAATGATAAACATACAATGATGATAATAACGGAAATAATAATGATGATGATAATGATAACCAATATATATAAAAAAATATATATATATATATATATATATATATATATATTTATATATATATATATATATATATATATATATATATATATATATATATATATATATATATATATATATATATATACTAGTATGTATATGTATGCATATATGTGTATGTGTATGTATATCATGATAATAGAGTAACGATTCTGTCTCAAATCGACTTAACAAGAGAGGGGGGGGGGGGGTAGGCAGCGGGAAGACAAGAAGGGTTATGGGGCTATCGGGTTCCTGAAGCCTGTTCTCTATTTGTGAAAGGGCCGCGGCCCTCATGGTGTAAGTGTGTGTAAGTGTTTGCGAGCCAACAGGAATACTGGCATACAAGGGGAAGTTATCAATTGAAATGTCGGTTATGTGGCGCCCCCTAGCTTGAGAACGAGATGGTTGACCCCAAGTTTTTAAATTGTATTCTGAAAATATATGGTCCTAAGAACAATTTCGAAAAGTTTAAGAAAAATCTAGATGTTGAGATTTTTTCTATGACTTCATCAATTTCCTACAATTTTGAAGTGTTCTGTATGAAATGATGGTAATGTGGCGCCCCCTAGCTTGAAAAAAGGTGGTTGACCCCCAGTTTTTTAATTGCTTTCTGAAAATATATTGTTCTAAGGACAAGTTCAACAAGTTTAAGAAAAATCTAGATGTTGAGATTTTTTCTATAACTTCATCAATTTCCTACAATTTTGAAGTGTTCTGTATGAAATGATGGTAATGTGGCGCCCCCTAGCTTGAAAAAAGGGTGGTTGACCCCCAGTTTTTAAATTGCTTTCTGAAAATATATGGTTCTAAGGACAAGTTCAACAAGTTTAAGAAAAATCTAGATGTTGAGATTTTTTCTATAACTTCATCAATTTCCTACAATTTTGAAGTGTTCTGTATGAAATGATAGTAATGTGGCGCCCCCTAGCTTGAAAAAAAGGTGGTTGACCCCCAGTTTTTAAATTGCTTTCTGAAAATATATGGTTCTAAGAACAAGTTCAACAAGTTTAAGAAAAATCTAGATGTTGAGATTTTTTCTATAACTTCATCAATTTCCTACAATTTTGAAGTGTTCTTTTTGAAATGATGGTAATGTGGCGCCCCCTAGCTTGAAAAAAAGGTGGTTGACCCCCAGTTTTTAAATTGCTTTCTGAAAATATATGGTTCTAAGGACAAGTTCAACAAGTTTAAGAAAAATCTAGATGTTGAGATTTTTTCTATAACTTCATCAATTTCCTACAATTTTGAAGTGTTCTGTATGAAATGATAGTAATGTGGCGCCCCCTAGCTTGAAAAAAAGGTGGTTGACCCCCAGTTTTTAAATTGCTTTCTGAAAATATATGGTTCTAAGAACAAGTTCAACAAGTTTAAGAAAAATCTAGATGTTGAGATTTTTTCTATAACTTCATCAATTTCCTACAATTTTGAAGTGTTCTTTTTGAAATGATGGTAATGTGGCGCCCCCTAGCTTGAAAAAAAGGTGGTTGACCCCCAGTTTTTAAATTGTTTTCTGAAAATGTATGGTCCTAAGAACAAGTTCAACAAGTTTGAGAAAAATCTAGATGTTGAGATTTTTTCTACAACTGCAGCAACTTCCCACAATTCGGTGGTACCATAGGTGAACTTGCCAGAGTAGCGCCCCCTAGAATGACAACAAAACATTGGAACCACATTTTCTTGAATTGGGAATCAAAAATATGTATACTCAGGAATATTTTGCAGCATTATCATTTTTTCTGTCATTTTAATTCTCTGTAATTTATTCACGAAAATCTGTGATTTTTGAACACCTGTCTAAAATACCCTGAAGGGGGCGCCCGTTTTGGGGGGAATGAAACCCCCCATCCCTTAAACGTTCATAGTTTTGAAGAGAGGGTGGTCTAACGAATCTCTGTACCAAGTTTCGAAGAAATACGTTGTTTGAGCGAATTGTCATGTATGTCCTTAAATGTCAGAGAAAGAGAGAGAGTGAGAGCAAATTATCGACTTGTTTCTCCTTCCTGCAACAGATGGGATATTTGTTTGAAGAGGAGCAATTAGAATATGTGCATGGTTTAACCCATTGATGCTTGGAACTGCCTAAAGCAGCCTTGCAATTTAGTGAAAACTTGTAGTCAAGGGCATATCTTGGAACAGATTTAAAGGGAAAATGTCAATGAAAACACTACCAATAACTAATCAAATAATATGAAGAACTATTATTTATTTCCAAGCTATTGTCAAAATTATCATTGGTCAAGACGACAAATTCTAGAGCAAGTCTTAAGGATGAATCCATTCAGTTACTACATTGAACGCGATCCAAGATTCATTAAGCATCAAAGGCTTATGAGATAGAGGAGTACAACTCCTGGATTTTTCACATATTTCGCCAGAAACATCTATGAATAGAACATAATTTTAGAATGCTTAAGGCTTACAAGTGATGACCACTACTAAAGAATCCCTGCCCATCTGTCCACTTTTTGTTATTAGGGTAATTACCAGAAAGTGTGAATAGGATAGCCCTGAATAATACACTTAGCATATGAAAGCTTCACAGGTGCTTCATTGCCTGGCTACTTGTTACTACCTGTGGCGGGTTGTATAGCTGCTAGTTGCCAAGGCACTTCTCCGGATGGGCTGAGGAAGTATTCCTTGAAACTTTCCATTACTGCATATGCAGCGCTACCAGGATAAATTCCTAGATTTATCATAGGAATCGTCGCAGTCATTTCTAGGGCGTCAACAGGTACAGCCAATTCCTCAGGTTTCTGTGCAGTTGCGCCCTGTACTAAGTTGTGCAGCACACCAGTGGCCTTGACAACTTTGTCCACAGTGGCAGAGGTGAGGTTTATTTGCCTGGAAAACCCTCCATCTCGATACTAAGATGCCAAAGGCATTTTCAACAACACGCCTGGCACGTGGAAGGCGGTAGTTGTAAATGCGTTTTCCTGACAAAGGCGAGACTGATTTGAAGGGTATGGCCGCATCATATAGTTTTTTAGAGGGAATGCCTCATCTCCCACTATGACATGAGGCATGGCCTTATCATGTTCCCCTGGTAAAGGGTTATCTTCGGGAATATTTAGTTCCCCTCTTTCCAAACTCATACCCAGTGCAGAGGTCGGAAAAATACCTCCGTCACTGCTACGGCCATAAGCACCAACATCAATAACCACAAATCGGTAATTTGCATCAACCAATGCCAAGAGCACAATTGAAAAAGGTACCCTTGTAGTTGTAAAAATTCGAGCCGGAATTTGGCAGGGCTTGGATGGAAATGTGTTTGCCATCACTGGCACCCAGGCAATTTGGAAATTGCCAAAGGCGCCAGTAGTCGCTGACAATCCTTTTCCAATCTTCTTTTGTTGTACTTGGCATCTGGAAAGGACGCATAGTGCTCCACAGTGCTTGACATGTTTCTTGGATTATCCTTGATATGGTGGTTTTACCCATCGGGTAGCTGAATGCGATTGTTGTAAAGCTGTCACTGGTGGCCAAGAACCTTAATGAAAAAATTCAAAAATTGACTTGGGGTTAGTTTTCTCTACGTGTAATAGCTGCTTAGTCACTATTTTGCCCAGTGTCTTAGCCAGGATTTAGGAACTGGGTGCCTAAAATTGGCAGTTGTATAATTTTGGGGTGTCTAAATTTTTAAGGGGATCACAATATACTCATATTTCAACCTTAAACATGTATAAATTCATCAAAATAAGGCATGATATCATTAAACAATGTCATGGGAATTATAAGGAGATGAAAAAATTCAATTTTAAGCTTGAGATTGAAATTTTTAGAAATTCCACACAAAAAATAGGTGTCCTGAGGGGTTCTTTTTAAGGGGGAACTAAAGGCTCACATACATATTAGCTTATATGAAAGTAACTACACTTCAAGAATAGGATGCTGTCCTTTTTCTCTCAGTGATCCCATGAAGGGAGAATTTTGCATATTGCCACCAGCCTGCCCAGCCCCTGGTAGCAGCCATGTTCTTCAATTGCTATTAGCTGTGACTCAATTGAGTGGCAGCACCCACTTCCTGTCCTCTAGCTCCTCTCTGAGCAGTGCATCATAGACTGTAGTGCTCTACACACAAACTCTCTTTAACAGTTGCATAAAAACTTGTATCAAACAGGTAAATGTAAAATCATGAGCAGCAATTGGCTGTACAAAAAGACGGGGTAGAGTTATTTTTCATATATTTCCTGTTGGTAAAGTCAAACAAAAACAGTGGCTAGCATCACTGAAACTTGTAAATCCATCTGTCTTGAAGTCTATGTTCAGACCACTTCCCTGGTGCGTATTATGTCAGGAATCACAAACTATAGTCAGGATTACTTATAAAAGGGGAACTTGGGGAACAGCAAATCATAAGGTCATTTGAATATTCATGAACATAGCTCAACATCTGTCATATGCAAAGTAATTCTATACCTGTGTGACTATGAAGGAAGGATTGAATAAAAACAATACCAGTATGTACATCACCAATCATCCAGATAGGGCCCCGTTGAAAGAGGTATTGGGAGGACAGTACACTTACAGAGATGGGGAAGGCAAGTGTTGCGGCAGGGCGCTTATTAAGGCCGCAGGATGAGTAGAAAATGACAGTGTAATAAGGATCCGTGCGCCCAAAAAGTGAGTGGCGGGCGCACGTATCCAAGTCCATAGTACAGTTGGAAGGTGCATAATATAAATAGGGCACTGATCAACAGGTGGGGACGTATGGAAGGGCAAATAGAAGATGAATTGGTGAAAGTTGCATTGAATTAAAGGCATGTGCAGCTAGTGTGCATGCAAATGACAATACCAACATCATCGGGAACATATCCTTTATTTACATATTTAAATTAATATTTACATCCATTAAACTATATATTTTCTCGAAGAAATTCTAAACTTTATCACTTAAGATATTTTTTCTGTTGAAAGCAACAAGCTGACCACTTAACAGATCTCATATTCTATGTGAAGGCTAGGCATTACTACACCCATTAAACTATATATATTTTTTGAAGAAATTCTCAACTTGCCGACTGCACCTACGGATTAAAGTGCCATCTAAAGCATTTGGAAGCTAGAAATAAACTATCTTGCTAAAACAAAAATAAAATTATAGTTGGAACGGATTCAATCCTGCTAAAAAGACAATAGTAAATATATATACATGCGTTTATTGACCGAGAGGTTCATTACATTAGATAATTTCTATGGCCATTTTTATTAACCACCCCCCACATTCAGATACGGCCCCAAAATGAATGTGATCTAACGATCCATGTTGGCGTCTCTCCAGTTAACATAATAATCCAATATGGCGGCTGTTACATGATGTCCCAAATCGGCTCTAGACTAGAGGATTGTTGTTAGAAACCAATTAAGAGCGCCAAAACAACTGACAAGAATTTGGCGATCTACCGACTTATCCCGTTGCCGATGAAAACACAATAATGAATATATCTATATGCGTTTTCAAGTCGTTAAATCTGTGGCATCTCCGATTTCTCCGGCAAATTTTCCCTTCTAGTAAAAATATCTCTGGATGCGTTCAGATTGTAACATTAGCGAACGTTTCACTTTTCCTGGCGCTTACGCGCCTACGATTGGACATTGCGTCCAGATTTTCAGTATTTGATTTTACTTGAAGCTCCTCATGGGATCACTGAGAGGAAAAGGAGGACAGCATCCTATTCTTGAAGTGTATTACTTTCATATACGCTAATATGTATGCGAACCTTTAGTTCCCCTTTAAGGGTTTGTGTGTCCAAAAAGGCACCCAGACGCCCTGCTGGCTAAGACCATGATTTTGCCTATTGAACAGATGAACTTGCATAAGTCATATTTTATCAAACGAATGCCTTATTCTTAAAGTATTTCTGATACATTTCAGCTCCACAATGCAGGAAGAAGGTGAAAAATATACGAGATTCTTTTGTCAAGTGGAGAAGCTTAAAAACAACCAGTGGTCAAGCGGGGAAAAAAGTGAAGGAGTATTGCTATGCCAAGCAATTGGAGTACTTATTACCAAGTATTTCAGTTAGAGAGTAAGAATGTCCCCAAATGTTTTTGAAATGAATGAAGATAATATGAATAAAAATTGTTGGTGAATTTTATGAGGTATTTCTTCTTGTTATGTTGAAGAAAAGTTTGTTGGACCAGGAACACTAGCCCATAATTCCTGTTGCCCAAAAGTGTATTCATGACTTGCTATTTATGCCATCACCATTTAGTCGCTTCATAAGCACAGGGTAAATTGTCACTTCAGTTTGTATCCCTCAAGCACTATATATACATGTATGCTTGTAATTGCTGTGTGGTTTTCAGGATGTGTTAAACAGTGCTTTAAAAGCACTACAAGTATTGCCTCGAGTATACCAAAGATTGCTGTGCTGTTAACTGGGGTTGTAGTTAGTGCATGAAGTTAAAGATAGAGGTAGGAATCAAAATGCAGGACTTAGCTTATTCCCTTGAAATTGGAAAACAATCTTCGTGCCCTCTAGTGAGCCAGTGTTGAACTAAACAAGTATGTGCAATCTTAATGTTTCTATATAAATCAGGTTGGATATGATAGAAAGGAAAAAAAAGCCTCGGTCAATGCTAGTCTAGCAGTCAGTGTGATGTATAGCTAGAACCTAGCTATGGTAACTTATGAATAAGTCACCAAGGTATCATATTATAATTCTCATAATTACATGTCCAATATTCGGAAAACTTGTGCCAAGTTATGGCCGCAAGATTCTGCAGGATCATGAAAGAAATATTTCATATTCCAATTTCATTATCAACATTGTACACATATACGGATAATGCAAGGAAAGGATCTCTGCTAGCCCACAGACATCATGAACTTAAGCCTGGTACAAATCCAGGTATCAGCTTGAAAAGATCTACCAGAGATGGGCATGTCGATAGGTCCATCGATAGCCATTATGCTACTGCAGACATGAAGTACACTCTCTTCAACATGTTTGAAAGAGGTTCCAGGCCTGCTGGACTTTGGCTGAAAAGAAAATGAAAAATTGTATAATAGGACTGTATTCTCAGAATGAAGATTCCTGTTTAGGCCACAGTTTACTGATTTCCAGCGGCACGGACCCGCCGATCGCTCGAAATGGTGCCCGACAGAAATATAAATCAGCAACATAGTTTCATTTTTTTTTTTTTACCTGTCACTGAGTGTATGTTTAAACTCGCCGACAGAAAGATAAAATGGACCTGTCAACGTCCATGAACTGATTGATGTAGTGAAGCCATGTAAGTTCACAGGTGCGTGTTGGTAACAATGCATGCTTAAATAAACAAGACATACATTTACAGATACATTCGACTGCCTATTGCTTCAAATTTTATAATTGAACATAGAGCACAGGGGATCGTTGTTCCTCTCAATCCATAGAAGTATTTGTTAACAAGAGGGACGCTTGCAGCCTCAAATCGTTTGGATGGAATGTCATGTTTTCATGGTAAAAATGGATTTGAGTTAGATCCATGCCACTGAAAATCAGTAAATTGTGGCCTTAGTTAAATTGCGAATATTAACAAAGTTCATGATTCATAATGAATAAACCAATCAGGCAAACACAGTTAAAACAACTGTAGGCAAATCTCTTTCAGGGCTTGACAATAAACGAGAATGCTGCAATGTCAGGCGAAGTGGAATTGAAATCAGGTTGCCCTTCAGCCTATTTCACACTGGTCACGAAAACTGGGAAATGGTCAGTGAGAGGATGAATATGCTCAACATTGCTATAGAAGTAACAACTTTTATCAAAATCCATCACCCGATTCATGAGATATGGCCAGTCAAAGATTTTCAATAAAGTTGACCACTGGTCAGTAAACTGGACACTGGTTCCCAGAAAAAACTAAATACCCACTTTCATCAAAATCCATCACACAGTTCTTGAGACATGGCTCACCCAAAATGTTCAACAAAGTTGACCACTGGTCACTAAATCTGGACACTGGTCAGTGAAATGGTCAAGAGGCACACCCCTGTCTAGAGAGTGACCTACAAACCAAATTTGGTTGAAATCCGATGACTGGTTCCAGAGATATGTACAAACGGACGGACATCCTGCAGGGGACTATAAGCCTGGTCCCATCCAGTCTGGCTTATGCAAGGTTGCCTGTATAGCAATTCTTGAGTTTGAGTCTGAATTTGAGTTTGAGTTTTGTTCAGCAACCGGCCCCAAGTCTCGCAGGAAGTAAGTATATCTATTATAGTAATGACAGGACAGAGACTGTGCGACCCAATGTTATGCCAAGGGCTGATTGTGTGGTTAAACAAGTCATTCCATGTAAGGCCTAAAAACCAGGCAAACCTGGAACAGACCAATTTTATTTTAGGCTTAAGTCTTTGGAAAGGTTCAATCAAAATTATGGTTTCACACCTTCTATTTGTTGTTTATTCCTCATCCCATTGTTGAAGAGTATTAGTGACTGTTCTTTCCAGAATTCTAGGTATCTTGCCCTGAAAGGCATAGCTGCATTTATATCTGATGCGCTATATACGTGTATCTTTCTCGGCCTCAGCATACCTAGACAAAGAATGTATATGTATGTAAATGGTATACAAATAGCCAAAATCATGAAAATCAAAAAGGCTGCCATTCTGCGACCAAGCAAAAGTTTTGAAAATCAGAGAGAAACTTGACAAAGTTCAAAGCCTCTGCTTTTATTTGAGTTCTCATTTGCCTCTTTGTGTGGCACCAGGGCTGAGAAACATAAGCTGGTTTGAGGCATGTCTATTGAATCCTGATAGCCAAAATTACAGAAATCAAAATGGCCTCCATTTTGCGATTGCAAGCGAGCAAAAGATTGCAAAATCTGAGAAAAACTTGTCGAAGTTCAAAGCCTTCTCTCTTATCTGAGTCCTCATTTGCCTCGTTATGTGCCACCAGGGCTGAGAAAAGCGAGTGATTTTGAGGTATGTCTTTGGTATACATATAGCTAAAATCATGAAAATCGAAATGGCCGCCATTTCACGACCAAGCAAAAATCTTGGAATCAGAGAGAAAACTGTCGAAGTTCAAAGCCTCTGCTTTGATTTGAGGCCTCTTTGTGTGGCACCAGGGCTGAGAAACGCAAGCTAGTTTGATGCATGTCTATGGAATACAGATAGCCAAAATTACAAAAATCAAAATGGCCGCCATGTTGCCAGCGAGCAAATATTTTGAAATACGAGAAAAATTTGAATCTTGGCTTAAGGGTAGTTCAATACAACAATAATTGTCAACTGCGTAGACAAATGACATTTTTAAAGAAAAGTGTCAATTGATAAAGTTCAATATAAAGGTAAATCTAGCGGAGACTGAAGTCAACACTGGGTATATGGAGCATAGGTTTTGCTATCTGGACAAAACCTATCAAATTCCAAGGCCTCCTCTTTGATGTAAGTACTCATTTGCTTCTGTATGTGCCACCAGGGCTGAGAAATGTGAGTTATTTTGAGGCATCTCCAATATGTGACGATGGACACTCTGCCGAATAAATGAGATTTTTTTGTAAAACTTGGGGAGCACCAAAAAACACTTAAACCCCTCCACTGTGATATAGTATGGTTTTCAGTGGTCAAAAGTGCGGGGAGCGGGAGTCCATTGGGCTACCCTAGAGAAATATGCATATCCTCATTCTAAACCTATCTTGGTAGTCTTGGCAACAATTTTCTAACGAGTTATATTTCTCTCAGAAAGTTTGTCCTAACTGGCTCCCTATATTACATTTGGGATTCTCCAGGGAGCCATTGGACTCCTTGGCAAAACATTTAATGTTGAGCCCTGGTTTACTGATGTATCCTCCACTCTCATTTTCAAAGTAAGAGCTGTTATGGAAGCCACTACAAAGTTTCCCATTGGCCTAGTAAAATTACCTGTCTTGCACAGCCTCAGTCCTACTTGGTTGTAGCATTTGTAGTAAGGTAAGTTGAGCACCTGTTTGCCAATACACATTCTTTTCTTTGGAGCACTTGGAGAAGAGTCAGCAATATCAGAGTTTGGATTTTCTCTACCTTCACCTCTTGATCCTCCAGAGCTAATACCATGTTTTTTGTGATAAGAGTCTGCTTTCTGTGAAGTTGGATTTTTTCTGTCTCCTTCACCCCTTGTGCTACCAGCAATGCCATGCAATTTCTGGGGAACAGTGCCAGATTTCTTGAATCCTGATATTTGTCGGTCACTGTCACCTCTGTTGCCTACAAACAATCTCCTGGGAACTGAGTCAGCACTGTCATCAAGGCTCAGAACCTGTTTGCCACAGGAGGAACTTTTCCTTGGAAAACTTGGAGCCGAGTCAGCTTGCAGAGATGTGCTACTAGACTCCGGTTCACCCCCCTCAGCTGCTGTAGTTGAAGCAACAGGAATGTGTTTAGCCAGGGCTCCCTTGCGATGAAATTGTCCCCATCTATCTTGACAGAAATCTGAAAAATAATAATAATAATAATAATAACAATAATAATAATAACTAGCCATCACCCGTCCTACGGATGGATATACACGATATTCCCAAACACTAAGTATACACAAGTAAAAGTTAACAGGCTTGTACAGGCCCGTTTTTTCAACGGGCCTGTAACAGGCCTGTCACATGCACGTTACCAGCCCGTTGATATAACGGGCCTGTTATATCAACGGGCTGGTAACGTACATGTTGTAACAGGCCTGCTACAGGCATGAAGCGGGCCTGTTAATACATAATTTCTTAAACAAAGTCAGAAGTGTTTATTTTGCATTATGTGGTTTACTTGTGGTAACGGGCCTGTTATATTGACAGGCCCGTTACTTTGACGGAAATGTAACAGGCCTGTTGAGACGGGCCCGTTACATGCTCGTTGGGAAGTTTTGAGGGTCCCAATAAATTTCGGGTCTGCAACAGGCCTGCAATGGTCCCACGCCATGGGCCCATAGAGGATGTGCCCAAACAGGACCGTGGTAGGGCCAGAACTTTAAACTTTTAACAATGCTTTAACTGGCCCGTTACAGGTTCAGAGAGACATCTGGTGGCCATATCATAAAAAGCCACAAATTTTGATACTTATATTCTTTTCTTCTGAGATAAAACTTGTCTTAAAATGTCTTAAAAGATATGTTTTATATATTCAATATCTCCAAAATGATCAATTTTAACAGAATCTTTATATTGCAAGCACTATCTTTTAACAATGCTGTAACGGGCCCGTTACAGGTTCACACAGACATCTGGTGGCCACATTTTTATCATGAAAAGCCACATATTTTTTAATTGGTATTTTTTTCTTCCAAAATAAAACTGACAAGGCATGGGATTGTGATGCGTGAAAATGGTATCTATATAAGAGGTCGGAGATCAGTCAGTAGTATCTGAGAAGCATTGGACTCTTGTCAGTGCTTGAGCTAATTACTCGTCAAGGCATTACGAGGTGAGATCTTAAGGGTTATATCAACTAGACACAGGGTATTATTCCTGATTGCTGATTTGACATTCTCAACTAAGAAGAAATAACTGTGGATTCATTGTGACCTCCTGAAGACCAGCAGCATAGCACGTTGCTTGGCCTAACTGCCCTAAAATTAATTGCCTGGATCAATTGGCAGCGGAAGCCACTTGGAACATTTTCTTTTTGAAATGTAGATATATCAAAACCTTATTTTCCATCAGTTTTTGAATTTTCGAAATTTGGAACTTACAGGCATGTAACAGGCCTGTAACGGCCATAAAACGGGCCTGTTCAAACGGCCCTGTTACAATGCTGTGCATCATTATGCATGTAAAGGGCATGTTTGAACGGGCATGTATCAGGCTTGTAAAGGGCATGTACAGGCCCGTTAACTTTTACCTGCGTACACGAAAATTCCCATATATCCCATATTCTCTTTTTATGTGAGTACTCATCTGCCTCTCTTTGTGCCACAAGGGTTGAGAAAAGCAAGTGAGTTTGAGTTATGTCTATGATATACAAATAGCCAAAATTGGGAGAGTCGAAATGGCGGCTATTTCCTAACCGATCAAAAATTTTGAACTTCTAGAAAATTTTGTTGAAGTCCAAAGCCTCTTCTTCGATTTGAGTCCTCATTTTCCTCTTTATGTGCCAACGGAGCTGAGAAACGCGGGAGAGTTTGAGGCATGTCCAAGGTATGATGACAATGACGTCAGGCGGACATTCTGCCGACTAAATGAGATTTTTTTGTAAACAAGAGCGACGCCGATGGCGTCAAAAATGAACGTAGTTTTTTCCTTTACAGTGTTTGGATGTTGGAATTGTCATGTGTATTAAATCATGGTCAGAGTGGTATGTTGGTAGTACAGCAGTGGAAAATGGTTGAGGTATGTTTGTGTATGTGGTCAATGGTGGAGCCATGTTTGATATGCGCAGACAATCCCACACACCTCGCACCAAAAAAACACAAAAAAACTCAAAGTTCAGGAAAAGTACAATCAAAACACACACACAAACCCACCCTTGTAAAACAACACAATGACAGCTACAACTTTTGGCGAAACATTTTCCCTCAAACTCACCATAAAAAGAGTTTATTAGACCAAACCACCGAACCAGACCCCAAAGTGATACCTATAAAATGGACTACGTCCATTTTAAAAAAAGCTCATAAAAAGTTGGGTAGGTTGGGAGATTTTTGTTTAATATTTAATGATTTATTTTTTCTAGGTTTCTTTAAAATAAAAATGCTAGCCTAATCAGCCAGGTTTCTGAGAATTGCTGGCCAATATGTTTCTTACCTAGAGCACATAGTTCACAGTGAAGGCACCCCGTTTCTTCTTCACATTCATCACATGTGATGATGGCCCTTTTCCTGTGTGTTGTGAGGCTCCCTTTCTTATGAAGATGGATCCAGCAGTCATCACATAAACCTGTCAAAAATTAATATATCAGATTTGTAAAAGTTATACCAGATTTCTCAAGAAAATGTTTGTAAATGTGACCTAAGGAGCCTACACAGGTAAAATTGCTCGACCTGGATCGACCTCTATTCAAGCTTGAAACGACCATGAAATTTAGACCTCAGTTGACCATCTTTTGCCCTGACATTGGTCAGACATTGAAATTTAGACCCATTTTCAAGGCAAAATCAATATCTTTTCAACATTGATATTTCAATATCTATTCGACATCAGTATTTCAATACCTTTTCAACATTGATAATTCATGCTTGAATATAGCTATTGGATTTTCACTCCCCTTCCTCATCAATTCAGCTGGATTCAACCTCTTTTCAAGCTTGAACGTTTTCAAGCTCGAAAAGAGGTAAAAAATTTGAGCTCGAAAAGAGGTCGAAAATTTCAAGTCGGAAAAGAGCTTGAAATTTTTTAACCTGTTTCAAACCTTGAATCAAGCTCGAAAAGATATTGAAAAAATTCAAGCTCGAAAAGAGGTCGAGCAATTTTATCTGTGTACCAGTGAAAACAAATACCTAAGATTTGCTATGATGATGCAGTGATCTTTCTGTGTTATTTACAGCTATTGGGCTACTGGGCTAAAACTTCACCATTCAGAGAATATTCATTCAACTTGATTTAACTTCTTCCCTTCCATTTCCCCACAATTCTTCTAACCTCCAAGGCTCCAAATCCTGAACATGTGTAGATAGGTAAAGTTATGGCTCAACCTGAATTGTTAGGCTGGGCTGAAAATTGGCCTTTTTGTTTATTATCTTAAATTTTTTTTCCTTTTGCCCAAAATTCCTACTCCATCACCCTACAACAATTTATAAAAAAAGGAAAATAAAAAATAATATTAATGAAAACAAGAACTGTCAACTGTGTTGACAAATGAGATTTTTTTCCGCTTAGCCAAGCCAATATAGCTAAATTGAATTGTAAAGAGGCAAATAGGAATTACTGTCTTGGCCCATTATTTTTGGTCTCATTTTGCTGAAGATTTACTGTGAATGAACTTGGCTAACATTTCACAATAAGATTTACCCTTTCACCTCAGGGTCACCAAATGCTGATCAGGTCAAGCGGGCATTCCAAGTTACCATCCCTGTTGACATGAGAAAAATCTGCAGTACAATTACAGAGGAATTACGGAGAAAAGATTTTCCAAATGCCCTTGACCTCGACACCTAAATCACAAAAATCAGATCAACAGAGCAAAATTTCAACATTCCATGATAAACTTGTTCTGCCCCTATCTCTCTGCTTTCAGATAAGGCCTCAATGGACTCTCTGGCTATTACCAGTGCCGAGATCCTTTCGCTAGATTTAAGGTATGTCCAGAGTGTGACAGCGCCACCGTGTACTGATGAAGCAGATGACTATATTGAGGTTTTTGGAAAAAAGCAGTAAGCAAATTAGCTCAACTCATAATGTAATACAGGTGAACTTGGATATGACGGACTCAATGAGACCAGGAAAATTGGTCCGTCATATGCAAAATCCGTCCTATACATATGACTAATACTTAATATGCATCGGACTGGGACCAAGCATATCGTCCGTCATATGCAAAAATCCGTCGTACAGTGGTCCGTCATATCCAAGTTCACCTGTATTAGCAAACCATGAGTTTGACAATTATCATACAATATGCAGGAGTACAGCTATTTTCTGAATGTAGTGAGTTGACCACATTAGCTCAATCAGCTGCAATTGAAGTATATTTATTTATTTCACTGTTCAACATTATCAGCGAAATGGTGGCAATTTTGATTTCTGTCAAAAACTTATACTTCAGCACACAATGATCTGAATCCTGGTCAGACATGCCTCAAACTTCCAAATTGTACAGCGCATGTATACTCCCTGTACCACTGACTGGAAAAACATGCAGTATGACTGGATTATCTTTACCGCCTTGATGGAAATTATTCTCAAGGGACTACTCTTGTTTAGCTCAAGGGGGGATTAAACTGCAGGGGCTCCCTCAGGTCAGATGTGGGTCCAATGAAGGGCTTACCCCGGGGTGTCCATCATGTATACAAAAGCAACAAGCATACCCCAGGGTGAACAAGTTTTAGCATGTATTCATATATGTATTATTATCTAGCTTGTGCAATAATCTTTATTTACACTAGAGCTAATTCATACTTTGTGAACAGGCTCCACCACCTGTGTAGTGCTCAAATAAACAGAAGGTTCGTGAACCATAGTGTACCTGACTGATTGAATGCAAGCACTCAGGAAATGGCAATTGAAAAAGAACTGAGCTGGACAAGGTAAAGGTGTCTGTGACATTCGTTCACTTTGTAACACATTTATGCCCAGACCACTCACAAAATGCCAGAGTATTTTTGGGGTATTTTTCCATTGGAAACAATTTTTTTAAATCATTTGAAGATGATTTGTAGATCACAGTGCAACCAACAACTTTCCTTCAAACTTTTTTTTTCAAAATCCTGCATTATTCCTAAATTATTTTCACAGGTAGGAGATCAACCAAACAATGCTTTCTGTGGAACTAAGACAATGCATGGTAAATAGCAATGGGGGTGGTTCTTCAAAAATCCCTACCCCCTACCCCTCCCCATGATTTGGATATAAAGCATAACTTTAAATATTTACTTCAAAAATTTGAAGGGAAGTTGTTGCTTGTGTTCTGATGAACAATTCTCCTTCAAATATTTTCAAAAATATCATTTTATCAGGGAAATGTCCTCAAAATTGTCAGGGCCCTTTAGGGCGGTCGGAGTATAAATGGGTAAATACCAAGACGTCTAGACAGCCATTTAAATCCTGACTGTGCCAACAGACTTTCAGAAAAGATGGCTTCTGGCCATTTTTTCTACATAATAGTAGCAAAATAACTAGGAATTTGGGAGGGCAAGAGAATGCTCACTCAATAATTTATATGTATTGGGCAGAGGTCCAAAAGCATTTTACAAGGGGGCAGTCAATAAAATTTCTCCCGACTCCCCCTCCCTAGCTATGATATGCAGGCCCACCTCCTCCCAAGGAAATACAGTATATTGACCTGCCTGGATTCTATACCCTCTATCATTAACTGAAATAATGTAAAATGCCCCCAGGTGGAAAGAGTCTATAAAATAACATTAAAATTGAATATTTCAGATGTGTAACACACTTTTGAAGCCTTCACCTAATTACTGGGAATACTTGCAATTATGAAAATAAATGCTTCGAGCCACAAAATAATGTAACATACAGAAGAAGCAGCAGCAGTAGTACTTAGTACACACAAAAAATGTAACAAGTTTTTTCTTGTCAAAACCTTGTCATATTGACAAGTTAAGGCTCGTCAAGTACGCTGACGAGTTTTTGACAACTCTGCAAAGTGGGTTGTCAAAAACTAGTCAAAAGGTCGTCAAGTATGTATTCCATAATGCACTGCTCAACTCAGAACGAGGCTCTAATGGAGGACAAAGGAGCTGAATCAAAGGAATTACTGTATTTCATATCCATTCAATATCTACTTAAATATGATCCATCTTGCATTATTTTTCCAATAACATTAAACAAACTGACTATTTTGGACATGCAGGTATTTTAGGAATGTTTTGAGTGCAATGTGAAGCATATTTTTAAATGTGAAATTATTGTTTTCTTTTTTGTTAAAATTAGTTTATAAATGTGCATATATCTCCAATTTGCCACTGCAAGATCCAGTATTGAATTTTTGGGTCAGTAATTTTTATTGTGTCCTTTTTGGTGTTTTTTTGGGGAAATAAATAAAAATAATTTGAAACTGACATATATTGCTTTGTTCTACTTGACGACCTTTTGACAAGTTTTGCCACAGAAACTCGTCTTGACAAACGTAAACTCGTCGTTTTGGGCACCATCGAAATGACGACCCAAAACCTGTCAATATGATAAACTTTTGACATGTTTTTGAGCCCCATATTTTTTGTGTGTAGTAGTAGTAGTAGTAGTAGTAGAAGTAGTAGTAGATATGCAAGGATACAGAAAAAATACTAACTACTGACTAGAAACACTGTGATTACCTGACGTGTCTGTCACGTAATCGTGCACCAACATAACAGTTGGACACACGGTTACATTCCATAAAAATAAAAAATCAACTTAGCCCAGCCTCAGGAAACAACTGTCTGTTGGCAGCACATAGTTAATTCTGATTGATCTTTTGACAGAACCAAAAATGTAAGTCACTGCCATTTTTTCTCTATGAGAGTTTTGTACGCCTCTTCTCGTCCATGGTTTAATAAACTATTCCAATCATTGTTGAATACAGTAGTAAAGGCCATGACACACTCGGTGAACTAGCAGTGCACCCACTCATGTCGTGCCATGGCAGAGATGTTATGGCAGACAAAAGACTGGACAACATATACTTCTGTCACCATTTATTCTTGACCGTAGAACATAGATACACATGCTACAAGCAACAATAGACATCAACACAACCTCCTAACTCCACAGGTATGCATGGCCGCACACCACTGCATACACATGCAGCTCTCACTCACTATACCAACACACCTACACACTCACACACACACATCAAACATGCACACAAAATCAGGACACCAAAAATATCCAAAATATGCCACTACATACTGCCCCCCAATGAGCCTCCTGCTCATTCAAAAAAAAATGATATACAAATATCAGGCATATTCTAATGTACTGATTTACTCAACCAAACCTGCACTAACACATGTGACATACAAAGTATGTCACTTTACATTGTACTTTCTAAGAAGCACAATTTTACGATTGGACGTTTCAGCTCCTTAGAACCTACTCTAACATCCACATGTCTCACCCAACCTGCTTTGTCAGGGTACACATGAGTAACCCGCCCTAAAGGCCATTGTCCTCTCGGCAAGTTCTCATCGGCCACTAAGACCAAATCCCCAACAGCAAAGTTCCTTCTAGGAGTAGTCCATTTCTGCCGTAGCTGCAGTAAAGGCAAGTACTCTTTGACCCACCTTTTCCAAAACTGATCAGCTAAATACTGAACTTGGCGCCAACGCCGAACTCCAAAACTATCTGACTTCTGAAATACACCGGGTGGAAGACAACCACTTGGCCTCATCAACAGTAGATGATTGGGTGTAAGAGGCTCTGCATCCCTAGAATCCTGATGCAATTGAGAAAAAGGCCTAGAGTTCAAAACTCCTTCTACTTCTGTGAGAACTGTGTGCAGGACCTCATCCCCAACAACACTCTGCTTCATCATAACCTTGAGAACCTTCTTCACAGATCTCACCATGCGTTCCCAAACTCCTCCCATATGACTAGCAAGCGGGGGGTTGAAATTCCATTCCACTTCCTTCTGAAGCAGATAACCACTGATTCTTTGTTGGTTGAAACCTTGAATACTCTCACGGAGTTCCCGCTCGCCACCAACAAAATTTGTTCCATTGTCACTATAAATTGCTTTGGGAACACCACGTCTATTCATGAACCTTCTCAAGGCATTGAGGAATGAATCCGCATCAAGGCTATATGCAACCTCAATATGGACAGCTCTGATAGCCAGACAAGTGAACAGGCAACCATAGCGCTTAACCTGACTCCTGCCTTGTTTGACTAACATTGGACCGAAATAATCGACACCCGTATTTGTGAACGAAGGTTGTTCAGGCGTCACACGAGCAACAGGTAACTCAGCCATGATTTGCTCTCCTAGCGAGGCATTTCGTCTCCTACAAGAGAAGCAATTGCCGATTACATGTCGAACAGTGGCTCCACCTTTGATAATCCAGAAGCGCTGTCGTATGGCTGACCATGTCATACCAGCACCTGAATGACCAACCAACTCATGGTAATGATTGATGATCAGTCTTGTCACATTGTGATCACTAGGCAAAATAACAGGATGCTTAACATCATCCTTCAATGGTGCACCTTGTAACCTGCCACCAACGTGAAGGATCCCATTTACAAGCATCGGACATAACTTGCGCATTTGACCACTCATTTTAGCTTGATTGCCATCTGACTTCTCCAGATATTGAATAATACCAGGAAAACTTTCAGTCTGAACTAGACCAATGATCTCTCTCACAGCCTCTATGAGCTCAACGACTGTCAGCATAGGCTTCCTCAAAGAGTCATGTCCATCAGCTGACTTGCGATTCATGATGTACTTTTTGAAGCGGATCAACCATGCAATGGCTCTCTTCAACCGAAACCAAGATGAGAAATATTTGAAAAGTTTCTGTAAAGGATTTTCACCCTTAACATCAACCACCACCGTGTTGGACACTTGACGGATCTCTGGATCTTGATCATCAAGACTCGCCGACTGAGTCGTGGAAGAAGTAGGAGACTCTGGCCAGGAAGCTGTATCCTTATAAAGAAATTCAGGTCCTTTGAGCCACCGCTCGCATTTCATCAACTCCTCCACTCTCAGACCTCTTGAGGCATCATCTGCAGGGTTCTGCTTAGAATCCACATAGCGCCACTGCGAAGCCTTTGTAGCACTCTGAATCTTTGCTACGCGATTGGCCACAAAAGTGTGAAACCTACGACTTTCATTCTTGATGTAACACAAAACCGAAGTTGAGTCAGACCAAAACACTACCTTTGATATAGGAAGCCCTATCTCTGCTTGCACTATGTGACTGACTTGAACTGACAGTAATGCTGCAGAGAGCTCTAAACGCGGAATTGAAATGACTCTCAAGGGACTCAAACGAGATTTGGCCATGACAAAAACACAATGCACAGCACCGACAAAATCTACCATTCTCAGGTAACATACTGCTGCATAAGCACTGTTAGAGGCATCACAGAAATTGTGCAGTTCAAACACTTCAGGCTCAAAGTGAAGAGGTTTGAAACACCGAGGAATTGCTATGTCACTAAGTCCTGGGAGATCTGCCAACCAATCTCTCCAAAGACTAAGATCATCCGGACTGATAGGTTCATCCCATCCTAGACCACTGCGACACAGATTCTGAAGTAATATCTTTGCCAAAAGGATGAATGGAACGAGAAACCCCAAAGGATCATAAACAGAACTAATCATAGAGAGAACTCCTCTCCTAGTCTCCTCTTTCTGTTTGATCGTAACATGAAACTGGAAAGAGTCTCGCTCAACATTCCACTGAACACCTAAAGTACGTTCGACTGGAAGCTCCTTTTCCAGGTCAATCTCCTTGACTGAACCAGCTCGTTCCATCTCAGGAACTGATTGAATGACATCTCGGTCATTGCTCAACCACTTAGTAAGCCTAAAGCCTCCACGTGCTAATATGGCACACAGCTGACCAACTAATCTTTGAGCAAGATCGGTTGTCTTGACAGATTGCAAATAATCATCCACATAGAAATCTTCGAGCACTGTCTTCACAGTCAACTCATCATAATCTGATGCGTTATCTGTAGCAGCCTTGCGAAGTGCAAAGTTTGCACAGCATGGTGATGAACTAGCACCAAATATATGAACCACCATTTGGTAAGTGACAGGATCCTTTGTAATGTCACCATCTGGCCACCAGAGAAACTTCAAAGCACCACAATCCTTCTCTATCACCCTCACTTGATGAAACATAGCTTCAACATCAGCTACTATTGCTACATGCTCCTCTCTAAACCTGATCAATACACCAACTAAACTATTAAGGAGATCTGGCCCCTTTAAGAGTTGATCATTGAGAGGTACCACCAAAAGAAGCCGAACAATCAAAAACTACTCGAAGTTTCTTCTTGTGAGGATTATAGACCGGATGATGAGGTAAGTACCATTGAGTTGAAGTATCACAGTCAGCAGTAGAGTCTGAGACTTCAGGAACTACTCGAGCATGACCTTTATCAATGTAACCTTGAAGTACCTCAGTGTACTTTTCATGTAGGTCTTTGTCACGCTGAAACTTCCTTTTCAGGATATTCAGCCTTGTCAAGGCAAGTGACACGTTGCCAGGTAAGTATGGTTCAGGAGAACGCCAGAGCAAGCCTAATTTGTAATGACTGTCATCAGTTAGAGTAACTGTGTCATCCATAATAGTCTGAGCTCTGCGATCCTCTACTGAATCACCACGACTCTTGGGAGACTCGATTAAACTGTCACCAAAATCTGTCTCCCAAAATTTCTTAACTTGATCCATGAGATCAGAAGGTAAGACAAAGCCAACGCCCACCTCCTCCGGAAGTGAACTAGAAGAACCAGAAGGCCCTGACAGAGTCCAGCCTAGCACAGACTTAATCGCAAAAGGCTGCTTTCTGTCACCCCTTCTCTCATCCAAAACCCAAAACACCTCTGGCACGTCAGCGCCGATAAGTAAAAGGACTTCCTTGTTCTCACTAGAACAAGTCGGAAAGTCGATGTTCTGCAAATGACGCCATTTACAGATGTCACTAGATTCAGGAAGCGTACAAGAAATGGGCATTTCATCCACAGCTGTCACATTCATGTCAATCACATCATCACTTGCAACAGATTTCACTTTCATGTCAGACCGAACAGCATTCATACTTTTCACACCATTCATAGTATTCACCACTAAAGGCCGTTCAGATCCTTTCAACCCAACACACTCAAACAACTTTTTGCTACACAAAGTAATTTGGCTACCACTATCTAACAATGCTAAAGTTTCAATCTCCCTGTCAGGACCCTGAACAATCACTGGGACAACCCTAGGGTACACACCAACCCTGGAATCTGTAGCATAAGCACTTGCACTACCTAATTTACTACAGCCAGGCTCACAGTCACCCTCTCCATTGTTTCCAGTATTGCACACACTCTGACCACTAGATTCAAGCAACACTGCATTGCTACTACTTTGCTCAACAACTTTGAGCTGAGTTTGATCACTACCATTTTCTCTGTGCGTAAAGTGTAACAGTGTGTGATGTTTTTTATCACAGCCTTCAATACTACAGGCAGACATGGACATACAACCTCTTGCATAATGATACGGATAAAAACAATTATGGCACAGCCATTTTGATTTCATAAAACTCAATCTGTCTACGAGAGACATTTGCTTGAACTTCACACACATTTTTTCTCTATGAGAGTTTTGTACGCCTCTTCTCGTCCATGGTTTAATAAACTATTCCAATCATTGTTGAATACAGTAGTAAAGGCCATGACACACTCGGTGAACTAGCAGTGCACCCACTCATGTCGTGCCATGGCAGAGACCTCGGTTGTATATCAACTGACACTGTCGCTGTTTATCTTTCCGTCAATGCACAACTGGGTCGCGTGCGTCAATCCCTACGCCTGAACAAAAGACGAGGAAGATGCAACTACAAGATGTAGGAGGGAGCAGGGTGGCTTTATCCGACGTTTTATTACTGAAACACAGGAATCTGTAGACACTTGTAGGTTCGGGTTGAAGGTTTAATTCGTGGGGAAGGAATTATAGTGCTTACTTAAATTCTGGGGCAGCGTATGTCCGGTACTGGAGCTGAACGCCAGGACAAACATGGCGGGTTGACAAACAGCGGACTGGGTATTCAAATATAGAAATGAAGGCGAACGTTTGCTCAAAGAGCCCCAGCTCTAAATTTCATTGACTGAAATTTGCAAGCGTCTGCTCTCTTTGGGTTTTTCGGATATATCCTGCTTCATTTTCAAGAAGGGGTGGACAGCATTTTATGGCAGTGTCTTGGCACCCGACCTGCGACTTTTCAGTATATATAGTATATACCCCACACCCGATGTATGTTCAAATGGAATAGCCCTCAGACGGTACTGTGGAACCATCCAGACAGAGAGGAAGATCATCGTAAAGCGGTAGCATTCACTTCCTTTGCTTATACGCAACTCACCTCTCAGCCATGTTTATTTATTAAAAATCTCTGGCAGACGAAATTAACGTCTGCACTAATTGACCTTGGCGGTTTTCCGCCAGCAGGTTGGGACACTCCCAGAGGACGGAGCGGGACGACAACGGCTTTCTTATGGAGAAACCGCTGCCGTCCCGCTCGCCGTCCCGCCTAGTGGAAACGCACCCTTAAATGATCATTAAATACTTGGAAAGTGTGGAATTATTACCTGTTTTATTTCGGAATGATTGGTTTAAGGACTGATGATTGCCATTGACATGCCCTCACCAGTCTGTATTTCTTGTGCGATATGATTTGACGCCATGCTGCGATGGCACACTCATGACGCCACAGCCAAGTTGTTACCTCGATGGGTGTATTTTATGAGTGTAAGAGTAATGATGCTCTACATTTCGTTTAAAACTGAAAATACATGTACTGCATTTGCATTTTTATCATGCGTTTTTTTCTAAAAATACACACTATAACGTCCAAGAAATGACCTGGCTACCCATTACGAGGACTTAAAAGGGTTTAGGAAACCAGTCAAAGATTAAAATTCATATGTAACTTTAAACTTTTAAAAAGATAGATTCGTTGTTTCTGAATATGTGGGGAATGGCTCGCATTCATTGGCATTGGGGCGACACCACCGAGTTTGTTTCAGATGCCCCCTGCTGTTGAGTACGAGCTTCGGTTTTGAGCCCCTGTACTTTGGCCTTGTTTTGGCTACTCTGTTTCGGCTCATCGCTCACGCTTGCCGCCCGCTGCGGCAGCACGCGGCTGCCACATGTCATACACTCTCCTCAGAGGCAACGAGTCCTGGGCCACTGGCTATTCTCATTGGCTAAGACGGCACGCGCTGACTCTTTTCGCCACGAGGCTCGCACACTCGGCGTGTGGCGGCATTCTGAGTTTCCTTGCCTTAGTGTACGCACGGGGTCTTTCTTTTCACAATAATGCCGAGGAGCAGAATCTACAAATCCAGGTGCTCCAAATGCCTGCAAGTACACGAAAAGCTCACTGGCAGACGGTGCCAATGGGTAGATCTACCAGAGACTGCCGAGGCTCCACAAACGCCCCAGTCTATTGATCTTGCCATGGCTATGCAGACGATAGCCGCTACCGTGGAGAGACTGGGCGACTGGATGAAAGCGATGGAACAAGCGGCTGTGCCAACGGCAGCTGCGCGGGCGGACGCTGCCCAGCCAATCGATGCAGATACCGATCCCCAGGAACAGCTGACTGCCGACATACCATCGGTTAGGGAGCTATGGCGGAACACTGCATTAAACCACGACGTCCAGAGGCGGCTCTCAGAGTTAGACTTCATTGACGATATCAACAAACCACACATCGGTTCGACGGCTCAACGTCCGAGAGGTAAGAGTTCAGGAGCTGAATTCACGTACGGCTTTTTGCATATGGTGGACCAACAGGGGGCTAAGTTTGATCGTGACATAATGTGGGATCTACTTAAAATGATGATGGAGGACGTGGCTGAATACCCGTGGGCTAACGTAAAGAATTTCTTCAGGATCTTGGGGTCGCACATCGGGAACGATAGGGTCAAGTGGTCCGATACCCAGAGTATTCAACGGCTCCGGGCCAAACATGCGCAAAAGTACGAAATCCCAACGAAAAAGGGACTCAAACAGCCATCCGAGAAGTTAAAATATTGCGTATCAGACCGGCACTTGCTGTGAGAAGGGAGACCCTGCCCTACCAACACCAGGTGGAGCTAGGCGCCTGTCTCACAGGTTGCGAGGCAGTGGCTGGCGACCAATACTATGCCGCCCCCTTTCCCACAGATGTCCTCCTTGCTGACCACAGCATAGCGCACCTTGAAATGCTGAATGTGGTCATCGCGGTCAAGCTTTGGCGTGATCGCTGGTCGGGATGGACCGTGCAGGTGTACTGTGACAACACTAACACAGTGCACCTGCTACAGACGGGTCGGTCCCGCATCCCTTTCATGAGCGCCTGCGTGCGCGAGGTCTTCCTGTTCGTGGCTGCCTTAGATATCGATATCCAGGCTTGCCACAGGCCAGGGTTGCAAATGGTTTGGGCTGACGCGCTCTCGCGCTAACACACACACACGAACGCTTCAGGCAGTTTGTCCAGCAGGACGAACACTTGCGAACCGCGACCAGGCATTCAATCCCCGCCGAGATGTTTACAATTGTCAACGAGCATTAAGGGGGCGGCTTATAATTCATTGTTTCTCTGTTTGTTGCAGGTATCGCGAGTTTGACGAGAGGGGCCGCTGTAAGGCAGAGACTGGCTTTCGCGCCAGGCACACGGGCAAACAAACTCTTCCACCTCAAGGCTTTTTGCAGCTTACTATTAGTCAGGTGCAAATTCCAGAAAAAGTGACTTATTGAGGCATTTTGTGTTAAAAGTCGGTATCCATTGTCTCTAGCCTAATTTGAAGGTGCTGAATCTGAAAATGACGGATACCAAGCTGAATTCTTGGTTTTTAACCTCTAAATCGCCATTTTTGGGTGATTTCGGCACTTTTTTGTATGTTAATTTGCATAATGTGTCATTTTTTCAGATCAGTGTCAGATCATGGCGAATGAGGTATCAAATTGAAGCTCTCCCCTGTTGGAGTTCACTCATGTGTAGTTTTAGTACTTTCAATTATTGCCATGGCAACGGGAGCCAAGAATTAATCAAAAACAGAGAAAAAAATGCTCATTTTTTGTAATTTGTGTGATATTTAAGTTCGATTTACCCCCAATCAACACTCCTCAGGGCATCAGAATGATTACTAAAAACTTCCTTCCTGTTTTGTTGATCAATTTCATATTACTAAAAATTTTAGGTCTGAAGTACAGTTCATTGAAAATGACGATACCGCAATGTCTATCCACAATATGGCTTAAAATGAGTCATTTTATGAGATCAGTGTCAGATCATGGCAAATGTGGTATCATATTAAAGCTCTCAACTGTGGGAGTTCATTCATGTTTTTTATTTGAAAATTTTCAGTAGTTGCCATGGCAACGGGAGCCAAACATTAATAAAAACAGAGGAAAAATGGTCATTTTTGTAATTTTGTGTGATACTTAAGTGCGATTTACCCCCAATCAACACACTTCAGGGCATCAATATTGTTACTTAAAACTTCCTTGCTCTTTTGTTGATCAATTCATGCCAATTTCATATGACTAAAATATTTTGGGTCTGAAGTACAGGCCATTGACAATGACGATACCGCAAATGCAAAGTCTATCAACAATATTGCTTAAAATGAGTCATTTTATCAGAGCAGTGTCTGATCATGGCAAATGTGGTATCATATTAAAGCTCTCAACTGTGAGAGTTCATTCATGTGTATTTTGAAAATTTTCAGTGGTTGCCATGGCAACGGGAGCCAAAAAATAATCAAAAACAGGAAAAATGGTCATTTTGTAATTTAGTGTGATACTTAAGTGTGATTTAACCCCGGTTCCCTAACCCCTTTTCCTGCTTCGGTCGCCTCCCTGCTCCTCTTCCTGGAGTTTCTGGCCCTCTCTTATACTTCCCACAAGGCGGTGGCGAGCACACTGGCTTCCGTCAAGTTTCACCACGAACGACTGGGTTTTTCTCTGGTCACCACCCCCTTGCATTAAACTTTTCACCTTAACTTTTGCCTAGTCGAACATTTGCCGCAGTTAAGTATGTAGGCGCGTCCACCCAACCACACTTATTTAGGCATACAGCTGGGCGGCATACAGGCTGGCTGGGCGCGCCTCAAGTACAGTACTTCTTTAAATTTGCATGTTACAAGCAGGGCCCTGCACAGTTAAACTTTCACATTAGCCAGTGTACACAATGCACACCTTTGCATGCCAGGGCCCTTGTCTAGCACTATTGACGTTTGGCACTGTTAGCATGTACTTTCTGTAGTGGTAATTATGGTACGTAAGACTGATACATTGTATGGGCATGTATTGTGTTTGTAGTTCGGTTCGCTATGGTAGTTAAGACATACATTGTATCAGTGATTGGATACAATGTATCTTTTGGTTATTAATGAATATTTCTTGCACACCACTTCTCGCTCGTTGTAATACCTGAAACGTCTATCAATTCGCTGTCTGGGGATGTAGGCTTTCGGTCGGGGACCCATGTAGATGGATTTTTTTTTACCTCAAATGGATAGGGGAGCATATGGGGCTTACCAAAATGACGTGCCTCCACTTTGGGACATGGTCAGTTTTGCGTTAGGCTTGGTCCAATTGACCACCCACAAATCGGGAAATCGGACACCTGAAGCACAAATATATCGAGGAATAATGGGATAGGGATTAAGGAATTGACCATAAGATTGCTCACAGTTCATTGAATACCACAAGTTGGTATCAAAATGTTGGACTGGAAGAGACATCTTTTAAAATACTAAACAAATGACTTACTCTATCCCATGATGCAATAAAGGTCATTCAAGGTCAAAATGGTTGCCAAATCAAGAATCTGTGATTTTCCCATAATCTATAGCTTCCGTTTATAGACTTCTGTAGCCACTTTTTTTTTCGAGGAAATGCTTTTTACTGGAGTTATTTAACATTTTAGAAAGTTCATTGATTAGAATGTTAAATCTAATTTGAGATTTAAGGTACAAAGTACGGTACCAGGCCCACCTAGAGACCCCCAAAATTGCCTAAAATGGTACAAATTTGAAAATCTGGAATTGGCGGCGCTTGCCTGATACTTGTGGTATTTAATAAACTGTGAGCAATCATAGGGCCAATTCCTTTACCCCCATCCCATTATTCCTCAAGATATTTGTGGCTTCAGGTGTCCGGCTGATTTCCTGATTTCTTGGTGGTCAATTTGACCAGGCCTAATGCAAAACTGACCATGTCCCAAAGTGAGGGCACGTCCTTTTGGTAAGCCCCAGACATTCAATATAGACTGGTTAATATATCCTGCCTACCTATTCGGAATCTAAATATTACTCCCAATTATCGCTCAATGAGGCCCGCACCACGTACTATGGGGCCAAATGGGCCCAAATTGTCAAGTGGCCCTGTATCTCTGGAGTGCATGACCGAAACTTTATGAAATCTGGCCACCAAATAGCTTGCAGAAGTACAAAACATTTGAAAAATTTAAATGACATTGATATGACCTCTAATGATCTTGAAATGACCTTTAACTATGTATTTTCAACATATCTGATTTTTGGTCCAAGTTATTGCCCCCTAATAATACAAAAATGGAAATTACTCCCCCTTATTATCATAGATATCATACTCTAGTATATATTTTCAAGAAAATCTGTTCAGAAAAAGCAACATTTGAAATCTTTTATGTAAGTATGATATGAATACATTTATTTGCTTTTCTTGTGCCATAACCAGCACCCCTACCAATACCAAACCCACGTTATCAGGTTGGGCTCAAGGAGAAGATATCATTTAAAAAAAAGATCACCCCAATATCTGCTTTCATCGCAAAGTTATGTCCTATTTTCGAAATCTGCGATGACTTTTGACATCAAAAATCCACCCTTGGATTTCGAAAATTTAACATATCTTTGCAACGGAAGCAGATATCGGCATAGTCTTTTTATTAAAATGATATCTGCACTTTTAGCCCTAATTAGTTATGTGATTGTCATCTTGGTAGGACTTACATGTCTGGCAGTAGAAGAGAAAATACATATGTTAATTTCAACCTTCACAAAAAAAATTCATTTTTGTACTTTTTGTACCAATTTTTTTAAATCTCGTAATAGAATTTGGCTCCATTGCTATTTTCCCACTAGCTTATGAGATATAAATTGGGAGTTAGATTTAGATTCTGAATAGGTGGGCAGGTTTCATTAACCAGTCTATATTGAAGATAAAGCCACCTATAGTCAGTGGAAGATACTACGACAGAATTGTATTCTGTCCGACAGAATACAATTCTGTTGGACATTATTGTATTCTGTCGACATAATTGTATTCTGTCGACATAATTGTATTCTGTCCGACAGAAGTGTATTCTGTCCGACAGAATTGTATTCTGTCCGACAGAATTGTATTCTGTCCGACAGAATTGCATTCTGTCGACAGAATTCTGGATGTCACAAACGGCGCCCCATATAATCTGGGCTTATATGTATTAGTAATTAGAAAAGGAACATAAAACGATAAGTAAGTAAATTAGGATATGACGTTATACAACTGTTTAATAATTTGCTTGTCTACAATACGTTGATTGTATATAAAGCCATACTGGTAACATTCAATAAAAGATATAAGTAAGGCCGTCATGTAATGTTCAACTATAGTCTGCTTGACCCAAGCTTGGCTGCCAGTTTTTTTTCATATTTTTTGTTACAAAAAATTCGTATTTCGAATCCAAACTTGGCAAACCTCTTAGAAGTACTAATTTCTGGATGTATGTACCTACTTTCGGTCACAAGTCCATTAAATGTTTATTTTGCTCATTGGGTGCCATTGTAAATATTTGCTCAATTTGCAAACAGTGCAAATGTGCGGGATTTCGCGTAGAATTCTACAATGGGCACCTAATGAGCAAAATCAACATTTTAAGGAGCTGAGAGAGAAAGTAGGTATAGAGATATCGGGCACAGTGATCCCTAAAGGTTTGCCAAGTTTGGATAGGAAATACACATTTATGCAATAAAAAAAGGAAAAAATGGTTAGCCAAGCTTGGGTCAGACAGACTATGACAACTAACTACGCATATCGTAAGCCTGACACAAAGATACAGATCTTATCTAAGGCCAAAGGGCGGTGTCGTGTGCCTGCCTACATAATAAAACTACAAGTATAATAATGATCAAGCGACACGGAGTAAATTACGGCGTCGTTCAATCAGCTGTGAACACACACGTAGTCTATTTGCCAACCTAAATATGCAATCAACACTGATCAGCAAAGTGTTATCATACCATAGGTCGACTACATAAGCACAACACGTCAGAATATATTCAACAGTCATCTGTGCCAGTACACACCCGAACTCTCAACGAACGTTCGCGTATTGAATACAGTTCCAGCTGACCTACAGCGAAGCTGTCTGGAACTTAGGTGCTATCCCGCGGACGATATATAATATGGGGATATGTGGAAAGAAAGTGGTTGGCCCTGCCCCCACCCCTCCCGATGGGGGTTGGGGTTGGGTGTGTGTATTCGCTGGGACGGTAGTTATGACTATTAACGGTGGTTTAGCTGTAGCGACGAGTTTGCTTTATTTAACTATGTTGGAGAAGTTTCAGGCGTCAGCCGCCGTAACCGCAGGAGCTGTGGGCCTGGACAATGGACTTTCCTTTCTTATTGGTAAGTAAATATCGCCATTGAGATGCTGCATAAACGTTAATAAGCCCACCACAACCTTTGAAACTTTCAGTGTCAAGCATTTCTGACGGCTGTTCACAGCAGTTGATGATAGACCTAACTTTTATCTGCCAGTGTGAGGGTATCTGCGAGTTCGTTCTGCGAACTACAAGTGTACGATTACTTAACCGCGGGCGCGTTTTATTTCATCAACCAGGTCATAAATAGTACTAAATCTAAGTGTACTCTTCATCGGGCATCGGCGATTGAAGCTATGCGAGGGGCCTTTTGTGCTTTACTAACTCGGGCGCATCAGCGTAGTCGCAGAAGAGCTATCCGGAATGTTATGTATATAGCTCAGCGAGCATCCTCTTTCGCATCGTTTACATAATAACAGTGGCTGCGTTCAATTCGAGTAACCGGTCGACGGGTGTCCATATACGTTGGAAGTAACTAGTACATGTAGTTATTACAACCAGCTATGATGAAGGGAAAGTGGTCGAAATTCGTAGGACCAATAAGAAAACCAGTGGAAAGTGGCCCTACTTTCAAAAGGTATGAAAGCCATCCTGGTCGCAACTACCCTATGAACAGGCCCCTAGACATTCATATCAAATCTTGGATTAGACTTAGTAATTAACATCTTTGATTGATTTTCATGCTTTGTGAACTAAATTTCCAACTAGCTGTAGGAATCTGTTTTTCGTCACTTTCTCTGCCATATTGCGGCTAAGTTGTGACTAACAAATTGTAGCTGGTGGAGGAACCCGGAGTATTCAGAGAAAACCACCACCAAACCCCAAGTCACTGGAAACATTCTTGCATGCCCCAGGTGGGATTCGAACCCGGATATTTGTGAGAGACCGACGGGAGTCTGTGGCTATGCCTTAGACCACACGGCCATCAGGGCATCCTACAGCTACTTATGTAGTATAGGTGCATGCATAGTTGTATATATAATATGGTAAAATAGTAACACCTAGTATCTAGGCTACAACTGAGTTAAGCCAAGGCACATCCTATTTAACTGGCAACGGTAGATAGATATTGACAAACGTGCCATGCACGTTTGTCAACAGTTTATTCCCTGAGTGAATATTGCAGCCATAATAAAATGGTGTATAACAACCTATTATGGCCGTTTCTACTTGCTTTGCAGCATACCGGGTGTACCCCCCCCCCCCAAAAAAAAAAAATGCAACGAGCTACATTTCCATTGATTTAAGGGATAATGGGAAGCTTGTCATTTGTACACTGTTTGAAAGCTACTACATATACAGATACAGATCTCGACTAAACACCATGAAAAAATCAAGATGAGATTCCCGTGGTCTCCCCCCCCCCCCCCTCAAACATGACATCCCTTCCGAAGTAAAATTGCATAAGACATGTATTGGCCTTACATAAGCCAGCACTGATTGTACCTGAAAGACAGGTGGAAGGGCATGCAAGTCCTCCCTGATCTTTTGGAAAACTTTAGCAATGAATTCTTTTGGAGCCGGAGTCAGTTATGGTGATGAACGGTGACGATTTGTATTAATATTACAAATGTTGGAAAAACTCTCTGTTGAGTCTTATATTATGTGCAAAGCATCCATTACCTAGTTTTTATCATTACCTTTTTATCTGTGCCGAAAAGCCTTCGATTTAATTCCATTTTGCCAAAAAGATTGTATTAATCTAATTTGACCACAACTTATGGCAATATGCCTATAGAGTTATTGTTTTAGGGGCGTTCAAGCCATCTGTATGGGAATATTACATGCAAATACGCAACTTCCTCTCGTGTGCAATTTCACTTTGGGGGGGGGGGGGGGGGTGTGTGACCTTGATATTTCTATTTTAGTAAGCTGCCCGATGTAGCTTTTCAACGATGTATGAACAAGAAATACTGGTCTCATAATTTCCGGCAATTTGGGAAAATTTAGCTCGATGCAATTTTGGGACACCCTGTATCTTATAGCTAGCTTTGTAATGTGGGTTGTTATGGGGACTGGAATATCGAATTTTGATTAAATGGTTTTATGATGTCAATAATCAGTGACAGCAAGCTTACCCTTGACCTTCAATACTGACCCCGCTTTTTTCTAGAGCACTGCGACTATCATCAAAAAGACATCTGTTGTTTTAAGTCATACCTGGACACGTGTATTCAAAGTCCGTATTTACAATGAACTTACGGAGCGACCAAAAGGAGATGCGGATTTACAAAATGATTCACACACACACAGATGTTCCAATAGTGCTTACAGATACTTTCGTTGCCGTACACTCGAAACATTAAGCTAATTGATATACTAGTACGTACACACACAGACATACACACAGACATATAAATATATATATATATATATATATATATATATATATATATATATATATATATATATATATATATATATATATATTGATATATATGTTTGTGCGTGTGTATATATATATATATATATATATATATATATATATATATATATATATATATATATATATATGATATATATGTTTGTGCGTGTGTATATATATATATATATATGTATATATATATATATATATATATATATATATATATATATATATATATATAATGTGAGAGAGTATGAAAACGAAAGTATCTGTATTTATCAGAACATTAGGAAGTAGTTTATCGTAAGTTAATTGATAAGTATGTTAATTGGAAGGAAGTAAACATATGTATACGTTTTCCACTAAAAAAAGAAAGAAAACGAAAATGGACACAACTGGGCAAATTGCCTGGTTCGATGTAGTTCATCTTACTTAAAAACTCGATTATGAAATCATGAAGGCACACAAATGTGATCTGATAAGGAACTGTCTAGACATTACTTAAGTCAGACTTTATGTAAGCTTCGTGAGTCATAACCCCACCCCCTCCCCTAATCAGCCATCAGCTCTGACTAGTTGTTTTTGAAATGATGTGACATGTCCAGAGAGTCGTGTCGCCCGACATGCCAGCATTGATGTTGACCTTGACCTACGTCAGTGCATGTCCAGTACTCTTGTCCTCCCATGGACTCACATGCACCCTTATCGCTAGCTTAGATCTCTCGGCTGTCATATGTAATTTTCTGTCATATTTTTCTAGTACCAGCCGCCATATAGTCTAGACGCTATGTTTAACCGTAGGCGCGTAAGCGGCTGGAAAAGTGAAACGTTTGCAAATGTTACAATCTGAACACACCCAGAGATGTTTTTAGTAGAAGGGAAAATTTGCCAGAGAAATCGGTCCTCCCAATACCTCTTTCAATGGGACCCTATCTTGGTGACCATAGTGATCAATTCAGTTTACACTTATCTCACCAGGGGAATAAAGGATTCAGTTGTAGTATGACAGAACAACTCAAGAGATAGGCCACAGGCCTGTATAGTGGTGGTATAGGCGCAGGCATGAATTTGTATATAATAACGCAGAACAAAGTGACGCATAATAGCTAGCTACCTTATCGCAAGCTGTCAACAGGTTATCCTATTTGTAAGGTCAGGTATCTTATAAGGGCCAGGTGCTGTCCCTATATTAGCATAGTGGCCGAATGCGTCGCCACTCATGCCTTGTTGTTTCTTACGACTGTCGACGGTCCATGTATTGAGTGCGTCTCAAGACATTGTGATAAAGTTACCAGTGACTTGATGACTGTAGATGTTCTCCCAGGTTCTCTGGAACCCTGTACTATCAGGCGACTCGTCTCAATGCGAAGAAGATGTGACGAGCTACAGAATATACACATTTCCAAAATGATCATGGTTTAGTCATGTACGATTAGAATGGACAGGTCCATTAAATGTTAGCAAACAGTTTGTTCACACAGAAAAATTTCGCTGCCCTGGACTCGCCTAATCAAGATGTTTGTTCTAATCGTCTTATTTAATTCTCGTATAACTCTTATACAAAACAGCACTTTTGTCTGAGTTAAGCAAGTTTGACTGTTCACAGTTGCGTAACGCATGCCTCCAATACCACCTACTTTATAAACAATTGGGGAAAGAACATTCAGTTTCAAAGGTACCCCACGTTTTGCATAACATATGTGGTGTGAGTGAGGACAAGGGTCCATCTTGGCTGTTTCCTCAAACAATAACACACGTCTGTACTCTGTGTGTATCTTCGTGACAGTATATGTTATGACAACATCACACCACTGTATCTGAATAAATTACGCTTATATTATAAATATATATATATATATATATATATATATATATATATATATATATATATATATATATATATATGTGTGTATATATATATATAATATATATATATATATATATATATATATATATATATATATGTATATATATATATATATATATATATATATATATATATATATATATATATATATATATATATATATATATATATATATATATATATATATATATATATATATATATATATATATATATATATATTAGTGCATTAGAATGACACACTCTTTTGAAATGGGTTACCCAATTCAGTTTCTTAGCAAAACACTTTCGACACTTTTTCTTTTCTCTATTTCAGGTCCCGTAGCGACCGAGCTGGGCCAGCGCTTTGGCTATAGGAGGACAGTGATACTAGCTGGTGCGCTTCTTGGTATAGGCTTCATAGGCGCCGCCTTTGCCACCCACATAGCACACGTATATGTCTGCTACGCCATTGCAGGTACGAACCACACACAAGGCGTTTAATCATCTCTCATGCTTGTGTCGAGAAAATAGTTCTGAAATAGTTTGGGAAGTAAAGAAAAATACACAGACACCATGTACTTGATGGGCACCGGGGAGTTGTAGGTTGTGTTCTGATCAACATTTCTCCTTCCTATATTTTTAAAGATCTTAAAAATATCATCAAAATAGTTGTTCATTTTTTGCTCAGGGATAAATTCAATTCCATAAGCAGGCAGGTAGATAACTAGGGTAGTCTGCAGGTACATATCGCATCTAGTGCAATCATAGTACTTATAACTGTCATAGGTACATAGCTTGAATACTTTGATATCAGATGATTGATTGCAAATCAATAGGTTCATGATAATGATGTCTTCACCTGTCGTTGGGTAGGTGAACACTCCAGGCTTTTGTAATAGTTAGACTTTATCACGTAGCACGATGGAAGCTAGGTTTCGTGTTGATACACACTGAACCTCCTTCTTGACTATTACTATTTCTATCTATCTATCTAGATAAATGGATTTATATATATATATATATTATATATATATATATATATATATATATATATATATATATATATATATATATATATATATATATATATATATATATATATATATAATGTAAAAAACTGATTCTAGATAGTTTACCAGAACATCTACTGTGTTATTAATGAAACGATGTACACGTACTAAATCATTTTCAATGAGCAAAAAGCGTATTATTTATACTTGGGATTGGCACCTTTAGAATTTTAACGATAAGCTAGAATATCGATATGTACCTAATGATACAAATCATACAATAGCTTAATATTTCTAATGATACTGCCTGCCTCCCAAGGGCATAATCTTGTTAAATTAAGCACCTTAAGGTTAAAGAAACTCAACAATGAATAGGGAAATGCCTGTAGAGAGGTCCAGATAGCAATTAAGTCAATTACCTTTTTATTTGAAATCTCATCAATTATATGGGAGACGTAACTTTTTTGATACGATCATTTTTTCCCTTTCAATGTCGAGTGTGGTATTGTATCGAGTACTGGTACACATCTCTAATTCATACACGCTTACTCTTCATAACATAACTTACCCAAACGTATGTGTTTACATATTATTACATATAATTTATGTTGGATACCTTTAATTATGTGTTCTCATATCATTTTGTTATTCTTACGTGTTTTTCTTATCTTTGCATGTTTGTTTTAGGCATTGGTTCCGGGATTGCCTCTATGAACACTTTGCTATGTATATCCGGGTATTTTGAAAGGAAGCGCTCCCTGGTATTGGCCCTTTCTAACATGGGATTCGGAATCGGCATTTTCCTTTACCCTTTCCTCATTAAGACAACTCTTGAAGAATATGGGTATTTTGGAACATGCCTCATTCTAGGAGGTGTGAACTTGAATGTTTGTTTATGTGGTGCCCTCTATCGGCCAATACAACAACGACGGGCCAGGACAGCTTCATGTGCCGACGAAAGAGACTGCGAAGGTGCGGACAGGGAATGTGAAATTCCTCTAAAGGAAATGGACCAACCGGATAATACCAACAACCATTCAAAGAACAGTAGTTTATCCCAACGCCACCAGGCGGCGCAGAGAGCAGGAGACCCAGAAAGTTCCCCTCTCCACCAAGCGCCGGAAGCAGCAGTTAAAAAGTCCCCATGCGAGGACTCCATGTTCCTCCTATTTAAGGACTTCACCTTTATCACCTTTCTAATTGCTTGTGTAGGATTTATACTGTGTTTCTTCATGGTCATATCGTTCCTACCTGCCCTGTCAAAAGAAAGAGGCATTTCAAGCACCCAGATAGCTCTCATCTTGACAGTGTCGGGGGTGGCCGAGTTGGCCGCCATGATCCCTTGCGGATCCTTTCTCGTCATAAAATCTGTGAAATCTCGTATTCGTCACGTGTACTCCGCCTACCTTGTTCTGTACGGACTTGCAGTTACGAGTTTGTATTTTGCTGATAAGTTGCACTGGATTATGTTGCTGAGCATCCTCCAGGCCTCCGTCAAGGGAAGCATCTTTGGTCAGATGCCGGCGCTCCTTGCAGATCTTTTTGGATTTAATAAAATGGCTAAGGCCTATGGACTTATCAATGGGGCAATAGGTGTCGCTGCACTTCTCTGGCCCACTATTGCCGGTAGGTATTTCTCCTCAAATCTTATCAGGGATAATGTAATTACTTCACTTCTACTGACACCTTTGGCACGCAATGGTCTGACAATAATTTGATGAAACATTTTGAAAAATATTTGTTCTGAGTTTGTCTAATTCAACATAAAACAAGTTGTAGGGGTGTGCCGGTTACTCTAAAAACATAGCTTTGCTATCAAGATACCATTTGAATTAACATATTTAATGCGGAGTTTTCTTGATTATCTTACTAGTATGCGTACACGTAGAATACCGGCTTTTGCTAAATTATCATTCTAGTGTAGCAATAAATCGATCTGGTAACGGCTGCTTTCTGCCTTTCTCATATGAAAAATATATTATTACCTCACACACAAGGCATATGTATTCAGACTTGTTTAAACAAGGGAATGTCAGGTACACAGTTAAGGGTCACACTAGTATTTACGTAGATGTAATAAACATGCCATTCAAAAATATATACTATATCAAAACGTCTATTTGATATGTTCCATACATAGAGTGGATACGCTTTCTTTACATTAATTTATTAAAGTGAAAAAAGTGCACCATATTATTTTTCTCGTGAGGGTAATTAAGAACTCGCTTTCGAAAAATGATATTCGACACACTTTTCCAAATGGTGATGAGATAACACCAATTCCATTCCATTTTAGTGTATGGGAATTTA
>OZ012690.1:33318489-33368489 GCA_963942565.1 Maea johnstoni
TATAGCGAAGCGGCACCAGACGCTATGTACGCTATATATAAACACACGCGGAAATTTCGTGTTCTACAGTATCTTTATATCTACCCCGACATCTACTCAATATCCCTCAATTTGTTAACGTCTGCTGATTTTTAATGTTATCTGCTTCACCTTGTAGATTCTCTTGTGGACTTAGGGGCATCTTCACCGCCCATACTTCATACCCCGGTATGAAAAAGCACCCTTCTTTTAGACATGCAGGCCCCTTCTTTCGCGAAATCCATAACAAGGGTGCGGATCCCTCTGTACCTAAATACTTCCGCCCCCCGTCCCGAGAGGAATTTTGCCAATCACTAGTTAAGATAAGGGGTAGTTAAGATTTTCTCAGAGTAGCAGCAAAATTTACAATAATCCCCTTCTCATTCCATACTAACGTGAAGCTTCTTTCAAATACAGTGAAAACTAGTTTTGATGTTGCTTTTTTGTTTCAAGCATGTTTGTGCGGGGAACAGCATTTAGCGCCGTTATCCTTAAATTCATATTATGCTAATAATGAATAACAAGAACGTGTAATTCACAGTTAGTATATTATTGAAATGCTAATGATTTATGAAACATCAGAGGTGGAATGTCATTTTTTACTGATTGGGTTGAGTTGGTATGTTTAAAGTATGCCCTATGCTACACTATAACGTGATGATGGGAAATGTCAAAGGTTTTACCTTGAACTAAGTAACGCCCTCCATACACTAGATAATGATAATAATACTTTTGTCAACATTATCATTATTATTATTATTATCATCATCATTATTATTATTATTATTATTATTATTATTATTATTATTATCATCATTATTACAATGATTATTATTATTGTTATTTTTATTATTATTATTATTATTATAATTATTGCAAGTACCATTTATTTATTTTTGATCAAATAAGCTTCATTACTTGTCGTAATACTGTAGAATGGCTAATTTTTCCGTGTGACAATTTTCCCTAATTTCTCATTTTTGGGTGTTTTTTTTTTCATTTTTAATTTTCCCGTTTTATGTAGACCTTTAATTTTAGTATACTGGAGAGTAAATATTAATGGGTACCTGCACGTGCAGGGCCTTAATTGCAGCAACGCACGTGGCGATGGGACTATAACCAGTCTAGAGACCAGTTCAGAAATAGATCAATTAACGGCGACGTAATCTGTGAAGTGGCCCATAGTCGCGCAGAAGTCACAGCATTATCAGTGGTCATCCAGTGCAATTAGCGATTGTTCCCCGCCACAACTTGGTAGATTGCAATGGGTGATGACTGCTACCACTCTGAGTAAACGCTGGTCAGACACTTGAGAGATAACTGGGCCAGTCTATTTGACTAAGGTCATAATTTTCTGTGTTTATTAAGTCCGGACATGAACTGTATAGATTTTCCCTGTGTTAATTATTCCCGTTTGATAGCATTCGAAAAAAACGGAAAATAAAACACACGAAAAAATTTGCCATTCTACAGTATTTAAACATACTGTATAACTGGTTAATTTGGCGTGGTCTTTAATTTGGCGTTTTTGGGCGAATGCCCATCAAAACCAAATTAAATATCGCATAAAAATATAGTTTTAGTGTCTTTTAGGGCCGCTGGGGAGCTACGGCTGGCAGCATAGTGTGAAGACGGTAACTTAATTCTAGGATAAGTACAGAGAGAACTAATGCATATTTCATTCCTGTTGCAGTTAATGAAGCGTAGTAATTAAGTAAAAAAAACAATAACATTACACTGAATTTAATTACCTGGATCTGGATTTTTAAGGCCTTATTTTGATTCTCAAGGTGCCCCACATTTTTTTGCAGCGCTTCGTTCTTCTTCTGATTTTCTTGGTTGTTCTTGATGTATTGCACCGTGGCCTGGAGAATGCTTCCCCTATCCCTGTACTGGTATCTACACAATATACAGGGAACAAAGTAGCGTGAGCGTTAGACAGTTATAACCATTACCAACAATAATGTAAGTCTTTTGTTATTGTTTATCATTTAAGAAGAATAAAAATTGAACAAAAAGCACACACATTAAGACTACTTACGGTATCTCATAAGGTTAACTTTCTGACTGCGTCCAGCCGATACAAGGTATATGTATTTGCTGAAAGCTCTTCTGAGGAGGAATACACTAGAAGGCAAACTCACCTTCATAATGATCTAGGTTCGAAATGAGCTTATACATGTATAAGACCTCCCCCTCTTCAGCATTCCTCAGTTATGGCTTACAGAGGCTGAGACAGCCATATGGGGCACCCATCTTGCCAAGGCTCATGTATATTTATGGCATTGCAACTGTCTCGAATATCGTACGACTTATCGTTTCAATTTTTAGATTAGACCAGTCGGAGACTGTGGCAGTCGTGCTATGTGTTTATGATATCCCATCAGTTTTAAAAAAACTTCATAGAACATGAAAAAGGAACTAATGATTTTCGGTGTTTTGAAATAGAGACTGGTATTTTACAACACAAATGACAAATCCCGTCATAACAATGCATGAAGAAACCAGCCTCATAAAGTACCCAGTATCAAGCAGTGCTCCAAACAAAACAAAAGAATAAATGACACAAATTGTTACACGAACGAACACCCAGTATCACCGAAATACATATTATAATTACTCACTCATCATTGCTCCCAGAAAGCAGATTCCCCAACTCCTTTATAGCAGTGTTTATCCTTAACCTCCTACGTTTTTCAACTAAAAAGAATAAAAATATGAGATAATTTCAATGAAACGGCTGCATGTTTGTATGTATGTATACATGTTGGTATGCTTGATAGGCATAGATGTGTGATAACGCAATTGTCAAACGTGAAATCCTAAATCTTGAGCAATGTTTGTGTGACATTAGCGTCTGGATGTCTCAGAACAAGCTGAAACTCAACAATGACAAGACTGAAATCATTCTATTCGGCTCTAAGAAACACCTAGCTGAACTGAACATTAAGTCACTCTTTGTAGCGGGGACTGATGTGTCCGTTGCATCTGAGCCTGTGCGGAATCTGGGAACTATGTTTGACTCTCAATTGATCATGGCACCCCATGTCAAAAGTGTTGTCAAAAAAATCTAGCTTTCACCTGAGAAATATTGGAAAAGCGAGACGTGTGTTAACAGAAGATGCCACAAAAACAGTTATGCAGTCACTGGTGATGTCTCGCTTGGATTACTGCAATGCTCTCCTAATCGGAATACAACAGGATTTGATTGCAAAGCTGCAGCGACTACAAAACAGTGCTGCAAGGATAGTATCGAGAACCAGGAAGTATGAACATATCACACCTGTTCTCATCAAGCTTCACTGGCTACCAATTAAATTCCGCATCCAATTTAAGGTCCTACTGCTGGTATACAATGCGCTAAACGGACCTGGGCCTAAGTACATCAAGGAGCTGCTCGTGCCTTATAAACCCAGAAGCCATCTACGATCAGAAGCAAAGGGCCTTCTGGATGAGCCTCGGACTAGACTCAAATTTGGAGATCGCGCTTTCTCCATTACTGCACCGAGATTATGGAATGCGCTTCCACAACACCTGAAGGATTCTACATCGTGTCAGGCCTTCAAGAAGTGTCTCAAAACACACCTTTTCAGGCTCGCCCATTGAGGCGTTGTTGACTATGACTCAAACTCTGACAATGTGCAGCGCTTTTGAACATTTTATGAATGGAAATGGCGCTATATAAATTCCAATTATTATTATTATTATTATTACGTATGTGTGTATGCATGCATGTACGTATGTACATGTGTGTATGCATGCATGTGTGTATGCATGCATGCATGCATGCGTGCATATATGTAGATAAATAGGATGTTCAAATAAATTGTTTACCCTTTTAAGATAACACATATCATATTGCTTATTTAATTCCTGAAAGGGTGTTTATGGAACCCCTAGAAAACAAAGTACCCCAATGGCACACATACACACTTACCATGTCTGTGGGCTTTGCGTCTCCTTTCTAGGGTCGAACATGGTTCTGAGGAAACTGCGTGATCCCCATCCGAAACAGCACTTCCATTCCCACCGAGGGAGTGAATATAAGTGTTTGTATATGACTCCCTGATGATGGGCGCTATTTCATGATAGTCAATATCTGGTGTGTTTTCCACACCATTAAGTGATGTCATTATATTATCAAATAATTCGTCCATTTCTATCTCAGAAGTGGTTCCAAGAGGCAGAGCACAGTACGTTGTCCCTGTGGCAATTGCATCAGAAATTTTCAATTCTTCCGGGCATTCCTTAAATAAAAAACGTTATAATGAGCGTCTTGAGAGAGAGAGAGAGAGAGAGAGAGAGAGAGAGAGAGAGAGAGAGATGAAAGAAAGTAACACAGTAACACAGTAACACAGAGTCCATACCAACCATAAGCAATATCATGTCATAGATGACAGATCGACAAAATAGCGGAAAAGCCATGATGACGGTCTGTGGCCTCATTGAGATAAGAGTGTGTTGTGATATGATGCAATAAAATGCTAATGGTAGGTACGACTACTGTTAGAAAATACGAAGAGGCCGATCAGCATGTATATGGAGAATAAGAATGACACACTTACTTAGTGTTTTTTTCAGTTTTCATTGAATGTAATTTGAATCTGTTACCCTGACAAACCTGACAATCTCGCTGACTGAACCCTCACATCCGCTACATAGGGTTGCAGTGATGAGGCCCTGGCGGAAAACAGGGCGCAGTCCATTAATCCTGTCTTTATATTAAATCGTAAATTCTTTTATTTCAAAATGCTATAATAGCTTTTGGGCACCTTTCCTTTTGACTTTCAGCGCGATACCTCTTACATGGTTGAACAACTTAATTCTACTCACCGATATACATTGCAATGTTTTGCTTTGGCTCTCACTTTTGGCAAATTCGGGGAACCTTTTTGCCACATCCTTCTTTTGCTGCTTCTCAACTAACGCACATCTTAGAAGCTGCTTTCCATCGTCGTCCATTGTTACTACTGGTACTACCTCCAGGTTTGGACGAGGTCTGAATGTAGAAAGCCTTGTCAAACACACATACATACATACATACATACATACATACTAGCATGAACATACGTACATATATATATATATATATATATATATATATATATATATATATATATATATATATATATATATATATATATATATATATATATATATACTACATATATATATATATATATATATATATATATATATATATATATATATATATATTTATATATATATATATATACATATATATATATGTACACACACACACACACACACATCATAAGTTATCCTCCTTGTAGAAAAGGGATACGGCCTGGTATCTGCCAGAGGCCGAGTGCGACACGGCTTGCTGAACACAGATACCAGGCCGTATCCCTTTTGTACTAGGAGGATAACGAATTTATCATTTAAAACATTTTTTTTATCTATTTATTCATTTATTAATTTTTTATTTATTTATTTATTACTTTTATTTTTTTCATTTTTATTTTTTTATTTGTTTATTTATTTAAAAAAAATATATATATTTTTTTTTTCTTCTATTTTATGATTTTAAAAAAAATCTGTTTTAAAATATATTTTTTGATAAAACATTTAAGGTGGGGTTTAAACACTTATTGGGATACTAACATTGACAATTAATGAAAAGCAATGTTAGCACCCCAATACAGTCCAGTAACCTGGATGAACGATGCACAGTGTATACCACTCTTAGATGAAAGTGATGCGTCTACTCACATTGCAAACAATTCCTCCAATAGGATCACCATGATGTTGTGCTGAAGGGTATGCAGTTTAAGAGGCAAATGAGCCACACAGGGTGCACTGTAGGAACTATGTACATGTAAGATAGGTGACGTCACGCCATATTAAGTTTGTTACTGTGCCTAACGTGTACTGTGAATACGTGCCACGACACATGTGATACACACGCTTTTTTAGAAAGCTGCACCATGTGAATCCAAGTGCATCCCACAAGGGCAATGTAATGCTGTCATTTGGAAACAGTTCACCTATATTTACCAATGCAGACACCTCACTGATTTCACTGGACTCGAAAGTCTGGGCTCTGTGTTGTAGTGCTATCGCGGGTGCTATCGTAGTTGTAGCCTACAACTTAATATGACATAAGTCAGGAGTCTTCTATGGAGATGCTTATTCATGTAGAGTTGAGAGCTGGACTCAAATTCAAGGGGAAAAGTACATTATAATGGACCCAAAGATGGGTCAGCAAATGTCTTCCTAGCCAATAGAAAAAGGGGTATTGGGATGATTAGTATTATTAGATATAAGTGCACCCAATCATATTTGATATGGGTTTGGACAGTGTCATTCCCACACTGACTGCGAACATTCAGCAGATCAACCCCAAACCCAAATTGTGATCTACATAGCATCCACTATGAGTAAACGCAAACAACCAAACACAATTATGAGTACCCCAAGGTCAACGAGATCCACTGAGAAAGGGGCTGCAATCGCAGACCCGGATAGTGCCCACAGTAGCGAAACAGACGACACTGACCCGGACACCCCCATGACATACAGCTTATTTAAGGAATTGATAAGAGAAATGAGGGATGACATTAACAACAACACAGATAGGAAAATGCAGACTATCACTCAGGACATTAGCGAAATAAAAACAGGGTTAGAGACCCATGGGGAAAGATTTGACGAAATGGAAAACAGAGTGAGTGACGCAGAAGACAGACTAGATAAGATAGAGGAAGTAGGGGGGGAAATAGACATCCTTCGAGAACAATGGGAAAAAGCAATTAAACAAGCAAACAAAGAAGCCTGTCTGGCCCGTAAAAATAATGTGATCATTAACGGCATGCCAGGGTCATCGAAAGAAACCAAAGATGTAAAAACCACCCTGAAAAAACTCTGCGTAGAAACTCTCAAACTTGGAGAAGAGTGGTTTAATAATGCAGACATCAAAGAGGTGTATAATTTTCCAGCCAAAAAGAAAACTGACCCTTGGCCCATATTTGTACGCTTTGGAAATTCAAGCTACAAAGATGACATGTTCCGAGCCGCACATAACCTTAAGGGCACAAATATAACCCTGAGGCATGACCTTGCTCCATGTTTGATAGAGGAGAGAAACGACCTTAACAAAACAGCGATCAGACTAAGAAAAGACCCATATAATCTTCTCACTAGAGTCAGGGAAACATCCTTTGAAGTCCGGCTGCTCGTGAGAAAGACAGTCGAAGAAGATTGGAAAGAATGGCACGAAAACGACTAGGGTAGAGTATTGGATCCAAGCGGGAGCCCGCTTAAAAACCCTTGATCTCTGCATCTGAGATGTAGAAAATCTGTACATAGTAGGGGGGAAGGGGGGTCTGGGGTTTTTAAATCTACTGTTTTTCTAACATTTAATGGACGGTACCAAGTTCACGCTGCCGTCACTAACAAAAATACACCAATACTTAGCTACATGAGTATCAAACAAACTATAACAGATTATACCAAATTAGATGCCAGACTCAATTATTAAAATAACAACCTTAAATGTCAGAGGACTAGCCGCCAAAGAAAAGAGAGTAGACTTATTTGCCAAGCTAAAAGAGGACAAAAACGACATAATCCTCCTACAGGACGTACACTGGGATCAGGAAACTTTAATAATGGCCAAAAACGAATGGGGCTGCAAACTTTTTAGTTCTACGTTCACCACCCAATCCAGAGGTACCGCAATTTTAATAAATAACACTTTCGAGTTTACCATTGGAGAAATAAAAAAAGATCAGGGAGGGAACTATACACTTGTAGAAATCAAAATCTCGAATGATATAAACATAGTGCTTGGGGCCATCTATGGACCCAACCAAGATAATCCTGACTTCTACAACGGATTAAATGACGAAATACGAAATTTTGGTAATCCCAATATAATCTTAGGAGGAGACTGGAACTCCACCCGAAATTTCAAACTTGACAACAAAAATTATGCAAAACACAACAACCCCAGGTCCTATACTGCAATAACTGAAATATGCCAACACCATAACTTAATAGATGCCTGGAGAGTAAATAACCCTAACAAAAAACAGTACACCTGGATCCAAGGCATCTCAAACAAGCAAGCTCGACTTGACTATTTCCTTATCACTGAAGAACTCCTATCAATAACAGGAGACCAAGCAATAGGATGCAAATATAGATCCGACCACGCCCCTGTTAGTATTAAAATCATATTAAGCGACCAGGAACGTGGGCCTGGTATATGGAAATTTAATAACAGTTTGCTCTTAGACGACGATTTCATAAAATTAATTAAAAAAGAAATAGCAAACTTTAAACTTATTTACGCCGCAACCCCTTACAACCCGGACTACATTAGGCCACTTTCACACAACTTTGACTTAATGATAGATCCTTCTCTCTTCTGGGAGACACTACTTGCAACCCTTAGAGGCACTATAATAAAATATTCTGGAAAAAAGAAGAGAAGTGCAAACAGAGATAAAAACCAATTGAACAAGAGAATAGAGACTCTCGATGCAAAAATAAATAGTGGGAACGGAAACTTAGATGATTTCAGACAACTAACGGAACTAAATTCAACCCTAATAAACCTAAGGAAAGTAGAACTAGAGGGGGCCTTAATACGATCCAGAGCCGAATGGCTAGACCACGGGGAGAAACCAAGCAAATATTTCCTAAATTTAGAGAACAAAAATAGAGTCAACAAAAACATAAGTGAAATTAAGACCAACGACAACACCATAATAAATGACCAACACAAAATTCTAGTTGAACTAAGAAACTTTTACCAAGACCTCTATAAAGAACGACAAGAAACAGAGACAACCGAATATAACCCTGACATAATACCAAACAGAATAACGGACGAAGACAGAGAAAAACTAGAAGCACCAATAACTAAAGCCGAATTGGATATAGCTCTCAAAAAGATGAAAAACAACAAATCACCAGGGCTGGACGGATACAGCCCTGAGTTTTTCAAAAAATTTTGGCCCCAACTAGGAGACTTCTTTCTCGCATCAATCAACAGTAACTTTGACAAAGACAAACTATCCCAATCACAGACCGACGGCGTCATAACATGCTTACCGAAATCTGGAAAAGAAAGAAATTTGATTAAAAATTGGCGCCCCATCTCCCTCCTAAACACGACCTACAAACTAATTTCACTATGCATCACTAACCGACTTAGACCTCTACTTAATAACATCATTAGCTCAGAACAGAAGGGATTTATTGAAGGCAGGTCAATTTCAGACTGTACCCGTCTGATGTGTGATATAATATTCGAAATTGAAAAACAAAATAAGGATGGTTTAATCCTCCTAGTTGATTTCGAGAAGGCGTTTGATAGCCTTTCCTGGAAATATATACACCAAATTCTACCAAAATACAATATAGGACCCAATTTTATTAAATGGATATCACTGTTTCAGAAAAATTCACAATCGAGGGTTATATTAAATGGACACCTGTCAGACCCTTTCAAACTCGAAAGAGGATGTCGTCAAGGCGACCCAATTTCGCCTTACATCTTTATTATGTGTACTGAATTTCTTGCACTAGCTTTTAAAAATGAACGACACTTTTCTGGTATCAAACTTTTTAATAAAGATCATAGACTAAGTCAGTATGCTGATGATACATCTATCTTCATGGCAGCCTCTGACAGAAACTTAAATACGAGTCTTCAAATACTAAAATGGTTTCACATTAAATCAGGTTTAAAAATCAACATCACAAAAACAAAGGTCATAAGAATTGGAAACATCAGAGAATCTGATAGACGATTCGGAAGGGAAAACAACCTAGACTGGGTGACTAAATTTACAGCGCTAGGCATTGAATACGATGTTCTCACAATGGAAAATATTACTAACGCGAATATATCTTTGAAATTAGATTCCATGAGACACATAGTCAATGCCTGGAGCTGTAGAAATATCACCCCAATCGGCAGGGTAGCCATCTTGAAAAGCCTAGTATTGTCCAAAATAACACATGTCCTTTTAGCATTACCATCTCCAGATAATGACACAATCAAACTACTTGATAACCTGAGTTACACTTTTATTTGGAAGAACAAAAGGCATGAGGTTAGTAAAAAAACTATCACAAAAGAGATAAAGGATGGTGGGCTGAAAATGCTTAACATCAAAGAGTTTGACGGTAGCTTAAAAATAACATGGCTAAGGAGGTTGCTAAACGACACTCCAGAATGGGAAGAATTCGCAAATCACTACAGAGTGAATCGACTGGTACTATCAGAAACAAATTATCACAATACGATCAAAAACAAAATCTCTAACCCATTCTGGAAGGACGTAGCAACTGCTTACCAAAACTGGTACGTCAGCTTTAAGGTGATTAGCCCTATACCCATCCCACAAATACCAATATGGGGAAACGAGACTCTTAATATTCCATTCAATGAACAAATGTTTAACAGTAAGATCCTATACATTCATGATCTATACAAAGAAACAGGAGAAAGACTGTCCCAAGTCGAAATTGAAAACATTCTTGGCTCTAGAATTTACTTTACTCTTTACCAAGCTATCCGTAGAGCGATTCCAAGAGACTGGGATAGAATTATGCAAACAAACAGGAAAAACTACAACATGTCAAAACCTTTGGTCATTGAATGGATTACTAAAGACAAGAAAGGTGGTACTAGGATAAGACAGGTATGGAATACATGTACAAATGACGATATTCCAATCAGTCAAACAAGATGGATCGAAAGGTGACAACGACGCCATAAATATAGACTGGGCCTTTTCCTATACCTTGCCCTTCAAATGTCGCCTAAATGCCAGAGTAAAATACTTTCAATACCAAGTGGTACATAGAACTCTCATAACGAATAAAAAACTATATCAATTTAATCTTCTAGACCACAATACCTGTGATAATTGTAATGAGATAGAAACCATAAGACATCTACTATTTGAATGTAACTCAGTTAAAAAACTTTGGCGCGACATAGGCAAATGGATAAAAGACAGAACTAATTCAAAAATTAACACTGATACTTTATTTATTCTACTAGGACACCCAAAAGACAAATACCTTGTAAATTATATAATTATTGTCGTAAAACACGAAATTTTCAAAGGAAAATGGAATAACCATATTCCAAATCTCATGGAAATCAAAAAAGTTCTTAAAAACTACATGAAAATAGAAATTTTCATAGGTTCAACCACAAACGGACTTGAAAAGGTAATGGGAAAATGGTCCTCAATATACAATGACCTGATGAATGTCTAGATATAACCAATTGTGAAACAACCTGTTACCATTACTGCATTTTAACATGAACTACGTTTGTAAAAAATATTGACAATACTATGTTATGGTGTAATAAAGTTATAAAAAAAAACATTCAGCAGATGGGGGTGTGATGTTACTTTAACATCTCCCACTGTTGGCTACGTAATATATACCCTCTAGGTGCTTAACACTGTGGAGAGCTTATGCTAATTCAATGGGTATCTAAAAGGTGGGTCTACTAGAGGATGTGTCATATGGACTTGGTGTTAATTAACATCAATAGGGTTACACATTTAGAATACGTCAAGTATAGATCCTGAGTAGTGTCATAGACAGAGAGTCTTAATTATTGGGGATATGTACGGTGGGAAAATCTTTAAATGTAAGTTGCCACTGTAATATCTGAGTTCACAAGGCATTTCCGAGTACGAATCATTTACACAGTGAGTTGAAATAAAATTGTATTCAATAATCAATGCCATATCATTGGCATACTAGTATTGAACACTTAGCATTCTCTGCCCACATACCTCATGCCTGTGTCTTCTCAGTGTTACATGGAGGATATCACTATGAAATACAAATTAATAGGTGGGGCTGGGTTACTTGATCTACAGATTCATTGTCTTGTAATGCTACCTGAAATGTTCTAATTTTGTTGTATTTTTGACTTGGAGCTATATGTAATCATTTGCTTAATCATAGAATAAGAGCAACTATATGTAAGTCCTAGCCTTTGGTATATATTAGGATCTTGATGATTATCAATATCCTTTTCATGGTCTAGTACCACATTCCAGTTACCAACTGAGATTAATGCTGCTTATCTGATGTTTTATACTAAGAAGACCTAAAGATATATATTTAAATACTGTAAAAATCAAATGCTAATGAGGATGTACCCTGGTTGAAAGGACTTCTCAATCAACTGTGACCAAGTGAAAGTCACACTTTTGTTAAACCACACGGATTTGCCTTTTTGGACATAATCACTTCAATTGAACTGAGTGCAATTACTGTTGTATTTTTTGAATACCTATTTTAGCCAGGGGATGTTCTAATGCAACATTTTTGCACAGATTTTCGGAGCACAAAATAATCCATACAGATACTCAAGAGTGGCGATGTATTGCAATGTAAAGTATATTCCATAAAGTATAAATCCATGTCTGTAGTATTTTCAAGCTTCTCAAGTGTCTCTCTTCTTCATATGGCTATTGGCAAAAGCGGACTCCAGACGCATGCCTTTCATTATGTGATTTATTTTAGATTATTTCACTTTTGCAGTTTTTCTTTTGGAAAAAAAGAGGTCTTCAATTCATTATTAATTTCTAATTTCATAAAAGGAGGAAAACGTCCCATTCGAGATACTTAGACATAATGTAGTTTAATCATCTGCAAGCCCAATCACGCAGGGTATGGCCATGAGTTAAGTTTTAAGCCATCGGCTATCATGAGGGTCAGGGAGAATGTAACATACAACAAGAGGTTCGATGGAAGATATGATTTCAGTTTATTTTACACACAAAAAATGAATAACATATTTATCATATATAAAATGGATGGTGTGAATATAATGTAAAGAGGAAGGGTAATTCAAGTTTAGGAAACAACTCACCCCTCACCTGGGCTCGTTGATTAACTCGGATATTCATTATACAAATATACAATGCCAGTGTGGGTATCATGATGGAATGTCTCCCCGAGGGAAGATGGTTTTCCCCGAGGGCGGATACCCACACTGGCATGGTATAATTGATTAATTATACCGAACAAACCCCATTTTGGTGAAATATCAATAAAAAACAATGTTTATAATGTCAAGGTCACAGATGACTGGTGATTCACACATTCCCCGCTAGGCGTCACTAGTGACAACGGTGGATATGAAGCCCATCAGTGGACATGATGGAATGGGCAACCTTTGTAAGCCAATCACGGCTTACGATCTTCAAGTGAGGTATAATAATATTCTTTGTTGTTTCTCTATAACGTGATTGCCATGTATTCTGCAGCACCCTTCCCATGTATCCTGGTAATTCTATACTACCACGCAGGCTAGGGTAAGTCAACTCAATAGGACTCTACTGGCGACTCTCCTTCAATTAACTTTGAAAAAAGTAAATCTTTTCAAAGATAGTATTGAATAGCTAACAATATACCTTTCAGGCACGCAGGCTCCAGTCTCAATCACCAAGTTGGATCTCAGTTGAACTGATAACGGTTCAGTGCAGGTGCAAAGGAGGGGAGGCCTTACTATGTTTTATCAGTCCCATCGCTACCGAAGAAAATCCGTCTTAATCGTTCTTATGCCATGAAGAAAGGTGATGTAGCATATAAAAACGTATATAGAGTATAACCTATGATTGTGGATACCCTGAAGATGTGAACACTTAATGTGAACACGATTTCCAGGTTGCATGTGTTTCTCTTGCAATATAAGAGAAAGACCCCTAATGTGATAGCTTTTGCCCTGGAACCAAGGTGTACACATCTTCAAGGTTTCACTGTATATATATATATATATATATATATGTATATATATATATATATATATATATATATATATATATATATATATATATATATATATATATATTCATATATATATATATATATATATATATATATATATATATATATATATATATATATATATATATATATATATATATATATTGTATATGTATACATGTAGATAGATAGATAGATATAGATAGGTACATATATAAATATATATATATATATATATATATATATATATATATATATATATATAAATATATATATATATATATATATATATATATATATAGAGAGAGAGAGAGAGAGAGAGAGAGAGAGAGAGAGAGAGAGAGAGAGAGAGAGAGAGAGAGAGAGAGAGAGAGAGAGAGAGAGAGAGAGATAAACGAATGCATACGTGCGTACATGCACACATCATCTGGCTACCTTCCAAGCTTTCCTACTGCCCCTATTGAGGAGTCCCAGGCGCTTGATCGGTTTTTACGTCTGGTCAGAAAGAGCTGTAGCGCAAACGATTGCAATCTTTATCTAATGCATTGGCCTATCGTAGTGTGCATCAACGGCGTATTTTCAAGCGGCATTAATAAAGGCAACTCCTCTAAGGTACTCCCTAACTCTTTCATCACTGCATATTTTGATGATAGCTTTCTGAAAAAGGCATCCTTTCATATCTAGGAACTTGACTCTTTATGGCAAAGTAACAATTATTAAATATCTTTTAATATCTAAAGTCACCCACATGCTGCAGTCTCTTCGAAGCCCCAATGTTCTTTGCATTAAAGACATTAATAACAACTTCTTATGGTGTGGTAAAACTCCAAAATTGAGTAAGGAAATTTGTGAGGGAGAAGTCTATCATGGTGGTGTAAAACAACAATGTTACCCTCTTTGATAAAACCCTAAAGTTAAGATGGTTAAGAAGATTTCCCCGATCAAATAGCAAGTGGACTGTCTTTCCTAAAGAATCTGAACCGAAGGGTTCATTTGCCTTAATATCTGACTATTTAGAGCGTATAACAGAAGCCACCTCAAACAGTTTTTATTCTATTATGGGAAACCAATGCAGTTCTTGATAAAGAGGTGGTTAAGAACGCTCCCTTTTGACTAAACAGCACGCTTCAGATCCCAACAAAAAGAGATTGGCAAGAAAAGGGTATTAGTTCTATTGCTATTTCTTTTAGATCCCATAAGAAACACAATTTATATGGAGGAATTTACCAATTTTTATGGGGTAAAAACTAACTCTTTAGAATATAAAAATATATGTTCTAAAATGATGAAATTCTTAGAATGGAAAGGAATGCCCTCTTCTAATAAACCTCTAACGAAAAATACTATGCTAAATTTCCTTCTCAACTTAGGTGAAAACAGATGTTCAAATCTTTATATAAAATGGAAAGGAATGCCCACATATAATGAACCTCTACCGAAAAATAGTATGTTAAATTTCTCTCTCAACACAAAGAAAATGTTCAAAACTTTATGTAATAATGAAGGACTCCTTTGAAAAAATGATTTAAAGGAGCCCAGTATTTGTCGTCTATGATAAAAAGAGGATTCTATTGAACATATACTTGAACATGTGATTGCAAAGTAAGCAAAGAAATATGGAATGATGCCAATAGTTGGATAATAGAACTCGGTATGGACAACTACGATCTATCCAACAACACCAAAACTCTTATTGGAGACTTATGAAATGCTATCGCAATCAGCATCATGATTCTCCTTTCAAAAAAACACCCATATAACAAGAATCAAGAATGATATCATCAAAAATGATCATTTTCATATTTTCAAGAGAAATACTGGTACTATGTAAGAGGAAGGAAAAGACACTTGATTTTGTACGAAAAGTGCAGTCAATAAAGCATAGTATACTATACTTTAAAAAATATTATGTCCTGATCTCAAATATTTATGAAAAGAAATAGTAATATATTTTACATCTATCATTGTGTTTTATGACAATGGGATACATATTATCTATTACTAGTATGTGTTAATGTGCACTGTACTTCATCTACTTCCCTAATAATATTGTACCATTGTATTTGTTGACATGCTGAAAAATGAATAAAGAATATTTAAAAGTAAAAAGAATCTTTTCAAAACTTTCTTGAAGGAGAAATTTTCACCGCACAATTTTCTGAGGATGTTGATTGTTTAATTTCAATGCAATTCAAGACGCATTGAAAACCCTAGCTTCTCAAGGTTACTTCTGGACATGGATGACTTAAAGCATAGAAGTTGGCTTAAAATAATCACACGTCTATCTTGAGCTTGAGTGATAAGATTCTAGTATTGGCGAGAAATATCCGTGATGATATGAATGTTCGGAAGCCTTGTTTCTTTTACATATTGGATAGAACCAGTATATATTCTTGAAAGGCTCAATAGATCATGGAGGTTTCCTAGTTGTAGAAACGAGTGATCAGATATTGCACTCTATGTGACATACGAGAATGACTATTAGTCTACGGACCGGGGGCAGTGTTCATGAGATGAACCCTATATATCTATACATACACATGAAGTTGGCTCTCCCACTATTAAAAGATCAGGGTAGACTTTTTATAAGCCGGCAGTACGTGAGAAACATGGAGTTCAACATCGTCATCCAGACCGGGAAACTGTGGTTAGATTTTGGAGTAGGGAAACAAAAATGAATCTGACTTTTGTAATTAAAATAACAGTGGTTCGCCACTCTAAATGTGTGTTAGGTATAATCTAAATAGCACTGTCATTGTATCATACTTTAAATTGGTAACTAGGTCATGAAAATGAAGTCAAACCTGGAATATTTTGATTTTTATATATCTTCAGCTTTCCTTTGATGAATATTTCGTATCAGTAATTTTCTGTGTGAGTCTGTCCCTAAAATGGCTCCTCTGCTACTTTACTATGTGCGCTTGGCTATGAGGGCAATCCGTAAAAGCGGTTTGTATGGCTCATGTGATTCGGTTTGTCTGGAATTTCGTTTTTCGTCACATTTATGCCAATAGTGGCTAATTCGTGACCAGCCAGTTGTAATTAGTGGAGGAAACCGGAGTACCCGGCGAAAACCACTACCTAACCCAAAGTCACTGGCAACTTTCTCACATGCCCATGCCGGCATTCGAACTCATGCAGTGGTGAGAGACAGCGTGCAGTCAGTGGCGACGCCTTAGACCACACGGCCGTCAGGGCAGGCCCCATGTGATTCGGTCAACTGCGACAGATATTGCTGCATAGGTCAATATTTAGTCTAATAATCCAATCTATAATTTTTGGCGACGCATTCTTTTCAGAAAATTCCCTTCAAAGTCTCTTATTTCTGTTTTAAAATTATCTTTAATTAATTATAATTAATTACCATATCATTTTTCCTAAGCCTGTTTCCATGTGACATACTATAAATTAGGATATCTGGGGAGCTACTCTGTCTCTAGGCAGAACGGGCCTGTCACACGCTTCCACAGTCATTCTAAAACCAAAGTCGTACAACGCCTCATGATGTCTGCATTGCTGAATCAAATAGATCAAGCATTGACATGAAATAGCAATCACCTCAAGCATGATCGATGATCATCAGAAATCACAATCAGATCATCCACATGTGAACTTAACTCTTACTGGTGCGTACACACAATAATTTTGGTAGTGCATGTATTTATGGTAATAATTCATGGTAGTGCGTCATAGAAAAAACTCTATTAATGGCGTGTTTTTAGCATCATTTCAGAAAATGATGTTTACTATCTGAGCTCTTCCGAATCTCAGCTTTGAGAAATTATTGTTTCCCTACTGCATTTAACACATTTTGGTCAATTATCAGTTCCTGCTAGCTAATACCCATAGGCACCAGGTGGCTGCATCAAACTTTCTAATGTGACCTGAAGAATGAAACAAACTATACTGAAAACCTGACTTAAGCGCATAGATAAGCATACCTATATACCCCACTTTTCAAGTTATAAAGGTTTGTTTAGCCACTGGTGCAGTTAAGATATTCAACAACAAACTATTAAGTTTCAATCCTTGGCTTTCGTACTGGAGAGCTGCCAGGCAATGAAGGAATCTCCAAAATATTCTGTTCATTTTGTGTAATTGCCACAACAACTTTGTGCTGTCTTCCATTCATTCAATTCAAAACTGAAAAACATTCTAAAAGCAGTTAGGCAGTCAGGATTGAGCCAAAAATGCCATAACGCTCGAGTAAATGCAAATACACCATTTGATATTTTTCACTTTTCAAAGTACACAAGCGTGTAATCGTATTTTAATAACTACAGCTTATGTAATACAACCGCTTGCGTAATAAGAAATTGACTGCTTATGTAATATTCAATCGCTTGCGTAATAAGAAATTAACCCCTTGTGTTACACAACCGCTTGCGTAATAAAAAATTAACCGCTTACGTAACACCAACTGCTTATGTAATAAACGAAATCTGCTTATGTAATAATAAACCAATTTTGAAAGAAAATACTTATGTTATGGGCCTGCAGCTTGTAAATAATGTGCCTGTACTCTGTATTAGTTTTTTGGTGACTTTCTCTCTTTTTGCAGTTCAGAATTGTTGTTTTGTGTTCCTTAATTACTTCTGCGATTTTGGTTTTGATTACTTTAGGGACAAGGTCAAAGGTTGTGGTCATTGTGAAAATCTGATCCATGATTTCTCCACAGCCATTTGGCTAATACTGACAGACTAAGTTACTTCAGATTCCTCTGTATTAGATTTTGGCGACCTTCGGGTTACGGTCAAGATCATAGAGGAAATATTGTATCAGTAATTATCCTGCAACCCTTTGGCCAAAGTCGTTCATATTGACAGGGATTGTTGCTTGGGATGTCCTCTTCAGCTTGGGGTGACCTTGGGGTAACTATAAAGGTCAAAGGTGAAGGACGTAAAGTAAATCTTATAACACAATTTCTCCGAAATGTTGGGCAAATATTGTTCATATTGATAGGGATGTTTTGTTTGGATGTCCTCTTTATCTGATTAGATTTTGGTGACCTAGGGGGCAAAGTCAAAATGTGGAAACACTTGTCTTCCTTTGAATACCGCTGTTTTAGTTTATCTGTAATATTAGCATCAATATTTATTTATTTTATTTGAAAACTTTATTAATTTTTTCAGTCAATTGATAATTTGCTTTTTTGTCATTTAGTGAGGAATTTCAAAATCTCTTATTTCATCTTTTTCTTTTTTAATAAGTTAATGTGATCAGCGGCAAACTCCTGGGTAAATCCACTTTAACTGTTAAGTAGCACTTTTTTAATCTATCCTTTTGAATTGCCAAAAAATGAACACAGAATATTCACAGATGTCAATATTTCATAATAGTATGAACCAGCCCATTGCCCACAATCTTTGCGTAGTGGGTGCTGAAATCGACCCAAATAAGTGATGTAATAGAAGAATATTTCATAAACCTTTTACTCCCTGAGTATTCCCGTCATTTCACCAGATATCAATACACAGCACATCTTTTGAAAAAGATCTCTTAAAATGAAAGTTACAAAAAATGGTAGTCATCATGCATTATTCTGTTTTGTGCAAGGGGGACTGATTTCATCCCAACGATACATTTTACTAATTGGTCCATTTTAGCACCCTCTGAAATCATTTTTCTTTTGGTACAGTAAAACTGTAGAATGTAAATGCATGGATATCTTTTTTTACAGGTTTTGAACTTTAAACAGTGGAGCTAATCAGGAAACAAGGTGAAAATATCAATAACAAGGCAAATGAAAGTTACCTAAAGAAAACTTTATTAAATATTAGGTACAAATTTTTTACCACATACCATTTTGCCTGCATCAAGATTATATCCATGTTCACCACTTCTGTAGTATGAAAATATTTCAAAAACATTTGAAAACACCAATTGCGAAAATGAAAGCATGAAGCAGGCAGACTTGTACAGCTGAGATATGTAAGAGCTGAACGATATCGGACATGTACAAGTATGAGGCACATATTGTTGCATTCACAAATGTATGATTGAGCTGTTGTGAGTGGCAGAGAAAAAGAGTCCAACATTATTTTCTGTAAAGTGGTTCGCATCGACTTGTTTGAATTTCACCACACATAAATGTATAGTAAACAGAATGTTAAACCCTATTCATGAGCAGAGTCCAGCATGTTTGAAATGTCCAAATATGCACATTTTTGCACACGTAGAGTGTGCATCACTGTATGACAATGCTCAAATTCGTCGTCTTTACTGTGTAGACTCTTGGGTGACTCAAGTCACGCATGAAATAACATGGACAAATGCACTGATTATGAACAGACTGATACAAAATCATGCAGTTGAAAACGGCAGGTCCTTTATTTGTGCATTGCGCACCCATAACAAAACTTTTTTTTAAATTTTAGTGCATTCAACCATACTGTTGTGCACTTGGTTTTTATTCAAACAACATTTAATAACAGTCACAAATATAATATGTACAAGACATCACACATGCAATATAACATTCTATTTGTGTATTGATAACACTTGTAAAAGAAGAAAAAATAAAGTCAATGATGAAATATACAACTTTTTTTTTACTTTTCCATCTTGCCCCAAATTGGAGCCCAGAATCCACGAAAAAATCTCAATTTTCCTGTGTTTTCTGCAGTGAATTTCTCCGTTTTAAATTGAGATTTTAACATTGCCAGAACCTGACTCAAAGTCGGAGGCTTTGATAATTCTCTGTTTTTAAAAATGGCGATTTTTGTGGTCAGCAGGATTCTATTGACGACTGGGTCCATTTTTGGATCCCCAAGAATAATTTGCGAATCTCTAAAATATTCAAAATTAAATCCTTGTGGGTTGAGCCAGTCAATAATTTCCTGCCAGACACCTGTTGTTAAATCGCATTCACAAAACAGATGTAAAATTGTTTCCTCTTCAACATTGCAAAAACTACAATTTGGTGATTCAAAAATTTTATACAAATGAAGTTTAGAATTTGTTGCCAATATTCGATGCAAGATCTTATACTGGAACATTTGCATCCATGTATCACGATTACAAGTTTTTGGGAGAACAAAAATTTTGTTCCAAAAGATTTCGTCGTCAGGTGTCAATAGCTCATTTTTCCATTTACACACGGGAGAGAGAGGTGTTAATTTTTTTGAGGTAAATTGTTTTTTAACCATCTGGTTACATTTATTGTCTCCCAAAATAGTCAAAATGTGCTGCTGACACCTGGGACCAAAATCATCATCGGATCTCTCAATCAATATTTTCAATTCAGGGGGAATTGCTCTGGTCAAGCGCATATAGTCAATAAAATTAATATTAACATTAAAACATTCATACAGACCGATTCTCGATATCATTTCCCCATCTGTATCAAAAATATCTCCCATCCATCTTATCCCCTTATCGTCCCATTTTTTAATAAATGGCAAGTTAATGTCTGGATTGAACCAGATTGGAATATTTCTTGGATTGTTAACTATATTGTCAGAATCAAAAATCAGTTCAAAATGGATAAGCGCCTTGGTCATTGAAACCCAAAAAGGGTTTCTGATATTTCTCATAATTGTTGATAAATAATTTTTGCCATACCTACATACTTTATCAATGCCATATCTTTCTGGAATGACTTTCCAGACATCACTACTATTAAGCATCCTTTTTAACCATTTAACTTTTAAAGCTTTTTCAAAATTTTCTATGTTGACCATTCTTAAACCTCCATCCTTATAGTCAAGTTCTAGAGTTGTTTTTTTTATTTTGGGGGGCTTCCCCTTCCAGAGAAAACGGAAAAATTTCTTATTAAGTTCTCTGACAAACTCTTTTGGTGGTGAGGGTAGAGAAATAAAAAAGTGGACAAGTTTTGAAAGTGCCAAACTTTTAAGGATCAAAATTCTGCCCACTAGAGTAGTATTTCTACGGCTCCAGCTGAGCAGAATTTTGTCCATCTCTGCCAGTTTCTCTTCACAATTATGTTGCAATATACCTTGTAAATCCCTTACATTGTATGTAACACCTAGGGCCACGAATTCGTGTACCCAATCAAGATCGATTTCGTGACAGATAGTATCTTCTGAAAATCTATTACTCCCTACCCAGACTGCTTTGGTTTTCGACATGTTTATTTTTAGGCCTGATGCTTCCTCATATATTTTAAGAATTAAGATGGCCTTCCTTAGGGCACTCTTTGTCCCATTTAAAAACAAAGACGTGTCGTCTGCAAATTGGGTCATTTTTTCTTCATGGCCTTTAATATTGTATCCGACTATGTCTGGAGAATTTAAAATGGCCTGGCTCAAGAATTCCGCACAGAGGACAAAGATGTAGGGGGATATGGGGTCCCCCTGTCTGCATCCCCTCTGCAGAACAAATGAGTCAGACATCCAGCCACTCTGAGATACTCTAGATGCCGAATTCAATTGCATCATTGATACCCATTCTATTATAGTTTGTGGGAAATCAAATTCCCTGAGTGCAAGGTGGATGAAGTCCCAGGCTATCGTGTCGAAAGCTTTCTGGAAATCAATTAATAAAAGTAGCCCTGGGACTTCACACTCCTCACACTCGTACAAATAGTCAAATATTTCCCTTGTACAGTCCGCTATATTTCTGCCCTGGATGAACCCTTTCTGTTGTGTTTTAATGATTGTGGGGAGAATAGGTTTTATCCTATTCGCAATACAAGTGGATGCTAATTTGTAGGAGGAGTTTAGTAGTGAAATCGGCCTCCAGTTTTTAAGGAGTTTTCTGTCTTTGTCACCCTTGGGAATGCATGTGATTACTCCCTGTGACTGGGAGGCCGAGAAAGATTTATGTTCAAAGTTTTCGTTAAGTGCTCTCAACAAGAAGGGGCCAAGTTTATCCCAAAAGTGTTTATAAAACTCGACCGGATACCCATCCGGACCTGGACTCTTGTTATTTTTGGAATTATTTAAAGCCCTCGTTAGTTCATCCATAGTTAATTCCCCCTCTAAAGTCTCTTTTAATTGTTCCGGTATCTTCTTTAACCCTGATATGTCTAGTCTCTCCATGGTTTTCTCCAAAGGAATTGTTCTGGGTTGACGAGTATATAAAGTTTGATAAAAGTCTTTAATATAACCTAGAATTTCTTCTTGGTCTGAAATGCGTGATTTATCTTCCCTTACAAGTTCTTTTATTGTCTTGTTTACAAAGTTCGACTTTTCTTGTTGCAAGAAGAATTTAGTCGATTTTTCACCTTGTTCTACCCATTGTGCCTTTGCTCTTAGTTTAATACCTTCTATTTTGGGTTCTCTAATGGATTGAAGCTTCTTATTGGCATCGTTCAATTCTTCTTGAGCCATGGGATTTTCCCGGTTGCTGTTACAATATTGCTCGAGACGTTTAATTTTTTCCAGGAGAACCGCTTCCTTTTTGCATCGATTACGTTTTTCTGATGCTGCGAATTTGATTACAACTCCCCTGATTTGGGTCAATAAAGTTTCCCAGAATAGTGAATCTCCTATCATCAACTGGACATCACTATTGGGGCATGAGTCTATATAATCTGGGCTGTACGGGGTTGCAGCGTAAGTTGATTTTGCCAATACAATTTCACTTTGTATTTTTTTAACCAGATCCTTATTATTCAGCAGTGAAATGTTCAATTTCCAAAAGCCCGGGCCGATTTTGTGTTCAGCAGTGTTCAACTTTAAAGTCACGGGGCTATGGTCCGATCTATATTTATTCTGGATTGAACAATCCATTGTGATATTTGCAATTGCTTGAGAAGTTAAAAAGTAATCTAATCTTGCTCTTTTTACAGGGTTTTGCGTTCCCCAAGTGAATTTAAAAGTATCATGGTTTACGCTGCGCCATACATCTGTAAGTTCTAGAAACTCCATTCCCCGTGATATCTCGTCCCTTGCGTTTGGATTGTTTCTACGTACGTAGTTGTAAGTGTCCAAGCGGTAATCTCTTACCGTATTCCAGTCACCACAGACAATAATTTCCAAATTGCCAAGGGAAGAGATTTTATCCCAAATTTCTCTAAAAAAGCTAGGAGAATCACTATTTGGTCCATAAAGAGAAACCAAGGTCAATCGGGGGAGTCCTTCAATAGAGATGTCCAACAGGATGTAGTTACCGTCTTCATCACAAATTGCATTGTTCACTTTGTATTCTAGATCCCTACTAATTAGAATAGCAACACCCCTTGCCATGGTTGTTTTGGCAGATAGATAAACATTTCCTCCCCATTCCCTTCGCAGTTTGGGCCTATCTCTTTTATTCAAGTGAACGTCCTGTAGGCAAGCTATGTGAGTTTTATCCTTCCTAATTCTGTCTAAGACATCAAGCCTTTTCTTAGTGTCTGCCAACCCTCTACAATTACGCGTTTCAATGGTAACCATCAAAAAGTTGGTATCGGTCTACTTGTATGGTCACAACACTATCCGTCACCAAACCGCTCCTAAGTTGACACTCTCTTCCATAATCTGAATTCAGTACCCTTCTCTCCACCACACCATCTTCTAGATAATCATATTCAATACCGTGTAGAATGTACATAAACACAAAACATAAAACAAGAACAATAACATATAAGAACCAACTTATCAAACTGATATTGAGCAAGGAAAAACGTTGTTCATAATTGTTAATTGATAGGTTAGTGTTTTTTCTATTTTTTTGATGTTTGGCCTCGCACATTCGGGTGCGACATAGCGTTATGCTCCTCGACGCTTTAAATAGTCAAGAGAGTATCCCCCCCCCCCTTTTATCACTTATTAGCCTCTCATTGGCACGATTTCATATTCACACAGGGTCTAGCCCACAGGAGCCCAATTGTCTCCATCATTTTTCTTTATTACCAACCATAAAGAAATTCCCTTTTCCTTTATTTTAGTGTGCTTAGCTTCGCCATTTTTCTTCAAGTTATATGCCTTACTGGCCAGCTTGGCCCGTTCGACTCTCATTGATTTTGGCAAGTCTGTCCTGATCGAGAGCTTCGTGTTTTTCAGGTTGTACCCTGCTCTGAGGCATTTATCTTTGTCCTCTGGCCCATAACAAAACTTATTTTCTTTCAATATTTGGTTTATTATTACATAAGCAGATTTTGTTTATTACATAAGCAGTTGGTGCTACATAAGCGGTTAATTTTTATTACGCAAGCGGTTGTGTAACACAAGCGGTTACATTTTTATTACGCAAGCGGGTGTTATTACATAAGCAGTTGATTTTTTATTACGCAATCGGTTGAATATTACATAAGCCGTGATTATTACATAAGCAGTTGTTACACACGTTCTCTATACACATCATATCATATATACTCATATTAAGTACAAATTCACATATAGAACAATCAACACAAGAATAGATAATACAAATATAAATATGAAATAATCAACACAAGACGAACGAACTGGGTGTGGCCATTATCTTGTTTCAGACTGCTACAATTATAGACAAACAGTTGGTCAGATTGACATCTAGTATGGGAGTGACCACAACATTTTTCCATCACATAACCTAGAGTACAAACGTAACTTGATCTTCTGGTTTGGTAAAGTCGACTTTCCAGTGTGAGCAATTAGAATAGTTCAATCGTACATGTTACATCTCCCTCTCTCCAGTGGATAACTTCATATTCCATTTCTTTTATTAGAATATTTTCGATCTCCCTCTGGAGGTAATCATAATTGAATAAGCTTATTTTATGTAAGAGCTGCTCTGTACTCCACCTACCCACGTTTAAAGCTCTAAGTTTAGTGGTAGTCAAGCCTCTTTTTGTATTAGTTTTCCTGTCTCTAGTTCTCCATTTTGTTATCCCTGTGTGTGTGTCAGTCCTCAGGTTCATGATAATTCTTTTTGTTATATTTGCATTTCTGTTTCACCCATTATAGCATGTATATAATGTTTTGTATATCATATGCAGTCAATAAAAATACACTACAATACAATGGGAGGATTATTTCAAAATGATTGCTTATTAGATTAAACATGAAAAATTGCCTCAAATTATTTCATGTTACTTTTAAACTAATTACTGCATTTGGAGTCCTGAATTGACATTTATCAGTGATTTCAATTTCACATCTTCTTCCTCAGTGCATTTCAAGAGTTCTTATCATACATGCTGAAGTCTCGCCTTGTACTGTATTCACACTTGATTACCAAAGATCTATAAGTCAGAGGTTTCTAGCACATGACTTAGATACAAAGAGACCAGCCTTATTCTTTTACATAATCTCCAAAGCGTGATGAAGGTCTTGACACTCAACAAGTAGACTCTGATGGCAGCAACACCTTAGGTGAAATTGGTTTATCTGGGATTACTGGCATTGGCACATGTTCACTCACTGGCCTGGTTGAATGGAATGGACTCTCATTTTGCAGTGACAGGGGAATATCTAATAAAGGTCGAGTACACATCTTAGGGACATGATTGATAATCTAGGATCATGGCTAAATGTCTGATTTGAAAACAGCAGCAGTTTCCATGCTTTCTCATTCCTCAATTGCATCACATCTCCAGGTTTCGGGGAGGGAAGGTATCTTGCTCCTTGAATGTACTTCTGCAGTTTGTCTTTGACATGAAGCAGCTGCTCTCTTGCTCTGATCACTCATGGTTTCAACTTCTCATTTAAGGTAGAAAACTTGGTGCACAAGACTTGACTAGGAGTTAAGAGAGGGGGTTTTCTATCTGGATATTTCTTAGAAGACACATGTAACACATGGTCATTATTTCATATTCCCTTAACTGTAAGTAATGATACGTACACACAGTATTAAACATATCAGACCAAACAAAGTATGCAACATACACATAAAACAATTTTCCAAGTCATATAAGGCTGATATTGTATTTCATACCTGCGACACCACCTGTCTCACAATACCGTTTAACTTGCCTCAAGCTTTTGATGTCTCCATTGTCCACGTCATATGGCCTACTCCTTTCCAATATGCAATATAGTTGGTCTTGGCAATCGGACTGGTGTAAGCACCCAGTGAGTGCTTATAGAGTTTTCATAGTTGAGCAGCAGGTAAAAGACTAGGGTTTTGATTAGCTTTCAACAGTTAAGGTCCCTTTGTGAAGAGATATAAATTTGGAACTGGGAAGCGATTCCCTTCTCTTTCTGAATAGTCTCAATCTTAGTTGCGAAGGCACCTTTGACATCCCAACAAATACTGCACGTCAGTAAATGACCATGCCAACCCTCTAATGAGTATCTAGTGGGGAATCAAACCCACTGCTTCTCGGAAGTAGGCCACAGCGGAGTGTGGATTATTATACATTTTTGTTTTGGTTAAGAATTGGCTTTGGATTGAAAAATTGACATTTTAAATTGTTACAATTATAGTTTGAACTTTCCATACGGTTATTTACTAGGACATCCATCGTTGCAGAACGTTAGACCATGAACACATTATAATATTAGGATGTGATCAAAAGATGAACGTTTTCTGCCAGCATAGGCATTCTCATATTTGCCACTGTCATAGAGTGCAATATATGATTACTCTTTTAAGTGTATGGTGCGCTCAATGTCGTTCCTTCAAATAGGAAACATATATAATCTAGTATGAGCATGAGGCAAATAATTCCAATCTTCATGAAAATGCTGATATTTCCTCTTCTTGGTCAGGGTGCTTGCGTCAAAACAAGTGTATTGAGCTTGTCTCCGTACCTTGATATTATAACCGATATTTTGGCCACTGCTAGGATCTTATCACCCAAGCGCAAGATTGACGCGTGACCTTTTAGCCAACTTCTATGCTTTGAGTCAATGTTGCTCAGAGGTAACCTTGAAAAGCTTTGGTCGCAATGCTTCTTGAATACTATTGGAACAGAACTGGACAAATCCTAAGAAAATTTTCCAATGGAAATTGCCGTTAAGACAGCTCTGGAAAGGTACTTTCTCTAGAAAGCCATCCTCAAATATATGCAGTGATGAAAGGGGTTAAGGAGTACCTGGAGTTGCTTGAAAAAAAAACAATTTAAAAAACGAAAAAGAGGTAAATATGCATTAACCGCATGATAGGCTTTCCGCTAAGACTGTGTTTAATATAGATTTCGGCATTCTGCTCTAGGGTGCATGTCAATTTCATGCAAAGAACAGTTCAAAAGCCTCTGACCCCTTTATCATGGCAATGTCACACTCGAATGAATATGTGCGCCTGTGGTAAAACACGTAGAGAACTATGCGCACTTGTTCGTGCGAGATAATCGAGCCTCAGCCTGGCTAGCCAATTAGATGACCGACCACATTGTTTAAAAAGTAGGCATTTGGCTGTGAGCCATCGCCGCTATGAAATGCATACTCATGCGCCCCAGGTTGAGGTCACCACTGCCCGAGTACAATTCCAGTTGGTGCATGAGAAACTGCCAGGGAGTTTGGGTATGGCTAAGGTTTTCACTGATACTCCCCAACAAAACACAAAATGCTCACACTCTATCTTTTATATGGCAGAAAAGTGACGATAAACGAAATTCTGTATTGCAAATTCTTACTAATTGTACCCTTTAATACCGCGACGGGGACCTCCATAATTTGAAGGGGTGTGTTCGTAAAACATTTGTACCGTTTTTTCAGACGTTTATTATGACAGGCATAGTGCCAGGTGCCTAATATTTAATTAGGTACGACCTTTTCGCACAACACATATGTTTGCCAGTTTAAAAACGTTTGATGAAGGGAGATATAGTGATCTCTCACGCGACAATGTACGCCATCTTTTGTGCGTATCGTGTTACTATGTGTAGTTACAAAGCGATCATAGCGTCTCTAAGTACCAGACTACTTTTCTCTCGTGTTCACGTATGCCATCTATTTGGCCACGAATATCGATTTATTCATTTAAGATTGGGCGTATCGTGTAACTAGGTTTAGTCACAAAAAGCAATCAAAGCGTAGAGAAGTACCATGACGACTTTTCTAACGTGTTCACGGATGCCATATTTTAATTGGGCGCATCGTGTTTCAAGTTACACAACAATATCATTGCGAAGATATGAACCACACTGATTCTGGCGTGTCCACGTACGCCATCGATTGGACGCATCGTGTTTCAAGTTACAGAACGATATCATTGCGAAGCCCGTTGTGTAGATATGAACCACATTGATTATTGCGTGTCCACGTACGCCATCTATTGGACACATGGTGTTTCAAGTTACACAACAATATCATTGCGAATATATGAACCAAACTGATTCTGGCGTGTCCACGTACGCCATCTATTTGGACGCATCGTGTTTCAAGTTACAGAACAATATCATCAGATTGCGAAGGTATGAACCACACTGATTCTTGCGTGTCCACGTAACGCCATCTATTGGACACATGGTGTTTCAAGTTACACAACAATATCATTGCGAAGATGTGAATCACACTGATTCTTGCGTGTTCACGTACGCCATCTATTGGACACATGGTGTTTCAAGTTACACAACAATATCATTGCGAAGATATGAACCATACTGATTCTTTGTGTTCACGTACGCCATCTATTGGACACATAGTGTTTCAATTTACAGAACACTATCATTGCGAAGATATCTACCACACACATTCTTGCATGGTCACGTACGCCATCTATTGGGCGTATGCTATTGGTTATAAAACTAGTATCGTGCAGATCCGCACTATTCTTGCGTGCTGTAGTATGCCACCTGGTTGGTGTACAATATCATTAGTTACGTACAACTAAGGCCACTTTTTTCTCTGTTTTAGGAAGAATCCCTCGTTGATTTTGGGCCCCTTATTGAAATAAAAGTAAAGGAAAGTTGTAGGGTTATTACTTAAAAGCAATATGTGTGCATGTTTTATAATGAAAAAGACATACATGTACATATATTTCCACGTTTCTCAATAGGTGTCAGGTCACCAATATTTAGTTATTTTACTCCCTAGACATTTTTGCGCCAATTCTTTATTTTGCGAGGTTGCTCGCTTTTTTCATACCCAAGGTACTGTGCCTTCTCAATAAAGGCATTTACTGGTTAGCAGAATATGGAAAGAGACGGTGACCACGTGGTCACATTAATAACCTTTCTAGTTTTCTCTTTCACACTCATGAACATTCCATTACAATCATCTGCCAGTAAAATGTGGTATCCCTGGCTTCACGAGATTGAACGCGCGCTCTACGTTGGTTAATCGCCGTGTAAAGCAACATTTTTTTCTGTCAAAGTGAAGTTATACGGTTCGTTCTTATGTTCATAATCGGACTTCTTGCAAGGGGAGGAAATCCACCCTCACATTGCTGTCAGTCTTCGTGAAAAATTTGCCGTGTCATGACATGAATCAATCGCGTAGTGTAGAGGCTAGCACAATTATGAACAGAAAGATACCGAGTTCTAAACCCAACGGAACATACCATTTGTGCAAGGTCGATTTTGGCTCATCTATTTGGTAATGTTTTATTGAAATATCCTTTCGATCAACTTTTGTCTCTAGAGTTTAGCGAGATTGACCCATTTCTTTTCCACCTGACATGCAGTCGCGGGCGCCATTTTTCCGCACAACTTTCACGTGTCCTACAAAAATATTACACCCTCAATCCTCAATTAGCGGTGGCAAAAAGGATCTTCATATTTCAGGGCACTGATAAGGGCTAACAGACTGAGAAAGTGAATGAATTGTGAATGTATGCATGTATCTATGTACCAACCAGTATGTATACGTAAACGTATGTATGCATAAATGCACGCAGTATGTATGTATACATACAGTATGTATGTATACATATACACATAGGTGTGTATGTACGTAATTAAGCATGTGAGTCTGCAAAATAACTACGAATACTTTAACCTGCATATCATATTAAGGTGACAACGTACTGAATCCATAAAAGTTTCAAACGAATCAATAATATATTTAAAAAAAAAACGCAAACATTATATGCAGGGAATATCAATATTTTATTTTGTAGATGTTGCACAAAAATACATTGACCGAGACGTATTTCATGAATGTATATGTCGCTGTGCGTGTCTATCATTTATTTTACCATTTTCAGCTGAAGTGTTCACATGGTCTTACAACTTGAAAACAAACTATATGTAAGAGCTGTATGGGAAAATAAATATTTGTGAATTCACAACAAAAACAATAGCTTCGGATAAAATGGTCCTTAAATTAATACTTTGTAAGAATTAAATGTATTTACTGTACATGCATGTAGAAGTTTCATGGATGTCATTTTCAGAGTAGAGAATACAGGCATATCAATATATCAATATATATATATATATATATATCAATATATCAATATATATATATATATATATATATATATATATATATATATATATATATATATATATATATATATATATATATATATATATATATATATAAATATATATATATATATATAATATATATATATATATATATATATATATATATATATATATATATATATATATATATATATATATATATATATATATATACATACATACATATATGTAGAAGATTTGACGATAAATCCATACATTTATATAGGAGTTTCTAACGATGGTTTAATTCAAAAGGAAAACATACGCATACATGTATTGATATTTTCATCGATAATTTCATTAAAATAGAAGACAAACTGACGCACATGTATGTAAATAGTTTAACGATGCTTTCTTGAGAATATAATAATATGCATATGTGTATGAAGAAATCTAAGCTTTGTCATGGATGATCGGATTTGCTTGAAACTGCAACAGCTTATCTCTAAGATATTCTTCTCTTTAACCAGGAATACACACACACATATATATATATATATATATATATATATATATATATATATATATATATATATATATATATATATATATATATATATATATATATATATATACATTTTTTTTATTGTATTTAGGTTCTGTGTGTTGACTTTGTCATGGGCGTCTTGTTTAAGTAGGATGGCGGTTGTATTAGCCATCATAGACATCTTGGTCAAAAGATTCTAGTCATATTTGGCCTTTTAGGCGTTGCTTATGAACTTGACATCGGTTGATTCTCTAACTTCTGAAAAAAGAGAAAATGAATTGAAAATACTTATAAAAACCAGCCATAAAATTATTTGTATACTGATGGATGAGTGAAGTACTGTAAATCTGGAATTAAGTGCGTCTTTGTCACCAATATAGATCTGCTTAAACCAAGACATTTTTAATGCATCATTTAAGTCAGCCAAATTAGAATAACCTAATCCACCATCTAATGGTTATGTTCTAAAATTCCAGGCCTATATTTTGGGCGTTTGTTTTTCCATGAAAGGTTTTTAAATAAACAGTCAATTTCATGTAGGGTTTATTTTATAGCGTTTGGAAGAGACAGCAGGATATGTGTAACCTTGGAGATTAGTAGACTTTGTATATTGTTGAAGAAGGCTGGAGAGTCTTCCCCAAAGTTTATGGCGTTGATAAAGTACCAATTTATGGTGCGAAATATGTCGAGGAGATGTTAAAAAAGTAGAAACCGGGTTTTTGAAAGATGTTTTGCTTGCTCTGCAAATGTTTCATCAAAATTGTTCCCTTGCTTCTTTTGAAGAACTTATGCTAGCACCCTTATGGCATAACAGTATGGATTTTGATTCTCAGGAATAATTGGGTAGAAAAGGGAATTATGCAGGTTAAAGACGTATTAGACTCTGAAGGTGAAAAAGTTGAAAGAACCCATTTAAATGATATGTACAATATCCAATGTAACTTCTTGGAATATGAACATCTAGCTTTTTCTATAAGAAACAAACTCAACGAGTTTAGTCATAACAGGAAGCAAGTAATAGGTCCAGACTTGCCACTTATATTATCAATGGTCCAATGTTAAGACAAAAGTGTGTCTTTGTAATAAGTGTGCCTTTTGAGTCACACATGACATGCATTTATTTCCAGTCGCCAACAATCCCTATCTTGTTTCAGGTATCTGAAGTATGGTAGCGCTAGTGTCATACTGGAATGTCGTCATGTGTAGTTTACCTTGACCCAGCCTGGTCCCTCACATTACAAACTCAATACTGAAGAATAGGAAATAATCTGAGTTTCAAATTATCCAAATTTGTCATTTTGGATTTTTCCGACATTTTTCTATTCCGAAAAGACATTATTGCAAGTAAAGATCCTAATGACAAGTATAATACATCCAACTTTCATTTCACTGAACTGACTCCACTCGAAAAAGTTTGGCTGAATAAACCACTCAATTTAACCACTCATCACAGATTAATTTCCTATTCTACAGTAAACAAGGTACTTAGAAAATTGAAGAGTGTCAGGGATCAAGAATATATTATCAATTATTCTAGCAGATTATCATGGCCAAAAGAGAGATTAAAGAAAATGCGAAGAGATGGGCCCCACAACAAAGTAGGACAATTCTTGAAAAACACGTAATGGCAGTTTTTTTGGTGATCTTTCCTCTCACTTCATTAAATCTAAATCAATAATTAGCATTGTCTGAATTTTTCATTTCTAATATTTTGAAAACATTTTGAAATGTTAAAGATTTAAAAGTACTATTAGTGAGCATTTTCATGTACCAAGCCTGGCAGTGAATGGGTGTCAGTATCACGGCGTACCGGTTCACAAGCGGATTTGCCGTAAACAACATTGAAAGGAGCGACATGCCATGTTAACTGAAGCATTTATGGCTATTAAAGCAGGGTACTCCTAAAATAACACACGTAGACGAAGAATGAGAGGTAAGGAATCGGCTTATGTCATCTTTTACTATTTGTCGTGTATTTTGCATGCAAATGTTTGTTTTTAACTGTAATGCTGCACCAGAAAGTTGCCAAAGTAGAAGCGTCATCTAGTCTGAACAGCATCGGAACACAAACTGGGTAGTTTAGTTTCGATGCTGCACAATAGATTGCGCATCGGAAATGGCGATAAACACACAAATAAGTAACAAAAATCCGAAAATGAGAAAAATATGTAATTTTATGACGCTCTCATTTTCAGATTTACAGTAATGTGGTGTGCTGTTTTCTCTAAAACACTGCAACATGTCATGTGAGAATGTTGCCAATCACTAAGGGATAGTCAAGATTTTCCATACTATCGCAGAAAAAAAATCAAAAATGTAATTCTATCAATATTATTATTATCATTATAATTACTGTTTATTTATTTTTGAAGAACTACGTTTTATTACTTGTTATGGTATATAAACTATATCTGAGATAAGTACGGAAAGAATCCATATTTCCATCCTGATGCAATTGATAAAGCGTAGTACATAAGTTAGAAACAACAATCTTACACTTAATTTGATTACCTGGATCTGCACTTTGAAGGCCTCATTTTGATTCTTAAGATGCTCCACTTTTGTTTGCAGAGCTTCAATCTTCTTCTGACTTTCTTGGTTGTACTTGAAGTTCTGCACCGCGGCCTGGAGAATGCTTGCCTTATCCCTGTACAGGTATCTACACAAAATACAGGGAACAACGTAGCGTATGAGGGAGACCGTTATAATTGTTACCAGCAAGTATGTAATACTTTTGATTCATTATCATTTAAGCAAAACTTAAATTGATTTAAAACATTACGACTTCTTCAGTACTTTATAGCGTTAACTATTTGACTGTACTCAGCTGGTACAACGAGTACCAGTATGTATTTCCTGAAAGCTCTCCCGATGGGCAATACATTAAGCATCACAAATGTACCATCCCAGCTGGGTGTAAGATGTGAGGGATAGAAATCGATAAACCATGCATATTTGTTTTGAACGGAGATCCTATCAACAATCCATGGACCATGGAGCATCGCATATCACAAAAAATATGGAAAAAATATCAACCCCGCGGGAAGGGTATAACACAATCTTCTTATTATGTTTGAATTTCTGAACCACTTCTTATTAGATTTTTTTTGGAAAATGAGAGAAAAAGATTCTCCACTTCTAGATTGCATAACAGTAGGTCGAGATCATAATTGCAAGAGTGCGATACTCCTTCCTTTATGATACCGATAGCTATACATCGGCCAAATTTCGAGCAGATCTGTTGACATCGGATACCCAAAATGCTTGTTTGAAGCGACTGTGCTCGTTGAAATTCAGTATAGAGATACCAATAACATTCCCAGCTTGTGTGCAAGCATGTCTGAGTGAGCTTCTGTGATATGTGATGGCCTCAATCACAGTCGGTCTGATTATGAGGAAAGGGGCGTGCGTTTTAACATATGTGAACATCTGAAAATGGCCATATATTCACAAACCAATGAGTTACCTTATGTGCCAGTCACACCGGAGTCGGTAGGTCGTGCGATTACAAAATGTGCAGGTCGGACCCGATAAGTTTGCGGGACAGATGGATCCGTTTCCAAGTCGATGTGGTTTGCGATTCTGTTCGCAAATTAGCACCAATTTTGAAAAGTCGCAAGTCAATTTCTTCACTTGGTGTATCATACGACAGTCGTACAGAATTTTGTTCGAATGCTGGGCCTAAATACTGGGCAAAGTCCAATATTTAGACGTACAATTGTCTCAAATATATCGTATCGCGGGATGATTGCAAGTCTGATGAATGGACTTGCAATTGCAGTGCAAATGTTGGACAAAATTTGTAAGAATATTGCCCGAATGTCTTGCGATTATCGTGAGATAATTGCAAGACGTACACTTTTGACTTGCGTTTATCGTGCATTATAATCGACCCCGAACATCGTATGATGAGTGCAAATACGTCTAATTTCAAAATAGGATCGTCAGGTTTTGATTTTGAAATTAGCACAATCGGAGCTGATTGTGGAATCATACCCCATTTGGACTCCGGGTGTGACTGGGGCATTACGAAGATTCAACTCTCGAATAAGGTACGGAGGTCCACCAATTTGAAATAATATGGTAATATATATATATGACATCCAATCAGTTCAGAAATAAATACACTTCACAGAACATGAAAAAGGAACTACTGATTATCGATTTGTTTTGAAAAAGAGACTGATATTTTGCAACACAAATGACAAATCCCATCATAACAAGTGATAGATAGACCCCAAGGAAGCTGTGGTGTATGGGATATACCCAAGGTGTTACGAGGCGAAGCCGAGTAACCCCAAGGGTATCCCATACACCACAGCTTCCGAGGAGTCTATGTGGCTTGTACCACAGTTGACTGCCTTCCACCAATCACAGGCCGAGCAAAGTATACCCTTGGGTAACACCTTTGGGTTTAGGCAGCTTAGAGAACAAAGGCCTGAAAAGTGTGGGGTATGTCCTATAACCCTACACTTTTCGAGGCCTCTGATTGGTGGAAGGCAAGCAACTGTGGTACAATGCGTGAAAGAGACCAGTCTCACAATGCACCATGTACCAGACAGTACAGTGCTCCAAACAAAACATAAGGATAACTGACTTAAAATAGTTACATGAATGAACACCCAGTTTTACCGAAATATATATCATAATTACTCACCTCTCATCGCTCCCAGAAAGAAGATCAGCCAACTCCTGTATAGCATTGTTGATTTTTAACCTCCTACGTTTTTCAACTAAAAGGAATAAGATCATTTCAATGAAATGGTTGTCAGAATTATTTTGCATGTATGTATGTATATATGTATGTATGTATATGTATGAATGTATGTTTATACACTGTATGTATGTAAATACAGTACAACCATTTAATTCATTGTCCAGTGGACCGGATGTCTGCCAGTGCTTGGTAGTACAAATACCCATCAAGCACACATTTATTACCAACGTAGCTTGCGAATCTGGGTGGCAATCGGGCGTGCGGTCGTGTTTTATGACCGGACTGCCCACACACTAAATGTAGGAATTAAATGTCGGCACTGTATGTATAACTGTATGTTCGTATGCATGATTGCATGTACGTTTATATGCATGTAATGTGTGTGCATACATGCTGATATGTATGTATGTAGAGAAATAGCATGTTCAAAAATGGTTTACTCTTTTAATATAACACATATTGCATTTCGTATTTGAATCCTGAAAGGGTGTATGCGGAACCTCTCAAAACCTCAATAGTACACATACCAACTTACCATGTCTGTGGACTTCCCGTCTCCTCTCTATGGCCGAGCATGGCTTTAAGGAAGATGTATAGTCAGCATCCAAAACAGCACTTCCATTCCCACTGAGGGAGGGAAAATTGTTTTCTGTATTTGACTCCCTGCCGATGAGCTCTATTTCATGAAAGTCCACATCATGGAGTGATGCCATTACAGTATCAAACAATTCGTCCATTTCTCTCTCAGTAGTGGTTTCAAGAGGCAGGGAGTGGTGGGTTGTTCTATCAGAAATATCCAATTCATCTGGGAATTTCTTAAATACAAAATGTGATGAGCGTCTTGACGCATGTACACGTTAATATATATATATATATATATATATATATGTATATATATATATATATATATATATATATATATATATATATATATATATATATATATATATATACATATCTATTTATATATATATATATATATATATATATATATATATATATATATATATATATATATATATATATATATATAAGAGAGAGAGAGAGAGAGAGAGAGAGAGAGAGAGAGGAGAGAGAGAGAGAGAGAGAGAGAGAGAGAGAGAGAGAGAGAGAGAGAGTCACTTCTCTGTATTAGAAATAACAATAACATTAATTTACTTAAGCATCAGTTACTCCTGCAGAATCCAGATAATGACACCGAAATTTGGAATTATACGCACCATCTCTACCTCAAGACTAGCCAAGGAACACGTACCATACAAATCATAAGCAATATCATGCCATAGATGACAAATCAACAACGCGGAAGAGCTATGATGACGGTCTGTCGCCTCATTGAGGGTAAGAGTGTATGATGCAATATGATATGATGCAATACCATGTTAATGACATGCACCACTTCTCATATAATAGGAGGCAGATCAGGATGTATAAGTAAAATAAGAACGATGCGCTTACTTAGTTGTTTTCAATTTTCATTGAATGAAATTCAAATTTGGTACCCTAACAGACCTACCGCCTAACTCGCTGACCGAATCGTCACATCCAAGACATGATAGGGGTTGCGATGATGATGCCTGTTTTATTATCAAATCGGAAACTTTATTATTTTTTTCATAATGCTGCAACATCTTATGTGCACCTTTCCTCTTGACTTTCAGCGCGATACCTCTTACATGTTTGACAACTTAATTGTACTCACCGATATAGATTGCAATGTTTCGCTTTCAATTTCACTTTCTGCAAATTCAGAGAACCTTTTTGCTACCTCCTTCTTTTGCTGCTTCACAACTAAAGCACATCTTAGAAGTTGCTTTCCGTCATCGTCCACTGTTACTACTGGTACAACCTCCAGGTTTGGACGAGGTCTGAATTTAGAAAGTCTTGTCACACACACATACATATATACATACATATGTTTATATAAACATATTTTATATACATACATACATATATATTTATGTATATATATATATATATATATATATATATATATATATATATATATATATATATATATATATATATATAATATATATATATATATATATATATACATACATATTATATATGCATACAAACACACACACACTATATATATATATATATATATATATATATATATATATATATATATATATATATATATATATATATATATATATATATATACATATATATACATATATATATATATATATATATATATATATATATATATATATATATATATATATATATATATATATATATATATATATATATATATATATATATATATATATATAGAAAAGAATGCTGGAAGGTGTTCTTGAAAAGGCCCAGCCTTCTTAATGTAATTGGGTGATTGCAGTTTTGGAGGGTTAGATGCAGAAACTGAATCTAAGAGGTACTTGTAGGATGAGTATATATGCACATGTACATTACTTTGACTATTAATTCTTGTAATGGTACCTCAGATGTTTTGGAACAGGAAAAATGTATTACCAAGCTAATGCAAACTGCAATAATATTCTAGTTTAAGTATCAACAAATAGAACTGATTTTAATTATTAAATGATTGTTGAGACTGGTGGCAAATTATTTTAGTGGATAGTGTACAGTAGAACCTGATAGATTATTGTTGTGCCAGGGTCGGGTTTTTGCCGGTAGAAACATATTTCTGCCAGGACAACGTTTCTGACATTTTTTTTCTAGTTTTACCCGGCAGAAATGAGAGAAACTCTAGATGGGATTTAACACATAAATATGCTTGAAATGGAAGGAATTCATGATAACTAATGGTGGCAGAAAACAAAACAATATATCTATATATATAAACATACACATTTGATAGGTCAACTGAACTCTATACATTTGAATAACTACATAGACATGTAGGAGATGAATTAGAATCTATATCAGATCGTATCTGTTAAGTTACTGCTTCATTTGAAATCGCTTCATATCATACAATAGGTGGATAGTTAATGTCATAATACCTATAAACAGGTCAGATATAAATATATATGCATATAACTTTTAACCTCATCTGACCTTAGTACTTAACTTAGTACAAAGTCACATCAATATTCACATTGGAAATCTTAAGAGAAATGTCATACACCCTCCCATTGTTTTCTTATACAAAGAAATGTAATTAGGAACTTGAAGAAATATAAGGTTACCATCCATATTCCCTGTCCACCATTGTTAGAGTGTTCTCTCATAAGATGAATCACACTGTCTAGTCAATCTGGCACTGATCTGCACCGATCTCAATTGACCCTTTGAGACCTGACACAACTTCCCTCTCTCTAAAGAATTGTAATTAGGCACATGGACATGTACATTATCCACACTCTCTGGCCACCATCGTTTAAATTTTTCTTTTACCATGAATTATAGTATTCGGGCACATCTGAATCAACAAAGCATTTAATGAATTGAGAGTTTATGTACACATTTAGAAATCAAGTTCCTGTCTCCCCCGTAGCATCCTGTAGCAGAAGACTAGCTTAGTTGCTTTCTCCACCCAAAGTCTATTGCATACTTTGTTTTGAATCAGTCCAAATGAATAGAAAATCCTCTCAATAGATGCTGATGAAGCAGAAGCAGAGTGTAGCTGATGCATTAGATCCAAGAATGCACTTGGTAGAGCAATGAAAGACAATGCTTTCCACCAGGTCATAGGTGGGAGGTTGGTGACCTTAAAGTAGGAAGGTGGAAATGGTGCATCCTGACTCTGGAATGCTGAGTTGAGTGGATTAAGCTGCCATGCAATTCCTAGCAGTATTCTGCCAAATAAAGTGACAGAAATGGCACAAACAGGTTTCTGCCTGGACATCCAAAACCGGTTTGCACCAAGGCAATAACTGCCCTTTGGCTCGAACTGCCAACCCTGCTTTGTACAAAGAGCATTTTCACAGCAGCACCTGCAAACTGTAACAGCCCAAGGTAACCCTGTAGCCTGTGACTATAAAGATATTTCAAAGAATAATCATAGGGCTGCTTAAACAATGGGCTTGTAGGTTTATTGGGCTAAGTACTGTATATTTAGGAAAGTCTTATCAAAATCCAGTATATGCTCATGGGCTACTCATTATAAGGGGAATAGGTGGAAGGACTGCTAAATGTTTGTGACAAGTAGTCCATCACTGGCTACTACTTGATCTGTATGGCTTGTGATGTCAGGGACCTCCATACATGGAGCACTTCTTAATTTCTCATGAGTGCTCCATGTTCACAGGTTCCACCGTGATTGCTACGTAGGTACTATTGAAATTATTCATTTCTCATTATATTACAGCAAAATGAACCAAAATCTAGCACGAATGAAGTATTAATTCAAAATCCCATAAATGATAGAGTCTATGAACATACAAAAATCACAATTCTGTTTTACGGCAAAATTGTGAAATTAACATCTTTGCATAGTCTTCAGGCTGACAAAAAATGCATAATTCTAAAGGATACTACCCAAAAATCACTCACAGCAGGGGCTAAACTTAACCTCAACTATCACATCACATCAATGTGAACATATATGTGGCAAGTTTAATACATCTATATTGGAAGATGCATTAGATGGTATATTCTTCTAAGGTTTGAAGTAGAAGGACAAGTTCCACCCGTGACCACTTCTGGAGTACCACTGGAAGCATACTCTTAGGTGAAAGTAATGAGAGTCTACTTACATTGCAAACAATTCCTCCAGTAGGAGCACCATGATGTTGTTGAAGGGTAAGCTGTCTATGAGACAAATGAGACATACAGGATGCCAGACGTGTATCATGCATACGTGATACACATGCTGTTTTAGAAAAGCCCAAAAAAATCCAAGTGCATAACACAAGAAAATGTAATGCTGTCATTTGGAAACTGTTCAACTACCTCACTGAATTCACCAGAGCGTAAAGTCTGGGCCCTGAGTTCAGTTAAGGCGTTTCCGAGTACGAACCATTTCCGAGTGAGTCGAAATAGAATTGTATTCAATAAGCACTGTCATATCATTGGCACATAGAACACTTAGTGATCTCTGCACACATGCCTCATGTCTTAGTATTAAGATTGCTTTGCCCACATATTCATTGCCTTTTAATGCTAGCTCAAATTATTTTATTTTGTTGAATTTTTGACTTGGAGGTAGTTTATGATCAGCTTACTCATCAAATAAGAGTAAGGGCCGTTCCTAAAGATTTTTGATGTGGGAAGGGGTCGAATTCTGTATTATTTACCCCCCCCCCCCCTTCCTCCCCCTCTGACAATACTGAGCTCCGGTTGGGAGGGGAGGGCAGGGGTGCCAGATTTTAAATTGTTTTAGCAGGTCGCCCCCCCCCCCCCCTTTTGAATTACTCAAAAGCTGGGAATCTCAATTGTAGCACTTTATAGCAGAATACCCCCTCCAATCTTATATAACTCACTGCCAAACTTATGACTTATGCTGGGGGTTCTGAATTTTTATTTCTTCTTACGGTGCTACTTCTGAACTATGGCTGAAGGGGGGGGGGGGGGGAGACGTCGAATTTTCATTTAGCTTCCGTTCCTCCCACACCCCTTACACACATAAATGGAACGGCTCTATTTTTATTCAATCCATAGACTTTGGATTATTGGGGGCTTGGTGTTTACAAGAATCCTGTTCATGATCACATTCCTGTTACCAACTAAAAGATTTATACATAGGTTTTACTATAATAAAAATCAATTAGTCATGAGAATGTATCCTGCTTGAAAGAACTTCTCTACCAACTATCAACAGATCAAAGTCATACTCTGTTCACCTTTGTTAAACCACATGCGTTTACCTTTTTGGACACAATCACTTCAATTGAACTGAATGCAATTACTGTTGTAGCTCATTGACTTCCTATCTTAGTCAGGGGACGTTCTAACGCAACATCTTTGCACACATTTTCGAAGCATAAATGATCCATATACATATCCAAGAGTGGCGATGTATTACTATGTTGAGCATAATCCAGGGCATATAAATCCATGTCTGCAGTATGCCCAAGCTCCTCAAGTGTCTCCCTACCTGGTATGGATATGGCAAAAGTAAACTCCAAACGCATGCCTTTCCTTAAGTGAGTTTTTAGATTTTTCCATTTTAGAGTGTTTTGATTGGAAAGAGAGAGGTCTTCAATTCATTAATAATTCTTAGTTTCGCAGAAGCATGAATTGAAAGAGCCCAATGTGAGATATTTAGACATTGTGTGACAATTATGGGTTGTTTGATCACATGTACCCTCATTGTATGAGGGGATGGCTCAGTATGATTTCAATCTGATGGCCATCATTAGGGTCAGCGAGAATGTAAGTGTAATATATCACTGCCACATGAGCTTCTGTGGGAGTGATAAGTAGGGGAGATTGAAAACAGGATATGATTTTAGTTTCTTTACACACAAATAAATATATTACATACTTCTCATGTATAAAATAGATGATGTGAATATGATGCAAAGAGGAAGGGTAGCTTAAGTTAGGGAAACAATCAGTCCTTTGGATGCTCGAGTTTTAACTCAGGTAATCAACAGTTCTTCGTTGCTTCTCCATCACGTAATGGGCATAATTTAGGCATTCGTCAGTCCTCTTCCCCAGTAAACTTGTAATTCTATACAGCGGCAGGTAGGTTTTGATGAACAAACTCAATAGGACTCTACTGGCGATTCTCCTTCAATTAACCTCATTGAACAATATTTTTAAAAGGAAGTATTGAATAACTACCTTTATACCTCTCAGACACTCAGGCGCCAATCTTATTCACGAAGTTGTTTATCAGTTGAAGTGATAACGGTTCAGTACAGGTACAAAGGACTGTATACACACAGACACAAACACACACACACATAATGTATATATATATATATATATATATATATATATATATATATATATATATATATATATATATATATATATATATATATATATATATATATATATATATATATATGTGTGTGTGTGTGTGTGTGTGTGTGTGTGTGTGTGTATGTGTGTGTGTGTTTGAACAAATGCATACGTGCGTTCATACACACATCATCTAGCCGCGGTCCATATAATTTTCAGCAAATTGGCCTCTTTCAAGTTTTCTTTCTGTCCCTTTTAAGGAGTCACAGGCGCTTGAACATTTTTCTTGTGGTTGGTGGGCATGAACTCTAGAGCAGAAACTCGCTATCTTCATTTAATGAATTGGAAGCCAAAGGCCAATCGTAATTCCGCATCAACTGCTTATTTTTTCAAGCTGCATAAATAAAGATGACTGATAGTGGATACTGCTCAACCTCTTCCATCACTGCATAGTGTGATGATAGCTTTCTGAAAAAGGCATATTTTCACAACCTTCTAGAATACAATCTTAATAACTCTAGAAAAATAATAGGGGACTTTGAAAACGGTCCCGTACATAACACTATAGTTCTTCTCACAAAGAATATTCATATATGACTCGTTTGAAATTGAGAGAAAACATTCAGTCACTCACATAAAAATGTACTATCTTGAACAATATTTTCATTATACAATGAGGGAATAAACAACTCTTTGAAAAAAAGATGGCACATTTCAAGTATTTAAGTATTTATCTTATAACAGAGTTCACTTTATTACATACTGGCAAGTATAGATACAGTGTGTGTATTCGCAATGTGTATATATGTCCGTCGAACGGAAAAAAAACGCTCAATATTTATTTGTACCCTGTTTATTTACATGCAACTGAATAAATGGAAAATTCCAAAATAAATAAAATTGTAATAATTAAAACAACATTGGTTCACCACTCTAAATGTGTATTAAGTATACTCTGAGTACTACTGTCAATGTATTATACTTTGATTTGGTAGCTAGGTCACAAAAGGTCAAATGGTCATAATATGGAGTCCAAGTTTGAATATTTTGATTGCTAATAATTGATTGATTGCTTCAAATGGAAGCTCCCCGTGGGCAGATATTTTGGCATCACAGCTGTTTGAACTTCTGAAATCCTTAGCTTTGATTTGAAGTTTGACTCGTTTTAATAATTTCCCATGTATGTTTTTCCCTAAAGTATGACCCTTTATTGCTCTACTATATGCATGAGACCACTCAGCTTTGAAGGCACGCTCTAAAAGGTGGTCATAATATGAAGTGCAAGTTTGAAAATTTTGATTGCTAATAATTGATTGATTGCTTCAAATGGAAGCTCCCCGTGGGCAGATATTTTGGCATCACAGCTGTTTGAACTTCTGAAATCCTTAGCTTTGATTTGAAGTTTGACTCGTTTTAATACTTTCCCATGTATGTTTTCCCCTAAAGTATGACCCTTTATTGCTCTACTATATGCATGAGACCACTCAGCTTTGAAGGCACTCCCTAAATGTGTTTTATAGCTCATGTAATTATGTTAACTACAACATATATTGTTGAATAGCCGCCAATGTCTAGCCCCATAATCTAATTCATAATTTTGGTGACGTATTCTTTTCAGAAAACCCCCTTCAAAGCCTGATATTGCAGTTTTTAAATGTCTCTAATTACCTTATTACTTTCCCTGTGCCTGTTTCCATGTGAACTGCTATGAATATGGGGGGGGGGGGGGGGGGGGAGCTGCCCTATCTCTAGGTTTATGCAGTACGAGCCTGTGACGACCGTGTAGAGTCCTGATAAAGCCAAAGTCGTGCAGTGCCTTAGCACGACGACTGTATGGCTAAGTTGATTAGATCAAGGATTGACATGAAATACCAATCACATCAATCATGATCCATGATGCCATCGTTTAATCGCTGTTATGTGGGAACTTAAATTTTACTGCTGTGTAAAATCAATAATTTTCTACGAGCCTGTATGACAGTGCGTCATAATAAAACCTCTTTTGATTGGGTGGTTTTCTTAGCAACATTCCAGAAAATGATGTTTCATATTTGAGCTCTTCTCAGTCTCAGCTTTGAAAATCTATTCGGTTTTCTTAGGCCTACTACATTGAACACATTTTAATCTATTGCAAAGTGCTGCTAAAACCCATATGCGCCAGGCGGCTTTATCAAACTTGCTACTGCGATTACAGAATGAAACTAACTATACTAAAATCTTTAATTAAGGCCACAGATACTATTACTACTAACCATATCCATACACCCCACTGATTTAGTTATAAAGGTTTGTTAAGCTGCCGGTGCAGATTAGATGTTCAACAATCAACCAATTAAGTTTCAATCCTTGACTTTTGTACTGGAGATCTTCCAGGCAATGAAGGGGTTTCCAGAAATCTTCTGTTCGATTTGCGTAATTGCCTGAACAACCATGTGTTGTAGTCCATTCAGTTCACAACTGAAACGCCATTCCAAAAGCAGTCAGGCAGTCAGGATTGTGTAAATAAGGCCATAACGCCCGACAAAATGTTTGAATACCGTTTTTTCTTAGACTCCAAATTACAAGTGTGTAATCATATTCTTAAGTCACATAAGTACAAGCCATCTAAGTACGAGTCTTCTATACATATCATATCATATAATCTAACATTAAGTACAAAAACATATATAGAACCATCCAAACAAGAACAGATAGCATTAAGTGCAATACAACACAAATATAGAATAATCAACGAGAGACAAACAAACTGGGTATAGTCATTATCTTGTTTCAGACTGTAATAATTATTGACAAGGAACTGGTAAGATTGAGGTCTAGTGTGGGAGTAAACACATTTTTAATCACATGTCTTAGAGTACAAATATAATATGAGCAACTGTTTGGTTGTTTCTCTTGCATGAGTGATTATTAGAGCTCAATCACACATATTACAACTCCCTTTCACCAATGGATAAAATCATATGCCATTTCTGAGATTACAATGTGTAGAAAATTAAGTGTTCAAAATGTTTGCCTAGTAAATTAAACAAAACATTAACTTGACTTCTGTCATGTTACTCTTAAACTACATTCTGTACTTGGAGTCCTGAATTGACATTTATCAGTAATTTCAAATTCACAACATCGTCTTCCTCCTCGCATTACAAGATTTCTCAATATTTATGCTGAAGTCTCGCAGATTACTTATATACACAGAGACTAGTATTTACCACCAGCCTTATTCTTTCACATAATCTCCAAAGCGTGATGATGGTCTTGACACTCAATCAATGAGTGTTTTTACAAATGGACTAGTTACTGTCCCACTGGTTGATTTGGCGTGGTTTCTAAATTTCCCGTTTTGTGGCAAATGCCCATCAACGCCAATTAAAGATTACATACAAATAACCCTTTCTTTCCTCTCAGGGCCCCATGGGGATGCTGCGGTTTGCAAATATATCTGCAGCATAGCGTGAATTTCACCCTTTGCCAGTCGTGGTTGAAGCAAAGAAAATCGAATAACTTCACAAAACCATTATAATATGATACATTTCTTAACTTTTGAAAAAGATACCAAAGTATCATATTATAATTTGCATACTTACCTGTCCATTTTTTGGGAAACTCCTGCCATGTTATGGAGCTACTGATTGCACCAGATGAAAAGCAAGAGACAGTGTTGCGATGGAAATATTTGATCAATTATCAACATACATATCAGAATGGTGTATATTTTGAAAAAAACAAGAAATTGAATTTTTGCCAATTTACAGCAAGAAATCAATTTGCAGTTGGTAAAGTATAGATGGCAACAAAGCGTGAATTTGACTGCTAGACGGTCCAAGGCTGAAACAAAGAAAAATACATGCAACAAATTCACAAAATCATTATGATATGATACGTTGGTAACTTATGAATAAGTTACCAAGGTATCATACTATAATCCACATACCTACCTGTCCAATTTTGGGCAAACTCCTGCCAAGTTATGAAGCTATTGATCGCTCCAGAAAGCAATATGGTGGCCCAATGCTTACATTGGTCATTGATTCCTATATCTACATATAGATGGCGCTGTTCTGACTGATGCAGATGCCAAAATAAATAGGGGAAAATATTGTTTTGAAAAAAGTGCCAATTTAAGTACACGCCGAATTAACCAGTTATACAGTACTTCTACAAGTAGATCTGATGGCAGCGACACTTTTGGTGGACTTGGTTTATCTTGGATTACTGGCATTGACACAGGTTCACTCTCTTGCTGGGGTGAATGGGATGGACTCTCATTCGGCAGTAACAAGGGAATATCTAATAATGTTGGAGAACACATCTTAGGGACATGAATAACACTATAGGATCGTGGACAAATGTTCAATATGAAAACAGCAGCAGATTCATACGATTTCTCGTTTCTCACCTGAATCTCATCTCCAGGTTTCACGGAGGGGAGGTGTCTTGCTCCTTGATTGTAGTACTTCTGCAGTTTGTCTTTGACGTGTTGTAGCCGCTCGTGGTTTCAATTTCTAATCGACGGTAGGAAGCTTAGAGCACAAGTTTATAAGAGACCTTAATAGGAGTTAAGAGAGGGATTTTTCTATTTCGATATTTCTTAGAAAACACATTTAACTAATTGTCATTATTCCCTAATAAAATAATCCCTTAACTTTAAGAACAGCTATATGCACCCAGTATTAAACATAAAAAGCCAAACAAAGTACGCAACATACATAAAAAACTATTTGCCATGTCAACCCTGCAACACTATAGGAATACAGTCTGTATATTAGGCTGACATTGTATTCACACCTGCGACACCACATGTACACATTACCATCTAACTTGCCTCAAGCTTTGATGTCTCCATTGTCCACACTATAGGCCCTACTCCTCCCTGGGGTAAGACATGCATTACAGTGGTGTTTTGGTCCTTTTGCAAGTTGGACTGGTGTAAGTACCCAATTATTGCTCATGGAGTGTTCTTATAGGAGGAGCTAGAAGGTAAAAGACTAGGGATTTGGGTGGCTTTTAACAGCTAATACACGTCAGTAAAGTGACCATGCAAACCTGCCAATGAGGATCCATACTATTGATACTAAGTATATATCCTGAGAGATTCATCGTTGCAGAACGTCAAACCATGGACACATCATAGTACTAGAATATGATCAAAAGATAAACGTTTTCTGCTAGCATAGGTACGTGTATTCTCATATTTGCAGCTGTCATAGAGTGCAATCTATGATTGCTCTTTATTGCATGGTGCACTTCATGTCGTTTATTTAGGTAGGAAACATCCATGATCTACATAGCCTTTTAAGAATAAAAAATGGTTCTAATCAATATGTAAATGAAACAAGGATTTGCGGATGCATTCAGTTGTCACATGTATGATAGTACGAGCATGATGCAAATAATTGCAATTTTCATGAAAATGTTTTTTTTCTCTTATTGGTCAGGTGCTTGCATCGCAACGAGTTTATTGGGCTTGTTTCCGTACCCTCATATTGTAGCGAATATCTCTCCCCAATGCTAGGATCACTCAAGCACAAGATAGACGCATGACTACAATTCCCAAAGGTAAGGAAGATTGATATGGTTATGAAGGCCTCCTGGGTAAAAATATTTTCTAAATCTGATGAGGAGTGAGCAGCCATCCCAAAATTTTATGGACTCAATATGATATATACATATGATGATGTCTTTTTGCAAAAAAAAACAGAAACCCTTTTGCAACACATTTTGGAGAGAGGTTATACAATCTGTTCATTTCATATAGAATGATTCTACCATAAAAAGCTTAGAACACTTATTGGCTATGCCAATATGGTAGAATACCCAAATCATTAAGGGGAAAATTCATAGTTGGGTAGATAAAGGTATACGATCAATAGGTGATCTACTTGATGCAGAGAGTCAGGTGTATTCAATAGAGTACATACAAAATGTTCTAGAATTAAAATGATACTTTTTATTGTACAACAAATAGAAAAAAAATATACAAATGATAATTGGTAACAACTGTATGTCAATATATGATGACATACGTCCACAATTACCATTTATACTATACATTATAGAAGCTGGATCAAAAGGTAATAAGAATATATACTTTAATTCAGTGAATACATGTAATAATGTTTTAATAGATCTTCAACATAAATGGTCTAAAAGTTTAAATGACGAAATACGACTAGATACTCTTCCCATCTCTTTCAAGAATGCAAAAAAAAAATTCTCCTTCTGTGTATCAACATTTTATTCAATACAGATTGCTCCCTAGGAGAATAGTTCACAGTAAGTTATTATATAAAATGGGTATCTCTGAAACTCCAAACTGTTTATACTGTAACCACACAGAAACTATTGAACATGTCTATATTGAATGTATAAATGCTAGACAACTATGGCAAGATATCGAAAATTGGGTTAGAATGATGCATTACCCTCAGTTTAAAATTTCAGATACTGAGAAACTCTTTGGCGAAAAACCTAATGACTACATTAAACACTTTATTGTCATCAGTACCAAAGATGTTATATATCAAAAGCGAAAAAATGGTGACCAAATATGCCTATCTGATGTTAAAAGATCAATTTTTAAAAATCTACACATAATGAGATCTCAAGAATTAATGCAAAATAATAAGTGAACAATTGGTGAAAAGTTTTTCATTGATTGTCTCAGAACTAACCCTGCCACGAAACATAGTTGGTATGCAATATAAAACCTTTATTGCCACTTGACTAGAAGTGGATGTACTGCAAACATACTTTCCCATATAAAAGGTGAGGTTAAAAATGAATGATATCACCATTGCCATAATGTTATGAACAAAGAAAATACTTTTTGATACTCTTATATTGTTTATGAGATTTATTACGTGCTATGTTTTGTATTATTCTGAATGACTATGGAGAAAAGAAATCCTGTTGCACATGTGTGCAATTTGAAATTAAAAAAA
>OZ012690.1:33370989-33406914 GCA_963942565.1 Maea johnstoni
ACTTGGAAAATATTAATTTTCTGCAAAATATATATAAACCGCAGCTAGATGATGTGTGTATATGCGTATGCATGTGTTTGTACTTGTACTGAACGTTATCAGTTCAGTTCAGAAGCAACTTGGTAAAAAGGACTGGTGCCGGAGTGTCTGAAAGGTAAATTGTTAGATATTCAATTAGCTTTTTTTACAATATTTGCGTTTAAAAACATATTTGAAAGTATATATGTTATGTAATGAAGCTTTAAGTTCACAGTATGTTGTCCATACGGCTATATGAATATTCACTGCCAACAGATTGAATGCTTATGCACTTATAAATCTATTATTTGATGTCAAAATAGGTCAAAAAAGCTTAACAATCTTGGAAGTGTAGTTCTAAAAAAGAAAAATGTCTCTACCGAAAGCCATCTAGGAATTCTCCTTTATACATTTTGTTAATTAGTGCTTTATTCCTTAATTATTAGTTAACGTGGCTTGCATCCAGACGACATTTTAGAAAGGGAAATCTGAGCACGCATGGGAAATCAAATATTGGAATGTAATGATGATATAAGGGTAATTATACGGTCAATATAAAAGGTCTTTTAATACTTGGCAGGCTGTCTTCTTATACAATCTCTATGTATAAACATTGAAATTATAAACATTGAAAGTATGTAACTATGCATAAAAACATATCGGAAATGAATACGTGTTTTGTGCAAAAAAAATGAAAATAAAAAACATGCCAATTTTAGCTGGAATACAAAAGGCAATGGGAATATACCTTGTTTGATGTTTCCACTGCTGTATTCTTTAGACGGCGGTTGATTACTTCCGACCTCCCCATCATAGACTCGTAAGGTATCAACTATTTCATAGTATTTAGACATTGGACCCAGATCGAGGTGATTTGTATTGAAAGAAATGCAAGTTAGTCCGATCGAATATTCATATTTGATATCCATTAATCTTAACAGACGGATAAAGCGGTATGATTAAAATACTAAAAGGCTTGCAATCAATAAAAGTAATATCACTCAAGTCTCATGATGTGCAACTGGTTGATTGACGACAACTTGGAATAAACCAATTTTAACGCTAAATTTCCCCATTCACAGTATAAAAGCAAAACAAAAGTCCAGAGTTATGTTACAAAATTTGTAATTCGACAAAAATATCATTGTTGACGAACAATCTTTAATCATGAAAAGCCGCTTTGCAATACCTTTTGAAAAGATTTTTTCATGTGAAATGTTCTGTGCTGACTACCATTTGAGTGAATTACTCACTTAACCTTAAAAAGACAGAATTGTTTAGGATTAAATCTAGTTCAAACTAAGCATTTCGTCAAACTTACCTGAAAACTGAGCCTGATCTTTCCTTCAGGATTCTTGGTAAGAATTCGGTAGGTTATATCAAAGTTATTGGGGGTAGTTTGAAGGAAATCCTGGATATTCGATACGACCATTTGTCCCAGAGAAATGCTTAGTGTTACCAACTGAAATTGAAACATTCAACTAAACTAAGACTAGTAAGGTACATACGGTATGAGCGTTTAGTTTAAAGGGGCACTAAACCCTGAAATACATGCCATCTTATATGAAAGAAAAAACACTTTTAAAGGCATTCATCATAAAGACCCAATCCAAATAGGCCCCACAAGGCAGAAGTAGTGTGTTTCCAATAGCCCATTTCCTCTCTGAGGGCAGCCATATCTCACACATTCTGCAGGTGCCAGGATGTACTCATCCTTGTGGGAATGACAGGATAAGCTAGTATGTACACCGTGTGTATAAACTCTGGGTGTCTTCTCTCAGTTCCCAGCTTTTGGCTAAGGTGAATGGACCTGCACAGGCTGATGATAGAAAAATCATAATGGTAAATTCATGTGATAAATTAACTCAAATCCAATTTGATAATCTTCTCTGTCGATTTATCTTTCTTTGTTTCATATAGTTCTTTTTGAAGTTTCTTCCAACTAATGACGATTAGTTGTAAGTATCCAAAGAGCTATTCACATCAATTTTGATGTTTCTAATTTAATTTGTTTTTCGTGAACGAGGATCTTGAGGTATTCTTTTTCTAAGATTTTCGGATTTCTAAGGAAAAAAATAGAAAATTAAAAAAGAATTGTGGTCCTTGTAAGCAGTCTTAGGAATGTTGTTTTTACTTAATAGAACAGACATGCAAACACATACGCACACACACACCCAGCGCGTTGCAGGGATATTGACATGTCACCTACGTCCTTACCAGAACGATCTGATGCTCGTAGACAGTCCCGGCAATGCATGTGTGTGTGTGTGTGTGTGTGTGTGTGTGTGTGTTTGTATGCCTGTTCAATAAAGAATAATGAAAGGTAACAGGGAAAATGATGTAGCTAAAACGTGTATTTATCCGTTGTTCAGACAAGAATGCCACTGCCGGCGCTGCCTCACGCGCGTGTAGTGTGATTGACAAGGCTACACGAGCGAGGCAGTGATTGGCTAACTATTTTTAGTAACTTTGCAGAACACAAAAGAATATTTTAAATATATATATATATATATATATATATATATTTCCGAACGAGGATCTTCAGACAATTTTTTTTTTTAGATTTTCGGATTTCTAAGGAAAAAAAAATATTTTAGGCTTAGCTATGTAAGATACGAAAGATACTGCAAGGTACACATACGGTGATAGGTTATGCTGCATGGACAGTACTTATGAATGGCTGCTCATTGAATTCAGGCAGGGTTATACTGTCCTGCCATCTTTACACAGTTGGGATTACTAATTTCTCAATATGATGACCAAGATATTGAAGACACATGTACATGACAAATGGTTTATAATTCATTTAATACCGCTGTCTTTTGTATCCCTCTATAGTATGTTAGATTTGGATAAGGAGTGTATAATGGTAACAGCGAACACTTAACATTCTAGAAATACTTCATTATCGGTTTAAGTTCTGTAAAAATTGGAAGTACACCACATTCTAGCCCTAACCTACATGTAGAGCAGGACTGTAATCACAAGGGTAAAGGGTGAGTTGTGCGTTTTTCCTCTACCCTGCTTTTATTGACCATTTAGCCTATGCAAACTATATATTGTCTGAAACGTCTCCAGGTGAAAGATACATCAGCCTCAAACCAGACAAAAATACTGAAAAAGCATGCAAGGTGATTTCAGACGAAGTTTTTTATCCACAATTATAGGCCGATGACCATCACATCTCACAAATGCGGAGGAAAGATTAATACGGAAGGAATGGTATCACACTAAAAAAAATAGCTCCTTTACAATGTTACAATATTTTATTCAGGATTTTAGGATATTAGTTGAATTGAGAGATGGGTGGAATAATGCCAAATTCATACAAATTTGAATTTATTTTCTCTCTCACACTTGGTCCATCGTATCAGTTTAATCAACGTGTTTAGTATTGGAAGGCCACTTAACGTGTACCCACGGTTTCTATTTCTAAATATAGGGTCATTTTACGATGTTTACAATCATACATATTGTTAAAGTCTACACCATCTTATTTATTAACACCAACAATTACTGTCTAGGCCACCAATGAGCAGAGTCAGAGACCAATCATCGCAGAACCTCTCATGGGCTTGTAGGGAGAGTTTTTTGTCAACTTCTGTACATTGCATTTAACCAAAATTTAGTCACATCAAACACGCAGACCAGACAATCTCATAGGCTTGTGGGCATGCAGGGGAAAGTTTTTGCCAATTTTCTCTTCATTGCATTTAACCAAAATTAAGTCGCATCAAAACACATTTTGGGTAGCAAATGTCAACAGATTCGGATACATTTAAGAGCGATACATTTACGGCTTTGCACTTTTCGATGCAGCAGGGTAAATGTAGAATTGCTATTTCAACGTGGCCGTTTCAACGAAATTGTTAAAATCAACGGTCCTATACGGGCATGTTACGTGCCCGTTTTAATTTGTAATTAATTTAAATTACCGTCTCTTCTTTAAAAGAGAGATGTTTTCACCTTAAGCTTCCAAACGGTCTCCATCGCGGTTACCTTACAGTATGGTTGGTTTTATGATCGGATATAGATCATTAAGTTTGTACAGGCTGTGTGTCGCAATGCCTTTAATGACAGGGTTATAAGAGTCTGGAAGTCGAGACCCCTGAGGCAAGATTTAACCCTTTCAATGCTGAGACTGCTTTCGTCCAAAGCACTAGGATGAAAAGATTTTTGAAAACTATTAAAACCCTGTCATGTTGGTATTCAACGGAAAGCTCTCTCTGAGAACTCTCAGATGATTACCCATGTGCCAGGTCATTTTCAGCTTTTTTTGCATCATTTTGTATTGGCAAAATTAGCCACCAGCAGCATAAGGTTTAACCTTCAGACTCGAGCCAAAACTGCGTGACAGGAACACTACAGTACACATAGGCCATCAGGCCATGTCCTCAAAAAGTTCAGGCGGTGATTATACCACGACAAGCTACATGTACCGTGTAGGGCAAGTGCGTATAGTCTAGTATCCAGGATTCCTTGTGATAAATACTGGGCATGGATGATCGTCGTACGTAATAATGTGAAAAGGATAGATACATTATCTTTCCTACTAATTAAATGGCGCTGTCGTGTTTCATGTTAGTATCAGGCTTTCCTGTATTCAGCTTGTTTGTTCTCCTTGGCCTTTTCTTTGGAAAACATAATAATTCTCCCTCTTATTTGGCTTAGTAAGCTGTGTATGAATGTTAAATAATCGCTTGTTTAATGTCCACTGCTTTTTGCCCCTTGTGTGTTTGCAGATGTTAAGAGCAATTAAAATCGGTGAATGGTCGTGCTTATAACCTGCTCTGATTTGAGACATCGAACACAAGCCCATGAAACATTGAAAAGTCAAAATGTAGTCAAGCTCTTATAAGGCTCCTTTGAACTCCATGTGAATTGGTGTTTTCAGACTGAATTCTATAGATATCCGTGAGTTCATATTGTTCAATATGCTTTATAATTTATATTGGCATTTTTTTTATTCCACTGTATTTGTAAATGCCAATTACGTCTGATGGTGTATTACAATCTCCTGTCAATATCTGGTTATCAGAAGTTGCATTATTAATTGTAGATAGCAGATTCATTAACCATTCTAGTCTATCCTTATTTCGCCTTTAGACATTGACAATAAACAGACAGCAGTCTCGTACAATATTGATATTCAACTTTTCTAACTGATGTTCAAGGGTGTTAATAAGTATGTGCACTCCTTTGCAATAAGTGGCTCCACCACTAACGAAATCAACATTTCATTCCTGCCTTAGGCCATCCAGGTCTTCTTCTGTGAACTTTGTTTCCTGAAGGTAGATGATATCTAATTTGTCTGACTTAAAAGTGCGAAAGAAGCCATGGCTTTTTGTATCCAATCTCATACCCCTAACATTTAATTTAAAGATTGCGTGATCAATCTTTTGTGATTATCCATAAACAGAAAAATGAGAGCGCAATAAAAGGAACCTAAGTAGATAACTAAATGATAATGGTTTTATAAATAACAAAAACTCGGAAACAACATATAACATATAATACAAATAGGTACAACAAAGCCAAGCACTCTGCCATTTCACCTGCAGTTGTCTTTCCTGTACCAATAAAATTGATCTTTTTCACCGCTTCTGCAATTTACATAAATCAAAATTTGAATATATATCTAACATAGAGAAGTTCATATCGTCAGACAGTCCAAACTGCTTTAGAACCTAAAATCTTTAAATCATTTACGATCTATGCAAACAATATCCATGGAAAAGAACTTTCCCAATTTGACTCTGGACATGACTTTATCAAATCAGGTTTGTTAAAATACATAGATGATAAAGAATAGAGAATCCTGAAAGGTTACCTTTCTCTGAGTTAATTTGTGTATAAATTTCAAAGAATACTTTCTCAGCGTGACTCTCATATCAAGGTATGTTAAAGGAACTTTGATAAATTAGAAGTTCAGATCATCTGATATTCCAAAGTGCTTGAGGACTTAAATCCTTATAAACTTTATGGATAGATAATCGTGATTAGTGACCTTTCTCTGAGAAAACTTGTGTACAAAAATCAGAGAACGATATTTCAAGTCGCCTTCGATATCAAATTATGTTCTATTAAACATTAATTAATCAGAAGTCAAAACAGAATCCTGAACCGTTACAAAACCATGACAGCAGTCAGTGAATACGTCTCTCATATAAAATTATGTTGAAGGAAACATTAATAAATCAAAAGTCAAAAATATTTTTGAGAATATACCAATCTCTAAGTAAGATTGTGTATATAAGATATCAAAAATGATATCTTTAGGATCAGTCTTATTCCATGGATTTCTGCAGCTCTATGTACATAGTGAACTCCTTAATGTAGCATAAAATATTCATCCTAGTCAGAAAACATTTATCTTATATGAGGGGGGGGGGGGCGGAAGGAACGGAAGATAATTACAAATTCGACATCCCCCCCTCCTGCCAGAAATCATATGTAATCTAATGGGATAGATTAATTCAGAATTCGGCCCCTCCCCCCTTCAAAAAACCTTCCGCCCCCCCACACCTTTAGATGGAACAGCTCTTACATCGTGTGAGCAGCAATGAAAAGAAATTGCTCAATGCTTCAGGTTACGCCTTTTTATGAATATAAACAATCTAATTAAGTACATGAATATATTTCAATTCTGTAAATAGTATATATATACAAGGAAGCTGTATTAGGCCAAAAAAAAAAAGTATCCGGTTTCTCATCCCCTGCCTGGTCACCTCAAACCCCCCCCTGGTCCTCACTTTTTTTCTCCTTTTTTCCCAGTGCACAGCGCTATCCTCTGGAGGCTGTTGAGTTCTCATGTGGGTCAGTCATGAGTGACCATATTCCAAATGATAGTAGTGAGGAGCACATACTCAGCAAGGTGTTTGTTCGCAAAGATATCAATTGCCTAAATCCAATTGAAATTCCCTACCACTCCAGTGGCATTTTCCCCCTGATATGTACCAATTGTGCAGGAGACACAGATTTTGTTAAAGGGGCACAAGCTGATGCTTATTATCCTATATGCACTGGGTGCTGGGACAGCCACGGCAAGGTTTTGAAAAGAAAACGCAAACTTTTCAAAGAGAAGTAATGATCATTTGGAAAGACCAACGCCTAAATGCATTCCAGCCAATTGTTAATTTCTTCAAAACCACATAAAGAATAATTTTCTGTGACACAAAGGATGCATGTTGATTAGGCCTGTCATTGTTGGGAATTTTTTATCAATTCGATAATCGATAAAATAATTAACAATTCGGTACTTTGATTCATATTGACTTCATTGGAGAGCAGCAGGTGCTGCACCTATTAATGGGGATCTCCGCCAGCTGAGTTTGACTATCACTCGCTTGCAGCATGGAATTGTGGATTGACCTTGTGACCCCCACACATACACATATTGTATGTGTGAATTCTAGTATAAATTGAATGGAAGCGCACGGTTGTGATGGGGACTTAATGCTGTCCTAAAACTAAACTTTATTTACCTAATTTGCATATAAATCGATATCTTGGGCCTTCTTCGATATCGATAATCGGTAAGTTTTTTTTGTTGATTCATCGATACAGGCAGTATCGATGACAGCCCTAATGTTGATTTGGTGTAGACCTCCTCCTGTAAGTGCATGAAAAGAGATCCACAACAAAAAATGATCAAACTACATTCATGCCCACTATTTTCACTTTTCAATAAAGTGTTTCTGTTGTGATTTAATAAAGATACCATTCGTACAAAGGTCTTCTATGATATATCTACACCCATACATGAACACCTTAAAAAAAAAAAAAATTAAAAAAAAAAAATCCCTGGCTGCCTGACGGATTTTCAAAATCTCTGGGATGAGAAACCGTTTTTTTTTTTTTTTTGGCCTTATGATTTACATATTGAGTTATATGGAGTATGCATTTCTAAATGCAATAGATTAACCTATATTGTTTTACCTCACCCTATATCAAGAATCATTTAATAATTCACGCTATCAGCCAGAAAGAGTGTAATAATAGCACAAGCAGGTAAATAAATGCCAGTCAATAATCTAACCTATTCCATGGCGGCCGGCTGCATTTGATTAATAAGACCGGGTGAAATGTGGTGGGCCTGTTGACGACTAACTATTAATAAAACTGGAATAACTATGATATTAGCTTGCCAAAACATTTATCGGGTGGTTGTAAGAGTTTTGCAACAGATATGGCGATTACAATTATAGTTTTAAGTACACTGCATGGTTCCCCGGTGCACCGATTCATGAGGCGGTTTATTAAATGAATGCTGCTGCTGAACATCGAAATCAGCACTGGTCCTGTCCTACGATTTTGCCGCTTGTTAGGCCTATAAAATGTTCAGCATAACAACACAGTTATTGCTTGTCTTATTGGTGGAGGGGGAGGAACGGAAGATAATTAATTATTCGACATACACCCCCTCCTGCCAGAAATCATATGTAATCTAATGGGATAAAGTAATTCAGAATTCGGCCCCTCCACCCCCCTTCAAAAAACCTTCCGTTCATCGCCCCCCCCCCCCACCACACTTTTAAATGGAACGGCCCTAGCTCATTTTTACAAATCAAAATACTAAAAGTATTTGGCGAGACGTAATCCAAGGCATACCACTATGATGCCCATCGTCATAGCAAACATTTTGATTAAGAGCATACACATTTTGAAAGAAACTTTCCCGTCCTGGTAGGTTATGGTTCTGGTAGCAGAGTAGCAGTGATCATATACATTCAGGATTGTCTCTCTCGCTTGGTTCCATTTCGAGTGAGGTCCGTACAGCCGATACACCGGAGGCAGACTAGGGCCCATCAGGACATGCCAGGCAAGGACAGGGTCATACAAAAACATGCAGAATATCCTGGCAAGGGTTGGTTTTGCACTTAGGAAGTCTGCTAGTCTATTGTGGTAGCAGTAGAGGATCTCCTTGAAAATGTATGTAGATACAATCATACTCAATATCCAATATATGTGTGTATGTATGTATGTTTATGCACACACACACACACACATATATATATATATATATATATACATATATATATATTTCATTTATAATTTTCATGCCAGAATTGAAACTCTGCATTTAGAGCATGAGGATGAACTTGAGGATGAACTCAAGAACTAGAATTTATAAGTTCATTTTAAAATAGAAAATGTAAAAAATAAATAAGTGAATGTTAAACTGGGCTTGGCAAATTTATAAGTTCATTTTGAAATAGAAAATGTAAAAATGAACATTTAAATGTTAAACTGGGCCTGATATGCTTACCCTAGTAGTATTCCGGCCCCACTGCTTCCTTCTCCTTGTGTTGTCGTGTTGAGCTTCGGCGATCATTTGTTCCTTTGGTGGCAACTTCAGTTTCCCAGCGATCACTCTTGCGGCAACCCGTGCTTGAAGTTCGCTTGTTGGGACGTAGCATCCATGCGGGTCGATTTTGCCAATGAAGGCGAAGTTTCCATGGCTCACTCTTGTCGGGAAGACTCCAAGGAACAGCTCTACTTTTGAATGTGACTCATCTACGATGGACCAAGTGTGAAAGAGAAAATAAATTTTAATCTATTTTCTCTCGCGTTTATTGGGGAGAGAAAATTAATTTTAATTTATTTTCACTCCCGTTGATTGGGGGGAGAGAAAATAAATTTAAATTTATTTTCCCGCCCGTTTATTGGGGAGAGAAACTAAATTCAAATTCATCTTGCATAGTGGAAATGGCCAAAGCCTTCCAGACAATGAGATATTGTAATTCTGTATGAACAAGGAAGCAAAATATTTATAAGTTTAATTGAATATCGTATTAAATAGAATTTGTTATTAAAAAGAAGATCCCCTAGTAAATACCCGTGTCCCGTTGCTATATAGCTAATGGTATTTTTGGAGGAAGAGTTTTCTCCAATTTATATTTCTTTTGAAGGTCCCCGACACCCATTATTGTGGGTATACGTAGGAGCTACGTTTCTCAAGTGCTCCTATATCCTGGTGTGAGGCCACAATGTATTTATCATCAGAAGACCTTTCACGCAATGATTACTTTGTATCGGATAAATTGTCAAAATGTTACTACTCCCTTTCACCTTTCTCGGTTCCCAGTGTCATTTTCCTATTTGATATAAAGATAACACCCCATACCAATAGGAAAATGAGCCAGGCAACCAGTCATTGTTTGAAATTTATTTTCCTTCCTTTCCTATAGTGGTCGGAAAAATAAATTTAAATTTATTTTCTCTCCCCCAATAAACGTGGGTTAAAATATATTCAAATGTATTTTCTCTCCCCAATAAACGGGTGTGAAAATTAATTTAAATTTAATTTCTCTTTCACTCTTGGTCCATCGTACTCATCTGCTGAGATATGTAGAATATTTTTTTCGTAACATATATGTGCGACTTTGTTTGTGCAGCGTGCAACATAACCACTTGCCCGTTGCAAGTTACAAGTGACATTTGGCAAAAAAACGGCAACGGGGTAAGCAGAACAAAACCCTTACTTTCCCTGCACAGCAAGTAATGTTTTGGGCAGAACGCTCGCAATATGTAACCCGCCGTTGTTTAACAGAGTAGCGGGGCAAGTGGAAGTGCCGGCGGGACAAGCAAACTTTAGGGGCAGCTTGCCCCGCTAGGCAAGTAATCTTTTAGAACCTTTGTTGCACCCTGTTTGTGGTTTCAAGAACACAGCTTATACCGATACTTCCAGTATATGTACGATGGGCCTATCGCAGCGCCCAGTTCGACAGGCATCACTTGTACAACTTATAAAGGACCATCAAATGACGGACATCAATATACAGTTTGTCTACGGATAATGCACAACGTACATCTTATCCACGTCAAAATGCTTGTATCAGGCAAGTGATTTGTAAGTATTAGCACAATAGAATTACGTATATTGGGTAAATGATGCAATATTTTATCCTAGTCTTGTGTATTAAATAACTAGTTTATCAGTGTTGACGTATTATCAAACCTAACATGCCTTTATTATTGAAAATTTTAAGTTAATGTAAAAAAAACGTATAAAACGATAAACAGTTATTGCCTGTCTTGTTGGTGGATGGAGCAGATTTTTACCCCGAGAATAAATTATATAATTCCTTTCGAGGGGGGATAATCTGCACCATCCACCAACAAGACAGGCAATAACTGTGTTGTTATACCGAACGTTTTATAGGCCTAACAAGCGGCAAAGGCGTAGGACAGGACCAGAGATGATTTCAATATTCGGCAGCAGCATTCATTTAATAAACAGGCTGATGAATCATTGCACCGGTGCACGATGCAGTGTATCTAAAACTATAATTGTAATCACTATATATATCCACTGAAGAACTCTTGAAACCCCCTGATGAATGTTTCGGCAAGCTAATATCATAGTTATTTTAGTTTTATTGATAGTTAATTGTCACCCGGCCCACCACAACTTAAACCCTGTTTTATGAATCAAAATCGGCCAGCCACCATGGAACCATGGAATAAGGTAGATTATTGACTGGCAATTATTTACCTGCTTGTGATATTGTTCCAACTTTTCTGACAGATAGGGTTAGTTATGAAATGACTCTTAATACAGGGTGAGGTATAACAATCTAGTATAATGAATGGTTTATCAGACAGCTTTTGACGAATTACTTTATCAAATTTCTGCAGATTTACTGTGATTTAATTGGAAGTGAAAATAATGCATGAGGTATTTAAAAGTTGTTTGAACTTCATAGACAATTACTGTTTATTTGTTATTTTCGTTATATTTGTTTGTCAATCATGCATGTGTAAAAAAAACAGTCTCCTCTGATGTTAGTAGAAACATGATTTTCGGTCTCACCTGGGTAAATTGCAGTATCCTGGTCACTTAAAAAGCTGCAGTCAGACACAAACCCTGTTGTTAGAAGAACTCCGTCGATTGGGATTGATTTCCCATCTATGAATGTAACGCTTCTTTCACCAAAGAACTCTATGTCCGGCATCATCTATAGCAAAATCATTTTAAAAAGTTAAAATGTTACTTTGGTTTGCACCAATCAAAAGTTATTTCAGTCAACGATATTTCATGAAAATGTGATGATACATTAGACGTGGCTATATATATATATATATATATATATATATATATATATATATATATATATATATATATATATATATATATATATATATATATATATATATATATATATATATATATATATATATAAATATTATCAGATTATTCTGAAAACATGAGTTATTTGTATATTTGTATATATTCACTGTGATGCTAAAGAATAAAGCACTGGATCTTTACCGGCACATTAAAACTACTCACCACAACCTCTCCTGAAATTAACTTTTGGTCCAAACCGTCGGCTATTGCTGTGCTTCCCTCAAAATAACCATGTTTTGGTTTGAGCGACAAGTCCTTGTACGGAATCATGGACTTAAGTTGAGCTCCGGTATGCTTTAATATGGTACTGAAAGATTAACAACAAGGAACCATTTTACGACTATTATCTCGTTTGACTATTTGACCTACTCTCTTTAATGTTTGTTTACTAACGCGTTATAATACAGGAGTATACATTTTTATATTCGAACTCGAAGTATTTGAGTAGAGAAAACGGGTTTAAATTTTCTGATGATATGAAGTTTTTTGTCCATTTATCACTTACCTCAATGACCTGGTTTCATATGTGAACCTTCGCAACTCTGTATAGTTCTTTGGCATTCCATTTCGAATTCTTGGGACAACCCAAAAGCCATTCCGAGTACTGAGATATACCTACCGGCAGAAAATTAATCCAATAAGTGCGTGTACGTATCGCGCAATTACTAATATAATTGAAATCAATCATCAATTGATTGATAGTGACGTCTGCAGAACTATTGCTATTTACCATTAACATCGGTCCACTGATTTTCTTTTTATAATGCACTTTTCAAAATTAAAAAAAACAACTGGTCAACTGAGGGCTTCTTAGAACAAACACAAAGAACGTATTGCATATACCACACTGATCAGAAAAGGTCGTCTGTACCTATGCACTACGCCTTTGGACAACCCCCAGACAACATTCAGTCTGCTGATAGTGAGCAAATCGCTTAGAACTATTGCTTTTTACTATTAACATCTCTTCACTGACTTTCTTTTTATCATGCGTTTTTTTATCTATAGGTGAAAAAGGCGAAATGTCAATATCTAATACTATCACTAGTACTACCATTATTATTATTATTATTATTATTATTATTATTATCATTATTATTGATAATATTAATAATAATAATAATGATAATAATAATAATAATAAAAATAATAATAATAATAATAATAATAATAATAATAATAATAATAATAATAATAATAATAATAATAATAATGATAATATCATTAATACTATTTTTAGTATTAGTATTAGTATCATTATTATTATTTCATTTTCTTTTATTATTATATACACTAAATTTGAATGATCAATATATGTTTTGAATGCTTGGCCGTAATGACATAAATTTATATTAGTGAATTCTCACCTTCTTTGCCTCTCGAGTGAGGTCCACTGACAGTTGAGCCCCATTGGCACCTCCCCCTGGAAAAAAAGCCAAAAACAAGGAGTTAGATTTTCTGGATTGGTTTTGACAAGTTTGTATCGCTTTTATAAGAAGAAGGACAACAGTCATTTTTGGATATCCTATAAGTCTCAAGAAGCTTATTTCCCATATCAAGAAATCAATGTATAAGCCACATATTTTAAATGGGTATGCAAGTAACTGCACCTTGGAGGCATGGTCGACAAAAATCCACGTTTTTTCAGAGAGATATTTTTGTATGTAGAAATCTCTTATTATAAATGGTGTTGAATGGGCATATTCTTTAGTGAGGGTGATCACAATCAAACTCTATAACACGTCCGCAGAGAGAGAGAGCGAGAGAGAGAGAGAGAGAGAGAGAGAGAGAGAGAGAGAGAGAGAGAGATGTAATGCGTACCATATACAAGAATCGTCTTATCCTTGAAGTCATATGGTTCAAAATAGGATCCAGAGTGCATTTGCATTCCCTTGAATATATCTAATCCGGGCAGCTTAGGAATGTATGGGCGATTGAGAAGACCGATGCAAATCATTACACCGTCAAACTCCTCAGTTTTAACAAGATCTCCTGCAAATATTGAATGTGATCATTACTATTAGATACACGAGTATAGCATAAATGAACGTATTTAAAGGCCTGATTCACCATTGGGATAACTTGTAGTGCTATATGATATACTGTATGTCAACAGGGATGCTTCACATAAGGCAGCGTGCCCATGTGGTCACAGGCTACTAGTACAAACAACCCCCTAATGTGCTGTCATGCCTGCTGTCCCACTGCTAATTACTAGTATATTGGAGAGAGCAGGCATTTCTCTAGCACCCAAGTATTCTACACACCAAACTGCTTTTCTCCACCAAATATGTGGGCATTTTCTAAATAACCATAATGAGAATCAACTGTTTCTACCTTGACTGCTACCACTTCCTCAAAATATCCTTAACCCATTAATGCTAAAATGACAATTCCACCATGTATAAAACAGAGGCCCAAATAGTTTCTTATGGTATTCTCTACTTAAACCCAAGTTACCACCAGTGCCAACCTTCATACAAGAAGTATATTGCTGTTTAAGGGCTGTTGGTGCAACTAAGTCATTAGCAGTTACCTTACTGCTAATGACTAATAGTTGCACCAACAGCCTGCTTAGAGGCTATTAACTGGCTAAGATGGCCGCCCCCAGTGCTTCTATGTTGTGTCTATTTGGACTGTGTTTAAACTGCAATATACTTCTTGTATGAAGGTTGGCACTGGTGGGAACTTGGGTTTAAGTAGAGAATACCATAAGAAACTATTTGGGCCTCTGTTTTAAACATGGTGGAATTGTCCTTTAAGAGTTCCTACCGAAATCTAAAATACTTTTGACAATAACTTTGGAATTGAGAATGATTTTATAAAATATTCGAAGGAAAGTTGTTGATAATGTCCTGATTAATATTTCTCCATCAAATATTATCCTAACTATGCTTTTGCCTACATGATTTCATCAAAATTGTAAGGCTGCTTTTGGCCGCTGTGAGCACTAATGAAATTTACCTCAGTACCAGTGGCAACTGCACCCTATCACAGAGATCATGGTTGGCTTCCTCAAACCATTGATTATAATGCCACAATTATTTTCTGAAATTGCTGTAGTTGAGGCACTGTCTGTGTTTGGAAGTCAACCATCTCTCCACAGAAAATGAAATAAACTAAAGCAAACTCTTGTTAAATATGTAGTAGGTGGATGGCAGGAAATGACAAAAATCTTGAACACATGCTTTATATTGAAGCAGGACAAAATGTTCCCAAGTGACCATTAAATGTTAATTTTGAATTGCAGAAGTGAATGAAGAGGTCAGATAACACATGACGGCATTTCCCGTCATCAACAAAGCACCACGACAATACAGCTGAGGGGCACAACAACTACTTTCAATATATAGTTCTCCTGTTCATGTTTGGCGATTCATGAATCATGGTGCTGTGTGCAACATATAGAGGTAACGATAGGACTGACAGGAGTTTTAGTGAGAAAAGATCATTTTATTCAATTCCAAAGGCGAACATACGTCCAGAAAATAATAATTTCGCAGCACAATGGTTCCACAACACAGGGACTGGATGGACTGTCAAGAACTTCACATTTACTTCATATAAAAAAGTATGAGAGCCCCACTTTGCAGCATTCTGTTTCTTGAATGATATGCAGGCAAGACAAATGGGATATCACGAATTTAGGTTGTGTAAGGCCATCACTCGTTAGTGATGGTCTAGACATTCACAATTGATAAACCACAAGCCACCTTAAGAAATAGAACTAGCTGTTCGATTGTATTAACAAATTAAAAAGTGCTCACTTTCGATAATGTTTTGCTATAAATATTGAAACACAACTAAGTCATCAAAGGAATAGTGAGCAAAAAAGTAACATATGAATAACCTTTTTCACTCTTGCCGATTGCTTTGCTTGAAATACTCCATCTGCCTGTCTCAGTGTAACGAGGAGACTTCTCCACCTTCGTGATAACAGTTGAAAAACGAATATGCCTTCTAAGATCAAAGTGATCAGCATATGACGACAAGTATTGCCACGCTTCCCGAGCCCGCGGAAATGGGTAAGCATCCTGAAATATTCACGAAAAGAATTTTACTAATGAAAAGGTATGAAAAGCGAATCGAAGAGTCATCTCTCTCTCTCTCTCTCTCTCTCTCTCTCTCTCTCTCTCTCTCTCTCTCTCTCTCTATATATATATATATATATATATGTATACATATATATATGTATATACATATATATTTATTTACATACATATACACATATATATATATATATAAACACATACATATATATATATATATTTATATATATATATATATATATATATATATATATATATATATATATATATATATATATATATATATATATTTATTTATATATATATATATATGTATATATAAATATATATATATATATATATATATATATATATATATATATATATATATATATATATATATATATATATATATATATATATATATATATATATATATATATATATATATATATATATATATATATATATATATATATATATATATATATATATATATAAATATATATAAATATATAAATATATATATATATATATATATATATATTTATATATATATATATATATATATATATATATATATATATATATATATATATATATATATATATATATATATATATATATATATATATATATATATGGGTTACCATGGAATTACATGTAAACTTATTTTAAGCAAAACATATCAGAGCATGTATGACAGTACAGCGTCTATTCAGTAGCAGTGAATTAAAGATGAAATTAAGTTTTAACTTCACTGTGAGTAGACAGACACTACATTTATCTTATTGACAATATAACATATTTACAAAATCTTTTGATTCCAAATGAAAGTGCTCCTCGACGATACTACCTGTTGTGAGTAAGCTTTAAGAAAAAAAATACCTTCGATTGAGGGAAGTCACTAAAGTGAAATGTCCCTTTATCTTCATTAAGGACACACGACGAGTAGATGCGAGTTCCTACATCTGTCATCTCATCCGTAGCTGCTTTGTCTATATTCCACAACCCACCTGAAACAAAATAGGTATTAATGAGCATATTGTCGACAACAATTATGTTTATATATACTATGCGGATCCTAAGATGTATCTGCCAAAAGAATTGAATAGTAAAAAAAATCCAGAGATTATTTTCTGTATGTTCAGGCTGTAGAAGTTTGCTATGACAAGTTCTGAAAAAGTATAAGGGATATACCGTGTTCATTTTTTGCCACAGAGCCACGGCTGGCGGGTACGTGTTTTGATCTTTTGAAAAGAATATAGACAATGACAAGCGACAACAATAGGGTAAATCTCTAAATCTCTTTGTCTTTGTCGATGGTAGCCCGTTTGCCTCTATATGACATGCCTACACCTCGTGTTGCAGGTTTGCAAAAATGGGTCACGCTTGAGGTCCAAAAGGAAGTAGGCCATACCCCAGAAGTTTGTGTCTATTTCTAGGAGGTAACCCATTCAATGCATGCCATTGAAAAGGGCATTAGGGGCAAAGAGTAACATAGTCGGGTATGGAGTCTGACTTATCTAAATTTATTAATCCTGCATTGTAATCAATTATACAATCAACACATAGCAAGTTCCTTAACTATAAAATAATTCCAAATACACGATGCATTGTTATCAGTGTGCTACAATCGGGCCATTAGTGACCAGTGAGGTGAAACATGCAGAGAAGGTGCAAAATGAGACAAGTAGATACAAAGTAGCTAACCATAGAGATGCATGCTTGTGCAATATGGCTGGCAAAAAATGATACATTGTAACCAAAGGTATACATGATGCTTCCAACCAGTGAATTACAATTACCATTATGCGAAATTGATACATTGTACTAACAAGTAAACATCATGCTCCTGACCAGTGAATTAACATTATACAAAATTGATGCTGAGTGCATAAAAGAGTTATTATTATCATATTGCATCCATGCATTACTAGAGTAATTTACTAACGATACGTACACATCATACTGTGAGCATGTAGCACAGATCTGCCCTGTTAACCCTTATGCTGCTGGTGGCTAATTTGGCCAAATTTTGATCTTGTAATAACCTGATTTCCATTTCGTTTGACATTCAGGGTTATCTCAAGGTCATATAGGGGTCAAATAGCTGTAAAGATTTCTTTAATAAACTTACTTTTAGTCAATATTTGTGTCAATCTTCTATTTTTAGAACTGACAATAACTTTGGAATTGAGAATGATTTTATAAAATATTTGAAGGAAAGTTGTTGATAATGTCCTGATTAATATTTCTCCATCAAATATTATCCTAACTATGCTTTTGCCTACATGATTTCATCAAAATTGTAAGGCTGCTTTTGGCCGCTGTGAGCACTAATGAAATTTACCTCAGTACCAGTGGCAACTGCACCCTATCACAGAGATCATGGTTGGCTTCCTCAAACCATTGATTATAATGCCACAATTATTTTCTGAAATTGCTGTAGTTGAGGCACTGTCTGTGTTTGGAAGTCAACCATCTCTCCACAAAAAATGAAATAAACTAAAGCAAACTCTTGTTAAATATGTAGTAGGTGGATGGCAGGAAATGACAAAAATCTTGAACACATGCTTTATATTGAAGCAGGACAAAATGTTCCCAAGTGACCATTAAATGTTAATTTTGAATTGCAGAAGTGAATGAAGAGGTCAGATAACATTGATATTGGGTTATGCTGAAAGAGCTCTGAAAAGGTAGGAATCAACTGAAAAGGATCAGATTCTATTCAAAATAGAAGATGAAATGTCACACTCAAATTCATTTTACTTCCTGTACAATGTTATGCTTGCTGAAGAACATTTAGAGGATATCCTTTTCGACTTCCCACAATATAACAGCTTTTAGATAGAATAACTTGAACATGATCGTTGGAAACAAGCTATTCTGCAATGCTTAGCACAGCAGTAATAGGGCCCCCAGCTGAAATTATTCAGCTCCCAGCTTGGTACATCAGATAGAAGCTAAGACATTTGGCACTTGGGTGACATAATAGTGATGAAAGTTTTTTTTATTCAGCACCAGAGTTAGTATTCAAATTGTCACTCATAAAGCGCTATTTCCATACATATAGAATAAATAAGAATGCATGCGATTGCCATAAAAAATATTAAAATCTTAGCAATCTTAGTAAGACTAATTTTTTTCAACTTTTTGACCTTGAAATGTCCTTGAATATCACACAAAATAGAAATCAGATTACTGGAAAACCACTTTGAATAGATTGATACCAATAAAAGAATGGAGGTGATTGCCATAAAAAATATAAACTTAGTACTTTTACACAGAAAAAGCCCATTTACAACTTTTCAAACCGTTTTTGTCCTTGAAATGATCTTTAATATCTCACAAAATAGATAGCAGATTGGTACAAGACCAATATTTATTGTCCAATACCAATAAAAGAGGAATGTATGTGATTGCCATAAGATATATATCAAAAACCTAGTACTTTTACTCAGAAGAGAGCCCATATTTAAAATTTTGGACCCCTTTTGACCTTTCAATAACCTTGAATATCCCACAAAGTAGATAGCAGATTACTACAAGACCAACATCGATTGTACAATACCAAAAAAGGAAATTATAAATTATATTAAAAACTTATCACGTTTACATAGAAAAAAGCCTATTTTTCAACTTTTTGTTCCCTTTTTGACATTTTAGTGACCGTGAATATGACACAAAATAGAAGTCATGATACTACAAGATCAACACTAATACTCAATACCAAAGAAAAGAAGAATGCATATGATTGTCATAGAAATAGAATAAAGATCTAGTAATTTTACTGAAGGACCATTTCTCAATTATTTGACCCCTACATGACCTTGAATATCACACAGACAAAAGAAATATATTACGACAAGGTCAATATTGATATATCCATACATAAAAAATAAGCATGTTTGTGATTGAAGCAAAGAAACATTGAATCTAAGACCTCTAAATCATATACCGTCACTTTTTCAGTCCGGCAGACAGGTGTTTTTTAATACTGTAGGGATGATATTGCTTTTACATTCTCGGGTGCCACCGACTCAAACTATAAGGCCCTTTTTCAGTTTGGCTCCTTGACTATTGTGTTCCCTCAGGCTTTATCCATGGGAGATTAGAGAGTAAATGTTTTCAGACCACAACTTCTTGCCTGGCGTGCTGTTGTGAAGCTTGACGCCCTCTATGCATGACAGCATTTAATAGCCATAAATTGCTCACACCCCAGTCATTAACATACTTACCTATATAGAATAGATAATGGGTTTAGCCTTCAAATGTTCACCTACTGGTAAACAACAACCATGATTCTTTTTATCGGATCAAAATAACTGCCTTTAGCTACCCTGATAAATTTTGTTTCACTTATCTTTCTCTGTCATCTCATCACCATGGAGGCTGTTTATAGTGGTCTGGTATAACAACAAAATGACACTTTCGCGGTAGTTTATTGGACCCAGTATTCTCGAACTGGAGCATGTGTCTACCATGAAATTCTCTTAGGAGTTTTGGTAACACAGACTGACACAACCAAAGTTTTACCAACTGCATAATCTAGGGACAGAGTTGCTCCCAAAATGCCCGTATGCCCTGCCATTGTACATGTTGCAGCTAACATTAAATTATGACCTGACGAAAATTGGATGTTAAATTGGGACAATCTAAAACAGGAATATTAGACTCTGAATGTAGTTTTATGGAAATTCTTCGCCACTAAGATGTTACAGGATCATTTTAATCAGATTAGTCCGACTACTTAAAGAATTTGTTGTGGTTGACTTTTTCACATGGGTCATACATCGACCTTCCTAGTTACGATGCCAGGCTCCCAAGCGTGATTTCGTACATGTGTAGGTTCAAATTTTGCTGGATCCCCAAGCGAGTTGGCCTGGTTGCTATAAAAATGTGCAGTGTCGTGGAGGGCTGTCTATGGTTCTTCTGCAACTAAAAGACCCTTTGGAACTATTCGTAAAGAGTAGGGAATTTCTTCCCGGTTCCGAGTTCCTATCTCGTCATGATATGACCGAAGCTATAGAAAGCGAAGTAAAACCCATTCCTTCCTTCCTTTCACATTTTAGGGCCTGCCAGGATAGCTAAGTGGTCTAAAGCCCCTTTTACACTAGCAGAAATTTTGCTGGCAACGTACTGGCGACCATTGGCGACGGGGGGCAATAAGTGAGTTAGTAAGTATTTATTGACTATATCTTCGATATAAAAAATACATTGTACAAACTTGATTCAATAGAAAATTATGGGGGTAAAAACACATTTTTTGGTATCAAATGTAACCGATTTGGCATGCTAATAGCAAAATTGATTCGGGGGAGGGTATCATACATGCTTTACATTTTGACTTGGGCCCAAAGCTGAAGACTCTAAAAGTTGGAAAAAGCACTTTTTTCTCACTTTCAATATACAATCTGAATGTAATGGGGATACAGCAAAAATAAAAGACAAAGTGAAACTCCTGACTCTGTATTGATCTTTGCACCAGCTTTGTGAAATTAAATGGTGTCTGGGGCAATAACTATGGAAAGGAGCACCGATTAAAATTACATTGAACTTTGGGATTTTGTGGAAGCCCCCGTCCAAAAAACTTGAAAAATTGTCTGGTGCTTTCTCGCGCATGAGAGCGGATATTTTTCTAATACTTTTAATAGGAGGCTGCCATCGTTTGCATAGTGGGTAGATTCGCGTCATAAAATAGTAGTTACATAGAGGTGGTCCACGGTGAATCTCTCTTGTTATCGTCGGATGCAAGATACTCATCCCCCCACCAATGATTTGTATATTCATACAAACAACCCTTCTCCCACCACTGTGTATTATCCTCCTACATACACCCCACCAATGATTATGTATCTGGTCTCGAGTTTATTCTTAGGCGAGTGTTAAGATAGGGAAATGTACAACACAGAACTCTTATTTTGGGAATTTATACTTGACTAGAAAAGTAGCTGTCCTGCGGGAACCATGACATTTCTTTTAATAGCTGAAAGATATCAGAGCACCCAGATATCTATGTGACCACACACTTTGGGCTAACTTACCTATCAATAATTCAACAAGCTTTGCAAACAGGTACACCATTGATGAAGAAAATAATGGGTTATTATACTTCCTGTAAGGAAAAGATGGGGGTCGTGTCGGTGTGTGATATCACTCATAATTGATAATAGTCAGTTCTTCTCAAAACTATTTTCGCTTGGCAATATCTATATTTTCAAAGTAAAAGTATGGTATAACGTATGTCATTTGCATTCATCCTAGTTTGGTTTATCCAGGTGAAACTTGATCTACATTTATTTTGGGCATTGAGCATCATGTTCATCACCATTAAAGCCAGGAGTATTAACAAGTGTAGGATAGTGGAAGAATCACATATATAACTGTTCAGGCATCTGTGCTTGAATATAATATTAGTCTCTAAAGCATTCTACACGAACCGTGCTCTGGTAACTTGTAACATTAATTGCTCTCCTCTGCCGTTTCGGAACCCAGTGGTACGTGGTGACGGAATAACCGGCCACCAACGTGGCCTTATCAATTGGCATTCTTCTTATCTTACGAAAACGTCGCTAGTGGAAAGTCACTACTTCAGTTGTAATTTCACTGGTGGAACGCTATTCCACCAATAATAACACTCGCGAAACACTAGTGAAAAAGGGCAGAATCACTTGCGTTTCGCTAGTGGAGAGTCACTAATTAAAGGTCATTGCAGTTTCGCTTCATTGACGGTTAATGAATCACTACTCCACTAGTGAAACTTCACTAGTCGAGTAGAGATTTTTCACTAGAGAAGTTTAAGGAAATGTATCCCACTGTTTCCGCTAGTGAAATGAAATTTCCTTAAGAACCACTAGTGGAAACTCACAGGTCAAAGAAGTTATGTCGTCATCAAGTTATTGATGGCACTCATAGCACTGAGAAATGAACTACCATTGGACCTTCGAGGTATATTGTGGGGTTTATTTCTTTGACAGTTTGACAGGCGAACCGCCTTTGTTGAACATGGCCTAAAGGAATGCGCCTCCTCCCAAATATTAGTCTATTTGTTCGATATTCAATTCAAGGTTGTTGGACCATATGTTTGCTCCACATGTAAACAAGTTAAACAAGTGCTGCTAGTGCACCATAGACGAAGGGCGCCTCACTCCTTCTCCACGCCTGATTCTACATCCCATCACCCATGACATATAAATAAGTTTTGGTTGAACTCCTGGATTGGAAACAGACAAATAGCGACCGGATATTACTGACTGAGTGAACCACCCCTATAAATGTTACACCTTATAGGCCATGGGACAAATCGTGTAGGGGGATTAATCTTTGAGTTTGTGAAAACCTTTGAAAGACAACATCAATTTAGTTAATTTTGATCCATAGATATCTGTGATAATAAAAATGTAAAAATTCCATAAAACAAGTTGCTCCATACTGTGATGTGAGCCGTTTTTTATGAAATCACCAAAAACGGGTGTATTGCAACTGGAAAATTCATTTTTTCAGGGCAGAACCTCGAAACTTCCTAGATATAAGTTCAACAAGATGCTCATTATCTTAAGAAATGCTGTGTTACTGTGACTGTGACCTCCTGGGTCGTGTGATTTTTGGGCAAAATCAACAAAGTTACGTGACTTTTGTAATTTCCCACAACTTGAATGTCATCATTGGAAACTCTCAACTGAATAAATTTGGTTTAGCAAACTACCCAAGAAAGTGTAGACATATAAAGTGAATCAGGTTTTAATATTTTCAAGAAATGCTACGTTTTGGGGGAACAGAAAAATGGCATACAGCAAATTTGAGGGATGTCCATCTCGAAAATGCAATTTCATGGTAGTAACTCGAAACCTGCCACAAATATTTCCTGAAGGATATATATGATTATCAAATGTTTTGTGTTAGTATAATATGTATCTGACCCCTGCTGTGAGAGATTTCGGGGGTAAAAACCTATGAAAAGTGGGATTTTGTAATTTCCTATCTCTAAACAGAGATATCTTACACCTTACACCAAAATTCTAAGCTGCTTTTCTTGTTACAGAAAATAAACCAAGAACAGGCAGATAGGGGAAATAAGTTATGTTTGCCCATCTATGACATGCTACATGTTTGGGTAACTTACTGCAAAATCATCCAAAACGTGATTATAATAATTTGCTTCTGGAAAAATACAGCTATTTTTATCTATGTTCCCTATTCATACTTGAAGAGAATAGAGCATTTTCCTGAGTGTAATAAAGCATTTCTCCTGAGTGAGTGCTTTATAATGTAAGAAGCTGTGCTAGTTGATGACCAGGAAATAATCCCGTATGGTGGTTCTAATTATGAACAGATTTTGAAAAATAATCTATAAGAGATAAACGTCTTGACATTTTTCACAAATCTTTTAACCTCATATGTTTCGAAAACTAATCTGGTGACCTGTCCTTTTCTTTATGTCTTCTCGTTAATAGCATTGTGTAGATGGTTCATATACTTGTGGGTAAAAATTTAATCTGCAATACAGACTTTTACCAATTTTGGATCAAATACATGTTTTTATTTCAACTCATTGCCCGATAATTCCTGTTTAACAGCAAAAAGAAAAACATTTTCATCATAGCCGAACGGTTCTCCAAGCTGAAGTGGTAAAATTAACAAGGAATTGTATTCAGTTTAAAAGGAACTTTCCTTTTCTTTCCCTATACTACGCAAAGGAAGGAAGGAATTGGGTTTTACGTCTCTTTCAACAGCTTAGGTCATATCACGACGAGATAGAAACCCGGAACCGGGAAGAAATTCCCTACTCTTCACGAATATTCCAAGGGATCTTTCAGTTGCCGAAAAACAATAGGCAGCCTTCCACAACGCCGATCATTTTGATAACGACCAGGCCAACCCGCTTGGGGATCCAGCGGAGACTCGAACCTGCGTACTCACGGTTGGCAGCCAGGCATCGTAACCACTAGGCCACGGCGGATCCCTCCTATACTAGGCAAGTTTTATATAGCCAATTTCATTTCCCTTATCTTTACCAGGTTTGCAGTTTACTACATCGCATCAATTTCAGAGTTCATGGGATAAGTTGGTAACTGTGACGTGGCAGCAATGTTTCAAAGATTACCCTGGGCACATACATACATGATTATGTGATGTTTAATTCATTTCAGAAAAAAAAACAGAGAAAATGTCACAGGACACCTATATAAACATGTCATGTAAATAAACAACTATTTGTAAGAATCATATTATCATCTATTAAACCACTAAATAAAGTTTTTTTCCTTTTTATTTATTTCCTTTTTGAGTTTTTCTGACTGACTCACTCAACTGTGGCAGGTGTCTGTAATGTGAAAGAAACAATTGAATATGCTTGTCCTTACAGGCATAATAGCCGCACGTTTCTTGTCCAAACTGCCAGTCCCCATTGACCATGCTTATTCTTAAGAGATTACCTTCAAGATTGCCTAATCTGTTCAGGTTTAATATACGTATATTTCATCTATGTTAGATACACTTATAAGTTACCGTAATTTCGCGTGTATAAGACGCACCCGTATATAAAACGCACCCCTTGTTCAGGCCTTTAAAATGATGTATAGACCTTAGATTTGTGTATAGTGCGCACCCCCTTTTTGGAAATTTTGTGGGAAGTCAACTCCTCACGAATAACGCTAGAATACACATTTCGAAAGCGTCCTTTATCACACATAACACCAATAGCAACATCCGTGTCTTTAGCAATTTAGCGATTTTCTAAAAACAAATGGAAGAAATGGGGGCCACCTTATGCTACAAACGGAATTGGATTGGGACGTTGATTGTAACTAGAAGTCACTATGCTACCCCATAGACGATAGGGGTTCGTTCCATTCAAGAAGTGTATTGTAATCAGTGTGCCTATTACAGAACCGGCTGGACAGGACCTGATACTAGACAAATAATTCACTATGGTGTCTACGGCTAGATAGGACTGATAAGGTGTTAGCGGTATTGCTGAAGTTTAACCGTTAAAGACGTGCTAAACACGTTTTAAACTCTAATTGAAATGAAAACATACCAGAGCCTTAATTCTGATACGGTTACGATAATCAGGCGCGGATCTACACCGGTTCACATCTCCAAAGTGCATCGTTTCATATCAAAGAGCAGATTTTTAGGTCCAAAATCACCATTTGTTGCATTTGTTTATGAAGCAGTGCTGATTTAACCTTGGGGTAGATTTTTGCGCAACAGTTTGTCTGTGTCTGTAGAGCAGGAACTAAATTTGTATAATCAGAGTCTGTGCACATCTACATCAGTGAGCATAGGCTTATAGGGACCACCAGTTTCTTATCAGCTTTTTGATGAGCACAACATACTAGGTGAGGATGAAAACCAGGTTGTAACGATGCTCGTGCACCGATCACGCTCTGAGATGCATCTTCTGATATCAAAGTGTATCGCTCAGATATAAAAATCCAGATTGGTTAGTCACACGGCTGTCCGATTTCAAAGTGCCTGTAAAACAAACCTCCTGCCTCAAACTATTAACGTATTTATCATACCCACTTACACAGGTAGAATTAGACCAATTAACATTTCACACGCTGGGGTTCAGTTTGGGAAGATGATCATCAGCATCCCTTGCACGAAATCAAAAACGCTTCACCGTTTTGTTAATGTTTTAAGTGTTAATCACAAAACAATACTTAGTATTCAACTCGCCTTCAGCTGTGATTCTACTTGCATAAAACGCTTGCATCTATCTGACTATTCGACGTCACGAGAAACTGTAAGCATCCATTCTTTTAACTATGCATATATCAACATGAATATGGCACATGAGGTGAACAACCCACAGTGACCTGAACTGCTGCGATTTACATGGAATGTGAAGGCGGATGTCATAAAGATAATGCAACGTACATATTCCAGCCGGGAGGAGATCTTTGCCTTTGTTGCCCGCTCTGGGCATACTAGTATTACTAGTTTAACTTGTTTTCACCTAGAGTAAGACAGGGTTCATCAACCTTACTCAAGAATATAGAAAATATACAGTTTTTTTGTAAAAGGATTTGGGCGAGGCGCATACCTGTAGGCTATGTTCAACAAAAGTTGTTCGCCACATTACACACTAATTTTCGACGTTCAATGCTGCCTTTCTGTGTAGTGCATTGAATCCTCCTCGATGTACGCATCCATGCACCCATGTCTTCTTTGCACTCAGATATAACACAGTGGCAGTCGATCATCAACATATCAGATATAGAATGAGCATTGGATAGAAGTTTCTGAATCCTATGTTTATCATTATATATATATATATATATATATATATATATATATATATATATATATATATATATATATATATATATATATATATATATATGTATGTGTGTGTGTGTGTGTGTGTGTGTGTGTGTGTGTGTGTGTGTGTGTGTGTGACCAGATTTTGGGCAAAATGACACCCATTTGTGGATATAAAGGACATCATTTCTATATTTTAGATGGTGTATAGGTCAGTTTTCGAGGCAGAATCCGTCCCTGGTAATGGCATGGTAACCCTGTTGACACTCCTGCACCCACGCAAACAGTTTTTCCTCCAATCCAATTTGGGTCATCGATTTCGTATCTCGGCGTGTAGCCTTGGGACTATGTAATACACTCCAGTTTTCTAGCTTTGTGTATAAGACGCACCCCCGATTTGAGGTTAAAAATTTATGTTCAAACGTGCGTCTTATACACGCGAAATTACGGTAAATATACTTGAACAACAGAACAGAAGCTTAAATCCAACCACGTCTGACCTCACACATATTTGTCAACAAAAAAGTTCTATAAAAAGAATAAACAAATAATCGTAATAATGATTATAATAATAACAATAATAATTATAATAATCATAATAATGATAATAATAATAATAATAATAATAATAATAATAATAATAATGATAATAAAAATAAAAATGATAATAGCTAGAATTATAATGACATCATTGTGAATAGTAGCCAAGAGAATCCTACATAGAATTTTTGGTTATCACTATTAATCACCATCGTGGTATCTCCATTGCTGTCTGCATTCTGATTTCTTTTCAATTTTTCGTCGGAATTGGAAAAAATAGCACATTTTTCCTTACATGTTATAAGAAGACAACCAGGACATTCAAGGACTGCGCTTGACTCTATCTTGGCAATAATGCAATCTGTAACTATATTGCAATGCATAATCCTGCTCAGCAGAGTTGACCAAATTTGAACTATTTCCAGATATTTGATCGAATAAGAATGTTCAAATGAAACTCTTCCATAAACTTAAACAATGTAGATTTTTTTTATTGAAAGAAAGATTCTTTAGTTTTTCGACTTGGCGTAATTTCGTACTTTTTACACGTCTGTGGGTGACTTTCTATTTTGTTCAGTAAAAGTTGAAACACATCATATGAGATCATGGTTCCGTATTAATCCTTAGCAATAGAAGTGAGAATAAGATCTGTTAGATTGATGGTTTTATTAGATAATCAAGTTGTTTCTTTCCTTCTTTGAACGAGGCTTTGCGAAATATATGGATATGTCTAAAATCATTATAAAATGCTTGATATGCAGTTCCGTCAAATACGTTATAATTGGTGCTTGCTCTCAGTTCAAGGTGGAAACTGAAATGACTGACTGGATTACATTCATCAGGGACCCACAGTATCGTACTGAAAGGGTGTGTGTTTTAATCTAAAGGGGATTCATGGGAGTATCATAGCATGCCGTAATTTATAGTTGATTTAGGATATAAAATTTTAAACCATATTTAAATACATGTCGTACATAAAAGTTGATAAAGGAAATATAACTTTAAATCCTATTTTTAGATAGGTTGTGTTGCTTCTTTGGCAGACCATAAACAGCTACTGTATCGTCAGTATTTTACCTCGCAGATTTTGACAGAATCAAGAGCTTACCGATATCATCCCTTTGCTCAAAGCAAACTGGTTCCATATCTTCATCGATACAGCTTTTGATGGCTGCAAGTCCACTGATTCCTGCTCCTATAATTTATGCGTGACCACCTTAAGAGGGCCGCGTGGTGTCACCTTAACTATTATGCAACAGGTTGTGTTCTAATTTTTTTCTTAGTTGTCGCTTTTGATGCAACTATAATTTACCTTTTGTGTTATGTTTCTGACCACAATTTTTTCAGTTCTTGCATGTTAACTTGTAAGCGACGCTCCCTGTAAGGTTTAAGGTTGGTCCCGGCTTGTGTGTTCTCTAACTACTTAGTTCAGGTTTTTTCTTGGTTTTCTTGTGTGTGCCACCGAGTATCTGTACTGCCCCACCTTAAGTGAGCTAAGTTTTGCGGGACTACCTTAAGTGGGCCGCGCCGCGCTACCGTATCCTTATTCCAGCAGCCTTAAGGCGCTGGTAGTTCGTGCTTTAGACTAGGTATAGATCCTTTCACCTGTGATCACTTTGTGATCAGGCGCTCCAGAAGCTTATCTGTGGGACCACCTTAAGTGGAATACTCACTTCTTGGTAAAGTGTGTCCGCGGCTTTTTTCTGTGTTTAATTTTAACTGTGCCGCAACAGGGTACCCTATGTGCTCTAAGGTACAGAGCTGTTTTGTATTTCAAGTTCATTTTGTACTCTCTGTCCTTTTTATTATTTATTGCGATGTATTATACTTTTACGCTGTCGCGTAGTCAATAAATATACATACATAATTGCCACCTGATTCTTGCCCGAAATTATGTTTGTATGACTCTTAACAATCCGTGATGTATCATACACACGTCAAAGCTTCACCGTAACTGGACCAGCCAGTGTTGGATGGATGATTTTTTATACATGTAGGTCACGAGCGGTGAGGACCATCACATGTTCTCGAAAGTATGTATATGTCTGTGCTTGCTACGCATGCTTGACAAGAATTAGCTATGATTGTGGGATGCCTCACCACTGCCTTTGTTCGAATCCCGGCCTGGGCATGTGAAAAAGTTGCCAGTGACTTGGGGCTAGGCGGTGGTTTTCGCCGGGTACTCCTGTTTCCTCCACTACTTACAACTGGCTAGTCATGAATTAGCCACAATTGGCATACATGTGACGAAAAACAAAATTCAAATTCAAAATTGCTCACTGCTGTGAGGGATTTTTGGGTAATATCCTTTAAAATCATGCAATTTTTGTATTTTTTTCACAGGCTTAAACTGTCAATTTGCAGACCATGCAGAGATTTCAATTTCACAATTTTGCCATAAAAATTCAACTAAGAATGTTTTGATAAAGAAACTCAAGTTAGGTTTACCGGCATTTAATGATGAAGCTTTGGTTTAGGTTTGGGAAATTTTATGGGGCGAGTATTAAAATGGGAAAATTCTATAAAGACCCGACAAGAATTAATAAAAGGAAAAATAAAGTCGATTCACAGACTATTGGTTCATGAAGAAATATTTTTTATCTATGTTCCCTATTCATACTTTTTTTATTTTTTATGAACTCTGGATAACCCATAGTTCGTTTATTTTCATTTATAAATATATAAACAAAGTAACATGTGAAAAGATTACAAAACATATATTAACAGTGTACAGTGTCTCACATATATTTCCAATCTTATCTATAATTGTGTACATATGACACCGCCTCCAATTTACACACATGACAAGATTGGAGGTCTTTTTATATAAAAAATAAATAAAAAAGTATGGACATACTGGACATAACATATGTTGCTAATTACTTTCATGGTATTTCCAAATTTTATCTATGTTCCCTATTCATACTTGAAGAGAATAGAGCATTTTCCTGAGTGTAATAAAGCATTTTTCCTGAATGAGTGCCTTTTAATGTAAGAAGCTGTGCTAGTTGATGACCAGGAAATAATCCCGTATGGTGGTTCTTATTATTAACAGATTTAAAAAAATAAACTATAAGAGGTAAACGTCTTGTCATATTTTGCAAATCCTTCAACCTCATATGGTTCGAAAACTAACCCGGTGACCTGTCCTTTTCTTTATGTCTTCTCGTTAATAGCATTGTGTAGATGGTTTATATACTTGTGGGTAAAAATCTAATCTGCAATACAGACTTTTACCAATTTTGGATCAAATACATGTTTTTATTTCAACTCATTGGCCGATAATTCCTGTTTAACAGGAAAAAGAAAAAAATATTTTCATCAAAGCCGAACAGTTCTCCAAGCAGACACTGTATCCCTGAATTGGTAAAATTAGCAAGGAATTGTATTCAGTTTAAAAGGAATTTTCCTTCTCTTTCCCTATACTAGGCAAGTCTTATATAGCCAATTTCATTTCCCGTATCTTTACCAGGTTTGCAGTTTACTACATCGCTGAATTTCAGAGTTCATGGGATAAGTTGGTAATTGTGAAGTGGCAGCAATGTTTCAAAGATTACCCTGGGCACATAAAAACATGATTATGTGATGTAGTTTTAATTCATTTCAGCAAGAAATAAGAAACACATAGAAAATGTCACAGGACACCTTTATAAACATATCATGTAACTAAAAAACTATTTGCAAGAATCATATTATCATCTAACCACTAAATAAAGTGTTTTTCCATTTTATTTATTTCCTTTTTGAGTTTTTCTGACTGACTCACTCAACTGTGGCAGGTGTCTGTAATGTGAAACAAAACAATTAAATATGCTTGTCCTTACAGGCATAATAGCCGCACGTTTCTTGTCCAAACTGCCAGTCCCTATTGACCATGCTAATCCTTAGGAGATTACCTTCAAGATTGCCTAATCTGTTCAGGTTTAATATACGTATATTTTATCTATGTTAGATACACTTATAAGTTAAATATACTTGAACAACAGAACAGAAGCTTAAATCCAACCACGTCTGAACTCACACATATTTGTCAACAAAAAAGTTCTATAAAAAGAATAAACAAATACTAGTAATCGTAATAATGATTATAAAAATAACAATAATAATTATAATAATCATAATCATAATAATAATAATAATAATGATAATAACAATAATAATAATAATAATAATAATAATAATAATAATGACAAATATAATAATGATAATAATAATAATAATAATAATAATAATAATAATAATAATTATAATAATAATAATAATGATAATAAAAATAAGAATGATAATAGCTAGAATTATAATGACATCATTATGAATAGTAGCCAAGAGAATCAAAATGTTCAACTGTGCGATTCCTACATAGAATTTTTGGTTATCACTATTAATCACCATCGTGGTATCTCCATTGCTGTCTGCATTCTGATTTTTTTTCAATTTTTCGTCGGAATTGGGAAAAATAGCACATTTTTCCTTACATGTTATAAGAAGACAACGAGGACATTCAAGGACTGTGCTTAACTCTATCTTGGCAATAATGCAATCTGTAACTATATTGCAACGCATAATCCTGCTTAGCAGAGTTGACCAAAATTTGAACTATTTCCAGATATTTGATCGAATAAGAATGTTCAAATGAAACTCTTCCAACAGCTTAAATAGAATTTAAATGCAGAATTTTTCTATTGAAAGAAAGATTCTTTAGTTTTTCGACTTGGCGTAATTTCGTACTATTTACACGTCTGTGGGTGACTTTCTATTTTGATCAGTAAAAGTTGAAACACATCATAAGAGATCATGGTTCCGTATAAATCTTTAGCAATAAAAGTGAGAATAAGATCTGTTAGATCGATGGTTTTATTAGATAATCAATCTGTTTCTTTCCTTCTTTGAACGAGGCTTTGCGAAATATATGGATATGTATAAAATCATTACAAAATGCTTGATATGCAGTTCCGTCAAATACGTGTTTTTTATCATTCAATTGCCCGAAGTGATTACACTGATGAAAAAGTTGTTAAATGGTTTATTAAAAAACTTGTAATGATAAGATGGTACAGTGTGGGGGAGGGGGGGGGGGGGCTGTTCGTTTTTGATACCACTCATTGCTTCTGATCAAGTCTTATCAAAGCTATTTTCGCTTGGCAATATCCATATTTCCGAAGTAAAAGTGTATGTCATTTGCATTCATCCATGTGAAAGATATTCTACATACATTTTCTAAAGTTATTCACTTAGCCTATACACAATAAAATTCATTTGCAAGTGGGTTGTCACATGATATTTCTATCTTTGCATTAGGAAGTAGGTAAGTGTTTATATATCATACTTTTCGCGGAATGTTATAATTGGTGCTTCCTCTCAGTTCAAGGTGGAAAATGAAATGACTGGATTACACATTAGGGACCCACAGTATCATACTGAAAGGGTGTGTGTTTTAATCTAGAGGGGATTCATGGGAGTATCATAGCATGCCGTAATTTATAGTTGATTTAGGATATAAAATGTTAAACCATATTTTTAGATGCATGTCGTACATTAAAGTTGATAAAGGAAATATAACTTTAAATCCTTTAGATAGGTTGTGTTGCTTCTATGGCAGATCATAGACAGCTACTGTATCGTCAGTATTTTACCTTGCAGATTTTGACAAAATCAATAGCTTACCGATATCATCCCTTTGTTCAAAGCAAACTGGTTCCATATCTTCATCGATACAGCTTTTGATGGCTGCAAGTCCACTGATTCCTGCTCCTATAATTGCCACTTGCTTCTTGCCCGAAATTATGTTTGTATGCATCTTAACAATCCTTGATGTATCAGTCACACGTCAAAGCTTCACCGTAACTGGACCAGCCAGTGTTGGATGGATGATTTTTTATACATGTAGGTCACGTGTTCTCGAAAGTATGTTTATGTCTGTGTTTAGTACGCATGCTTGACATGCAAATCAAAATGGCATCAATATGCAATATGATTCTTGACGCGTATGCAAAAGCAATCGTATCTTTTCCAGTAAGTTAGTATAAGCCAGTCTCATACTCGATGTGTGACAAACCAATAGAAAGCAATTTCTATTGGGGTCCATACCTGATCAAAACTTGACGATATAAGCAGGGGTTCAGATAAATCGATAGGAAAATGCATGTTTTTTTTGCACAATTCGTGTATGTTTAATTGTGTTACGCAATTCAGCATTAGAAGCATGTTATTTGGTTCATTTGGTGTTACACATTACCTTTTTCGCTAGGAAAATTAATTCAAACATAAACCCTACCTATATTCCCATTTCTGATATCATATAGACGGAAGGGTTTAGTCCCATCTCTTATAAAGTATGTTTGCATCCTTCCAACCAAAACTAAGTCGGAAGCATATTGAGAAAATTTGTCCGTTTAGTAATAACTTAGAAACTTCTCGTCCCTGTGTTCGGTAGAGAGACACTAGTTTCTTTTACAAATGCTGAGCCATATTGAAAGGAAAATATGTTTATTTGATCAATAAAGACGATTTTGAACTAACATGTATTGTTTACTATAGTTTCACGACGGCCAGGAAGTCAGTTAAGCCGGCGTTACACAGGCATGATACGCATCAAGTCACTGCTAGGACCTGCCACGATCAGGAATTTCGTTAAGAAGTTTCGTTCAATTCCTGATCGTGACAGCGTCCCAGACAGTGTCCTAGCAACATCGTGGGTGTCCTGGGTGAAACTAGGATAACGGGGTGATCGTGGCAAATACTTGAACATGTCCAAGTATTTTGCCAGGACAAGCAAGACAATAAAGTCTGCGACAAGTCCTAGCAGTGTCTGGGACATGTCCTATGACAGTCTGCAACGTCTGGGTTGTGTCTTGCAGTTAAACTTTGTGGTTTTGCGGGTATGAGAAAACCACAAAGTTTAACTACAAGACATAACCAAGACGTTGCAGAGTGTTATAGGACACGTCCCGGACACTGCTAGGAAGGTTCGCCGACATACATTTTGGCCTGCTCACCGGGCTTGTCCAGGCAAAATACTTGGACATGTTCAAGTATTTGCCAAGACACGCCATTTGTCGTGACTGCACTCAGGATAACCGCGATGTTGTTAGGACATGACCTAAGACACTGCCAACATCAGGAACTAAACTAAGTTTCACGTGACTTGTGCATCTTGACGCCAGTATGAGGCCATTTCTATGAGGTGACATTGTGTAATTTGAAATTTGAAATTTCGTTTTTCGTCACATTTATGCCATACTGTGGCTAATTAGTGACTAGCCAGTTGTAAGAAAAGTAGGAAACTTGAGTACCTGGCGAAAACCACTGTCTAACCCCAAGTCACTGGCAACTTTCTCATATGCCCAGGCCAGGATTCGAATCCAGGCAGTGGACAAAAGTAAAAAATACAACATAGACGTTTGTAAAGACTTGAAAAATGTAAGAGAAGCAATGAAGAAGGAAATAAAAACTGAAATGAAATAATTTGTACTGCAAAAATATACAAAAGATTGAAAATGTTTGTAAAACTTTGAAAATATAGACAAATTACTCTTAAAGACTATTTCTATAAATATATATATATATATATATATATATATATATATATATATATATATATATATATATATATATATACATGTATATATATATATATATATATATATATATATATATATATATATATATATATATATATATATATATATATATATATATATATATATATATACTGTATACCGTGTTAATATTGCGCATATAAGATAATGCACTCAGCAGATAACTGCCTTGGATGCGCAGCTTAATTATTGCGCATTGATAACCTTCATCTTAAGCTGTGTGAGGGGGCCAAGGGTATGCAACCTACCCGGCTTTTTGGAAGGGTGGTGCTGCTATATTCAAGCCGGCCAGCCCCTTGTAGATGCCAGATGCTGCCAGTGTTATAGGCAAGTG
>OZ012690.1:33407114-33464614 GCA_963942565.1 Maea johnstoni
GGATCCCTCCTATACTAGGCAAGTTTTATATAGCCAATTTCATTTCCCTTATCTTTACCAGGTTTGCAGTTTACTACATCGCATCAATTTCAGAGTTCATGGGATAAGTTGGTAACTGTGACGTGGCAGCAATGTTTCAAAGATTACCCTGGGCACATACATACATGATTATGTGATGATATAGTTTAATTCATTTCAGAAAAAAAAACAGAGAAAATGTCACAGGACACCTATATAAACATGTCATGTAAATAAACAACTATTTGTAAGAATCATATTATCATCTATTAAACCACTAAATAAAGTGTTTTTCCTTTTTATTTATTTCCTTTTTGAGTTTTTCTGACTGACTCACTCAACTGTGGCAGGTGTCTGTAATGTGAAAGAAACAATTGAATATGCTTGTCCTTACAGGCATAATAGCCGCACGTTTCTTGTCCAAACTGCCAGTCCCCATTGACCATGCTTATTCTTAAGAGATTACCTTCAAGATTGCCTAATCTGTTCAGGTTTAATATACGTATATTTTATCTATGTTAGATACACTTATAAGTTACCGTAATTTCGCGTGTATAAGACGCACCCGTATATAAAACGCACCCCTTGTTCAGGCCTTTAAAATGATGTATAGACCTTAGATTTGTGTATAGTGCGCACCCCCTTTTTGGAAATTTTGTGGGAAGTCAACTCCTCACGAATAACGCTAGAATACACATTTCGAAAGCGTCCTTTATCACACATAACACCAATAGCAACATCCGTGTCTTTAGCAATTTAGCGATTTTCTAAAAACAAATGGAAGAAATGGGGGCCACCTTATGCTACAAACGGAATTGGATTGGGACGTTGATTGTAACTAGAAGTCACTATGCTACCCCATAGACGATAGGGGTTCGTTCCATTCAAGAAGTGTATTGTAATCAGTGTGCCTATTACAGAACCGGCTGGACAGGACCTGATACTAGACAAATAATTCACTATGGTGTCTACGGCTAGATAGGACTGATAAGGTGTTAGCGGTATTGCTGAAGTTTAACCGTTAAAGACGTGCTAAACACGTTTTAAACTCTAATTGAAATGAAAACATACCAGAGCCTTAATTCTGATACGGTTACGATAATCAGGCGCGGATCTACACCGGTTCACATCTCCAAAGTGCATCGTTTCATATCAAAGAGCAGATTTTTAGGTCCAAAATCACCATTTGTTGCATTTGTTTAGGAAGCGGTGCTGATTTAACCTTGGGGTAGATTTTTGCGCAACAGTTTGTCTGTGTCTGTAGAGCAGGAACTAAATTTGTATAATCAGAGTATGTGCACATCTACATCAGTGAGCATAGGCTTATAGGGACCACCAGTTTCTTATCAGCTTTTTGATGAGCACAACATACTAGGTGAGGATGAAAACCAGGTTGTAACGATGCTCGTGCACTGATCACGCTCTGAGATGCATCTTCTGACATCAAAGTGTATCGCTCAGATATAAAAATCCAGATTGGTTAGTCACACGGCTGTCCGATTTCAAAGTGCCTGTAAAACAAACCTCCTGCCTCAAACTATTAACGTATTTATCATACCCACTTACACAGGTAGAATTAGACCAATTAACATTTCACACGCTGGGGTTCAGTTTGGGAAGATGATCATCAGCATCCCTTGCACGAAATCAAAAACGCTTCACCGTTTTGTTAATGTTTTAAGTGTTAATCACAAAACAATACTTAGTATTCAACTCGCCTTCAGCTGTGATTCTACTTGCATAAAACGCTTGCATCTATCTGACTATTCGACGTCACGAGAAACTGTAAGCATCCATTCTTTTAACTATGCATATATCAACATGAATATGGCACATGAGGAGAACAACCTACAGTGACCTGAACTGCTGCGATTTACATGGAATATGAAGGCGGATGTCATAAAGATAATGCAAAGTACATATTCCAGCCGGGAGGAGATCTTTGCCTTTGTTGCCCGCTCTGGGCATACTAGTATTACTAGTTTAACTTGTTTTCACCTAGAGTAAGACAGGGTTCATCAACCTTACTCAAGAATATAGAAAATATACAGTTTTTTTGTAAAAAGATTTGGGCGAGGCGCATACCTGTAGGCTATGTTCAACAAAAGTTGTTCGCCACATTACACACTAATTTTCGACGTTCAATGCTGCCTTTCTGTGTAGTGCATTGAATCCTCCTCGATGTACGCATCCATGCACCCATGTCTTCTTTGCACTCAGATATAACACAGTGGCAGTCGATCATCAACATATCAGATATAGAATGAGCATTGGATAGAAGTTTCTGAATCCTATGTTTATCATTATATATATATATATATATATATATATATATATATATATATATATATATATATATATATATATATATATATATATATATATATATGTGTGTGTGTGTGTGTGTGTGTGTGTGTGTGTCACCAGATTTTGGGCAAAATGACACCCATTTGTGGATATAAAGGACATCATTTCTATATTTTAGATGGTGTATAGGTCAGTTTTCGAGGCAGAATCCGTCCCTGGTAATGGCATGGTAACCCTGTTGACACTCCTGCACCCACGCAAACAGTTTTTCCTCCAATCCAATTTGGGTCATCGATTTCGTATCTCGGCGTGTAGCCTTGGGACTATGTAATACACTCCAGTTTTCTAGCTTTGTGTATAAGACGCACCCCCGATTTGAGGTTAAAAATTTATGTTCAAACGTGCGTCTTATACACGCGAAATTACGGTAAATATACTTGAACAACAGAACAGAAGCTTAAATCCAACCACGTCTGACCTCACACATATTTGTCAACAAAAAAGTTCTATAAAAAGAATAAACAAATAATCGTAATAATGATTATAATAATAACAATAATAATTATAATAATCATAATAATGATAATAATAATAATAATAATAATAATGACAAATATTATAATAATAATAATAATAATAATAATAATAATAATAATAATAATAATGATAATAAAAATAAAAATGATAATAGCTAGAATTATAATGACATCATTGTGAATAGTAGCCAAGAGAATCCTACATAGAATTTTTGGTTATCACTATTAATCACCATCGTGGTATCTCCATTGCTGTCTGCATTCTGATTTCTTTTCAATTTTTCGTCGGAATTGGAAAAAATAGCACATTTTTCCTTACATGTTATAAGAAGACAACCAGGACATTCAAGGACTGTGCTTAACTCTATCTTGGCAATAATGCAATCTGTAACTATATTGCAACGCATAATCCTGCTCAGCAGAGTTGACCAAAATTTGAATTATTTCCAGATATTTGATCGAATAAGAATGTTCAAATGAAACTCTTCCAACAGCTTAAATAGAATTTAAATGCAGAATTTTTCTATTGAAAGAAAGATTCTTTAGTTTTTCGACTTGGCGTAATTTCGTACTATTTACACGTCTGTTAGTGACTTTCTATTTTGATCAGTAAAAGTTGAAACACATCATATGAGATCATGGTTCCGTATTAATCCTTAGCAATAGAAGTAAGAATAAGATATGTTAGGTCGATGGTTTTATTAGATAATCAATCTGTTTCTTTCCTTCTTAGAACGAGGCTTTGCGAAATACTAGTATATGGATATGTCTAAACTCATTATAAAATGCTTGATATGCAGTTCCGTCAAATACGTATTTTTTTTCATTCAATTGCCTGAAGTGATTACACTGATGAAAAAGTTGTTAAATGATTTATTAAAAAACTTGTAATGATAAGATGGTACAGGGGGGGGGGGGGCTGTTCGTTTTTGATACCACTCATAATGTTTTAAGTGTTAATCACAAAACAATACTTAGTATTCAACTCGCCTTCAGCTGTGATTCTACTTGCATAAAACGCTTGCATCTATCTGACTATTCGACGTCACGAGACACTGTAAGCATCCATTCTTTTAACTATGCATATATCAACATGAATATGGCACATGAGGAGAACAACCCACAGTGACCTGAACTGCTGCGATTTACATGGAATATGAAGGCGGATGTCATAAAGATAATGCAAAGTACATATTCCAGCCGGGAGGAGATCTTTGCCTTTTGGCTGTTCGTTTTTGATACCACTCATTGATTCTGATCAAGTCTTCTCAAAACTATTTTCGCTTGGCAATATCCATATTTTCGAAGTAAAAGTGTATGTCATTTGCATTCATCCATGTGAAAGATATTCTACATACATTTTCTAAAGTTATTCTCTTAGCCTATACACGTGGGTTGTCACATGATATTTCTATCTTTGCATTAGGAAGTAGGTAAGTGTTTATATATCATACTTTTCGCGGAAAGTTATAATTGGTGCTTCCTCTCAGTTGCCGAATTCACTTGCGACGGGACAAGTGGTTATGTTGCACGCTGGACAGGTTGAAATCGTAGCAATTGTTATGTCATTAATTTTTGGTCAATCACTACTCATAGTCATACTGTGTGGTTATTTCAAAAATATTTTCGAGATTCGCGAGCATTTAAAACTTTGCTTTGTAGTCTTATTATAATTATTATAAAGTGTTATCCTCCAAATTTTACGAGATTCAGTAATCCTCAATATGTTTGTTTCCCGTTTTTTTTTGTTAAAATTCTTGTTTTTTTCCTCGTATTTATATAAAAAAGATAATTTCATACTAGCCACATTCAGTGCCGGTCGTATCATTATGACAATATCTCATACCATTTGTTTATCCACTGTTAGACGGCAGATTGGGCTAATCATAAACAAGTAAATAGGATTTTGGCATAAGGGGGATTTGGGTGGTATTCATTATCCCCGTCCCGTGCCCCGGCCTATATCGTCGCTCTACTAATTAGTTATGTCCCCACCCTGCGGGGCAGCATTTTGCCATTTTTTGGTGTACTAAACAGGATAAGCCCGACATCGCCCGGCCATTTCACGGCCCCCCTCCCGGGGATTCAATTGACTGGTGCATAAAGTTACGGCACGGAGGGTCTACAACCCACCCGTCTATCAAAGGTCACTGGTATGTACCCAAGTTCACGATCACGTGCGTAAGATTGAGATCGCACGCTATATTGTCGTCATGAAGGTATTCCCTGAGTTATTTATATAATTAGTCTTTTAGAGTGAATAATTTTTATTTTCAAAACCTTTGAAAAGTTTCCAATGTTTTGTTTATTTTTACAGTGCAAATTATTTCATTTCAAAGTTTTTCTTTATTTTTCATTGAAAATATAATTAATTTCAAAGTTTTTACATACCTTTATGCTTTGCTTTTTACTTTTGTCCACAACGGCGCCTCATGTAGATCACGAGCGGTGACGACCTTCACATGTTCTCGAAATTATGTTTATGTCTAGGTTTACTACGCATGCATGACAAGAATTTGCTATGATTGTAGGATGCCTTGACATAGTTGAAGTATGTGCTCACTGCTGTGAGGGACTTTTGGGTAATATCCTTTAAAATCATGCAATTTTTGTATTTTTTCCCAGTCTTAAACTGTCAATTTGCAGACCATGCAGAGATTTCAATTTCACAATTTTGCCGTAAAATTTAACTAAGAATGTTTTGATAAAGAAACTCAAGTTAGGTTTACCGGCATTTGATGATGATGCTGTGGTTTAGGTTTGGGACATTTTATAGGGCGAGTAGTAAAATGGGAAAATTCTATAAAGACCCGACAAGAATTAATAAAAGGAAAAATAAAGTCGATTCACAGACTATCGGTTCATGAAGAGATATTTTTTATCTATGTTCCCTATTCATACTTGAATAGAATAGAGCACTTTCCTGAGTGTAATAAAGCATTTTTCCTGAGTGGGCACCTTTTAATGTAAGAAGCTGTGCTAGTTGATGACCAGGAAATAATCCCGTATGGTGGTTCTTCTTCAACCTCATATGGTTCGAAAACTAACCCGGTGATCTGTCCTTTTCGTTATGTCTTCTCGTTAATAGCATTGTGTAGATGGTTTATATACTTGTGGGTAAACATCTGCAATACAGACTTTTACCAATTTTGGATCAAATACATGTTTTTATTTCAACTCATTGCCCGATAATTCCTGTTTAACAGCAAAAACAACAACATATTTTCACATAGCCGAACAGTTCTCCAAGCAGACACTGTATCCCTGAAGTGGTAAAATTAGCAAGGAATTGTATTCAGTTTAAAAGGAATTTTCCTTTTCTTTCCCTATACTAGGCAAGTCTTATATAGCCAATTTCATTTCCCTTATCTTTACCAGGTTTGCAGTTTACTACATCGCTGAATTTCAGAGTTGATGGGATAAGTTGGTATTTAAACTGTGAAGTGGCAGCAATGTTTCAAAGATTACCCTGGGCACATAAATACATGATTATGTGATGAGATAGTTTTAATTCATTTCAGCAAAAAATAAGAAACACATAAAAAATGTCACAGGACACCTTTATAAACATATCTTGTAACTAAAAAACTATTTGTAAGAATCATATTATCATCTAACCACTAGATAAAGTGTTTTTCCTTTTTATTTATTTCCTTTTAGAGTTTTTCTGACTGACTCACTCAACTGTGGCAGGTGTCTGTAATGTGAAACAAACAATTGAATATGCTTGTCCTTACAGGCATAATAGCCGCACGTTTCTTGCCCAAACTGCCAGTGGTCAATAAACTATATATATATATTGACCATGCTAATCCTTAAGAGATTACCGTCAAGATTGGCTTATCTGTTCAGGTTTAATATACATATATTTTATCTATGTTAGATACACTTATAAGTTAAATATACTTGAACAACAGAACAGAAGCTTAAATCCAACCACGTCTGATCTCACACATATTTGTCAACAAAAAAGTTCTATAAAAAGAATAAACAAATAATCGTAATAATGATTATAATAATAACAATAATAATTATAATAATCATAATAATAATAATAATAATAATAATAATAATAATAATTATAATAATCATAATAATAATGACAAATATAATAATAATAATAATAATAATAATAATAATAATAATAATAATAATAATAATAATGATGATAAAAATAAAAATGATAATAGCTAGAATTATAATGACATCATTGTGAATAGTAGCCAAGAGAATCAAAATGTTCAACTGTGCGAATCCTACATAGAATTTTTGGTTATCACTATTAATCACCATCGTGGTATCTCCATTGCTCTCTGCATTCTGTTTTTATTTTCAATTTTTCGTCGGAATTGGGCAAAATAGCACATTTTTCCTTACATGTTATAAGAAGACAACGAGGGCATTCAAGGACTGCGCTTAACTCTATCTTGGAAATAATGCAATCTGTAACTATATTGCAACGCATAATCCTGCTCAGCAGAGTTGACCAAATTTGAACTATTTCCAGATATTTGATCGAATAAGAATGTTCAAATGAAACTCTTCCATAAACTTAAATAATGTAGATTTTTTTATTGAAAGAAAGATTCTTTAGTTTTTCGACTTGGCGTAATTTCGTACTTTTTACACGTCTGTGGGTGACTTTCTATTTTGTTCAGTAAAAGTTGAAACACATCATATGAGATCATGGTTCCGTATTAATCCTTAGCAATAAAAGTGAGAATAAGATCTGTTAGATTGATGGTTTTATTAGATAATCAAGTTGTTTCTTTCCTTCTTTGAACGAGGCTTTGCGAAATATATGGATATGTCTAAAATCATTATAAAATGCTTGATATGCAGTTCCGTCAAATACGTTATAATTGGTGCTTGCTCTCAGTTCAAGGTGGAAACTGAAATGACTGGATTACATTCATGAGGGACCCACAGTATCGTACTGAAAGGGTGTGTGTTTTAATCTAGAGGGGATTCATGGGAGTATCATAGCATGCCGTAATTTATAGTTGATTTAGGATATAAAATTTTAAACCATATTTAAATACATGTCGTACATAAAAGTTGATAAAGGAAATATAACTTTAAATCCTATTTTTAGATAGGTTGTGTTGCTTCTTTGGCAGACCATAAACAGCTACTGTATCGTCAGTATTTTACCTCGCAGATTTTGACAGAATCAAGAGCTTACCGATATCATCCCTTTGCTCAAAGCAAACTGGTTCCATATCTTCATCGATACAGCTTTTGATGGCTGCAAGTCCACTGATTTATGCGAGACCACCTTAAGAGGGCCGCGCGGTGTCACTTTAACTATTATGCAACAGGTTGTGTTCTAATTTTTTTCTTAGTTGTCGCTTTTGATGCAACTATAATTTACCTTTTGTGTTATGTTTCTGACCACAATTTTTTCAGTTCTTGCATGTTAACTTGTAAGCGGCGCTCCCTGTAAGGTTTAAGGTTGGTCCCGGCTTGTGTGTTCTCTAACTACTTAGTTCAGGTTTTTTCTTGGTTTTCTTGTGTGTGCCACCGAGTATCTGTACTGTCCCACCTTAAGTGAGCTAAGTTTTGCGGGACCACCTTAAGTGGGCCGCGCCGCGCTACCGTATCCTTATTCCAGCAGCCTTAAGGCGCTGGTAGTTCGTGCTTTAGACTAGGTATAGATCCTTTCACCTGTGATCACTTTGTGATCAGGCGCTCCAGAAGCTTATCTGTGGGACCACCTTAAGTGGAATACTCACTTCTTGGTAAAGTGTGTCCGCGGCTTTTTTCTGTGTTTAATTTTAACTGTGCCGCAACCGGGTACCCTATGTGCTCTAAGGTACAGAGCTGTTTTGTATTTCAAGTTCATTTTGTACTCTCTGTCCTTTTTATTATTTATTGTGATGTATAATACTTTTACGCTGTCGCGTAGTCAATAAATATACATACATAATTGCCACCTGCTTCTTGCCCGAAATTATGTTTGTATGACTCTTAACAATCCTTGATCTATCATACACACGTCAAAGCTTCACCGTAACTGGACCAGCCAGTGTTGGATGGATGATTTTTTATACATGTAGGTCACGAGCGGTGACGACCATCACATGTTCTCGAAAGTATGTATATGTCTGTGCTTGCTACGCATGCTTGACAAGAATTGGCTATGATTGTAGGATGCCTCACCACTGCCTTTGTTCGAATCCCGGCCTGGGCATGTGAGAAAGTTGCCAGTGACTTGGGGCTAGGCGGTGGTTTTCGCCGGGTACTCCTGTTTCCTCCACTACTTACAACTGGCTAGTCACGAATTAGCCACAATTGGCATACATGTGACGAAAAACAAAATTCAAATTCAAAATTGCTCACTGCTGTGAGGGATTTTTGGGTAATATCCTTTAAAATCATGCAATTTTTGTATTTTTTCCCCAGGCTTAAACTGTCAATTTGCAGACCATGCAGAGATTTCAATTTCACAATTTTGCCATAAAAATTCAACTAAGAATGTTTTGATAAAGAAACTCAAGTTAATGATGAAGCTTTGGTTTAGGTTTGGGAAATTTTATGGGGCGAGTATTAAAATGGGAAAATTCTATAAAGACCCGACAAGAATTAATAAAAGGAAAAATAAAGTCGATTCACAGACTATTGGTTCATGAAGAAATATTTTTTATCTATGTTCCCTATTTATACTTTTTTTATTTTTTATGAACTCTGGATAACCCATAGTTCGTTTATTTTCATTTATAAATATATAAACAAAGTAACATGTGAAAAGTTTACAAAACATATATTAACAGTGTACAGTGTCTCACATATATTTCCCATCTTATCTATAATTTTGTACATATGACACCGCCTCCAATTTACACACATGACAAGATTGGAGGTCTTTTTATATAAAAAATAAATAAAAAAAAGTATGGACATACTGGACATAACATATGTTGCTAATTACTTTCATGGTATTTCCAAATTTTATCTATGTTCCCTATTCATACTTGAAGAGAATAGAGCATTTTCCTGAGTGTAATAAAGCATTTTTCCTGAATGAGTGTCTTTTAATGTAAGAAGCTGTGCTAGTTGATGACCAGGAAATAATCCCGTATGGTGGTTCTTATTATTAACAGATTTAAAAAAATAAACTATAAGAGGTAAACGTCTTGTCATATTTTGCAAATCCTTCAACCTCATATGGTTCGAAAACTAACCCGGTGACCTGTCCTTTTCTTTATGTCTTCTCGTTAATAGCATTGTGTAGATGGTTTATATACTTGTGGGTAAAAATCTAATCTGCAATACAGACTTTTACCAATTTTGGATCAAATACATGTTTTTATTTCAACTCATTGCCCGATAATTCCAGTTTAACAGCAAAAAAACAACATATTTTCACATAGCCGAACAGTTCTCCAAGCAGACACTGTATCCCTGAAGTGGTAAAATTAGCAAGGAATTGTATTCAGTTTAAAAGGAATTTTCCTTCTCTTTCCCTATACTAGGCAAGTCTTATATAGCCAATTCCATTTCCCTTATCTTTACCAGGTTTGCAGTTTACTACATCGCATCAATTTCAGAGTTCATGGGATAAGTTGGTAACTGTGAAGTGGCAGAAATGTTTCAAAGATTACCCTGGGCAAATAAATACATGATTATGTGATCAGATAGTTTTAATTCATTTCAGCAAAAAATAAGAAACACAGACAAAATGTCACAGGACACCTTTATAAACATATCATGTAACTAAAAAACTATTTGTAAGAATCATATTATCATCTAACCACAAAATAAAGTGTTTTTCCTTTTTATTTATTTCCTTTTTGAGTGTTTCTGACTGACTCACTCAAATGTGGCAGGTGTCTGCAATGTGAAACAAACACTTGAATATGCTTGTCCTTACAGGCATAATAGCCGCATGTTTCTTGTCCAAACTGCCAGTCCCCAATGACCATGCTTATCTTTAAGAGATTACCGTCAAGATTGCCTAATCTGTTCAGGTTTAATATATGTATATTTTATCTATGTTAGATACACTTATAAGTTAAATATACTTGAACAACAGAACAGAAGCTTAAATCCAACCACGTCTGACCTCACACATATTTGTCAACAAAAAAGTTCTATAAAAAGAATAAACAAATAATCGTAATAATGATTATAATAATAACAATAATAATTATAATAATAATAATAATAATGACAAATATAATAATAATAATAATAATAATAATAATAATAATAATAATAATGATAATAAAAATAAAAATGATGATAGCTAGAATTATAATGACATCATTGTGAATAGTAGCCAAGAGAATCAAAATGTTCAACTGTGCGAATCCTACATAGAATTTTTGGTTATCACTATTAATCACCATCGTGGTATCTCCATTGCTGTCTGCATTCTGATTTCTTTTCAATTTGTCGTCGGAATTGGGAAAAATAGCACATTTTTCCTTACATGTTATAAGAAGACAACGAGGACATTCAAGGACTGCGCTTGACTCTATCTTGGCAATAATGCAATCTGTAACTATATTGCAACGCATATTCCTGCTCAGCAGAGTTGACCAAAATTTGAACTATTTCCAGTTATTTGATCGAAACGAATGTTCAAATGAAACTCTTCCAACAGCTTAAATAGAATTTAAATGCAGAATTTTTCTATTGAAAGAAAGATTCTTTAGTTTTTCGACTTGGCGTAATTTCGTACTTTTTACACGTCTGTGGGTGACTTTCTATTTTGATCAGTAAAAGTTGAAACACATCATATGAGATCATGGTTCCGTATTAATCCTTAGCAATAGAAGTGAGAATAAGATCTGTTAGATCGATGGTTTTATTAGATAATCAAGTTGTTTCTTTCCTTCCTTGAACGAGGCTTTGCGAAATATATGGATATGTCTAAAATCATTATAAAATGCTTGATATGCAGTTCCGTCAAATACGTGTTTTTTATCATTCAATTGCCCGAAGTGATTACACTGATGAAAAAGTTGTTAAATGGTTTATTAAAAAACTTGTAATGATAAGATGGTACAGTGTGGGGGAGGGGGCTGTTCGTTTTTGATACCACTCATTGATTCTGATCAAGTCTTCTCAAAGCTATTTTCGCTTGGCAATATCCATATTTCCGAAGTAAAAGTGTATGTCATTTGCATTCATCCATGTGAAAGATATTCTACATACATTTTCTAAAGTTATTCACTTAGCCTATACACAATAAAATTCATTTGCAAGTGGGTTGTCACATGATATTTCTATCTTTGCATTAGGAAGTAGGTAAGTGTTTATATATCATACTTTTCGCGGAATGTTATAATTGGTGCTTCCTCTCAGTTCAAGGTGGAAACTGAAATGACTGGATTACATTCATCAGGGACCCACAGTATCATACTGAAAGGGTGTGTGTTTTAATCTAGAGGGGATTCATGGGAGTATCATAGCATGCCGTAATTTATAGTTGATTTAGGATATAAAATGTTAAACCATATTTTTAGATGCATGTCGTACATTAAAGTTGATAAAGGAAATATAACTTTAAATCCTATTTTTAGATAGGTTGTGTTGCTTCTATGGCAGATCATAGACAGCTACTGTATCGTCAGTATTTTACCTTGCAGATTTTGACAAAATCAATAGCTTACCGATATCATCCCTTTGTTCAAAGCAAACTGGTTCCATATCTTCATCGATACAGCTTTTGATGGCTGCAAGTCCACTGATTCCTGCTCCTATAATTGCCACTTGCTTCTTGCCCGAAATTATGTTTGTATGCATCTTAACAATCCTCGATGTATCAGTCACACGTCAAAGCTTCACCGTAACTGGACCAGCCAGTGTTGGATGGATGATTTTTTATACATGTAGGTCACGTGTTCTCGAAAGTATGTTTATGTCTGTGTTTAGTACGCATGCTTGACATGCAAATCAAAATGGCATCAATATGCAATATGATTCTTGACGCGTATGCGAAAGCAATCGGAATTTTTCCAGTAAGTTAGTATAAGCCAGTCTCATACTCGATGTGTGACAAACCAATAGGAAGCCATTTCTATTGGGGTCCATACCTGATCAAAACTTGACGATATAAGCAGGGGTTCAGATAAATCGATAGGAAAATGCATGTTTTTTTTGCACAATTCGTGTATGTTTAATTGTGTTACGCAATTCAGCATTAGAAGCATGTTATTTGGTTCATTTGGTGTTACACATTTCCTTTTTCGCTAGGAAAATTAATTCAAACATAAACCCTACCTATATTCCCATTTCTGATATCATATAGACGGAAGGATTTAGTCCCATCTCTTATAAAGTATGTTTGCATCCTTCCAACCAAAACTAAGTCGGAAGCATATTGAGAAAATTTGTCCGTTTAGTAATAACTTAGAAACTTCTCGTCCCTGTGTTCGGTAGAGAGACACTAGTTTCTTTTACAAATGCTGAGCCATATTGAAAGGAAAATATGTTTATCTGCTCAATAAAGACGATTTTGAACTAACATGTATTGTTTACTATAGTTTCACGACGGCCAGGAAGCCAGTTAAGCCGGCGTTACACAGGCATGATACGCATCAAGTCACTGCTAGGACCTGCCACGATCAGGAATTTCGTTAAGAAGTTTCGTTCAATTCCTGATCGTGACAGCGTCCCAGACAGTGTCCTAGCAACACCGTGGGTGTCCTGGGTGCACCTAGGACAAAGGGGTGATCGTGGCAAATACTTGAACATGTCCAAGTATTTTGCCAGGACAAGCCCGGTGAGCAGGCCAAAATTTATAGCTTGGAAATTACTCCCCCTTATTATCATAGACATCATACTCTAGTATATATTTTCAAGAAAATCTGGTCAGAAAAAGCAACTTTTGAATTTTTTTATGAAGTATGATATGAAAATATTTATTTGCTTTTCCTGCGCCATAACCAGCATCCCTACCAATACCAAACCCACATTATCAGGTTGGTCTCAAGGAGAAGATATCATTAAAAAAAAAGATCACCCCAATATCTGCTTTCATCGCAAAGTTATGTCCTATTTTCGAAATCTGCGATGACCTTTGACCTCAAAAATCCAAGATGGCCGCCCACGGGGCCTTCTTGGATTACAAAAATTGGACATATCTTTGCAACGGATGCAGATATCGGCATGGTCTTTTTTTTAAATGATAACTGTACTTTTAGCTCTAATCAGTTATGTGGTTGTCATCTTGGTAGGGCCTACATGTCTGGGGGTAGAAGAGAAAATGCATATGTTAATTTCGACCTTCACAAAAAAATTCATTTTGGTACTTTTTGTACCGATTTTTTTGTAAATATATTCTAGAGTGCCTTCCTCAAAATCGTATGAGAGCAGATTTTTCATTTTCAGACAATTTTGGGCAGAAAATGTGATTGAAAGAGGGATATGCTGAGAAAAAATGTTTTCTGATGTCATTTCAAGGTCATCCAAGGTCAATCAAGGTCATTTGGGTTCATTGATTATTTTGTATCCCCATTAGCTATCACGTGGTCAGAAATGATGAGAATATGAAAATGTCTTACAAAGATATGCCCACATATGCTCTCAACTTGGCAATTTAGGCCCATTTGGCCCCACAGTGTATATATATATATATATAAATATATGTATATATATATATATATATATATATATATATATATGATTATACATATATATATATATATATATATATATATATATATATATATATATATATATATATATATATATATATATATATATATATACATATATATATATATATATATATTTATATATATATATATATATATATATATATATATATATATATATATATATATATATATATATATATATATATATATATATATATATATATATATGTATACATATATCAAGACTTATGGCGCTCTGTTGAGGACATCCTCACAAGGTGTTATTTAATCAGGATATCATTGTGTTAATATATGTAGTTCGATGTTCTGTTAGGCTAACTGTTGAATTATACATCTGTCAACATATGTCATAAATGAGGATATGCATCTTACAAATAAACCATTGTTTATGTACTGACACTTGCTTAATATGTAATATCATCTTATGACTATTATAAGTCATATCTCAACAGTGGGCAGCGTTGATTATGCTGGATGATGTATTAAAAACAGATCAGGTATTTATTTCCCTGACCATTTATTTATGTATTGTATTTGTCATGTCGGCAATTTGAGAATTTCTTAAAAATATTTATATATAGTTTAATGGGTGTAGTAATGCCTAGCCTTCACATAAGGAACATCCCTGTGGTGCAGTGCGCCCCCAGGGCTGCCTGTAAATGGGCTCCTGGCTTTTTCACCAACTGTGCATGATCAAGGATCTCTCACCTGCCAGGAGTTACCCAGTCTCGACATAACACCACCAGGACTCACCAGAATAACTTTTGGAGAGAAAATATCACCTGTGAAGACTAAAATACAAGGATTTTTGTATGCATCTTGCCTGAATTTACTGGACAAGGCAGAGATGCAGTCGAACCGTTAGGTCATTAGGGGCCATAAAAAGGCTCCTGACCTATTTTTCAAGTCAGTGTTTATCCCCCAGCTGGTCAGCATGACTGGTATTAGGGTATACCCCAGGGATCTACTGCTCACCATCAAGCAGGCTGTCATCCAGGCAAAACCAAGGGTGCCATTAGGAGTGCTTGAAAAACTGAGGCAAAATAACATCTGCTCAATCCCCAAAACTCACAGAGGGGTTTCAGGAGGAAAATCAAAAGTGCGGAATATCCTGACTGTCACAACAACACCCAGGCCAACCCATCAGGCTGTACAGGGCAGGGGGGTGAACTGGGACAACTTGATAAAGATTGAAACCAGGACAAACCTCTTCCCAATTGTGAGTAGAAAGAATAGGAGATCTAAAGAGCTGTGTATCTGCCTCTTGAATACACAGTCAGCAAGAAACAAAATTGAAATCATTAGGAATTCAATTATTGAGCATGATATTGACGTACTAGCTATGACTGAAACTTGGCTAACTTCAGCAGCAAAGGATGAGCTATTTATCAAAGGCCTGAAGATAGGTGGCTATGATTTATTCAGTGTGCCACGTAAAGGAAATGGTGGATATGGAGGAGTGGCAATATTGTATAAGAAAAATCTATCAGTGTTGTCAAAAACCTCATGTACATTCAGCAGTTTTGAGCATTGCGAGGTTACTTTTAACACAGGCTCCAAGCAACTTAATGTCAATGTGGTCTACAGACCACCTCCATCGCAAAAGAATAAATTAACAAATAAGATGTTCTTTAATGAATTCTCATCATTCATGCATGACCGGATCTCTTCCACTGGCCACTTCCTGCTTCTGGGAGACCTCAATTTCCACCTTGAGGATAGGAATGACACTGAAGCACTCAAACTGAATGACTTATTTGATACCCTGAATTACAAGCAGCATATCACAACCAGAACCCATAAATCGGGACACACCCAGCGGGGACTGTACGTACAATGTACGTACATTGTACGTACAGTTGGTACAATGTACGTACAATGTACGTACATTGTACGTACAGTGCCCACTGGGCACCCTTGATGCTGTCATAACCAGGGACAATGAGAATCTTATAAGTCAGTGGAAGGTTGGAGACCAGCTCTCAGACCACAATCTCATTCTGTGTGATGTGTCGCACCCTAAACCACGTCCGATCCAGGTGCCGATGTCAGTGCGTAAACTCCGCAGTGTCAGTATGCCCAGTTTTAGAGAGGACTTGAAGGACGCTCTACAACCTGGTAATGCTGAAGGCTGCTCCGTGGAGGATTTGACTAATCACTACAATTCTGCACTAACAACGGTACTTGACAAGCATGCACCAGCAAGAGTGAAAATGGTAACAATTCGGCCAAAACAACCATGGTTCTCAGATGATTTGTATGGTGCAAAATGTGAAAAGATGAAATGGGAAAGGAAGTGGAGAGACACCAACCTCACTGTCCACTATGACCTGTTTAAAACTGCGAGGACCAAATTTAACAACATGTTATTACAAGCTAAGAAGGACTACTACAACAATCTGATAGCTGAGTCCTCCACTGATTCAAAAAACCTCAGTAACATTGTCAAAGACATATTACATCAAAGGAGTGAGATGAAACTCCCTAAGCATGCATCAACAGAAGAATTGGCAAACCGCTTCGCTGTGTTCTTTACTGACAAAGTATGTAAGATACGCGATGAGCTGCCAGATCTCTCCAGACACCAGTTAAATTTACCTACCCCGGAATTAACATGTTCACTGAATGTTTTCTCGGCCGTGACTGAAAGCGAAGTACGCAAAATCATAGCAAAATCACCAACTAAGAGCTGCTCTCTAGATCCCGCTCCCACTTGGATAGTGAAAGACTCGGTGGATGAGCTTATTCCAGTGGTTACGATTTTAGTGAATTTGTCGTTACAAAGTGCCAACATACCTGACTCCATGAAACAGGCATTAGTCACTCCGTTACTGAAGAAAGATGATCTCGACCCGGAAGTGCTCAAGAACTATCGTCCTGTAAGCAACTTATCATTCTTGTCAAAAGTATTGGAAAGGGTAGTTGCGGCAAGGCTTACCAACTACATGACTATTAATCAGCTACATGAACCCATGCAGTCGGCATACAAAGCATGTCATAGCACCGAGACTGCACTTGTGCAGGTACAGAACGACATCTTTCGCACTCTCGATCAGGGTGGGGCCGCCATCCTTGTGTTACTCGATCTTAGCGCTGCTTTCGATACAATCGATCACTCCATCCTTCTATCTAGGATGGAGTCAGTTCTTGGAGTTAAAGGATCTGCTCTACAGTGGTTCAAATCGTACCTGCTAGGCAGGAAACAGAGGATTAAAATCAATGATGACTTCTCTGAAAATCAGGAAATCCTGTGGTCTGTACCACAGGGATCTGTGTTGGGTGCACTATTGTTCCTAATATACATCATACCTCTGGCACAGCTAATCCGAACCTACGGTCTGAACAATCATGGCTATGCTGATGACACCCAGCTCTGCTTATCATTCAAAAAGACAAGTGATAACGCAATAGTCAAACGTGAAATCCTAAATCTTGAGAAATGTTTGTGTGACATTAGTATCTGGATGTCTCAGAACAAGCTGAAACTCAACAATGACAAGACTGAAATCATTCTATTCGGCTCTAAGAAACACCTAGCTGAACTGAACATTAAGTCACTCTCTGTAGCGGGGACTGATGTGTCTGTGCGGAATCTGGGAGCTATGTTTGACTCTCAACTGATCATTGCACCCCATGTCAAAAGTGTTGTCAAAAAATCTAGCTTTCACCTGAGAAATATTGGAAAAGTGAGACGTGTGCTAACAGAAGATGCCACAAAAACAGTGATGCAGTCACTGGTGATGTCTCGTTTGGATTACTGCAATGATCTCCTAATTGGAATACAACAGGATTTGATTGCAAAGCTGCAGCGACTACAAAACAGTGCAGCAAGGATAGTATCGAGAACCAGGAAGTATGAACATATCACACCTGTTCTCATCAAGCTTCACTGGCTACCAATCAAATTCCGCATCCAATTTAAGGTCCTACTGCTGGTATACAAGGCGCTCAACGGACTTGCACCTAAGTACATCAAGGAGCTGCTCGTGCCTTATAAACACAGACGCCATCTACGATCAGAAGCTAAGGGCCTTCTGGATGAGCCTCGGACTAGACTCAAATTTGGAGATCACGCTTTCTCCATTAGTGCACCGAGATTATGGAATGCGCTACCACAACACCTGAAGGATTCTACATCGTGTCAGGCCTTCAAGAAGTGTCTCAAAACACACCTTTTCAGGCTCGCCCATTGAGGCGTTGTTGACTATGACTCAAACTATGACAATGTGCAGCGCTTTTGAACATTTTATGAATGGAAAAGGCGCTATATAAATTCCAATTATTATTATTATTATTATTAATATAGGTGGTCAGCTTGTTGCTTTCAACAGAAAAAATATCATAAGTGATAAAGTTTAGAATTTCTTAAAGAAAATATTTAGTTTAATGGATGTAAATATTACTTAAATTATGAAAATAAATGTTCCCGATGATGTTTGTATTGTCACGTGCATGCACACTTGCTGCACATGCCTATTACTCAATGCAACTTCCACCCATTCACCTTCTATTTGCCCTTCCATACGTCGTCACCTGTTGATCAGTGCCCTATTTATGCACCTTCCAACTGTACTATGGGCTTGGATACATGCGCCCGCCACTCACTTTTTGGGCGCACGGATCCTTATTACATTGTCATTTTGTACTCATCCTGCGGCATTAATAAGCGCCCTGTCTCAACACTTGCCTTCCCCCTCTCTGTAAGTGTACTGTCCACCCAATACCTCTTTCAACGGGGCCCTCTCTGGATAACTAATATTCGAAGAATACAAAGTAAAATTTAGTCTCAATGAGTCGCGACTAATCCCAAACAGGTCTTTATTGGTCATAGGCTCTACATAACATGGTTTAAAACGATTGTTAGTGGTCATACAATGGTATTGCATGATCCTATCTAAATCTTGTTCAGTCGAACAACTGTTTTTCTTGCGGTCCTCAGACATCATGATACGTCTTCCATGATCATATAACAAGATGGTCCAGGTCATATACAGGTGGCACAACCAAATACCACAGGAATAGGCTTGAGCGTATGATCTTGGTTGGGTTTGATACAAATTGGTTGTATACTGGTTACCCTTAAGCCCGTCTCACACAGACATGTCAAGCTAGGACTTTTTGCCAAGACCTAGCTAGGACACACAGGACACCACGATTTTTTCACTGCCGACAAAGTCCTAGGTGCTTTGGGCAGACAAATATGCAAATGAAGGTGTCTTGGTGTAGTCGGGGACATGGCTGGGACATGTCCCCGACATATTTTAGGGGGGTCAAGTCATTGTTGAGACAGTCGTAAGACAGTCCTAAGACATATCATGAATGCATTCCCTCAATGATCGAAGACAGTCTTGAATGTGTCTGGGACACATCGTCGACCATGTTAGGACAATGAAGTCTTGTCGGCGACATGATAAGAAGTGGTATGAATTAGTCAGGATGAAGTTAGGACATGCAAGATGTGTCGCCGATGTGTCTGGGACGTATCGGGGACGTAGTTAGGACGTCTTGAGCTTGTCGCCGACTCATTTTCCATATCACTCCGTGAACGCATCAATTGCACAGTGCAAATAATATATCTCAACATCACACAATATGGCTGCATTACCACCAAACCAACACCTCGCACAAATTCGGGATGAAGAGGACCTGCTCCTTGCTGCGGGATTATTGGTCATCTACGATTATGAACGCCGTGAGCAAAGGATTGCTAGAAGGAGACGAAGGAGGGCACCAAGGACAGTTTGGGTGAGACCATGGCTTTTGAGACGCCCAATATTCGGCCATTATGAAAACTTACTACAGGAACTCAATAGGGAGGACCTCAGAGAGTACAAGAAGTTTATCCGAGTATCACCAGAACTATTTATGGAATTAGTGCATCGCGTGGGTCCTCGCATTGCCAAGAAAACCACCAATTGGAGACCCGCTTTACAACCTGGACTTAAGATTGCTGTTACATTAAGGTACTTAGCCACAGGGAACACATACAAATCCTTGCAGTACGGATTTCGAGTGTCAAACAACGCAATCTCACTATTCGTACCGGAGACATGTGAGGCTATAATTGATGAGTTCTCTGATGGACACATGAAATGCCCTAAAACTCCAGACGAATGGAAGGAAGTGGCAGAGAAGTTGTCTAGCCTATGGAACTTTCATAACTGCCTGGGCGCTATTGATGGCAAACACATTGCTATAAGGAAGCCAAAGAAATCCGGAACTAACTTTTATAATTACAAGGGATTCTGCTCTATTGTATTGATGGCAGTTGCAGCTGCTGACTACAAGTTCCTGTTCGTTGACATTGGAGCAAATGGCTCCTGTGCAGATTCAGGTGTGTTCAAGGAAACCAACTTATACAAAACAGTGATGGATGAGTATGCAGGATTACCGGACCCAGAGCCATTACCTAATGACGACTGCCCAGTGAACTATTCATTCATCGGTGATGATGCATTTGGGTTGTGCCCATGGCTGATGAAACCACACCCGAGTAGAGGATTAACTAAACAGAAAAGGATCTTCAATTATAGATTGTCTAGGGCACGCAGAGTGGTTGAAAATGCTTTCGGCATCCTGGCGCAAAGGTATTAAATAAATAAAATATTAAATCATTATGTCTGTCCACATCTTCAATTAATCATATACTTTATGTATTGTACTCAATACCTGTTCACATGTATGTTACAGTATTACATTTCCGCTTTTTATACCTATGTAATTTTGTTTTACAGATTCAGATGTCTAATCTCACCTATGCTCCAGAGGCATGAAAATGTGCAAACTATATCCACAGCCTGTTGTGTGTTGCACAACTTGCTCATAGACATGGACCCAAGGGGAGCTCAGGCACTAGCAGATGTGGAAGACCCTGTCAACCATGAACTTAGACCAGGAGCATGGAGGAGAGAACTAGGAATGATTGATTTGAATGTAAGAGGTGGACCTACATCTCATAAGGATGGGAAATTAATTCGCGACTACCTAACTAGCTATTACAATTCCGATGCAGGCTCAGTGGCATGGCAAGAAGCTATGATATAGACTACAAGGAAAAAATGGTGTAATATAATCAAAACAAGTAGAATTTATGCAGTTAAATAAACAAAGTTTTATTAACATCTCTTCCAACCCTACATGTTACCAACAGGTTAACATACAAACTTGTATATGACTTAACCCGTCATAAATGGCAACATAACTTCTAAAATAAAATAGACAATCTTGTCAACATGTAATACAAAATAAAATTACCATGTCCCTCTTAGTTGCAGACATAATAACATGATCATAACTATATTGTAATGTTATATAAATTAACAGATGTTTGGGACTTGTGTTATACAACTATAAGTGCTTGTCTCAGGAAGCACACATAAAGTCCTTTACAACAATTTTTCTCTTGTTCAACAAGTCTGATTAATGATTACAGTGCTTACATGAAATACATGGCAACAAGTGCTCTGGTGAAACATTCATAATTGTCAGTTGTACTTATGTATGTAACCAATGGTATTATACATATGGTGGACGGATTAAATATTGCCATATTTATAAGTTACTTATCATAACATGGATGTTTGATTAAAAATAAAATGAAGCATTTGTATATTCTAACATATGCATCTAATATTATGTATTATATCTTATGATGTTTGGGATGACAAAATGTAACACAAAGCAAATAATAACTTAAACAATACTAAGAAATCTTCGTTATAAAAATACAAATAAACATATGTAGTTCAACACTTTCCTTGCATTAGTTTTATATATATACCTGAGTATTCACATCTTTAATATGCTGTATTAAATGAAACAATTGTACATAACATTGCAAATTGGTAGAGAAGAATTATACATCACTCATGATTATACCTATGATAAGTGTGTGAACATAGAAATGTTATTAATACAATTGTAATACTGGGCATAAAAATACTGTGCATGTGGAATCATATATTAATGATTCGAAATATATATTAAACTATGCATACTTTAGGTTGGTTTAATCTGAAATGATAGACAGAACATAATAAAACAATATTGGAACACTCATCTTTTTTGTGTTTATTCTAATAGTGTTTAATTCATCTTATCCGCTTGCGGTCCATGGACATCACCCCTCATAAGGTGGTGGACCGATGGTGATCCCATTAAGGCCATCCTTGGTGAGAGATAATCTCCATACAGTGGTTGTGGTATGGCAGGAGTTCCCAGGGAAGCAAGGTACGAGGAGAGGTTGTGGCTAGTAGAGGAAGGGACCACATTCAAATTCGCCATGGTTGTTACCTGTGCTGTAGGCTGAGGGGCCACCACCTCCTCCTTGTCATCTACCACATTTATGGGAGATGAAGATGCTGTGGGAATGGGAGGCGGGTGCTCTTCTCCTTGGACGAACTTCTTGACTAACATCATGCTCTCCATCGTGAAATCCATCCACTTGGGGTTGGGAATCTTTTTCATCTGTGCCTTTAAGTAGTTGGAGAAGTGGTCTAGCTCCACATCATGCTCCGATGGTGCAGCACTAGATGGGGCAGCTCTTTCCTGCTCCGACTTCTCAACTCGATCCAGTATCTGAAACAAATGAAATGGTACATAGTAGGTTTGAGGGTAATTGAAAGATTAGAAGCATGTGAAAAGAAATGTGTGCCCTAGCAATAGACAACATAATCAAAATAAAAAAACTATACATGTGTATGAAGCTAATTGACAATTGTAATGATCACTAACCAGCTTCTAACACATTAAAGTAAGTTGATGTTCAACTTCAACCAATAAATACATGTTAGGATAACATTTGTTTATTATTTACAATCCAAATTTGATTGTTGCATTACATGGTAATTTTATAGGCCCATTAACTGTTAACTATATAATTAATCCCACATACACTATACACATTAAATATGATAAAATGGAACAGTAATAATTAATAATTATATGAAATACTTCTATATAGAAATATTGTTATATACTTATATATCTGTTACAATAGCCCTGTTGTAGTATTTTCAAATTTTATATAGCATATTAGGGCAAATTGGTGTGCAATGAAATTCTTTGGATTATCTAATTTCTCATATGGGTGGTTACAGGATAAACATCATACATATACATGTAACTACTACATCCACTATACTTTAATAAATTTCTTACCTTCTGAGCAATCTCAAGATGTTTTCCTCCTTTCTTGGATGATTTCTCCGAAGTCTTGCCTACACCTTTGCCCTTCCCCTTGAACAGAGTCTTCCTAGAACTGACTGTAGGATCCTCTGGCTGGCTGGACTCATCAGACAAACATTGCTCCTGCCCGATGTCACTCTCGCTTTCGGAGCTTACTTCACTGGGTTTGGAGAACTGTAAATAATAAATGGTGTAAGAGTTGTTGTTAACTGTGCGAATATTCTATATTACATTCATGGGCGTTAAACATCCACATGCATCACTAACATACATTGATATCTATACCTTAAAAATTATAACAATAAAGACATTATAATATAGTAGGAAATATATGATTATACTGTTAGAAGGATCAATTCAATACTGAAACAATATTGTAATACTCAGGACTAACAAACATTCAATTACAGGTGATAAATATGCTGAATTAATGTTGGTAAAAACCATATATGAAGCATCATTTATATTAATTGATGATAGTAGGAAGGGGACTATTAGGATTATTTTAAATGGACTATGTGATGAGTAAATATAGCTAATGAAATATTAGTATAAAAACATCTCCTTTCTCCAAACATAGAGGGAATATAATGACATATTGGTTCGCAACATACCCATACAAAGGACATCCAATAAATTATGCACAAATATAATTCACATATATTGAAATGATGATTAAACACCAATAGAAAACAATACACTCTGAAATGTAGAATATCTTTACACAATTACATATTTAAACTCAGATGTACTCACCGTGTCCGACTGTCTGCTGGCAGTACGTCTGATGTGACCCCATAGGAAGCGAAAGCTCGAGTATATGAATTGCTCCCTATGAGAGAGCTTCTTGAGCCCCTGACCGGACTTCTTTGCACTGATTTTCTCGAACCTCGTGCGCATAGTTTCGAAGAACGTTTTGACTTGCATAACTGAAATGTGAATGAAACTAGTTAAGTAATAAGTTACATATAGGTGACACTGCATATGTGATACATACAGGTTATAATCATAACATACGAAAGTACACACATATATAACTTTCAATATAATCTGTAACAGCACATGGGAAAGCATTTTTGATTGTAGTTATATAATTATTCATGATATAGTACATGCAGTGTAATGTTGATACAAAGAACTATAGGAGCAATTATTCGTATTTATTACATGTTGATAATGAGACATTTCTGACAATAATACTTACACGTGCAGCGAGGATGCATGGTGGAACCCTTCTCCTCCAGGAGTGAGTTATTCTTGTCCGCGTTCTTGTAATCTTTGTCCCCCTTCTCATAGAACATAGGGTGGTGCTGATACCACTCAGACAAATCGGCCTCTTGCTCGTCTGTGAACAAGTAGTTTTCGCAGCGTTTCCTCCTCTTTTGAACTGGTGCTTCCACTGATCCCGAGGTGGGGGGGAGGGATTTCCTGCTGCTTGTGGGGGTTGCTGCTATTGCTGATTCTTCGGATTCACTTTGGGGCGCCATCACAGGTGTGCTCAGCTTGGGTGGTGATTTTCGAAAATTAATATCTGTTAAACTCACTGTAGCCGTAGACATGGCTTGAACGGCGGCATCATCGCTATCTACTGGTTCTACGTCACTTGCCGAATCCGGGGCACGATGTATCTCCACCTCTATCCGCTTCTTTTGTGCAGGAGTTACCAATTTCTTGTTCGCAGATTGACTTCGTCGACTTGTTTTCGTGCGCGCCATGATGGATCTAGCCTCGCTTTCGTTTGGGGATTCCCCCCTGTCACGTGATTAGGCCACGGCAAGAATCGTGTCCTAACACTGTCCTACCACTGTCCCGGGACCATTTCCCTTCAGGACACCTACTTTTGACCCCCAGACACAGTTAGGACAATGCCGACTGTCCTAGGACAGGTCCCCGATATTGTTAGGACACGTATGGGACAAAAATTTTGTCTAGGCTTTTCTGGATGTCCTAGCTCGGAATTGAGACATGTCTCAATTCCAAGCTAGGACACGCACGATAGGCAATTTGTCATGAATGACATGCCCTCTGTCGGCGATGCACCTAGGACACCCAGGACAGTGTTAGGACATGACCTAGGACGGTGTTACGATCAGGAATTGAACGAATTTTTTGAACGAAATTCCTGATCGTGGCATGTCCTAACACTGTCCTTACACTGTCCTCGCCTGTGTGAGACGGGCTTTAGGAAAACGTCACTTGTGGAAAGTCACTACTTCAGTTGAAATTTCACTAGTCAAACGCTATTTCACAAGTGAAAGACTAGCGAAACACTGGTGTAAATTGGCTGAATCACTAATGTTTTGCTAGTGGAAAACAACTTAACAATGCTTTGAAATGGTAAACACAACCAACAATGTCAAATGTGGCACAAGGTTGTAAACTTTTATTTGCGTTCAATGTCTTTGCGATCTTTATCGTACAATTGATCAACTAGAAACGTTGTTAATCATGTATAAACCATTAACCCATCCATGATATCAAAATAAATAAACATATTGGAAAACGATTGTTCATTCTGGTATGGTATTCATAGTAGCCATAACTGTAACGTATTCATTGTGAGTCTCTGTTGTATTCATTGGTTTATATCATTTTATTGAAGTCGATGAGAGTATCGAAATATAATCATTGTGATATAAATTTGTATACATAACGAATTTATCTTGGTGACACACACTAGCAGGTGCCACATCATAAACGAGACCTACCTGGAGAGTGCGAGAAGGCAACCATTGAGACTCCCAAATGTGGAAAAGGCAACAAACAGTGGCATTATCCAAGCCATAGAGCCAAGCATTTGCTCAGCGAATGTCTAAAAGCAAAACGTACCAAGATGGACTTTTTAAAGAGCAAAATCATCTACCGCTCTACATGTAGTTATTTATTAAGTTCATTCATCCCAAAATATCTGATTCTGCTTCGACCAGAAGAAATACGTTGATTATTTTTCGTTGCTCGGAAAATGCTGGTGACAGATAAAAACGTGTGCATGTACAGCTATTTAAAAAACATAATTTCATTCTGTTAATTGCTTATTAAGTCTGAATTATAGTATTATCAGTAGTACTTAACCTTAACCTGTATCTTGGTTTACAAACTAACCCTATCAGTTCTCCCACATATATCCATGGGCCTGTAATTTGTCACCCCTATTACGTATTGACTCTTACGCGCTTATTGAATGCAGAGATCAGGCAAGTATGATTAAATTAAAGATCTCCAATGTGTTGATAGCATAACATGTAACTGGATTATCTCGATTAATGCTTGTCCATGCTCGAGTATATATTTTACTTTTGCACAAAGCCCACTCTATATCTATGAATAGGAGCTAGGGATGAAAATTGATTTGGACTTCATTATTGGTCGCTGGTGACCAAAACCAAACAATTTAAAAATCTTTAAAGTCATTTCTTCACGTCCATAGTGTTACTCTTAAACCATACCTCCAAGATTCGGTGTGGTGAAGGTAAACTTCTACTTGATGAAAAATGTGTCATAAGCTTTTAAATATGATAATATAATTAAATATAGATATAATATTTCATAGAAAAAATGCACATACAAATACACACACACTAACCCTTAATCACAACAATCGAAGCTGACAGCAAATTGCAAAAAGAACAGAACAAATGAAAATATTGAGATGACATCTCCCAAATGAAATATACCCATGTGATAATAATAGAAATGGAAACGTCATGAGAGATCCCATCATTATTGGCTATCCTTGCCATCCTCCATGATGTTTACTTAGCTGTAAAAAGTATGCCATTACATAATGAGTGGTGTTGGAGGTTATTAAGTGACTTTGATTACTAGTGCTTAGTAATGTTATGTAATGTGACTAGTGCTGCCACCAGAGTATCAGTGTGCAAACTAATATTTACCTGACTCATGATATATGCAGGATTCCTATTGTTTATTATGTGGTAGGCTTCCTATTGTTTAGCATGTGGACATGTGATTGTAATTGCTCTCCCAAATTAGAGGTACAAAGAAAAGGGGTTTGGTAGAAGCCATATTGAATTCAGTGCATATACATCGTTTGTATTTCTTGTTTGTGGGTTCTGTCGATTACAGGGATTAATTCTCAACAAGTGGTAACTAGATCTGTAATGATTAGATCATATATGATAGGAGCTTACCACGGAACAGCATCTGATTGCAGGATTTCTGCAGGTAGTAGGACTACAAAGTAAGCCAGGTTGGCAAGAACATAGATAACAGTGACGAATGGCATGGAGATCCATACGGAATATGGCAAATTCCTACAATTTAAATGAAGAGAAAATGCTTTGACACATCGGGACATTAATTAAACTACTACTACTACTACTACTAGCAGAAGTAGTAGTAGTAGTAGTAGTAGTAGTAGTAGTAGTAGTAGTAGTAGTAGTAGTACTACTACTACTACTACTACTACTACTACTACTGCTTCTGCTGCTGCTGCTGATGCTATGGCTGCGGCTGCTACTGCTACTTCTACTACTGCTGCTACTGCTACGACTGCGGCAGCTACTGCTACTACTACTACTACTACTACTACTACTACTACTACTTCTACTACTTCTACTACTAGAAGCAGCTGAGGAATAATAAGGAATCATTCAACTTTGACCAAGTACATCTTTAGCTAGTACCACATTTTTAAAGATTCTTTCTCTTTTAAAATTCCTACTGCACTATAAGGTTTTAAACTTTTGCACCTTGATTAGACTTTTAGAGGATTTCCAAGTTTTCAGGGGAAGATAATCCAATCGTTTTACTCTAAAATCCGAAATGTCTATCGTTATTTCACATGGGCTGGATGTGGCTGGAGCAATTTATTCATATCAAGAAACTGTTCATGTCAATGTCTCTTCCTTTATGTGGACTACCTCTTTGGTCTTTACCCAGCTTCTGGTTTAAAGGGCAAATGCACCATCATGATGATTTAGGTTCAAAATGTGCCTATACGTGTCACCTTTCAAATAAGACCACCCTCAAGTCTGTCCCCCTCAGCAGTCCTCAGATATGGCTTATGAAAGTTAGTAAAATACTGGCCTGAGTCTTGGCATAGAGGCTGACATTATCAGAAGTGGTGCTTAGGAAGTGACTGCCAGTCCTGCTTCTGATTGGTTGAGAGATATCAGTGGCTGGAAGTGACTGCCACTGATATCTCTCAACCAATCAGAAGCAGGACTGGCAGTCACTTCTTAAGCACCACTTCTGATAATGTCAGCCTCTATACCCAGACTGAGGCCAGTTTTTTACTAAATTTCATAAGCCATATCTGAGGACTGCTGAGGAGGACAGACTTGCGGGTGGTCTTATTTGAAAGGTGACACTTATAGGCACATTTTGAACCTAAATCATCATGATGGTGCATTTGCCCTTTAAGGCTTTTCCTATGATTATGCTTCTCTAATGAGACGCACCAGGGATCCCATTGTAAATATGTCATTTTATAGTTCGTTTTGTCTTCTCTTTAGTTTCCTGGGTTTACTTTGTACTTTCCACCAATTACCATATCACATGTATTTTGAAACTAGAGTCTATAAGGTCTGCTGTATAACTGTTTTTTTACAGACATTTAATGTTAATGTTCACTATTTTCGCGCTCCCCATGTATCAGGCTTGCAGCCGTTTCAGAGGAGATAGAGTCGAAAGATTTGCAACTCGCTATTAATATATAGATGCTCCTCTCCATTTAAAGTATGTATGTATGTATGTATGTATTTATGTATTTAATTGCATTGTATTGTATGTTTATTGACTGTACTAAATTGTACAAAATCATAGCATATACAAAAGGTTTCTTAAACAGTTAACAATAAAGTTGAAGAACAGAATTATTATGTACAGGAAATAAAGGCAAAATTATAATGAAGAAAGGCTGAATACATAAGTAATGTGCGTGGATGTGAAGAGAGAGGTTCCTTATGCATGTGTGGCGAGCTAGGGATGTACACTTCTATAAGTTATTGTCAGTGTCTTCAATATCATTTCCTTTCTATAATGTATTAGGGGCTGCCCTGTAGTATACGGCAGTGCCACTGACTGCGAGCTGTCTCTCACCATTGGCCAGGTTGGAATCCCGAGAAAGTTGCCAGTGACTTGGGGTTTAGGCGGTGGTCTTCGCCGGGTACTCCTGTATTCTCCATTGATCAGTTGCAGCTGGCTAGTCACGACTTTACCCCAATGAGGCAGAAAAAGTCACGAGAAAAAAACATTAAAAATTCGAAATATAATTTATTGGTCAACAGATGCAGTGTTTTCTAACCACAGTGAACTACAAATGATATTATTGAGTACGACACGTGTAAATCTAGTCGAGACACTAAACGCTATCTAGTGCCATCTATAATCGATATATTTTGTACCTTGCAACTGGCTTCTCTGTGATGAGCAACCTAGGCTTACGTATGACAAAGGCATGTTCCTAACTGTACGTATATGAAGAACCCGCCATATAGGATTATATTTAAGAAACACACTATTTCTTACAACATTACTTAAATAAACTTCTACGTATAAATTAAACGTAAACATGTTACAGGCATGTCAAAGAGTTACAATATAACCTTGAAATATACATTTTTTTCATTTTCTTTTTTTTGATCTTTTTTTGTAGTTTCTTTTGACAGAAAACACAATGTCCTCTCCGAAAGGACGGAAGGAACGTTGTAGGATGTAGGAAGTAGTACAGCTACATAGAGTGAACAACGTCTGGTGTATATACATCAGATATATATATATATATATATATATATATATATATATATATATATATATATATATATATATATATATATATATATGTATATATATATATATATGTATATATATATATATATATATATATATATATATATATATATATATATATATGTATATATATATATATATATATATATGTATATATATATATATATATATATATATATATATATATATATATATATATATATATATATATATATATATATATATATATATTCATATATATATATATATTTATATATATATATATATATATATATATATATATTTACATATATATATATATATATATATATATATATATATATATATATATATATATATATATATATATATATATATATATATATATATATATATATATATATATATATATATACCAGGTTGATAGCCTATTGGAGATGTCTTTTGCACTTACTTCTTTTATGTTACTATTTCCAATGCCTGTAAATGAGCAGAACTATAATGACAACCACAATAACATAAAACATGCCGAATGTAAATATGATTGAATGTATATGCTTAGTGGGTTCCTTTAGATGATTATCAACAGGTTGACATAAGCCTGGCTTATTTTCACAGCAAAAAGTGTCTAAATATTCATAGATTGTCAACTTTGTTGAGGCATTACAGAAAGGCAAATTCCAAAAAAGTCCATCTCTTGTCATATTCTTTATCCAAAATAAATTGCATCTACATTTCAGTGGATTATTTACAAGATTCAAATATCCTGACACCAAGAGATCTTTAGTTAGGCTATGAATCTGATTATTTTGCAACAGTAATTTATTTAATAATGGTATGGGCAAAAATGTTCCGGAACCAATTGTATGTATACGATTAGAAGCTAGATTGATATAATACAGCCTCTTATTTGCTTTAAAGGTGTCAGGTAGTATGGATTTGATTTTGTTCGATATCAATGACAGTTTTTCCAAATTTATGAGGCCAGTAAGAAGGTCCTGGTGTAATATCCCTATTTCATTAAAGTCTAAGTTTAATATCTCTAACCGGGTACAATTTAAAAAAGCTGTTTGGTTCAAATGTTTGATTTTGTTATGCCCACCATAGAGGTAACGTAGCATGATTAGTGGGGTAAATATGCCATCCTGGATAAAGGTAATTTGATTATAAGCAATGTTCAGGTGTTCCAATACATTTAATCCATAAAACGTGCCCATCTCTAGACTTTCAATGTAGTTGAGACTCATATGTAGTGATTTCAATGAGACAAGGTTTTGGAAAGCATGCTGGTCTATTGTTTTAATGTGATTATTATTTAGATTCAAGTACTTAACGGTTGAGTACGCATGCAAGGAATCATTTTGCATGATGGGAGGTAAGGGATCGAAAAAATCTGAGTGTACACGTTTGATATTATTTCCACTCAAATAGAGTTTTTGAAGATTTGACAAAGAACTAAATATTCCCTGTGGGAGAAATGTAATTTTATTGGAATCTAAGATCAAAGTATCTAGATTTTGAGGACCCGTAAATGAATCAACATAAAGATCCCTGATTATGTTGTTCTGTAAATTAAGGTGAGTGAGTGATGGAAAAGAACAAAAAACTCCAGGAAAAATGAATTGAATGGCATTATAAGAAAAATCTATGTTCGTTAGGTTATGCAACACATGCTGTGTTTTTTGAAAATGCGTGCTGCGAGACATTGTTCTGTTTGAATAGCCATTACCAGTGCATGAGTGAAAACTGTCGTTAGTGTTTTCAATCATATCTGGAAAAATGTACTCCAATGAACTCTTCCTTATGATTAGAGATTGAAGAGAGCGAAGACCATTAATAGCCTCATATTGGAGAGTTTGAATTGAAGCACCATCTACAATAAGCTGAGAAAGACTACTGAGATTTTCCATGCCAGATAATGTCACAAGTGGACATTCTGAAATGTAGATTTGTCTCAAACTGCGTATGTTTGGAAATGCTTGCTCCTCGAGTGTTGTTAGGTTGAGATTGCTGAGCGTCAACCATTTCAGATTCGAAACCCCATGAAACGATGTTCTTGTAAGGTGCCCAATATCCATAAAAAGAAGTCTAACTCTTGGTGCATGTAACCACGAGAAAGACACATTTCCTGTAAATATGCAGTTTCTTACAACTATGGAGCGAAGACTTCCCTCTGTACCATGAAGCGCATTTTGGTGTATTGTTGAAAAGCTCATATGAAGAAGGTTTAACCATTGTAAATTCTGAAAAGAAGAAAGGTCAAAGTAAACATTTGCGAAGAAGTGCGGCCCATTATTCAAGCGTTTCATCATTATTATTATTATTATTATTATTATTATTATTATTATTATTATTATTATTATTATTACGTCGCTTTCATCAACAGCTTAGGTCATATCGTGACGAGATAGGAATTCCCTTCTCTTCACGAATAATTCCAAGGGGTCTTTCGGTTGCGATGAAGCATAGACAGCTCTCCACCACGCCGCACATCTATATAGCGACCAGGCCAACCCGCTTGGGGATCCAGCAGAGACTCGAACCTGGGAACGAACTCACGCTTGGCAGCCAGGCATCGTGACCACTAGGTATAATAGTAATAGAGCCTTAAATGAAAGCCTCCTGTTTGGAATGTATAAATTAGATTTAACCTTTAGTCAAAAGTATGATTTCAAAAAAAGAAATGTCAACATTATCCATTTACAGGAAACACATTTAATTTCATCAGATCTTTCAACATTAAAAAAAACATGGAACTGCAAGTTCTTAATTGCAGGAGAGAAAAAAAATTCACTTGGAGTAGTTACAATCATCAACAACAACTTTGAATATAAGATACATTCAGTGATTAAAGACAGGGGTGGGAGATATATTGTGTGTGACATAGAACTTCCGGGAATTGTTAGATTCTTAATGCTTAACATTTATGGACATAACCAGGATAAACCAGATTTACTTAAAGAAATACTTGATCAACTAGAAGACAAAATGATTAGGAATTGGATACTGTGTGGCGACTGGAACTTTGTATTAGATCAAAACATTGACACCTATAATTATATTCAAAACAACAATCCCAACTCAAAATCCCTTTTCGATCTATTTATTAAAAAACATAATTTAATAGACATCTGGCGAAAGACGAATCCTTCCAAAAGACAATACACTTGGTTCAGAACAAATCCTTCAAAAGCAGCCAGATTGGATTACTTTATAATTTCCCCAACACTACTAGATATTTATGCGGATTCCTCGATATTTTTCAAATATAGATCGGATCATTGCAAAATTAGTTTATATTTACACTTAGATAAAAACTTGAAAGGCAAAGGGATATGGAAGCTAAATTCAGATTTATTGAAAAATAATGATTTAATACAATTAATTGAAGATGGCATTCTATTGATGGTCGAAATACATGCCTGTACGCCATACAGTCCAGAATTTGTTAAAAATTATGGAAACATGAACCTAGAATTTATGGTTTCTATAGACACTTTTTGGGAGGTTCTATTAACACACTTAAGAGGGATTTTTATATCTTTTGCAGCAAGAAAGAAAAGGGAAAGATCAAACAGAGAACAACAATTGGTTAAAGAGATTGAATCTCTAGAGGAACTTTTTATTTTGGACATATCTGATCGACTCTTAGAGACAAACTTGAATGAAAAAAAAAAAGAATTGGAAACCTTGAGAGACATTAAACTTCAGGGATCTTTTGTAAGATCAAGGGTTAAAGATTACAATTTGGGAGAAAAGCCAAATAAACATTTTTTAAATTTAGAAAATTTCAACTTTGTCTCTAAAAATATTAAGGAGTTGTTGCTGGATGATGGTACAAGTCTCAAAAAACCCCCTGAAATTCTAGAAGAGATGAGGAGATTCTATCAGTCGCTTTACAGTTCAAAACCTATTAGATTACTGGAAGAATCTAACCTTTCTAGATTCCCAGATCATTTCAATATTTTGGATGAGAATGAGAGTGCAGCCTTAGACTTGGAAATCTCAGAGGAGGAATTAAAAAGCCAAGTTTTCAAAAGTGGGCTAAACAAAAGCCCAGGGCCCGATGGCTTTACCAATGAATTTTACAGAGCTTTATGGTCTAATCTTAAAATTCTGCTCCTTAATTTAATGCAATACTTTTTTGAACAAAAAAACATTAGTCAAAATCATCTAATGGGAATCATAACTTGCATTCCCAAAGGAGATAAGCTTAGGAATAAATTGAAAAATTGGCGTCCCATTACATTACTAAACTCGATTTATAAATTTTATTCAGGAATTTGGGCCAACAGGATTAAAAAACATTTACCAAAATTGATAGGAAGTAGTCAAACAGGATTTGTTCAAAATCGTTTCATTGGTGAAAACAATAGATTAACTTTAGACATTTTACAAGAATCAGAAAATGAAAATTCAAGTGGCCTATTGATTTTAGTGGATTTCGAAAAAGCTTTTGACAGTATTTCATGGGACTACATCACCAAAATTCTAAATTTGTTTAATTTTAGTGAACAAACCATCCAAGTAGTTAAAAGTCTTCAAAAAAATTCAATCTCTAAAATTTTACAAAACGGTCATTGTTCAGATATAATTAACCTTGCACGTGGATGTCGTCAAGGGGATCCAATATCCCCTTACATTTTTGTTTTATCGGTAGAGCTATTGGGCACCGCATTTAGAGAACACACACAACTTCAGGGGTATACTATTGGGGGGAGAGAGCACAGGGTGTCGCAGTTTGCAGACGACACTACCTTATTTATAACCAGTAGTGAAAGGAACCTAAGGTTATGTATGGATATTTTGGGTGAATTTTACTTGGTTTCTGGACTTAAAATAAATGTTGATAAAACCAAGGTGGTAAAGTTCGGATTGGATAGGGACAGCAGAGATATTTTGTGTCCAGACCTAGATCTAATATGGACAAACAGATTCACCTCTTTGGGAATAGATTATGACGTATCAGATTTGGAGAATATCACAAAACTCAATTTAGATCCCAAAATTATCGAGATTGATAACTTAACAAAAATCTGGCAAATTAGAAACTTAACTTTAATTGGAAAAATAACCATTATTAAGAGTCTTTTTATTTCCAAAATTATACATATCCTGCTGTCCCTACCCAGTCCAAAAGATTCTCTTTTTGAAAAGATAGAATCAATATTCCAAAAATTTCTTTGGAAAGGAAATCCACCAAAGTTCAGGAACCAACTACTAGAAAAACAAGTAGCAGAGGGGGGTCTTCAATATCCAAATATCAGATATATAGACGCTACTATGAAGATATCGTGGTTCAAACGAATATATGCTTCAGATGGAGGCTGGGCCTCCATTCCTTATATTCATAATATGGATAAGATTTATTTATATGGTGATATATATTTAAAAAAATTGCTCAATTCAGTTAAAAACCCATTCTGGAATGACACAATAAAAGCATTGCTAATTTTATTTGAGAAACCATCATTCAAAGGGTTTGATTCTATTGTTGCAATGCCAATCTGGTATAACTCGGACATAATCAAAGAAAAACTTGATCCATGGGTAAGAAAAGGGATAATGACCATAGGTGACATAATAGATATAAATGGGAATATTCTTGATAAACAGACAATTGAACGAACTTGGAATGTAAATTGCAATTTCCTATTTTATTTACGTCTTAAAAAACAAATACAGAGTATTATGAGACAATACAATATACATGGCTCTTGTATGAAACCACAGATATCACATATACTTTATAAGGTAGATATGGGAAATGATGGTAACAGAAATGTCTATACTAATATTGTTGGTAAAGATCCAAACATTGTGTGTGTGATTAGAGACAAATGGAGTGTAACCTTAAATGATGAGGTAACTCTCACGACTATACAATCATCACTTGTGAATGCAAGAAGATTCTCTCCATCAGTGTACCAATACTACAACCAATTTAAATTGATTCACAAGAGGACAGTAAATAATAGACTGTTGAAAAAGATGGGTATAATTGAAGATGAGAACTGTCTATTCTGCAGAAATCATGTTGAAACCATTGAACATATATATTTATCTTGTGCTAACACAATAAGAATTTGGAATGATGTATTGACATGGGTTAGGAGAATATATGATCCACACTTTATGATTTCAGATCATATATGTCAACTTATAATAATCAGTGTAAAAGATGTGATTTATCAAAAAAGGAAAAATGGAAAAAAAATGATCATCACTGATGTAAAGAGAAGCTTATTGAAAAATTTAAATATACTTAACTCCAAGAACATGGTTCAAAATAACCAACAACAGTTCTTGAACTTATGGGAAATATTTATTGAAGATTTGAGAAATGATACATTCACAAAAAACAGTTGGTACATTTTTTAATGGAGGAAAATATATTTGAAACAAGACAACTAGAGTTCGCCTAGAAAAAGTACTTAATTGTACTTATTTGTAACACTGTGACTATAACATGCTATGGAGAATAAAAACCAGAATTGTTGCAGATGTATGTGCAATTTGAAATTTAAAAAAAAAACCTTTAGTCAAAAGTAGGATTACCATCCTACTACTCATACGGAACTATTGGATTCATATCTCTGTTTCACTCGTAACGTTAAGTTAATATTCCATTATCAGGTTCAGATTTCACATGTTGTCAAGAGAATTTCATAGGCAATGTTGTAGTGGGTTAAGAATTGTGTGTTCCCATGGTTTTAAGTTACATGTAAGGCTTTTCCCGAAAAAAAAATGGGGGGCAGGACCGCGCTCCTAAAAATCACTGCTTGTTGGAGTAACGCTGTTAAAAAATCTTAGTGAGTGAGATGCGTCAACAACAAATAAACATGGTGGGTAGGGTAAGCTTAGACTTGTCTATATCTATAAACATGTGGTATGTGCTCGATATGGCTGTGGCCTTGTCTCCTAAATATTTGCACATTTCATTTTTTGATTTGACAGTAAAAAAGGTTCCTGGCGATTTCGTCACCAAAGTTACGTCATCACACAATTGTGTTGACATGACATAATAAACGCCCGTATATCCCCCATGCGATGAATTTGCATGGAATATTTTGAAACGTTGATCATGAGAATATTGCTAACCTGATCAAAACTTAGTTTTTTAGCACGTTCTTTTTCAATTCCATTCGAGTGAGCTACTGGCACCTAACGACATCTGTAAAATATTTAGTGGAACAGCAAATAGCAAGTTTTGGGGATGGACCCCAAGTAGCGATAGACCAATGAATGCATGTTTAAAGGCACATCGACACACAAAGGTCATTTAGTGCCGTAAAATATTATCAAAAAGTGGTCTTTTGTCATTGTTGAAGAACAATGACGAACCATAACTAGTTATTTAATGTGAAAGAAGAAAAAGAGGTAGAGTAAGGGCACAGCCTTCAGATAAAGGAGCTTCATACATCAAATTAAAGTTAAGAATCTCAGGATTAAGCAACTGTGTGACGCTGGAACAGAAAAGTTGCACAAATGGAAATATCGAACCGTTTCCATGGCAACCTTTTTGAAGTAGTAAAAACACTGAAAAAAGCACTCTTTCAATTTATACCCTTATAATGTTCATGTCTACTGCAGTAAAGTGAAATAAAACGTTAAGGTTCTGTTTGCATTGAGTGACCCCACATTCAGGTACATATATGCAGAAACAGGTAAACATTTAGTATGTCTGCACCGTTTTGTTATAATAAAAGGCAAATATGTGGTTGTTCAGCAACACAACCTTAACATTTTATTTCACTACAAAGGACCTTCTAAATTGCCAAGAGTAATTTGAATGAGGAATGATGACAAAAAGCCACCAAATAAGTCATTTATTAGTGTTTTCACTACTTCAAAAAGGTTGCCATGGAGACGGTGCGAAATATCCATTTATACAATTGTTCTGTTCATGTGTAGCATGGAAAGCTGAGGGCCGTTGAAGTAGCGTGCAGTCATATTTTCTAAAGGGATCATGTCCCATCATGTCACATATATGTTTAAGTACTGTCACAGGTGACGTGCATTACCATATTAGCCTAAGGGGTTAGGGTTAGGGTTAGATCATGTCGACTGGAATATGGCGTGCATATGGGGTAACACAATCCAATAGGAAGAGTAATGACCTCATGCTTCGCATGCGCGTAATATGATCCCAAGAGGAGCCAAGTTTCCACGCTAAACCGGCACCACGCAGTTTCTGAATCCTGAGTTTCAGAATTAGCTATCATTTCATGTTTGATGCTGCTTACTCTACTGCCGGTTGGGGTTGCTCCTAAAATAAGTCATTGTTTTTAGGTCTTTGCTGCTACACTTATTCCCTAATGCCTAGGTCACATTGGTTGGAGATATTCGCATGAGATTTTCCCCAAAATGAAGTTGCAAAGAGTTGCATGCTATTTGTTATAAATTGCATGTAGTGGTCACATTAAGGTAGAACCCTACTCGATACACGGGTCATTTTTAAAACTTGAATATCTGGAAACTGAGTTTAATGAAGACAACGGCACTTATGGTATGCCTAAAATCGTCGCGATCCTGCCCCTCTCCCTTTGTTAAACATTCCATGTCAAAGGAATGCTTAACTCAATGACATGAAAATATCGTTCAAATATTTCTAAATATCTGTTTTCTCTGTTGTCATTTTTGCTTGTTCGCAAGACCATATCAGTGTACTATGCAAGTGTTGATGTGTTAATCAAATATCAGAGGATAATTGCAAAGGACCCATAATGTGTGGCATATCCGATCAAAACACAATATTGTAGGAGGGCTAATTTTTCAGTGTAACTATTTTCCCTTTTCATTTTTGGGTGTTTCCGTTTCTAATATCTCCGAAGAGATGACATATGTTTTTTTTCGTTTCTAATTTTCCCGTTTTATGTATATATATTTTTAGTATACCAAATAGTATAGTCTTTCAAACTAAGGTCAGGATTTAAACGTGTTTATTAAGTCTGGACGTGCACTGTATTGTTTTTCCTGTGTTGTTTTTTCCCGTTTGAAAGCATTCGGGCAAAAACGGGAAAAAAACTCACGGAAAAATTAGCCATTCTACAGAATATTAACTACAATGGTAGAAGACCATGATATTAAAATCAACATAATACAATTTTGACTGGAAATGTTCATAGTTGTTTTTGGTCTGACCCTTGTAAATGGTAATACACCTATGGCTCTAGGATACTGCGGATAGTGGAAATGGTGATAAAAGTGTATATACGTACTGATAGGTTAGCGAACACATTGCGAGGAACCTCTTCTATAGTTGCATTTTCCAGCGTCAGTTCTCTTATTATAGTGGCATTGACCATCACAGGTAGTCGCCTATAGCTTGCTCCATCTAGTTCACAACGTACGTTGATACCCAAAGATCTCTGCCAGCATCTGCACTTGTCCGCCATGCCTGCTGGACATTGGGCCCTTGTGTAGGAGGCTGGAAAACCTGCGCTGCTGCTGATATATAGGGCAAGTACAATCATGGCCCAATGGAGGATGAAAGCGTTCGGCTTGGCCCTTCCCATCTTGTCTGTCTTCCTAAACGTCTTGCTTTAACGCACTTCTGAGAGCGTATCTACGTGCAGCACCTTTACATGTATTCTATAAGCAGAGACTTCGTGGACACACTGCCTCTCCGGAGGCATGTATCATATACATTACGTTGATATAGTCACCATATGTCGTAGATGAAAGATGGCACGACTTACCCGGTAGGTGTATTACCTGCATGCACGCATGCACGCGTGCATGCATACTACATACACACGCACATACATATCAAAATCATGGTTAATCTTATTTAATCCTATTATCCAACTTGACTTCTATTCAGAAATTAACACTTTCTTAATATGGGGCGCCGGGTGACAAGGGGTAGACCATCGTGTTGGCCATGTCATATTTGTTTTATTATACCGAACACCCCCCACCCACCCCGAGCACTCAAAATCCAAGACAATTTGAAACTCACAATAATCACTAGGGCAGTGCAATATCTCAGCAGCAGGTTTACTGTGCTGACCATGCTGGGATGTCATGTTTGTTTTATTATACCGAACAACCCGAAACTCACTGAGATACGGAATAATATGTATAATAAGATAAGACAAATGAGTGAAGTGGGAGTGGACAACGTGATGGATGAAAGCCAAAACCTTTTCCATGTGTTGATGGGTAAACATCCAAATAACATCCCGTTCGAGTCTATGATAGGAATCTGGAAGGTTGCAGACAGACTTGTTGCCTATGTGTATAGAAAAGTTTGGGGGTAAGAGGTATACTGTAGAACACACATATGACGCGTGTCCCAAATATAGCGAATTGGGTTTTTGCATCATAGCGTACCTTTATGTTAGCTACGGTAGCCGCCGCTGACAGCGCCAGTACAGTAAGAAAAATGTACAGCGTTGTTATATATAGCGAAGCGGAACCACACGCTATGTACCCTATTTATAAACATACGCGCAAATTGTGTGTTCTACAGTATGCATATAAAACACATTATAGCAACACGAATAATGATGCGTGATGAAGGTGCTCTCTATCTGACGAACCTGTGTGGTAAAAACTCCTAATATGATATAATATAATATAATGTGAGTGTGATTATTGCATTATCTAATTATGTAATATAGTTCTCTGCCTGTGTTATGATTTTTAAGGTTTCACTCTTTTGTGTTTAGTTAAGCTTTGATGTTGATGCATACGAATTGTACTCTGTATGAGTGTGTAAGTTATACGTACAGTTAATAAACAAAACAATACAATACAATGAAAACATACCGTTTTCCACAATGAGTGTTTAGAAATAATTCTCATACCTTTTGTAGGAGAGGTTAAAGTCAATCTTATAAGCAGACAAACATCAACAGCTAATCCTTCCCCCTTTCAAACCGTTAGAGTAAGATTTACATTTACATTTACATTCAAAATAGTATATATATTACCAACAATTTAGAAAAACATCATGCAGGTGGAGCTAGTTTGTATGGTCATCTCCATTTTAAAACGATGTAATGATCAGAAAGAGCATGAAACATCTATAAAAATTATATGTATATATACACATGTATATATATATATATATATATATATATATATATATATATATATATATATATATATATATGTATATATGTATATATATATATATATATATATATATATATATATATATATATATATATATATATATATATATATATATATATATGTGTATATATATATATATATATATATATATATATACATATATGTATATATATATATATATATATATATATATATATATATATATATATATATATATATATATATATATATATATATATATATATATATATATATATAGGGTCCTCAATTAATGATATAGTTCAACTTTTATTTTTCTGACTTGTTTATTCTTAAAGTATTAAAGTGTAACTCCACCTTCAAAATTAAAAAAGATATGTTTTAGAGCTCAGTGTCACCTTTCTCAGGACACCTTGATTACAATTATACTCCGCAAATTGACTGAGATATTTAAGTTTGTATCTTGCAAAATACAGCAAATTCACTGCCTCAGCATGTTCATGGAGGCACCATCTTGGAGCTTATCAGAGCTTATCAGAAACAGGAAGTGATGTCATACTGCTACATCCATCCAGGCTGAGGGCCATTCAGAACTGAACACACCAACACAAGAGGATAGTGATGCATCAGACTCAACAGACAGAGGCAGTTGTCTCTCAGTGTATACCTATGTAGTGAAAGCTATATTTGCTAGAGGTATACCAGGTTATATGTGTCAAAAGCAATGAGGGAAAAGATACCTGTACATAGCAAAGGGGTTATAGATGAGCTTTAGGGTTCAAGAAATTCTACCAGTTTACAAAATAGCCTAACATTTAGTATTCTTACAATGTCCTGACACTGTTTTCTTGCTATGAAAGGAAGTTTACAATTAGTTAGCAGTGTGTGTATTGTCATTGTGTCAGCTGCTCAGGAATTGACTCCAATACACATTAATCTCAAAGGAATTGCATCCGCTCTGGTCCAATGCTTTACCCAGGAGGTTAACTGCAATAAACATCCTCTGGGCACAGTTATTTCAAATTGCAGTCAGACTAGTTACTGTTAGGAAAACACAAGTACATTAAGTACAATTATGAAACCAGATAGCCAAGAAACCATCTTCCAATTACATTGTGACAATGTTTTAGTTCTTATTCATAATAGCTACATGTATTAACTCATTTGCCACAAGTAAAGGATTTTATTCATTTAAGCAGAGACAAGCGTGGGGACGACATCCATATGTGTGCCTCATTCTTAGTGGATTTATAGGCAGTTATGGAAAACCTTCTTGGTATTCAACCATACACATTCGGACCAGTATATTCTGAAGATGAAGGTGTGTCAGACTAAGGAGATTTTACAAAATGGTAATGCTAATCTTCTTCTTAACTAATGCCTACAATTTACAGAGAAATACAGCAAATATAACACCTTTTGAATTTTGTTATTGTATGACAGAAAACTATTATTATTAGTGTATTCTTCTGATTACGCATACACCCCCTTTTTTGAAAATTATTAGAAGGGGGAAGTCAGTGTGCATCATTTTCTGGCATGCAGAACTTCCCCCTCTTAATCTAAATGTTCCTTACCTTTAAATGTGGGGCTGTCACAGACCATATATTGATCATATCTTTGCCGGTTCAGACCGTATATTGATCATGTTTTCACTGGTACATGCGCTTATTTCGAGAATCATTGTTGCATCCAAAAGTTTGACAATTCACCATCTTTGCACTCAAGTTTTGAGCTGTCCACAGTCTCAGGGTTCGACTTTCCAAGGGGCATAAGCCCCTAGATTTTGCTATGGGCTCCTAGATTTTTCAAACTAGGGGCCCAAAATAGTATGTATAGTAACCAGGAATCATATTATTGGCCAATCATTTTTTGTCAAAAGACCTTTTCGGGCCCCTAGCCTGAAATCTAAGTGTCAGACCCTGGCCACTAGAGCTAGCCTCTAAGCTCCCTCACAGGATGTCATAGCATGACGTCACACGCATCTAATTAGCATCACTAATTAGGTTCCCTCTGAGCAAACATTGCAGCCCCCATAAAGTTACCTTTAAATGGTATTATCTCAGTTAATCTGCAGAGTACAATTATTATCAAGGTGTCCTATGGAAGGTGAGGTTGAGCTCTACAACATATCCTTTTTAATTTTGAAGGTGGAGTTACACTTTAATGAAGACATTTCAACAAACGCAGCTAAACATAACAACCTCAATAATTCCAGGTCATTGTTGGAAATTCTTTGTTTTTTCATAACCTCGCTCACACCCTCAACCCCTTCTCAAGAGACCACCTCTTTAAAAGACCACTTTTGACATTTCCCTTGAGCGGTCGCTTAAAAGATATATATATATATATATATATATATATATATATATATATATATATATATATATATATATATATATATATATATATATATATATATATATATATATATATAGATAGATAGATAGATAGATAGATAGATAGATAGATAGATAGATAGATAGATAGATATGGATAGATAGACAGATAGATACTAGATAGATAGGTAGATAGACAGATAGATAGGTGCTTATTGACTTAACAACTCTACTTTTCTCACTCAGTAGTTGATTGGTATTCAGAATTTGTTTCATTCTGCATCAGGGTTAAAATAAATTTTGTCCAAATCAAGGTAGTACAGCATTGCGGAATGAGGACAATAGAATTAGAAAGCAATATACTTTCACAACTTGGACCAATCATTTACAAACATATAAATAGAATTTGATTTTCTATTTGGATAGAATTACTGATCTGCATATAAAGAATATGTTTAGTAGTAAACTTAACATATTTCACAAAGTTTCCATCGTCAAGTCACCTTTTCATCATAAATTTCACATCATGTTGCCCTGACCATTCTCAACCTTTTGAAGTATGTGGTAGACTTACCAAGTAATTAAATTGGGGAATAAAAGCATCCCGAATAGAAAACATCCCAAATACTTAGGCGTCACACTGCACAACATTTAGCCTTGTGAAGATGGCTGACTTCATGGAAAAAACCCACGCCGTTTTTATCCTCACATATCTAGATCAATGTTGCTGCTGAAAAATATGTGTGGCATATCAATTGCTTACAACACTGCTATCAGTCTGAACAGAAACTATTGACTGTGTCTACGCGTGCAAAAGGAATTACGATTTAGACTTAGGGATGGGTTCTCACGGGTCCGTAAATAACCGAGGACGGGCTCAGTGTATTTCCGCAAGGCACTTACAGTAGGTAACAGTCATAGTCTATGGTTAAACGACGTAAATCTAAATCAAAATTTGTGAATGCTCTAGGAAGAATCGATATAACTATAGAATGTAACCTATTCAATTGGAAACGTGGTTGGGACAAGAACAGGAACATTTTTATGATATGCTTTGTCTCTATGATTAGGTTTGGAAATTCGTTTATCGTCACTTCTTTCTGCCACTCACTCCAAGTCACTGGCAGCTTCTCCACTTGCCTTGTTAAGGATTCAAACGTCAGACATTGGGTAGTATTATACCTCGCGTGGAGACTCTTGATTCTGATTGGTTAAGGGCCATAGATTAACCGTCATATTAACCTCACTCCTTCGCGACAGGCTGTTGTCCTTAACAGCTTATGTGCTAAACAATTAGCACATAGCAACAGTTGTGTGCTAATTGATTAGCACATAGCAACAGCTACGTGCTAATTGATTAGCTACCGCTAGCCCAAAGAGTACCCACGGAGTATGCCGAGTGACCTACCGGTGAAACTAGTTCAACAAGGCGGACAACCAGTATTTATCCAAAATCTCTGTTTGTAATTTTTCACCTTTTGTGTTTTTGCATTTTGTTCGGTATAATAAAACAAATAAGACATCCCTGTGGGTTGTTCATCAGGAATAGCTTCCCCTCGAGAGGATCGTCGCCCTCGGTCTTGGCCCTCGAGCGACAATCCTCTCTCGGGGAAGTTCTTCTCTGTGGAATACCTGAAGAGCTAATATGTAAGCTCCAAAGAATACGAAATAACGCTGCCAGGGTGGTCACGCTCACAAAAAGGCATGACCATATCACTCCAGTACTAAAGGAACTTCACTGGTTACCAGTCAGGAAGAGAATTGAATTCAAGATTCTGCTCCTGGCGTACAAGTGTTTGCATGGAACTGCACCCTCTTACCTGAGGGAAATGCTGAAAGAGTATGTCCCAACACGGACACTGAGATCCACACCCAAGAACTTACTCTGCGAGCTGAGAACCAACATGAAACCCTACGGTGACAGATCATTTAGTGCCTGTGCCCCAAAACTATGGAATCAGCTCCCAGATAATATTCGGGCAGCTGGGAATGCGGCAATCTTCAAACGACAACTGAAAACACATCCGTTCAAAGATGTATTTATCAAATAACTATGTGGATATCAACATCTATCCTTTGACATTGAATGTAATGCGACTTTGAGCTTGTTTATAATGGAAAGGGCGCAATATCAAATGACAATATTACTATTATTATTATTATTCCTGGTGGACACGCCACAGGGATGTCATATTTGATTAGTGATAAGAGATGGTAGGTGCAATACAGTTATGAGCTGAGTAAACGTGTGATGTGAATATACACCTCCGAAAAGGCATATTATTATAATTTCACAGCTTTCACTCCCTATATATCCTCGCTCGCAAACCTGGCAATGTCATCGCCGCTATGAAATGCATACTCTTGCGCCCCAGTTGAAGGTCACCACTGTCGGACATCAATTTCAATCTGATGCATGAGAAACTGCCAGGGAGTTGGAGTTTGGCTAAACTTTTCACAGGTTCTTTGGTTTCCTCCGCCAACAACAACTGACAGCTCACAATTAATCCTTCATATGACAGAAAAATTGACGATAAACGAAATTCCGAATTCCAAATACGCACTAACTCTACTCTCTTCATGCGGCGGGGACCTCCACAATTTGAAGGGATCTGTTTGTAAAACACATTAATATTTTTTCCACAAGACGTTCATTATCACAGGCCAAGTGCCTAACATTTAATCAGTTACGACATTTTCACACAACGCATCTGTACCCCAGTTTAAGAACTTCCAATGAAGGGAAACGTAGTGACCTCTCTCGGGATAATGCACGCCATCTTTTGGGCGTATCGTGTCACTAGTAGGTCTGCTTACAAAGCGATCATAGCGTAGAGAAGTACAATGACGACTTTTCTCGCATGTTCACGTGCGCCATCTATTGGGCGTATCGTGTTAATACGTCTCTTTACAAAGCGATCATAGCCTTGGATAGCGCAGAGAAGTACCATGACGACATTTCTCACATGTTCACGTACGCCATCTATTGGGCTTATCATGTTACAAGTTTATACAGAACAATACCATTGCGAATATATGAACCACGCTGATTCTCGCGTGTTCACGTACGCCATCTATTGGGCGAATTCTACTACTAGTTACGAAACTAGTATCGTGATGGAAGGAACCGCACTTCTTGCGTGTTATAGTACGCCACCTGCTGGGTGAATGGTACTATTAGTCACGTATAACCTATCTTGCGAAGAAAGGTACAATGGAGAATTCCTTTTATTCCTTTCTACGTCCTATCTGAAGGTAACAATTAGAAGAAGAAGAAGAAGAAGAAGAAGAAGGAGAGGAGGAGGAGGAGGAAGAAAAAATGTTGTTCTTATCATATATGTTTTTTTATTATAAAAGAATGTAATCATATCCGAGAGTGTGTATATTCAAGAGTGTTACTAATGTAAGTGTCTATTCGTGATGTCAAGATTGCTGATCTTACCTATTAGCTATTAGCGACAAACTGCCAGAACACAACATGTTGATGTAAACAAAGATCATAGCAGGGTTTCCTACAAAGCATTTCAAGGCGTTGGTCAACATTTTAATGAAGAACCCTTAGATGATATATTTTATTATTATTATTATTATTATTATTATTATTATTATTATTATTATTATTATTATTATTATTATTATTTCTTCTTCTTCTTATCGTATTGTATTGTATTGTATGTTTATTGACTATACACAAATGGTACAAAATCATACGAACACAAAAAAATTCTGTGAACGGACATATATCAAAACATACAAGATCAAATATAAACGGATGTTGCTTCATAGCACAAAAGGCTCATATAAAGGGCCTGCATCAATACAAAAAATAAAGAACTTAGAAACTAGGAACTTATATGCAGAACAAATATCAATCGAGTTGGGACAAGTAAGAATATACTTCCAAAAGTCTTCAGTTATGGGTATGATCCCGCTTTCACTTGCATAAACTCTACATTGTACTACAAATAATAAATCATCAAATACTATAATAGACATAAATTCAATAATAAAAGGGTATTTATCTATATATATACATGTCAGGCTTACGAATCAATATAGCAGGATTGTAATATTGTCTAGCACAGCAAAACTATCTCATGATGATATTGTCATATATTCGGGTTATATACTTTCCCGTGATCATACACAGGGAGAACATGTTCTCTATAGATATTGACTCAGGCTGCTTTCCTAGAATAAGAGTAAAAGTATTCTGAGGGTCTGATAATGCGTCGTTTATCTGCTGACATTGCAGATTTTCTATTTCACTATACATTTCCCTTCTCGTGTCCTCGTAGAAGGGACATTGCATTGTAATATGCATCAGATCTTCTTTTATGCCCAACATACATCGGTCACAAGTTTTGGCCCAGTGCGATCCACGTTTGAGTCTAACGTCATTTGATTTTAAAAGACTTGCATCAGATACTAGAGCGGCCATTTTCTCACACATACTCATATGTTTCGGTAGTTTATCTGAAATAATCCACCAAATTAAGTAAAATGGTAAAATATCATTATTATTATTATTATTATTATTATTAGTAGTAGTAGTAGTAGTAGTAGTAGTAGTAGTAGTAGTAGTAGTAGTAGTAGTAGTAGTAGAAGTAGTAGTAGTAGTAGTAGTAGTAGTAGTAGTAGTAGTAGTAGTAGTAGTAGTAGTAGTAGTATCATTATTATTATTATTACATATAACATTTTTGTCTTATGTGTCGTCGTCTTAACCTTTAGCAGTATCTGTCGGGGGACGATAGCAAATTGTTAAAAGAATATGTATGAGAAGAGATAATAAAGCTTCATCATAATCATCCATACGGTGGCAAAGAGGCAATTATACATATACTTTAGAACATGATTAAAATAACACTGCAACATGTTGACGAATGGTGTAGACTTATACATTGGGTCATTATAAGAAATGTTACTGCGGTTACTATTATCTTATACAGGTATCAGTAGATAAAATCAATCAGACATCATCTGTATATAAATATGCCTGCGTCTCCTTTCTGAAGTTCCTCCGAATGTGTGCCACAGTTTACCAAAATGTCTGCAACATAAACATACCGTCGGATCTTATCTGCATAATTATCTAGATGTACTCTGAGATCATATCACAACTATATTTGGATTGAGCTCATGATCTGACACACTTTGGTACCAAAGGAATATTTTAAAAGTGCTTTAAGAATATTTTACCGGGGAGTTTTTTTTCTTATTGGATTCATCATGATTTATAATTAATAACCGTATATAGATATGTTTTTGATAATGATGATGGCATAGGTGACTATGTTGATGATACGGTCATTGAAGACTACCATACCACATCTATCAAAGCGTATACTCTTCGTAGTCGTCGTCGTCATCCTCCTCCTCCTCCTCCTACTACTACTACTACTACTACTACTACTACTACTACTACTACTACTACTAGTCTACTACTACTACTACTACTACTACTACTACTACTACTACTACTACTACTACTACTACTACTACTACTACTATTACTACTACTACTACTACTACTACTACTACGACTACTACTAGTCTACTACTACTACTACTACTACTACTACTACTACTACTGCTGCTGCTGCTGCTGCTGCTGCTGCTGCTGCTGCTCCTGCTGCTTCTTCGGCTGCTACTACTACTACTACTACTACTACTACTACAGCCACCACCAGCGCCACCACTCCACTGATAATAATAATAATAATAATAATAATAATAATAATAATAATAATAATAATAATAATAATAATAATAATAATAATAATAATGATAATAATAATAATAATAAAAATAATAATATAATAATAATAATAATAATGATAACAATAATAATAATAATAATAATAATAATAATAATAATAATAATGATAATAATAATAATAGTAATGATGGTAGTAATAATAATTATTATGGTTACAAGAAGACGAAGAAAAAGAAGAAGAAGAAGAAGAAGTAGTAGTATGAGAAGAAGTAGTAGACGAAACGTCGTTATAATTGCTGCAGGTTTGCGGAAAATGGTGGTCAGCATGTTTGCGTTCAGCAGAGTGCAATGCGAAGGTCGAAAGAGAAAAAAAACATCGAGAAATACATTTCTCTCTCGCATAAATTGATTGAAAGCAAAGAGCGATCTCGCATTCGAATGGAACAATAAGGCAGCAAATAAAGGAATCCATGGATAAGACTTCACTTAACTCAAGCTGTTCTTTAAGCGAATTCAGAGATCCAGTGCAATGTAGCAAAGACATATTTTATTGCTTTATCTTGTTTGGATTGGATATCGTATCGTGTAATTGTGGAGGAAATCCTATTACCTTTGCCACCGCTCATCATATCTGCCCCATATTCAATTAGTTTGTATTATCATAATCTACGACAATCGCTACTGTTTGATTTTTGATTATCAGACATCGAAACTCGAGTTGGATTTTCTTTTAACTGGATTTCCCTGCGTAATCCTATTGTAGGAGGTCAGATAAAATTTGTAGATTAATCAATCATTCGCTTTTCCACGTATCCCGCCTATCAAAATGTATATATCCGAATTTGAGCATGGTGAAAATTGAGTAAGTGTTACACAAAAGAGCATTTGATTCTTAGAGGAAGATAATAATTGTATCCAGCTCTCTGATTTGGATATAGATATACGTTAAACGTGGGACAAAACGCTGTAGGTTAGAGAAAAACAGGCAGGTATGTAGGTAGCTTAACCCCTTCAATGCTGAGGCTAATCTCGTCCAAAGCACAAGGACATAAATACTTTTGAAAACCATCTGAACCCTGCAGTGTTGGTATTCATTGTAAAGCTCTCGCTGAGTACTAGTAGATGAGTACCCACGTGCCAGAGTTTCAGCCTTCTTTAGGTTGTTTGCATCATGTTGTACTGGCCAAATAAGCCACCACCAGCATAAGGGTTAAGTGGAAAGATAGATAGATAGATAGAGAGAGAGAGAGAAAGTTAGATAGGTAGTTAATATAGGTAGGTAGGTATAGAATTGGATAGATCTACATGTATATATAAACACTGAAACTGCGACCATTTTATTTCATTTCTGTTCTGTTTCTATTATACCCCAAACATCGACATCAGAAAATCTTGTCGCTCTGACGATTGAAATCAATGACGTCATTGCTGAAGTCACTTCGTCCTGATGACTTCATTGTGTGCGAGTTCATTATCTTCCGCCACCATCTAACTTTCAACTAATGCACCACATTTTGATAACAATTACCACCCACATCCTCGACCACTTCAGCATAGTGCCAATAGTGTTTAAAAATTCCTGTACAAATCCCCTCCATGTTTAACCAGCATTTAAACAAAACACACTCGACAAACACACGCGCTCCGCCATCTGTCACGTGCGGCGGCGGCGCGCGCGCTCACCATGGCGACGCACGAGCTTACGCCTGCTGCTCACTTCCGGGCATCTGGCGCGATTATTAAAGGCCAATAGAAATAATTAATATGTTTCTAATTTCTTAGATATCTCAAAAACCGCATTCTAGCAGGAATAGCCGTAAGCTATTTTGGTTATAAAAGGTGTTTTTGGTGGTCAATTCCCTTCAGTTCCTTTTTGACAATGATCACTCTCTAGACTCAACCGATAAATGCAACTAAATCGTATACGTCTTTCCATTCCTGGTGCTTTACTGAAATATGGATAAAACTCAGTCGAGATTCTCTCCCTTTCTAAGGACACGTTGTAAGTTCGCCAAGCATGCACTAATATTAACAAGAAAGGCTCTCAAGTGTAATATCTCGGTTTAAGTCTCTCCTAGATGTTTAGCATCTAGAATTTCGTTTCATAATTGTTTTGTTCTGCCAAAGTAAGGCTAAATCGTAACTAACCAATTATTAACGGTAGAGGAAAGTAGAATACTCGGAAAAATGACCGCCTAATCTTAAAACAGATGTAATTTATAAACACTTCTCTTTGTCTTCGAGTTTGGATTCGACCCCGGCAGCTCTACACTGTATCCTGCGGCAGGAATTTCAGAATCGTCACTCTTCTGCCATATCTAAGTTAAATCTTGACTAGCCAGTTGTATTTGGAGGAGGTAACACGCAGTTCACGGCAGAAACCACTGCCGAACCACAATTCATTGATATCTTTCTCACTTACCCTCCGCTGGGGTTTGAATACCAAGATGGGATGAGAGTCAGATAGCTGTCAGTGGCAACGTTTTCAAAAGACTTGGCCATTAGGGTAGGCCAAAGAAAAAGGAAAATGATGATGTTGACGATGATGATGGCTTTGTATTCGAACTTTAGCCTTAACGATAATAATATTATTATTGCCATAATTATTATTATCAATAATAATAATAATAATAACAATAATAAAACTGATAATGATAACCTGATAATAATGACAACGAAAAATGACTTATGTCTTGAAGGTATGTATGTATCTTTATTGACTTTATCACATGATATAAAATGGTACAAGAAAGAACTAAGAAATGCATAAAAGAAGGGTTACAAATATAATACAATACAAACCACGATGATGGAGAAGACACTACTACTACTACTACTACTACTACTACTACTACTACTACTACTACTAATGATAGTGATAGTGGTAATACCAAATAATAATACTAATGATTATGCTAATGATAATAATAATGATAATAATAATAATGATAATAATAATGAAGATTGCCAATGATGCTGATAATGATAATAATAATAATAATAATAATAATAATAACAATAATAAAAATAACAATAATAATAATGATAATAATAATAACAATAATATTAATAAAAATAATAATAATGATAATAATAATAATAATAACGAATATGTATATCACTCGTTGTGGGAAAATGTCGAGTCTATGCGCTGGCCTTAGGCCTGTGTTGGCCGAGTAGCTGTAGAGCTGGCTGCTGCTGGGAGATGGCGCCTGAGAGTAGCGGCACCACCACCAGTCGCAGCAGCAGCAGCTGTGGCGGCCGGGAAGATTGAGCGCTGGCCACGGGGGAAATGAAGAGCTGATCAGCCTGAGCCGCCGCGCTCGCAAGACGCTCCCTCAACGCTCAGCAAATTTCATTAAATTTCAATTTTTAACAGATGTAGCAATGTCCGCATGAACCCGCCTGAATACGTCATAGGCAGGGATAATCTTTCGCGTGTGATTAAACTCTAATTATACGGGCGACCCAGCTCGCGATGGCGGTCGTGATAAATGCGACCCGAATGTGCCTTCTTGAGTGGCCTATTGTTCAAACAACAATTGGCGGAAAGTGGGCACTTGAATCGGCGTGTACGAACAACTAATGAATATTATCCACTCGATCAAAACAGCCTTGGCACAAGTTGTAACAATACGTTACCATTCTAAGCCTCTCGCTAGCTATGGGAGCACACGCTATGAATAGCTAAGGCATTCCTGTCAGGTTGCAGTCATTTTTTCCAGCGGAACCTTATTCATTGCTTCCGATAATTCATCATTTAACACCTCCAATATTGCGGACAATCCTAATTGATTTAATTTTTTGTATCATAAAGTCCAAGGCTGAGGAATTGAACGCAATTTGCAAATTATTCACTGAATTACCAAGTACCCTAGAGGCAATCCCCACAATCTATACGGATAACTTGTTAAGCAGGTACTACCTTACACGTGTGACGTGTGCGTGTATCTACCTTGTGCGGAGATTGCACCAAGCGTCGACTTTTTTTTGTTCCTGTCAATTTCCTTACAAGATCTGAAAAAGGGGAGAAACAGGACTATGTAATTTCAATAAATATCCAAAATGTAAAGATGTACCAGAAAGATGCGAACGGGCTAGCTTTGGTATGCCGCCAATGTTAAAATCCTTGCCTTAGGCCTAAAAAAAGAAATTGTTTGTTTCCTGTAACGGTCCGAAAAAAATAGGGTAGGTAGGTCGGTACCAAAGAAAATTTGCATTATTTTTTTGGTCAAAAATGTGTGTTTTATGCATGCTGTACGTTGATTGTGAGTTGGGAGGGCAGAAAAAAACTTTAGGGTAGGGATTTTCATGAATAAAAACTTGTTAGGGTAGGGTTACAGGAAACAAACAACTTTTTAGGCCTTATAAGCTGAACAGTTATGTTTTGGTATATGCAAAAACAAAATGTTTTGAACGGAGGGCTTTTCTTTGTTATTACAATCGATTGAATCCTTGCATGCCTTGACGATTTCCGGAAGAATTGTCTCCACAATAGTATATCATATTAAAACATCTGCACTATTTTCTATGTTTCCTTGATTCTAGCATTAATTGGTTGAAATAGCTAGAAGCTGAAACTTGACGAATGGGAAATAAACACATGCTTTTTATTGTTTATTTTGATTTCAGAACATTGCATTCTTCGTTTGGTATGATGTACAGCAGACCATGGGGGATAAGGAAGAAATAAAAAAACACTTTCAACTTATGACCCGTCCTAGCAGTTCAGATATCACTGTGAGGACCGTATTGATTAGTTTACTTAATATCTTCTCGTTATGTTTGTATTTAAGTTTATACTTAATTTTGTATGTTCATTACTTAATTATATATGTTCATTTCCTAGATATTTTGTTTTTATTTTCAAATCTACTTGATTTGGTCAATAAAGATACATGTATAATACTGTGTTGTATGACGAACAAACTAAGTAAGCAATTTATGTATATTTATTGACTATGAGAATGCATAAAAAGTACAATAGATCATGTGAAAATAATGAAAAAAAGTTAGATATTCAACACATTTTTAACTTTAGGGAAACAGAATACAAACATTGTATGTGTGTATGTTTGTTAACTGTAATATCACAATTACAGAAGCATACTTTCTTACAGAACATAGAATAATATAAGAAACAAAGAGAAAAAAGAGATTCTTAGTAAATAACTATAAGTTTATATATAATATATCATATGGCATACAAAGTGACTATTGTCTGAGAAGTATGTATTTAAAGTTAATATACACAGAGGGTGTAATTACTTGAGAGACACAACATTAACGCTATATTAATGCTATACACATTAAATTCGGGTTGCATTGTCCGAGCGCAGGAAAGGGTCATTTCCATAAGTATGTCTGAACAAAAGGCAATGCTTTCTACTTAAAACCTTCTCTGATTCTGGCTCGATACAGTTTGGTGATGTCTTTTGCTGCTATACTCAGATTTAAGAATTTCGATTAGGACTAAAACCTGAGACTGTTTTCCCTAGTAATACGATACTATGTCACCATTGATCTCCAGGAGAGTGTGACCACCTTCATCCAATACTCTAATAACTTCACTGAACAGTGTACCCCTCTCGGTCTGCCACGCGATGATCGACAAACTACTTATAGGTATTGAAATACCTCTATGCCACAATATGTCGTATCGTGAAATGCACATTTTAATGGAAATGTTCAGTGACCATATCCCTCCTTTGTATATCCATCATAGACCTGATATGAGTGGGGTCAGTATGTTTGATAATTAAGGTGACAGCTATCGTTCCGGAACTTAATGACCTCTTATAGTAATGGCGAGTCTCGTCTATTTACAAACCCTAGCTGTTGGTAGAGTTCGGATTGACAACTATTCTTTGAATAGTTTCCCAAAGATCTTTTGTTCATGATAATATCATGAAAACACTCTGACCTTAAGCGATCACTACAGAAAGGGTTAATAAGCGATTCTTTCTTCACGATTACAGTTAACCCTCTCTCATCACGGATACCCCATGAAGTCGGCAAACGTACTCACGAATACTGGTGAGATATAGATATGTTCCAGCTAGGAATTTAGGATGATACATATCGAGAAGGGTACACTTATGAACCAAGAACCAATTTGAGAACCTGTAGTGACCGAGCCTTCAGAACCTGTTCCCCAAAACTTTGGAATAAGCCCTCATGTAACCCCCGGACAGCTGGGAGTACTGTCACCTTCAAAAGGAAACTTCAAACGTACATCATCGGAGATGATTTCAAGAAAATCTGTCACTTGGCAATGAACTTATAAAGCCATAATATGAGTATTTAGGAAGGTATTATGTGTGTGTTGACTGCTCTAGGATAAATACAAAATATAGCAACATACAAATATAAGGGATAACATGAATTAGCAAATCAAATATCAATAACAATCTCAAATCTAACTAACAAAGAAGTACCTCAAGATTTTAAATTTAAGTCAATCAAGATAAAAGCGATTCTTAGAGAATTTCGCCATAGTACGCTTCTGCTGTGATTTTAAAGGCGAACTGTGAATAAAGGCTAACGCCAGCAGCCCAGAGGCAGAGGGAGAGAGCATCCAATCTAAAAGACATCCACATGCTGAGCGTGGGCCCACCATCATCTGAGCAGTGTAGAAGAGAAGATTTCTGTGATTTACTCCAAATTAGTAGTTGCTTAAAGTCTTGTTATTTCTCTAAATTGCCCCCAAGTGCAGGGTGTACAAGCGCGACTCGTTGGCGCCGCGGGCTATTGAAATATAAAAAGGGCCATAGCCTTGAGCGAGAGGAAATATATAGTGGACATTAGCATCAAGGTGAGAGCGGCATGACGGAAGGGAGGGGGGGGGGGGGGTCGTGGCCAGTTTTTTGGCCGGTTTGTATAAGGATCAACATTCTATCTGAAATTTTGAAATGGTAATCCCTCTCATTTTTTTCTTTTTAAATGCACAGTTAAAGTTCCAAGTAAAACAAACTGTTAGTGGTTGTTCACGTCAATTGTACCATGAAAACACATTTATTTTTTAATTGTAATGTGTTAGTTCATGAAAAAGTACCACACCATGCCTTGTATAATAAAAGGCATGGTGAGGTACTTTTTTAGGAACTAAAATATTGCAATTGAAAAGATTGTGTTTTTCATGGGACAATTGAAGTGAATGACTTAAGCCTCGATTATAGACCATTAATTGTTAAACGCACATAGGCAGACAGGTAGATACGTGTGTTCATCATCTAAGTAGCATATACACAATTTGTCCACGAATGAAGATCATATCTAGGATTTGCCTACATCACTACATGTTCTTGCCTATACTAATGTCTATATCTAGTGAGCGCAATCATATCCTCAACAGTGACACATATACCTCTACTCGTGCTCCCTTCTGGGTATAAAGCAGTTGTTGGACATTGGTCATTCCACGTTCTCGTTCTACACGGCATGGATAAGGTCACCATTCCTTACTCTATAAATTGCAAGAGAGAGAGAGAGAGAGAGATGCTACATGCGAAACTGGGAAATTCGTTTCTGAGTAAAGAAATCACCTTGTTTCTTTACCTCAGCAGATATTAATGATGGTAAAGATGATTGCATTGACGATATACAATTTAATAATAATAATAATAATAATAATAATAATAATAATAATAATAATAATAATAATAATAATGATAACAGTAAAAATGATGATAACAATAATAATAATAATATTAATAGAGAAGAAGAGGAAGAAAAAGAAGAATAGTATTGGCGATGACGATAACGATGAGTATACGATGATCAGGATGGCGATGATTAAAGTGATAATGTAAACACGATGATAATTAATACGATTGGCATTTCTCTTCCGCTGCTAGTACTGAGTAAACTGTCGCCAGGTGGCGTGGTTGTGATGGTAATAACCGAGCAGCCCTTGCCGGCAGCCTGCGTGTCGCCTGGGGCACGCTACGTCCACGCTCTGCCCCTTCCC
>OZ012690.1:33469614-33489209 GCA_963942565.1 Maea johnstoni
AAGATGTTCCAATATACATCATATGTGCCTCTCGATCTTTTCAAAGACATCATAACATTATTGAGGATGTTTATCCAAAATACGGAAAAGTTTCTGTACTAACTAGAGACTATACAAGATGGGAATAAAAAGCATCCGGGTGCATGGTATGTGGCGAAGACTTAGACAGCAATGTACATATGCTCTTAGAGTACAGGGAAGTTCAAAGATTTTGGCGGGATATGCAATTGTGTATTCAACTAGGATACAAAGATTACACACTGACCAACAATAACATTATCCTCATTTACCTCGAAAGTCAAAACAAGTCCATTAATCGCATAATCGTATATGGCAAACTGTGCTTTAAAGTTTTAACTCGCCAAAATTAAGGAATTGACGCAAAGTTTCCTTTTCCTTAAAAACTTCATAAATTGAGCATATGATACAGAGAAATATAAGGCCACCATCAGAAATAAGATCGGTAATTTTAAGAGTGACTGGGCCTCTTTAAAGAATATTGGGAAAAATAACAAATCACACAGTAGTCATTAAATTGTATATTTATTCTTTACTTTTAGTATTTACAATCAATCTTTTACTAACATATGATATTTAAAAATCTTCAACCATTGTCCACTGCACTGGACACGAGGTACATTAACACATACAATCTCGGTCAGATTTCAACACTGTTAGTATGTTTGTCATAGTTGGCAAGTACTGAATAAACTAAAGATTCTTTGAAAACAAAAAGAGAACATTATATATCAAATTGAAAGCTTTGGTCAAAAGTATTGAATGAAGACATTTTCAATACCTTAGTCACAAATTATTTCCCTACCAAAATAGTTTTAAAGATTTATGCCTTTTAAAAGTATACACGATCTAGTCATGGTCAATGGTAAATTACATGCTATGCAAAATAGTTAACATTCCGAATTGTTTTTTCTGGAATGGAAAACAAACTATTGCACATGCCTTTCTATACTGTGAAAATTGCACATGCCTTTCTATACTGTGATAATTACCCATGCCTTTCCACACTGTGAAAAAGTTGGACAAAATTTTAGAAAAATGCACGACACTCTTGAACTCCATAATTTGAAATAGGACTCAGATAAACATGACATGTAATGTGTCTGTCAATATCTTAAACCTATTTTCTCCATATAGGTCCATAAACTCGATATAGTAATTAAGATACTTACTAGTCATGAAACCATATACGAATAAGTAGGTGTCTTTTATTTAATTTATTACAACAGCGAAACCTTTCAGATCTAAACCTAAATGTGTAATGATCTTAATTGTTAGAAAGTGCATGTACACAGTAGTGCTAGTGGCCAAGGAACTAGACTGTGAGAACAATGAAATATCTTTCATTTCCTCTAACCGGCCAATGATACTCATGTGAGTCTGTGAACCAATTACAGTGTAAGATGATCTAAGATTGATAAGAAGGCAGTCCATTTGCTTGTGCATATGCTCGGAAGAATTGGTCAAGAGATCTGTATGTGAGCACAACAAACCGTTCAACTAACCCAGCAGCTGCCAATGGTGGTTTGTGACGGGAGCTCTTGGTAAGCAATGAGCCTGCGTAATGGTGTAAGATAAATAATGAAGTGGCGCCCCCTGCGGGAGGGTGCTGGAGTCTTGCGGAGGAGCGGGTCACTAAGGATCGCCTTCTCTGACGTGATAGATGCTTCCCTCGCTCATCCATCAGACAATGACAATTATTGATGCTATCTTGCCCTCGCTCAACGAAAGGCGCAAAAATTAATCTCCTGGCGTCGGGTATTCATTTTGCAGGAAGCTGGCCGACTGGCCTTTAGTTGTCGTGAATGATGATCTCACGGCGGCCTGCTCACTGTCAGAATTCCGCGGGACAGGTGAGGGAGGGGTTGGGGAGCGGATGAAATTACAACACGTCTTTTTTGTCTAATTGACAGTTTGTGCTGGGCGTGATTCGCCCTGCGGAGCCTCTGGAAGGGACTGGAGATTATTTGCGTCGATTTGAGGACGAGATTCAGCGCCGCCATGTCCAAAACACTGAGCAGTCCTGTCAGAATGCAACTATAGGTCGTTTAAAGGGATCCAAGAGTATGTTTTCAATGATTAACTGTATAAGATTATTGATTGCTCCTCCCCAAAATGCTTGATCTTTTTGATGATATCTCTCCATCAAAAGTAATATTCTGAAAATATATGAAGGAGAAATATTTATCAAAACTTAACTTATATGTATCTTTCAAGCATATGTCACTCCTAATATATGTCTATATAAGTTTTATAACTATTTCTCTATGTTTGTAATATAGCATTATAAAATGATCGAAAATGTAGACATGTAACCTGCAGAAATAAGGACTCATCATCAGAAAAAATAAATTTGCTCTGACAATGTTACTGTTCGGTCCTGTTTAACTTATTTATACATACAGCGTCCAAACATGTACTACACTATATTGTTGATAGTTTTAACATGAAAGCAGGTCATGGTAATACTTATTTCAAAGGTAAGTAATAATAAAAACCTCACAAACTACTGTATTACAAATATCATATGAACGAGTTCTTTATTCTTATAAGACAATATCAAAAGTAACGTAGATTCAGGCGATACATGTCACGGGAACTGTAGGCGTGAAGCGATCAACATAAAATCATTCGAAAAGTATCAAGTTTTGGGGGAAATTGGACCAGTGTATTTTCAATACACTCAAAACCCTTCAAAATAATTGGGATACGGATCCGTGTACCTTGAATACATTCATGACCCTTGAAACAACTATTCAATCTGTGACCATTCACCACCTTTAATCGAAGTCAATCCTGATATTAGTGGGACAATCATTCAAACGCTGACCCATCTAAGACAAAAAATCCATTGATCCTTTAATAAAAGGAAGCGTAATTTTGAACTCTATTTTGCACTCCTGTATCCCCTGTGGCACCACAATTTGGCAAACAAGCCTAACCTTGTATCTCAGTATTTTCTCTAAACAGTCAAAAAGAATTTCTAAATAACTACTTTTATACTGATTATCACCTCGGTGCCAAGGGTAAAATCACCGAAGTGACTTTGGCAACATATTTTCAAAAGTCTACATGGGTGGTAAGGCCAAAAGAGCTCTGGGGGTCTTGTCAGTGAATGGCACCGGTTGTTGAAGAGTTGAGAGCTGTGAAAACCGCGTTATGTCATAACAGAAAGTCACTTCTTCAGAATCTCTTCAAACAACCTATAGCGGTTAGCAATGAGCTATTTGTTTCAAGCATAGATCTTATGAACACATGCCATGTATAGAATCTCTTTAATATAGACGAGATTTGCAGCAGGGGATTGGTATATATGTATTGTGTTCTAAGGAAAACAAGGGGTGTAAACATGCAGAATCTTGTGAGATATGCAACCAAATAACAATAGGACTTTTGACTTTATTGCCATTATTGGACACAAGGAACAATAGGCAAACTCATAGTAATTGGCTGAAACCAACATGATTATGCATTTTTGCATAAAGTTGCATAGCCTCATGATTGTTTTTTCAAAATTAGGTGCTGTACAGTCATATGAAAAGTATGGCACGACAATTGCTTGTTTACGGCAGATAATGTTTTCATTTAAAGACTCAAACTGCATCTCTTGGTTATGTAGTTTTCCAATTTTAAATGAGCACTTTTTGCTCAAATGTATGCTGTTCTTTTATGTAGATATGTAAAAATAATACCATTCCAACACCTTGATTTGTTTACGTCTTGAAATGTTTAGGCTTTTCCGAGACAACCCATTAAATTGGCACTGAGCCTCTTCATTATTTATAATGGAAATAAAATTAACAACATGTAAATGAAACTGATTTGTGGTGACTAGAAGTAGCCATAGTAAGTATATAATACACTTTATAGTCAAACCACTTCGAGAGACAACCTTTCAAAAGGAATAGTTCCATAATTCTCCTTGTGATAACATACACTACTCAGCATATTATTGAAGATAACCTGTCATCAAAACAAGTCATTTGTATTACCATATTCCACTGAAGAAGAATTGAAAAGCGATGTTTTACCTGCCTTATTGAACAATTGCTTATTCAGTCTCCCGGTTAATCAATTATAATCGATCATAATAAATAACCACCATGTCAGCAAAGTTAATCAATTAAACTCATCAAAATGACTTTAATCATAAAGCTATGAAATAAGCACAGAGTGCAATGCAATACTGCAATGCATTATACAGTATATTTATTTCACGTTGAAAAGTATGCACAATGCAAGTAATGAAATCGAAAAATATTACTTGTGAATCGGAAACGAGGAACACGCTTTTAGGTGAGATGGGTTTAATTCCCTAACATACACATGTATACACAAGTTTACAATGGCATAACAGTTCTGAGTCCAAACTAAAGTTATTACCATTCTCTCCAGAAAGTACAAGGGGTGTTTCTCTCCCTAAGGTCTTTGTTGATACACGTGCATTTTATCCGTTCTTCTTTAACTCTCTAGTTTTGGTAGGATCAGATTATCATAATAAGCACTAAAGCCACAGAAGAATCTTTTTATCGTGTGTATAACATGGTTTCCATAGTGTTGGTATATTCAGAAAAGTAGCGGTCTCCTTTCATAAAGCATTCTAGTAAACCAGGGTGTACCCCTCAGGTTGAGCGATATAGTATCTTGTGAGTGAAGGGAGCTATAGAGTGTCTCTATCTCTCTCACGAATAAGTAACTTACGATTTGGTCAAAACATCGGATGGTCTGGTAGGCAACAGAGCTCGCATACCACAGCAGTGAATCAACTGACATGCCCTGCTCACCGCCAATGACCATCCTCTATTCTATTTAGCCCGCTCTTAATGACCCGAGTGCAGTACTTATCATCACTGCGGGTGCTGAGCACCCAACTGCATCACGGTTGCTGCGCACTGGACCTAATGTGATTGTATGGTACTTGCCCCCCACCCCACCTGCTGCATCTCCCTAGTATCTATCTCTCGTCCTCTAGGTCCATCAGCATGCAGGGCTGCCCCCGTGGCTGATCAGTCTGATGTATTGTGCGCTGGTTCCTAACTGTGTGGCAGCAATTGGCCTACTGTCCGGGGTTCGAGTCCTGCTTGAGGCATGTGGAAAAGGTACTAGTAGCTTGCGATTAGATGGCAGTTTTCCCAGGTTTCCTTCTCCATGAACAACCTGTGAGACTCAGTTTATTCATAGTGTGCAGAAAAGGTGACGATAAGAAAAACAGTGCAAGAAGAATGGACTAGTCGCCTCAAATATGTGAATCTTAGTAGTGGTGGGAATTATCAGACAAATTTCAGTATCTGACCAATATATGCAAAATTATGGCAAAACTGGTAGGTCATGCTATAATAGACTTAAGTGTGATGATACCCAACTTAAAGGCAAACCCCCAAATTCCACTTTTTGTGACTTTTACACCGAAGAAAAAAACTTGCATCACTTGGTAAAGCAAACTTTGAGGGGATACACACTCGGATGTACGAGGACCTATACTCATATGATGATGGGTTTTCAATAACTTTTAGAGAGAACCCGGGTGAAACCTTTAACTGGATCATACGGAAAACATAGAAGGTGTATATATTGGTAAATGTATGGTATTTGAATGATAGAGCAATTATTGAGATATACCGAACACTTCAAGAGTATACAGAGATATAGTAGGAATAGGATAGTGTCCTATATATATATATATATATATATATATATATATATATATATATATATATATATATATATATATATATATATATATATATATATATATATATATATATATATATATATATATATATATATATATGCATATGTATATATATATATATACATATATATATATATATATATATATATATATATATATATATATATATATATATATATATATATATATATATATATATATATATATGTGTGTGTGTGTGTGTTTATATATATATATATATATATATATATATATATATATATATATATATATATATATATATATATATATATATATATATATGTGTGTGTGTATATTCATATATGTATGTATGTATATATATATATATATATATATATATATATATATATATATATATATATATATATATATATATATATATATATATATATATATATATATATATATATATATATATATATATATATATATATATATATATATATATATATATATATATTTCGGACAGACTTCCATCTGGTGTTCACATTCCTTTTCATGTCCTGGAATCTCTAGTTAACACTTTACTTGTTTAAACTTCAACAGTCTTTTGTTGTTTACCCATGTTTGATTTTCTTATTTTTAGTTCCATTCCTTTCGCCCTATATTACTGTGGTATAAAAGACGTGCCTCATCTATTCTCATGCCTCATCTATTCTCAAGTAGGAGGTGCCTACTGTTTTGCCTTGCCGTTTTTTCTGTGTCATGTAGTAGAGTTTTTCATCACTTTTTGTTATTCTATGTTGTATCAATTTTATTTCCAATGATCTAGTTAATAAAGATACAATGCACTACAAAAGCAAGATATCCCCTAACATTAATATGCAACGAGAATCCATAGAAATACTCTTTAGATAAAAGAAAAACGATAACATATGATAACATGAAAGAAAGATCATTTCACATGATTTCATAACTGCGCGGTCAATTTGACACATATTGTATGTAAACCTGTATACTATATTCAATGTCTAATATTATCTCTATATCATGGAATTTCATCTACGGCCACATGACCTATAGTTCTCCAGCTATAGAGAGGGCAGGTGAGCGCGACGGCAATGCGCATGCTCCCAGTCTGGCCTAGGCAGCCAAGAGGTCAACTGCATCAAGAGTGGGTCAGAGCACTTAACCTATGGCTTAACATGGACACTGGGTTATCTTCAATGCATGCTGATAGCCCACCAGACCTATACAGTGAAACCTCGCATTGTATACATCTCGGATATGTGAACAGCTTCTATTGTGAACACAATATCGCGAACCCATTTGTAGCTTCTTAAATTGCAAAAGACCTCTGAGACATGAACACCCCTATTGTGAAGGCTTTGGCCCTTGTCCCAAGGCGTTCACATCTCTGAGGTTTAACTTTGCTGTCATATAACTACAAATTTCTTTAGATCCTGCAAGAGAGTCATTGAGATACAAGACAAGATACAAAAATAATATGAGTCTTTATACTCGTTTACTATCATGAATAAAGGGCGGAACATGTGCCGGTGATAAGATATTTGTAGTTCTCCAAAATGGTGAAGGGCGACTAACTGCGGATATCATTTTTGAAACAGTTGAATGATAGGTTGAGCTATAGATAGGTACCTTTTTACAAATAATAAAATGACAACTACATACAAGTACTTAATTTTAGAAACAAGCTGCAAAAGAGATGCGTTTCAGAAAATAAAACTCCCGTGATGCTTTGCACCGTAGCCATTTTGGAACATATCTACTAGTATATAAAAGTGGCCTTGAAAATTTTCTATTAGCGTATCATTTTGTGAAAATGGCTACATTCAGCATGCATACAACTCTTGTGTACCAACACAAATCTCAACGTGGAGATTCTTCTGCTCGCTCTAGGAGGAAGAGCAAACTTTGTAGAAGCAAAGGTCCAGAGGGTATATTAAACTGCCGTATGATAAATTGAAAGGTGCTGTGAAATGTTACGTAGAGTGCGTCCTAATCGCTGGCGTTAGCCTCCCAGGCGGATTGATTAAAAGTGCATCCATAATCGTTTGAGGGGACATGGGCTATGTCAAGTGTCAATGAGGGCAGCATGGACCAGCATGCCCTGCTGCTGCAATGAGGGGTGGGTGAGGGGGGGGGGGGTTGAGAATGACCTTGGCGTTCTACAATAGCATAGTCCTGCCAAACGACAAAATATTGTTGAGACGGTAACTGTGTCTTGTCTCATGTACTATAATTCTGGTATTTAATAGACAATATGTTTTTTTTTTGTATTTGGATATGATTATGATTTTGATATGATGTTAATGTAATAATAACACTCAACAGACTTACGGATACACATACGGTATTATTCTAAAACATGCTTGAATGCTTTAATTTGTTGGAAAGTAGACGTCCATTGCTTTAGACCACTGAACTATGGGGGCAGTCATTATGACTTCATTGCTAAGTGGCACTACAGCTGCAATACTCATATTTGATATTTTCAGATTTACTGAAAGAACTCATTCTTTTTTAGAAATTGTCTACAAACATTGCAATTTTTTATTTCATCTTAAATGCATGAAAAATGAACAAACACATTGGATAGTTACAGTTGGTCATAAAGCATTTAAGTCGGAAAGTACAAATTCAATTGGAGAATATAGTATCCTGGTCTAAAAGAATATTTTCCCATTTCCTAAGAAATTCGTCAGTTTTTAATCAATCTCTGTATAGTACATTTTTCACCATTTAAATAGTAGTATTCAATATACCATTACCTGCTTTTATACTGGATTAATCACCATAACCATACACACAGTTTGAAAACCACTTTGTTTTTGTCGATAGTTTGAAATTATAACGTGCATACGTTATTCCCAATAATTATCTATTTCATTGTATCGAAAACGACATGAATTTAAAACGATATGTATTTGAAACTTAAAACTTGAAACTACATATAAAATGTATTTTTTATGTCTGTATCCATTTTTTATCAAATTGTTTCATTAATGGAATTGTTCCCTTGTTTGTGTTGTACCAGTTGTTTATCGCAAGTAAACGGTACAAATGCCCACGCGCAGGTAGATGTTCAATTGCCTAATGGCAATCTTTCCAATGCAATTCATCAATTGCAGAAAAAAACACGCCAAAACTGCGCTTAAATCCCGCAGCATCGCTCGTTTATAACTCTCATAAAGTGATGGAGCACCGCGCAAAAAAGCAACACTCGCATCTGATGATCATTAAACTTTCATGGGAAAAACGACCGGCCCGGAAAATAATCAGCTGAGGATTAAAATCCAAGGAATGGGTATGACCGCCTGTCAGCAATATTCGCAAAAGCAATTTTTCTTTTAATGGCCAGGCGATATTATTATACCCGCGCTCATGCCGACGCAGCTTTCATAATTTCATTTTTCGCCTCGACAGAGCTTTTTGAACGGGATGCTTTTAACCTGTGCTTGTATCATTAGCACATTGACGTGTAATTAGATAAGTCAGTACTTTTTGCCAAGGATTTACAGTTAGTATCATTGGCAGATTCCTTTTATTAGCTCCTGCGAGTCCTTGATAGAATAACTAATCTGCAATAAGGAAAGAGCTTCCACCGTCACTGCCGCATAGTCGCCATTTTATATTTGCGAGTTTTATTTTCGCTGAGTGTTAGGGAGGAATTTATATGCAATAAGGGACAGGGTTTTTACCTTGAACTGGAAACAATATTTTTACGCTTTTCGAAAGAATAATTTGTATGTGAAAGGTTTTTACCGTGTACTTAATAAAGAGGTTTTTATCTGCGAATTTTTGTTTTACACAGTTCGAGTAAGTTACCTAAGTGCACTAAGGGGTAGAGGTTACCTAGCGAGCTAGGCGGAGGAACACAATGTCTGACATGAGGAGTAAACAGTTTCCTCCTTCAATGGAACGTACCGTCGAGTTTTCAAGGACGAAAAGGATACAACGAATGTCAGAAATACTGTTCTTTAAGTTCGCAAGGTTGGAAACCTATTCCTGTCTCTTTATCAGATGAGGACATTGATAAAAACAAAATGCTACATCATGTCCCTTTCCAATTTCGCGTATCTCAATAGGAAAACAATTATGGCGTGTGACTGTCATTGTGCGCGTTAGGCGTGATACATGTAGCTATATAGTTGGCTGGTAGAGCATTGGTCATTTTACCCCATATATCGAGCCAAAATCTGTTTCCTCGTCCATTGGAGAATGGACATTGGGGATTTTATTTCAAAGTGTATTTCCTCCTCATGGTGGCAGAAAAGGGGTTTAACCATCCATCTGCTGTTCTAACTGTTGCGTTTGTAATTTTATTTTTAACTTTCACGCAGTTCTATAGTGTATTTTGTTTTACTATTTAGGAAGCGGCTACACTACTTGCTGCACAAACAACAATCTATTTGCATATTTTATCTTACACAGTCCGCGAGATAAAACTTGTGTGCATCAAATGGAAAGTTCCTTGATTAACGCCTTTTCTAGAAATCAAGTAAATTTGGGGGCCATTATGGTAACTTTTGAGCAAAGTGGGGCCATATGCATGGTATTTCTGATAAATTGAAATCCAACCATACATAATTCAAACCTACCAATGACATGATAATCTTCATACATAGATACTTAAAATGCATGCATTTGTTCTAAATTGAAATCCAACCATACATAATTCAAACCTACCAATGACATGATAATCTTCATACATAGATACTTAAAATGCATGCATTTTGTTCTATCTATATGTCTAGTATGTATATATCTAGGGTATGAAACATTTCTAAATAGATTATTAAATAAATCCAACGTTTCTTTTTTATTTTCATCAAATTATTATTATTTTTTCAATGATAAAAGTGAGAGGGGATGGGGGTACCATGGGCTTGTTTTACTTGCTTATAACAAAAACAGGGCACAGCAGGTCCACATTTTTCCATTTTAAAAACTGACATACATAGTTCCACTAACAATTGACAAAAATATGATGGATATAATAATTTGAGTATAATCCAATAAATAGTTTTGAATATAATCCAATAGGTTTTGGTGCTCACCATGAAAAGTTCAGATGAGAATTAATGAGGCTTTCTCTCACCTTTTTGCATTTTGCAAAAATATCATTCTAAAAAGGACACTACGCCCAAATGCCAATTTCGATACAGTGTATTCGCCCTAAGAATTCACCTACCTCGTAATTCTAATGTTACAATACAAAAAGGCTGGGTATTAAAATAAAGAACTGATACAAAGATGAATTGGATGTTTCAGTATCACCATTCACTTCCAGCGCAGTCTTTGCATACGCACCATTGTCCTTACACAAAACGCAACGGATGGAAGATTGTTTTTATTCTTTCTGCACTTAATCGCAATGGGTGCCAAATCTCTTGCTAGGATGGGATCGGTGAGCTTTGCGGGAATTTACCAAATGCCTTAAGCAGAATGCGGAAAAAGTAATCATTTATGCTGAATCCGGTCTGATATGTCCGTGCGCATGTCTTTCCTTGCTAAAAAGGTAACATACATGAGTATTTAGCCTTTGGTGTTGGTATTCAGTGCAATGAAGTGAAGGGACACAGTGTAATAGACACAATATTCTTAGGATATCAAACTCGTCAGATTGCATTTGCTAAATAAACGCTTTTTAACTTGTAAAAGGCTAAATTGACCGTATTGACAAGTACGTCACCATTATCCCAGAGATTTTATCAATTTTCGATGTGCTTACATGTTGATTTAATGTCTCTCAACAACAGTTCTATACTTCTCAATTAATTGGTCACATTTTCATATTTTAGAAAAGCATGAAAAAGAAATTCCTCACTTCCACAATACAAACACTTTGGGTCATCTACCAATTTCATTTTATGTAAAATTTTAATAGTCATTACCCTATTGTGAATAATGTTGCACTGAATTAATCTTGAGAAATATATGTGGTTGTTCTCAAGTTATATTATAAATGAATTCTATCTGTATTTTGGAGGTATATATATATATATATATTCTTTATTGACTGCAGACATGCTACAAAAGGTATAAGAAATTCTTTAATAAACCATCAATTTCATTTAAGGATGATTTATTTGGCATTGGGAGAGACAGCAGGATGTGGGTAAACTTTGAGAATAGTACACTCTTTATCACAGTCATCCTAGCAAGCAAAGTTAGACTTCTGGGAGTCCAAATCTCAATAAGTTGTTTAATCCCTTTAATTCAGTTTTTCAAATTCAATTATGTTATGTTTGACATGGCAAGGACATCAAAAGCTACGCCTAATGATTCAAATTTATGCATCCGGTCTAACTTTAGCTCACAACAACGAATCATCCTGCTCTCTCTCCAAGCCCCAAATTCTGTCACCTTTGTTTTCTCTATGTCAATTGCGGGACCAGCAACTAGACTAAAACTATTGAGAAGTCTTATACTTGCATAAAAAGATTTCTCATCTGGTCGTATATAAAGGGTAGTGTCATCCCCATATTGTGAAATTTTGAACTCGTGTTCAAAAGTTTTTATGTCATTGATGTCATCACTTGTTCTCATTGCCTCAGCTAAAACTGCCACAGCAATAATAAAGAGTTATGGGGAAATCGGATCACCTTGGTGACACCCTCTGAATAATTGAATTTGGTCTGAGGTGATACCAGCCTGCAGAATTCTGGAGAAAGTACCAAGTTGTAACGAACTAGCCCACTTTTGTATTTCTGGACAAAAATATAGAAAATATAGAGTGTTTTATGAATGAATTCCCAAGAAATTGAATCAAAAAGCTTATGGAAATCTGCTATCAATATTAAGCTATTAATATTCTGAAATTCACATTCTCTCACTATGTCAAAAGTAAGCCTAATATCCTCTCCTATGCATCAATTCACGTCTTTCAGTAAACCAAGAGAGCTTTCTTATCCTACAGATTTGGGTGAAAAGCAAGGCATCGGTTTCGGGTTGGTAATGCCAGAAGCATAGCATGAGTGACCTAAGCTGATTAAATGCAAACCTAAAAAACGGTTTGATTCAAATTGAAAATGTTGCACATAAGGGAACTCCCTTTAAAAATGGAACATTCTCCAACCACTCTATAGCTGGCTCACTTCGCAACATATACATTTATATATATATATATATATATATATATATATATATATATATATATATATATATATATATATATATATATATATATATATATATATATGTATGTATGTATGTATGTATGTATGTATGTATGGTATGTATGTATGTATGTATGTATGTATGTATATATATACATATATACATATATATATATATATATATATATATATATATATATATATATATATATATATATATATATATATATATATATTTAGTCGTTTTGTGATATCATTTAAACGATTACATACTAAAACTGTTGATGTAGCATTATTCTGATACATTTTTCTGTATACGTTTGTCTGTCTCATTTGTTAACTCCATGCACAATATTAGGATCATTGCAGTGTACATAAACTGAGGTTATGATAACTTTTGCCAGCTTTTAATTCGTAAAGCATATATTTTCCCAGTGTTTGATTCTTTAGCGCTGAGCAATGGTATATTTTTCCCTACCCACTTGAGGCAGGCATCTGCTACGCATCAGCGTGACTTCTGGGGAAATTGATTTCTAAATATGCAAATTAGTTTGATTCTCTCGCTCTGTACTATCACCTTTTGATCTGATTTGAATGCTACCTGTTTGGTGTTCTCTCATTGCCTTTACTGGCCAAGACAGATAGTCGAGAGGAAAAAACTAAGAAAGGCCATACGAGAATACGCATTTGAAAATTGCATGTTGTATATACATATACACGGATAAGATTGGAATTTTGCTTCGATGTCTTTGTCAATTTCTCTGCATGATCGTGAGTGGCCGCTAGTTAATTATGATGAAAACTGTTTAAACCAAGGAAAATCATCGGTTAACCTGAACACTGTATGCCAACCTTATCACATATATTAAGAACGGGCGCTTTTCAAAGTTTGGACCTAAATACATTTTGGCTCAAATCGTGCTATGTTTCCCAACAATAGAGGTAGCCTTATTGTTATTAGAATCCAACGATACGTTTAGGAGTCGAGACATACTGAAGGATATACTCATCATTCAGGAACTAGATGTGGAATCTTTGGCAGCGACATTATTTTGCTGGGATATCCATGAACTATGAGCTTTTAGGAGTGAAGTCTGCGAATGGGATAGTTTAGTCTATAGGAAGTCTATAGGAACTATATTTCGTACTTCTGATATGTATGGATTCATGAACTATAAGGAAGGTGCACTCATCGAAGTGACATTAGTATACACCAAGAATATAATTCAATGTTGGTAACATTGGCAAGATCTCAAAGTTACGAACAGTTCACTAAGTCTGCACTTTTAGAACAGACCCAAAAGTCAATACTCATGGTTCCTGAAATCCCGGGATATGTGTAAATTCAAAACATGCCTTTCATTATTATTGACTTAAATGACATTTTGAATGGTTGTAAAGTTTATTTGAGAACCTTCAAAAAGTTATCAAATACTATAAGCCCTAATATTTGTATGAACATCATGTCCTATGGCCAACAAAAGTGCACTTGAAAACACCGCTTATGAATTCAAATGTACCATTGAATATTCCACCTACCGTAATTCGAAAGGGTGAGAATGAAATTTACACGAGATGTTTGGTTATATGTGTATGAATGGCACAGCATCAATAGATAGGACAGAAACTTACTTCATCCTGCATTGAGGCCATGTTAGTGTATACGCACTGAACATCCTCTTTAAATGTCAAAAGCAATGGGTAAATTGGAGGAGACCTGGTATTCAAGAAAGAGTCCCAGTGACTCCTTGTGGATTCATTATGGTTTTCCGGTGGCGGGATTTGGTTATGCGTTATGGACTCCGCAATGCTATGTCCCTCAAGCCAAACTGATACCTTCAGACCACTGCCAAATTCTCTACTGTTTTGTTGTACTGGTTTGAAATTGGAATGCTTTATTTCGTATGCGTGTTTAACCCCTTCAATGCCAAGGGTAATTTCGTCCAAAGCACAGGAACGCAAAGATTTTTGAAAAACATCTAAAATATGTCATGTTGGTATTCATTGGATAGCTGTCACTGAGTACTCTCAGATGAGTACTCATATGCCAGGGTTTCAGTCAGTTTGTAGGATTTTAGCTTCATTTTATATTGGTCAAATTAGCCAACAGCAGCATAATGGTTAGTTATTTTAAATGCTCGAGAATTGCTGTTGAGAAAATCTAGAATTTGAAACCAACACTAATGCATCCGGATATCATCCAACAGCGCAAGATGTTGCATACAGATGACACAATACATATATCACATATTATCTTGTCGTTTGTTAACTTAAAAAAAACTTCTATTCTCAACCTTTTTTCTAAATGTGATCTCCGATGACGAAACGTATGTAATGTCCAGATGTTTTCCTTTCCTTTTCTCTCACAAATCTATGCTTTTCTTCATAGGTTTCATAAAGATAATGTTCTAACATTAATCATATTAAACGCTCCGATTCATAGGAACATCCAAGTTGAAAACTACTTTATGTGTTTGCTAATGGAGATACAGGTCTTGGATAATCTAATGAATATATGGATATGAAATTTAATTATCCAATTACGAATGAAGGGATATATACAAAAATGACCCTTTTGCGCATAGAAATCTTCTGTGTTACTTTCCTGCACATAAGCGTAGCTATAGTGTGCGGGAATGACCGACAAAATAAGGCTATATATTTCGGTTATTGCCGAAAGATTTTTGGAGCATATAACCATTGTAGTGTTACGAAGTGATGTCTATGAACTCAATCAGAAGGAGCATTTTGCCGGACTAAAGAGATCCCGTTATGGCTTCTGGCGTGGACTTAAGGTTTCTCGTTAGCGTTTGCGTTGAAAAGGGTTCAGGCCCATTCTCTGTCACCAATAACCTCTATACAAGCAAGCATCTAGCTCGCGGGGCATTGAGCGCGGAGAAGGAATCCGAAAGACACTCCTACTGCTAGAGTGGGCTCATTAAAGTGCATCGTATAATATATAGTCCATTATCGGAGTTTCATTGTTTGCAGTTATGGGTGCTTTCGCCCGCGGACTGCACTAAACAGTGTACATAATGGTGGGAGTCCCTTCCATCATCCAAGCCATAAATATAATGGCACTGTCTACTTTATTCGGCTACTCTTTAAATGCTTTCAACCACTGATGTACGTCCAGACTTCTTTCCCTATTATATTTTAATGTTTGTAGGAGTTTACATTGCTCTCCGCTCTGAAAGCCTGTCATTTTCCATAACGCGCCCAACCTTGATATATACGCGAACAACACTGGATGGTTGGCCATAAAGCTGTGTGCAAGTGCACAAAAGTTTAATGCCGTTTATTATGCGATTACATCTTAGTACATAATTCATCTAGTAATATGGGCTAAATGCCTTCTGCTGGATCCGAAGGCTAATAAAGACTGCTACAAAGAGTGGCGTTCAATCATACAGGAACTTATTAAGGCTTTAATCAATTAGCGCGCACAAGACGGCCACTAGGGACCCCTCCACCGCTGTTTCGCTGCCCCCACAACACTATTGTGGGTTCATATCGCGATATTTCACGTATAAGTGGTTATTTGGAACAATATGCTAATGTGTTGTTCCGTAGAAGTCGCAGCATTAGCCCCGTAGGATGTTTTCCCCAAGTCTTCAGTTCGCATACCCGAAATGTTCCCGGCAAGCCAATCTTATTTATTGGGAAACGCACATAAAGAAGCCCTTCAGATTTTTCATCATCCGATGAGACTTTTTCATATCTCAGCGAACTGATTGAGCGTTTTCATCTCAGTCTCAATGGAGAGTTAGCTCCGATGAATTTGTGAGACACTAATTTGAATTAGCGTCAATTTAGATTCAATTGCTCGCCAAGCTTTCATTTTCGGCCATGAACTCAAATCAATTTTGGGTTGTAAAAGCAGACCAGTAGCTTTGTCTGCGCCTTCGAACTTTTCGCCTCATTTTTGTCATTCCTTTGCTATCTGTAAAATGGGGTGACAGAATAAAAGGAATGGATTTTCGAAATTCGTATCTGAATAAAAGATTTATTGCAATAAGAAAGAAACTCACATGGCCTTCTTCGTTGGGGCATTCGATAGTACTAATATTTGACAGGTTCAGCGAAACACACATTTCATCCAAGAAGCTCAATCAACAGAAGCTTAAGATATGTTCAAAGATATTGAAATGTATCAATCTAGACATAGTCTTTATGCTTTAATATACACCATTTCTATTTGAAATTGTAAAAACTTGAGACGTATATCAGCAAAATGTAATCAAACCTTTATCATGTCTTGAATAATGAAATTACATAAAATGAAATTAGCAGATAACACTACTTGCAAAATTTGTCAATCAGAACCCGAAACAATTAAACATACTTTTTTAGATTGTTCAATGGTAGTAACATTGTGGAAACATATTGAAAGATGGTTACAAAACAATGTAGAGGCAGGAATTAAATTAGACGACATAGATAAAATCTTTGGTAGAAATGTTTCGGAAACCATCATAAATAAGACCATACTGTGTGCAAAAATTGTCATCTATAATAATAGGAAAACTGGTAAAATACATCATATAAATGAGGTAAAAAGGTCCCTTTATTATCATTTACGTTGTGTAGAATACCATGCAGTCCTGAACCAACGTGAAAATGACTTCTATAAAATATGGGGAAGAGTATACAACGATTTAAAAGACATCTATGCAAAACAATGGCATTAACCGGTGAACATTGATTATGTGAATACGACTTGTTTGTTGGAAAAAACTATGGAAAATAAAAAACAGCATGTGTTGCGAAATTAAAAAAAAGTCTTGAATAATGAAACACATTTTTGTAGTTTAAAAATGTATTATACAAGTTATATTTCAAAGTGTTTTATTCAGCAGAATCCAGTAGACAAAGGTGCAATATATATTACCTAATATAAACAAATTCAATCAGTCAATAAAAATGGCACTAACAAGCACAGGTAAAGAAAATAAGACACAACATTTTGTAGTGACAACAACCACAAAGAAGTGCCTATCTGATATACTTGCACAACCAAGATTGTGCTATATATAATCTTAAGTCAAAAGTGTGCCTAAAGTATACTTTGAAACAAGGCGCATTTTATAAAGGAGTGCGATTAGTGTTGAATGGAATACGAAGCAAAAGTTTCAAATTGATTTTGAAGAGCAATTACAATTTGTATTTAATGATTCTGCTATACTGCTATATTACGGTTAAGCCGTGCATAGCCTGAATTAGTAGGAAACCAAATTACCCAGCGAAATCCACCCCTGAACCCAATGTCACCGAATAACTTCCCATATGCATAAACTCGAACAAATAATGAAGGACATTGTTTTTGGAAACTAATTGAAAACAATTCGAAAGAAATTTAGAGAGTAGGGATGTTTCCCATAGAACGATTACAGTAAACAGCCATTGATTATGGCATTAATAAACGTGCATGCATGGCATTATTCCAGAAAAAAAATTCAATGTTTCTCACAAATACGTTTTAGAATGTTTCTCGTTTTTGCAAGTCATCGCAGATTGAAATGATTAATCATAAATTCAAACATGAAATAATATTTCCTATAAACACCTATTGAGCATGAACTCAAAAGTTATTCTTCAATAATATCTTGCATCACATTATCTTTCAACTCCCTAGATTGCTCAGTAGCATTTACCTTCAATGCCGTTTCAATGAAGACATTCCCTTACCTAAATACTGCGCTTACTTAATTAACTCATCAGCAGGTGATTTAACACTGCTGCTACATCCATAATTTCTCTTTGCTGGTTTTCGCTGTCAATCGCAGAGCAGAAAATTGTGTTTAACTGATTTATTCTTGAATTAAGTTGCATAACTTAGAAGAGTAATGTAGGTAAACATGGGCCAATGGCCTGGGCAGTCCCAGGAGTAGCCTTAATGACTTTACAATAACCTATGTGACATGCCTAGGGTCACCTATGGCGAGATTTAATTTAAGGAAGAAACATTGGGGTGAGGTTGGACGCATGTACATGCTCTTGATTTCCTCAAAATTTGCTGAGAAATAAATAACTAACTTTTTGCAAATTACTACCACTTAATGTATGTATGTATGTATGTATGTATGTATGTATGTATGTATGTATTCGTATATTTATGTATGCATGTATGTATGTATGTATGTATGTAAATATGTATGTATGTTTGTATGTATGTATGTATGTATGTATTTATGTATGTATGTGTGTATGTATATTATGTATGTATAAATGCGTGTATGTAAATATATATATATATGTATATATATATATATATATATATATATATATATATATATATATATATATATATATATATATATATACATATATATATATACATATATATATATATACATATATATATATATATATATATACATATATATATATATATATATATATATATATATATATATATATATATATATATATATATATATATATATATATATATATATATATATATATATATATACACATATATATATATGTATATATATATATACACATATATATATATATATATATATATATATATATATATATATATATATATATATAGTATATATATATATATATATATATATATATATATATATATATATATATATATATATATATATATATATATATATATATATATATATATATATATATATATATATATATATATATATATATATATATATATATATATATATATATATATATATATATATATATATATATATATATATATATATATATATATATATATATATATATATATATATATATATATA
>OZ012690.1:33489409-33533532 GCA_963942565.1 Maea johnstoni
AATTATGTACTTGCATTCATTCATACACACATACATACATGTATGCATACATACATACATACATACATACATACATACATACATACATACATACATACATACATACATGCACACATCCATCGATACATACATACATACATACATACATACATACATACATACATACATACATACATACATACATACATACATACATATATACATACATTCATGCATACATACATACATACATACATACATACATACATACATACATACATACATACATACATACATACATACATACATACATACATACATATACGCATACATCATATATATTCTGTTTGTTCGTATGGCTATGATTCTGGTAGTTAAGGTGTCTACTTTATTGAAATAAAAAGCCGCTCGGACAAATTCATTTAATTTCATAATTGCCGAGCGAAAAACAATTTCGGTTTTGAGTATGTTTGGAATTAAAAGTTGATATACAGTATCTAAACGAGACAATTAACTTATTGTATCACCATTATATGCAAAACATTTATTTCCTCATAATGGGAGTTAATGAAAAAATCATGTTCTCACCATTTTTATTCAATACCTGTTACATAATCTCTTTCAAAAGACAGAATATTGAGATTCGTTCTATGATAGTTAAATTATTATTAGTTTAAACATGTAATTGTCAATTCTCTCTTGTAACTGTTTATATACGTTAAGGCCATGCCTGGTCTACTGATGACTGGCTGAATATGATTTAAAGATTTATCATACTCAAAAAAATGTATTCCTTATAAATATCCCGAAGATTAACAACACCACAACCAACTCGATGATACTAAAAACGAACACTCATGACAATATCAACAGAAACAAAGAATACCTCAAACGACAAATTGGCAAACACAATAACAGTAAAAACTACACAGAGATAAACCAAAAGAACAACCAGAGCAACAAAAATGTTTCACAAAACTTATGGCGGAGAAATCATTGCATATCTTCACTATCGTAGTTTTCTCGTTAGAGAGAAAAAACTTTGGACGAGCATAACGCAGATCCGATTAGGAAATATACATTTGCGGAGCCATTGATCAAAATTGCGATACTTATCAAATAAGCATAACTATAAAATGGGGTGAGGAGGGGACTAAAACAGTCATTTAGAGATATATCCCCTATCCTTCATTCATTATCAAATCCGAGAAATTACATTTGTCTACGTCAACCCTTTTTTTGATATAAATCAACTAAGAGGTAGGATAGAAACAGTGGTCATTAACATAAATTCGGCCAGTGGTCAGTGGCCGGAGAATGTCCAATGCGCCATGAGAATAGAAAGAGGGTGCCAATTAAGAGTGGCGGGTGCAGCATATGTCCGGCAGAAGGAGAGTTAATCATTCTGACCGTTATGATATAATTGAAAGTGAGTCCAGTTGAAAGGTCTTGCTACTGATTTAGAGATCTCATGGACAATATGTGGACTTTCTTGATGTCTTTTGATTCCTTGAAATGAATGGCCAGCCTAAATCTTGATGACCAGTGCTAAATCAATTTGACCGGGATATGTCAGTTTTCCTTATGGATAAAACATGTGAGGTCTTCAACCAAAGTAACTATTAGTAAAAAGTATAAAGCTAAGTTTAATATCTTATGTTTGTCATTTTGGCTTCATCAAACTGTGAAAAGGTCTTTCAATAACCATTTCCACTTGTTTGAATATAAAATCTCCCTTGAAAGTAGATATAATATCTTAGAAGAAAGCCTACTTGGTTTGTTCAGGCCTTAGATAATTAATGAAGTCTGTATCTGCTAAAGTTATGAGACAAAGTATGACAACTACTCTGATGCAAATCTATAAAATATCAAAATCATATATTATCCTAACTTTGATTAGCATTTCCTTTTACAATGCATACAATCTAGTCGGATAGTATTCATTTAAATATGAATCAACAACATATTTATCTTAATTACCTATATACAATAAAAAAAGTCTAGGTGAAATGCATATCATAAACAAGTTAGATAGCTTAATGCAAACACTTTAAAGCTGATATATAAAAAGCAGACTCCACGACGTTTGTCGCTTTTTCATTCTTCATAATTTGCAAGAATTCGGCGTATTTAAAACCCCATTAAACCTGTCCATCATAATCTAAGGTGTTTCAAAAAGGGAAGTTAAACTTCATACATTTTAATTACTAGTATAAGGAATGGCAATGTTGATTGATTGGTTTAAAGACATCCATTGGATACACTTAATGCTATTTTCTTTTAGACTGTTAGTAATTAACATGCAATATATTGAGGTATGCCAATAGATTGATATCGTAATAAAACGGTTTAGCAACAAACTTTCCACTTAGTTTTCTAGGTGAAGACAGCTATTTGTCAGCAGACAAACATAGGTAATTTCCATCCATTGAAAATGTAAAGAAGTGCTAGGGTGATCTGCTATGGTGGAAAGTTGAATTGAATAAGTATAGCTCATTCGCTTGTGTTGTAAACATACTTTATAGGGTCAGAAAACTAAAAATTAGAAATTAGCATACCAAGATAAATGATAATAAAACAAAAGAAAAAGAAATAAAAGGAACACGTCCAGAACTAATGTTTGTGATTATCACGACTTTTCATTTTAAAAATTGCAGATGGAGAGCTATGCAATGTAGTTGTGTCTACCTAACTGTCCATGTGCATTCGGCAATTTTCACAGTTTACAAATTTCGTAATTACGATTCAACCCAATAGCCCCGTACACCCGTCTCGTTATTTTCAGTATTGTTTGACGCCAAAGGTTTTAAATTACGGCCTGAAGCAAAGATTCTAAACATTAAAGCCCTCAAATGTGTCCTGCATGTCAACTAGTTTGCCTTTAAGGAGAGAGGGGCGACCAGCGAGGAAAAGTTAAGGAGCCTACTAGACCTTTGTTGGGGGGCTCGACTGCAAAGCCGCCCCACCAATTAAGGGTCATCTATCATTTTCTCTATCAAATCCAGCTTTGATTTCGTTGATGGTGATTCAAGATGAAGCAAGGAAGATTTAGGGCCAGGTGGAATGTCAAATATATCTTCTGAGAGCCGTCATAATAAGACATACATCATTCGATAATAGGAAAGGCCAGAGATTGGTCATGACATCAGAACTTTTCTCTATGATTCTTATAACTTATTTATGAAATAATGCATTTTTTATATTTCTCCATAACATGCCAGAAGGAAGGGACACCTAAAGGCCATCGATAGCTACGCCGAATATACAAAATTATAAAGAGGATTTATCAAACTTATGACATAAGGCTTGACCATCTGGGACCTGCCCCCACTCCAACGTCTTGAACTTAGGATCAAACTGTGGGCTCCATCCCCCACTGATCCTAGCAGGCAGGCGCACAGCAGCAGACTTTAAGGTCTTGGTCCAAGACAAAGACCCATTGAACTTGACAGCAACGCCAAGAAAGTCAACTTCTGAGAGGCATTGGTCGTAAACATTCGTGAAATTACCATATGTCCTTTCTTCATATGTTGTAAATCGTGTGATTTATATCCAAAAATCCCTGTTAATTACACAATGCAAGCGGCTAGATATGCTGATGCATATCTATAATTCAACTCCTTTGTGATGAACCCATAGTTTTTTCAGAAATTGTTCAACCAACCCAACTTTAAACTGCTTTGTGTTGTACATTCATCATAAAATATCCATCAGTACGATACCCACAACCAGCGTATTAATCATTCGTGTCTCCATAGTGCCTTTTCACCAGCAACATTTCTGACTCCGTAATCAGCCATTTATTAGCTATACAGTATTCAAAGTGAGTCTAAGTCACGTAAAACTGTGTTATTATGAACACTCGTATGCAAAGGTGTTTCGGTCACTTGTCTTCAAAGAGCATTAATAATCAATTAATTTGAAATTTTGCTTATAGATATTCATCCTTCTAAAATGCTAAATATTTCGATAAAAAATAGACATTAGAATGACCATTACCATTCCATCCGCTATTTACAGTGAAGGCTTTACCAATTAAATTAGATTTATGATTTCATGGCGCAATTTCATGGCGTAAACTTCAGAAGAGTTTGAGACTTCTTTTGAAATAATTATGCAAAATATAATTTAGAACTGCTCAGTGTTATATGACCATTTCTATTACTTGATTGTTTGTTGATACAATAACAAAAGCCAGTTTTTCCAATTCCAGATTATGAGATTTAACGAGTGTGTTCAAATATTTCTTTAGGCCTGTATCATTCATTCACTTTTTAAAACATCCATTCATCCTATGCTCTCATTAACCAATAGGGGGAGGCCTGTAGTAGGTATTAATGCTACTAAGTTGCTAATCGTTAATCCCCGTATTTGTCATGTCGAACCATCCTTAGGAAAATATTAGAAAGCCTTTCAATGAGCATTGAGGAAGAGAGAAGACTGAACAACTCGCCCTCAATTAGTTTGACAATGTATGCTTAGTTCCTACATATTTTCATAGTGTATATTCATAATGTAGAGATGATTATTTTGAACCATGATAACGAATGGTTAGAGAAAGGAACACAAACCTACTTGGTACCTACTGAAATAGGCTTAAGTGATAACCAAGACTTACAGAAAAACAGGACAGAAAAAGGTTTGTCAGGTCATTCAATACTGTCTTTCTGATGTTCGAAAATGTACTTTGATCTAACTGTATTGTATTATTATTTGTATACTGTGTATTTTTGTTTATGATGAACAAGCCAATAAATACAATACAATACAATACAATTAGATTAGTTTCATAAAAAATGTCAAATGTCCTTCACTCCGTTTCCATTGTCCATTCTCTGCTTCTTCTCTATTCCTATAATCAAAGCTGCACTGAAAAATACGACTGACTATATTGCTGGCATGTTTTCAACAAAGACAGTATAGATCCGAAGAAGAGATGCTAATTAAAACGGATTATACTACAGGTCTTTGCCAATTTATCCTTACTTTCTACATTGTTTTTAGAAGTTACATAGACTCAGACAAAAAACTTAAGGGAAGAACTCTTACAAAGTCGGTCCCATCCTTACTTTATACGTGCCTTTTTCTCGTGAAAATCTAATGGAATAAAGATGTACAGTAGCACTACACAGTACATTAAAACAAAGTTCAATAGTACCAACTTTGTGAACTCTGTCCTCTAGTAGCCTATAGCAGAGAGGTAGGAAGTGCTAGTAAACGATAATGAGATGCACAATGTTAAGCAAGATTGGCTGATGTATCTTTATACCATCTGAACTCTGACGGTCCAGCACTTGGCGCCTATAGTGGGCATTAGTGCTTGTAATTAAGGCTTGAGAGATGGTCTTCCGCTGCTCTTTAGTTTGCGCGTGTTATGACATAACTGTCATCACGGCTAAGTGCCTAGTAGATAAACGACACCATGTTGGAGATAACTACCGTCTCCTTTTGACCAGACCGCTGATTGGGAACCTTGATAACTGCAACAGATAAGGGCTTTCTGAAATAAAAGCCATTACTAGTTCTAGGCCTGCAGTTGTCCTTTGCTCGGCTGACGCTTTTGATAGAAAATTACATTATTTTATGACAGATAATCGGATCAACTAAGTTATTTTGATCGTCGTAAGGAAAATGTCTGGTCCATGGCCGGGCAGACTGATATTCTAACCATGACTTCTGAACCACCTCTCCCGTTGCCATGACGACAGAAAGCTTGGCAATGTTCACCTTTAGTTCTTTGCGTTGACTTACAAATAAAACGCGTGTTTGTCAACGAAAAAGTTGCTAATCAGAAAGGAAAAGCACGGCAACCCCCTCCTGAGATTGCGGAGGTGAGAGCGGCGCGGGTCATTATCGCCCGGCGTCGCAGATGTTCCGAGCGCGAGGGAATTTGCCACTTTGAGACTTTGCCATTAGCTGTTTCCACGCTAATGCATCAAAGATATGTCAAGGGGTTCCTCTTGGCGGCCACATGTGAATGCTTCTTCCCTCGGGAGCAGCAGGAAAGGCCTTCTTTCCCAGCAGGTACCTTCTCCTCGCTTTCTGCTCCGGGATGAGAAGGGGAACCTATCGGTTGTGGCCTTGGTTTGATTTTTTGTCGGTAGAAATCCAAGCTTATCTCAGTATGGTAAATAGGGAACTCTACGTGATAACACTACTCGCCTATTTCTAAGGGGCACAGTTCTTTATCAGTTGTATTCTCCTCCGGGCGGGGAGGGCAGATTTGAGCAGGATAAGAGTATGGGATGATGTCGATGATGATGATGATGATGAAAGTGATGTAGGTGGATGATGATAACGATTATAGTGATCATGATGGTAATGATGATGATGATAATGATAATATCACTTTAAGTCCTGCCTTGGTTAGCCTGATGAATTTAGACAGGAATCTTACGTAAAGATAATTGAGAATTATAAACTATGCACTATTTTGCTGAAATAAAAATGAACAGCATCGCGTTTTTGTCGTTCCTCTCTATACAGTTGTCTCTTGTTGTGCTTATCATTGTTGCTGTAATCATGATGTATGTATGTATGTAGGTAGGTAGGTAGGTAGCTTGCTATGTAGGTAGGCAAGTTATAGAATCAAAAACATTATCAAGGAATATCATCTCTAAATAAATGGGATTGGGTGTTGAGTAAGTTACCGAGGTCTTAGATCACAGAAGGTACAACCCAACATTAGACAGAATCCAAAGTATCTCGCATAAAATTAAATAAGGAGGAAATGCTTTTATGCAAACCATTCTATTGCGTCTCCCATAAACGAGTCAAAGTGTGCCAGTGTTCTTATTGCATACTTCTCCGCCGCGACGTGGGCCTGCCCCCATAGCCGATCGGTCTAATGCATTGCAACTGACTGCTAACAGTCCCTAAACCATTGCCCAAGTTCGAGTACTGGCCCGGTCATGTGAGAAAGTTGCCAGTGATTTGAGGTTAAGCGGTGTTTTTCACTGGGTACTCCAGTGGTCCTCCACCACTTAAAACTAACTAGTCATATAGAACGATACGATAGAAAGCCAGTGGTCTATCGTTTGATCAGATGATTGTAGTGTGGACAATTGCATCGAGGCATATAACTAGAATATATAATAGAAAGATCAAGGAAGGTATTGGCTAGTTATATTAAGAAGGTATGGACAGAATGTCAAGGGAATTGGATGCCTGGCCACGGTATTTTGATATAGAAGATTGATGAAATGTTTTCCGTGATATGACTATACAATTATGATTTCTAATATTATGTTTTACATGGCCTATTCTCTTTTGGCCTTTTCTTATATTTAATGTTTAGTTCAATTCTTCTGTTATTATTTATTTATGTATGTTCAGTTCAAGCACCTCGCACTTATTTTGATGTATCGTATCTTTTATGCATATGGCATAGTCAATAAATATACATACATATGTCAGCATAAAATATGACAATCAATTGACGATAAAGGAAATTCCGTATTCCACGTTCCGACATTGCGTCGTAGTGTGGCGATGGGTTTTCAGTCACAGCACTAGAGACAATCTACGCTGATAGGATAGCAAGGAGAGACGGCTCTCTAGCCAAATGCTATCATCAGAGATGTTTGTATGCTGTATCATAGTGTCGCGCTTGGCATCCACTACACTATCGCTCAAGGGCTCTTCACTCGCTAAAAAGATGAGAAATACGAAAAACTCACCTAATTACCAAACTGCCTTTTAATAACCGAGCGCGTGCAATCTCAGCAATTGATTGGCTGATGGATAAAGTGTGTTCTCCAGGAAAGAAATTTCGAATTAATTACCAAAGAGGAGTCGAGCAGTGTTTTTCCTCGGCTCCCCATCTAGAATATTGTCACGTCCAAATCTCTTGCAGGGTCTCACAACTGCTTGGCATGAAACGGTCCCACCGGGTTCTTTAATAGATTGTATAAAGCGAAGCCAAGGTTTTTGCCCTAGGCGTGTATGTAAAAGTCTGGGTACCACTTAAAGAATATGTTTTACGAGATTGAATAGAGAGCGCGGTTCGCACCCATTTGCTAAATAGATCTAACTGCCATTATCATCGTCTTGCTAGGGGATGAAGAAGAGTGAGTTTTCAGGTAACCAATTGTCTAGATTACAATAATGTTTTGACAATGAAAATGAGGCTTTCAAAGTTAATGCAACTTAAAAGACAATGCCTATATGTGAGGATCACACAGTTGTAGACATACATGTACAATGTGTCTATAGAAATATATGAATATCTATAATTTACACTTTACCGGTAACTTCCTCTAGATATATTTTTCTTATTGGTATGAAAATATCATCTTTGCTGCCTTCAATTAAAGGTGCTCTTCGGAGATGAAACATTGCAATGAAATATGGTCATTGATCAGCCCACATATTCAATAGGATATGCGCAAAAAAATCTTATAATGGAATAATTATAATGGAAGATTCTTCATATATATCACTTCAGTTAACTGATATAAATATACATGGTTGTATTAGTTAGAGTAGGTGAATAATCGTTGAGGTCAAGAATCAAAAACCTATATTTGACGTTTCACTCACAAAAAAAAAATCGTTCATTTGATTGGGTTCCTATATGAAAAATGTCAAAGTCCCACAAAATAAATGCTACTCACCACAAGGTAAAAGGCCTGATGTTGGAGAATACATGTACATCCTGACTGCTTTAATGCTAGCCATAGAACTGTCAGCCCACATCCTAACACACTGACTTTGTACGAATGAAATAAGCTGTTATGAAATGAAATCATTATCAAAATATTATTGACTTTATTGTGCATGAAACCAACTTTATAAAGACAGGCTAAGCAAGTTAGGGCATGGAAATCGGATGACTGGGCTATAACATAATTTGGCTCAGTCAGTGCCAACACTGGCCTGTCTTATCATCTTATCAGATCTGCTGGCAATAGTTAAGCCTAGCTACCACTTTCAACAGCCGACCCAATCAGATGACGAGCTGCACTTTCCTTACCAGGGCGCTGGGAAACAGGCCTGCTCTGCGGTAATCAACCAAAAACCTCTTGACTTTTACAGAATATCTTTGTGGTCAGGGCCGAATATTTTGGAAAAGAAATTCTAATCAGAAGCAAATTCAAATCTCCTTGAAATAATTCATGAATTTATGCCTAATTCTAAGTAATATCCAAATTCATCATACGTCCAGACGACATTTATCAGAGAAATCTCCAGGTAAAAGTGGATTAGGTTTTGTCCTTGATAAGGTATATCTTTAACCTCCGGGGGTCTGACAGGCCAAAACATAGCTCTCAATCGTCATGAGGGTTTTAGAGTGAAATGGGTAGATTCACTGGACAATGTACCACACAATTTCTGTGACCGACTGCTTGGTCTAAGATGCACATAGGTAAAACTAGATAGTGTTACTTTATATAAGAACTCCGTCATATGAATGGCATGACTAAGCAGGTTAAAACATGTTTACATCTACAGTCAGCACACCATCAATTAAGCGCATTATACCAGTACCATACAGATCGTGTGGTACACGGTATATTATTTTACACATACATACATACATACATATTTACATACATGCATACATACATACATATATACATACATACATACATACATGTACATACATAAATACATGCATACATACATATATACATACATACATACAAACATACATATACATGAGTGCACATGTATGTGTGTATGAATAAAGGTAAGTATTTGCAATGGAAATCTTTCCATTGATCAATTTGTGGCAGAATAAGCAATATCACCTAAAAACAATGATTATTTTTTTAGGTAAACATCTTCACTCTATTAGTTTTATAGTTGGAAAATTCAAAGGCGAGTATAATATTCAAGTTATTTAATTGGGAAATTTAAAATCTTCTTTTTAAAGATTCAATATAAAATACTAGTAGTTGGAGGCAATTCATCAATATGGCAGAGCGCCCCCTGCACATTGAGCATTGCCAGTCCCCGTTCATAGCATTTGTAAGAATATGACGGTGAACAACAACCCCTCACACCGACTTCATCATAGGCTTGATTCAACCGTGTTTATTAAAACCTGTTAAGAAAACATACTTTTGGTCGATAGAAAATACTCGCTTATATTCCTGATTTTGCTAGTTGCTGATATTTCCCTTTTATAAATATATCTCTTACTCTTATTGGTGAACAACTTATCGAAAAGGTTACATAACTATAACTAGCTCTATATATTTTAATTTTAAGATATTAGAAAGATAACATAGATATTTTAGTTCGTATTTTTGTTATTGAGAATATGGTTGGTTAAGTAGCAAGACACGTCATTGCTATAAGACATAGGGGCTCTTAACAAGATGTGTGTTCATTGGTCTCGGTAAGGGGTGTCGCCTAAATTTTCTACGGCATTAAATCTGCACATGCCACTTAGGACCGGTTCCAGCACCTTTACCACCCTTATTCCATTAAGCCCTGTCACCCTGGGTATTCCCCCTACTTTCTAAAGATCATCCTCCATTAGATGAGTCGAGAGGTGCGCCCCTTCTGCCGGCCCGGTGTTTGCGAAGCAATTAGGCGATTAGTTCACTCTCGCAACAATTAACCTTGCCAGCAGAATCACCATATAGATTTTCTTGATCTCTTTTAGGCGAAGCTCTCCGCATGCCACTTCCAAAATAAGCCTAAATCAAATTTGTGAAAAACCCTAAAATAGATGTATTAAAATTGCGCCGCACGAGAAGCCTTTTAAACCTGAAACGCCTTCAATGGACGGCTTGCTCCGCCAAGCCTTTAGAGGGAGATTTTTATTCTTCTTTTAAGACTCCTGCTACTTATCGAGGGAAAGTGGAGGGCGTTCCTCAACTCGCACTCCATTGAAGTTGACACGTGATTTAGGTATATGGACTATCTATTTTCTCCTTCTAGGGCGATAAAACAAGCCATACAGGAAGTAGCAAGTGATTGCCAGGTACATGCCCTGGCCGCCATAGTTAGCTGCATTATGTTCAAACAAACTCCAAGGCATTCGATCCTGTCGGGAAAAGCATTAAAGAGAAAGTGTGAAAGTGGTCTCTATTTAATGAGAATTTTTTAGTAGTAAGTTAAGTCATGCAAGGAAAACAGAGAGGCAATTTATTTTTCTGCAAACCGACTTTTGCCTTCCAATATCCATGTTCAAGAACAGTGTTAGTTACAAACTGGTGCTAAATATTGTCTGACAGGATCAACATTGCTGTTTTTTAGGTTTACGGCAAAAAAGGAAAGTAGTTTGATGAGTTACTTCTAAACCCAGCCGTTTCATTGTTGTATTATTTTCTTATGTTCTTCAAGCTGCACATTTTTTCCCATTGCAGTGGTAATTAAATGTGTTTTGTTGTTTCCACAATATATCTCAGTAATAAACCCAATCAATGTATCGCATGGACCGATGGCTCGCGGATGTCAGGAAGTTCACTAGGAACATTGCTAAATTAGATAGAAACAATGTACTCTAATTGCTGTTGACGCTAATCACACGATTTAGGAACGAAATCAAGCAAGCCCAAGAGAGAAGAGAAATGAACAGATAAATGCATTATTTGCCTTTTAAATTCCAAAATACTAGGTAATGGGCGATCAAGCCAGTTTATATTAATAGGCTGCTTAAGACTAGAGTTTGTTTGAGGTTTTGCACAAAGCTTGAAGTTGTGCACATACCCTGTATCCAAGCCTTGTTGTGGTGTGTACGTGAGGTTCTTTGGCACCGAATGAATGGTATGATTTTTTTTCATTTAATTTCTCTATCTTTACAACCACCCCAGCCAGCCCAGGCCAAAAGGTAGGCGTCCGTTGTGCTAGATTATTTTGCTATTGGGATGACCCTAGCAAAAAAATACATGTGTCAAAATTGAACCTAAATGTATGCGCCCCATTGCCTCTTTGAATAAAGTCATACACAGATGATGCATAAGATGAATACGCCCTGGATTCGAATTCGTTAGTATTGGATGTATCATATTTATAGTTTCGATTGTATTTTAATGATGAAAATAGTATGTACAATCAGGAAATAATAGACAAATGTATATGTAAAAATTGGCAACAGAACTTGTACGCCCTTCAATGCATCTAAAAGGTCTATACAAAGATCAACATTTGCTCAGACCTGTATACATATATACAGTATATATATATATATATATATATATATATATATATATATATATATATATATATATATATATATATATATATATATATATATATATATATATATATATATAGATACTAAGTATATATATATATATATATATTTTTTTTTTATAATTTATTGTTCTGTTTGCATAATCATTTTACAGCAATGTATATATAAATAATAATAATAGATATATGAAGCATAGTAATAGTGTAACGATAGAATACATAGGAAATAATAAGTAACTTAAAATGAGTGATGCAGTATTCAAGATCGAGGTCATGTGATATACACTCATTTTTGATAAATGATAATCCGTATTGAATGATATATATAACACTATTATTAAGGTATGCCATTAAAGTTGATTGAATTCATTGAAGATGATGATATATTGAGGCCCATTTACCCATAGTTTTTTCTTGGTTGCCCCTTATTTTACCTAAGTAACATTCTAGGTCCATATGATGTTTGATAATGATTTTGAGTTTATGAATTGTGAGTCTAGTCCTATTCCATTTCTGTTTATATATTTCATGCTTTGTAATTAAGAAGATACAATTTGTAACCGGATCATTTCTTGAGTTGCCCAATAGAATATCAGTGGAACTGACGAAAATATTTGTGTTTAGACTCCTTTCTAACCAAAGTTGCAGTTCTGTCCATAACTCCCTTACATTTGGACATTCATAGAGTAGATGAGAAATGGTCTCAGTCGTTGCACAGACGTCACAGTGGTCATTATCTCTTATTCCAAATTGGAAGAGCTTCCTGTTAGTAATTAATGTTCTGTGATTAATTTGGAATTGGAAGAATATAATTCTTGCATTCATTTTACAAAGCTTGGCTAGAGAGTAGATTTTAGACCATTCCACTAGATGTTGATTGTCTATTTCCTGAGACCATTTCTCTTGCCCTACAGGTATTATATCTTTGTTTCTCAAGTTCCATGCTTTCCTTATATTTTTTGTGCCCTTTTTGTCACAAGTTAACATTGATATAATGGGTGGTAATACAAGGTTTGAATTGCGGTTTTTTGTTAACATGTGGTCTTTCCATTGTTTTGGGAGTGATCTAAGTATTGCATGGAATGTGAGAAACATGATATTTTTACCTATTGACTGTTCTAGGGATTCCTTTGATCTAGGAAGTCCTTGTTCTGTAAATAAGTCCTTTATGAAGATAATGTTGTTGTTGAGTAAATCGTAATTAACAGGCATTTTTAACTGGCTATTGCCCCAGATTGGTTGGTCTTCAATTGCAATTTTTCCATTGGTATTCAAGACTTTGTACCATGAAGAGAAAGCAATTTTTACACTATTCCATATATATATATATATATATATATATATATATATATATATATATATATATATATATATATATATATATATATATGTGTGTGTGTGTGTGTGCGTGCGTGTGTGTGTATGTATGTATGAATGTATGTATGTATGTACGTGCGTACGCACGTTAACCTACGAACGTACGTACATATGTGTGTATGTATGTATGTATGTATGCATGTTTTCATACATGTATGTATGTATGTATGACTGTTTGTGTGTGTGTGTGTGTAATGTCCTGTTTGAACGTGTCTCCAACTGAAAGTAAGATACATTCCGAGTATACGAGTTAAAAGGTCCTATTAAAAATCAAATGACATACGTACTTGATATATATTGCATATGTTTCAAAAAACTTTAAGGTTACGTCGTTTAGGGTGAGGTTCCACATCGAGCTGGCTGGAATTCGACCAGTTTGAAAAAATTCGCTAAAAGTCGAATGCGACACGTAAAATTGTCGTGGGGTTAGGCATTTTTAGGCGTGTCGAATGCGATGTGGAATCGCTAAACGTCGCATTCGACGTGTTAGAAGTCGAAAGGTCGAAAACGGTTGTGCGAACGCACGAAAGACTTGTCGAATACGATTTTATGCAAATTACCTGGTTGATTGACAGGTTAGGTCGAATGCGACTTTCTAAAAGTCGCATTCGACATATTAATGCGCATTCGACATTTTAAAAGTCGCATTCGATTAGTTAAAAGTCGAATGCGACTTTCATAAATTCGAATGCGACTTCCAGAGTTTTGTCACATTCGACCTTTTCAAAGTGGAATGCGACATTGGATTAGTCGCATGCGACCATAAAAAATATAGAATGCGACATTATTTGTTCGCATTCGACCTTTCAAATGTCGAGTATCCATTTCATAGGTCGAATTCTATTACATTTTGTCGAATTCGACATTTCAAATGGGCATTCGACATTTTCATTGTGGGGAAATAACCACCATGATCAATTTATCGAATGCGTAAGTTTATTTTACGCATTCGATTTCAAATAAGTCGAAAGCGACTTTAAGAAAGTCGCATTCGACTTCCCAGATGTCGCTTTCGACTTTATGCAAATGAGGAAATGGGAGTTAACTCATTAGCATATCGGAAAAGTCGACTCCGCGCGAATGCGCCAAGATAACGATGTTGGGGCCTTCCCAACCGTTTGGAAGGCCCCAAAATGCGAATGCGACTTTTGATTTTTGAATTCGACTTTTCATATTTCGCGCCAAAAACAAGGTCGAATTTGATTTGCCGAACTTAGGGACAAAAGTCGATTGCGACTTTTTCTAAACGTCGAATTCGACTCAAAAACCTCATTAGCATATCATTTGCATAAAGTCGCATTCCAGCCAGCTCGATGTGGAACCTCACCCTTAGCATCAGCTATGTTATTCATTTTAAAGAATAAAGGTATGTACCAACGACTTAGTGTTATTCTTGTTATCAAATTGATGACATATCTGTTTATGAAATTAAACTACCAAATACCTCACTTGAGCAATCTTGTGGATTGTTGTCGTAAAGTCCTGAATCCGGTGAAAAGCACTTTACTGGTTAGGTCTATAATACTAGTAATAAAGATCGTATCCATGCTGCGGAAGCTGTTGTGAAACAAAACCAATCATGCAAATGTAAAGTCGTCTTCGATAGTGAGTAGCAGGTTCTTTGAGAAGCAAATCAAATCACTTTATTTGGTTCCCTTCAGAATATATTTATCAAGAGACCTTTGGTATCCAGTGCTTTTTAAGTAATAACCTCCCGCAGATATGAACATTTGCAATCAGATAAGTAGCTCGTAATCTACTTTCAGAGTAACGCCTCTTAGGAAATTAATGTAGATGTTTATACCCATCAACACTCACTGATACTGCTGGCTAAACAACATCACTCCCATCCCTCCTTTTCCAGTGTCATTCTAAAAGATTACTCTCGGTTCTACCTATGTAGACTCTGTTGTCTAAATGATGCAGTTATTGTGAGGTCTACAGTCATATGTCATCTCGATAAGTGACCCTCACTTGATTCAGTTTTAATATACTAGTCATTTACTTATTTTCGTGGACTGTCCATTCTCACGTTGGCGGCCCCGAGAGCCGAGTGGTTCAGGGCGTTGCCCACATACTGTTCATCGTCTTCCACCTCTCCCAGGTTTAGCTTCCGGTTCAAGGAAAGTTTTAACGTGATACGGAAAGCATTTTAAGATGTTACAGAAAGTATTTGAATGAGAAATATTGATCAAAACCCAACTCACATCTCTCCTGATAGGTTGCCAGCGCATACTTCATTCTCAAGTAAATTTGGCAAGTATCGTGCACTTGGACTACATTCCTCTCACTTTAAAAATACACTGTTTTTATCAATTCACTCCTTGTTAGCCTTCGGAATTCTGGTCTTTGCGCTAAAATCTATAGAATCCCCTGTACACCCCCAAGGGTATGCAGATGATTTAGCCACCTGCTGCCTCTCTAAACGGAAGACAGACGCTGTTATGGATATCGTCTGTAGACATGGTTGTACATGGAGGTATGATTTTAATGCCCGTAAAAGTGGGATTCTCGTATATGGCGAGAATCGGCGTGACCATGTGAGAAATTCAGAAAATAGATCCTTTAAACTAGGTTTAGATAGAGTTAAGGAGGTCGCTGAGTACGACCATGTCGGTGCAAAGACCTCAATTTTCCCTGATAGCACTTCTGGAGTAGAGGAGAGGATTAATAAAGCTAGGAGGGTATAGGCATTCGCAGAAACGGGCTCAACATTGCAACGTGTAATGTAATTTTTTGGACAGTTGTTGTCCCAACAGCCCTGTGCGGTTGTGAACTGTGGCGGCTAAATAGCGGGAGTATAAACATTTTAGAAAGTTTTCAAACCTATGCTGGGAAGAAGATTCTACGGCTTTATTCCAGGTCACCGAATACTAGTATATGTAGTTTTTTTGGTCTTGGTTGGATGCGTCTTGTCCGCCTAATTCAGGTGAAGAAGATGCTCTTTATACACGCTCTTTTGGCTCTTGATGATGATAACCTCTCCAGGAGAGTGTTCATTGAAAGAGCCACAGACATTTTCCAAAAGGAGGATGACGCTCCTCCATCTTGTGGCTGGAGCATTGTGAATGACTTAATAAATGTAGCTGACGTGTTTAACTTAACAACAAGGTTAGGAATATGACCCTAGGAGAACGTATCTATGCTAAATCAGTGTGGAAGAATATTGTATGGAAACAAGGCTGGTCACTGGAAGATACACATTGGTGCCTAGAAGCTAGGATACACAAGGAACTTGACCTACTTACTATGTTAAACCCTAATTCGAGATACCTTACCTGGTGGAGCCTTTCGAATAAATATCTAGAAATGACATATTTCTGTGAAATTATGGTCAGAATCATAAGTCATGCTAGTCTCCCTAAGTGTGATGAGGTCCGTTTGAAACACCTGCCACGTGGTAATAGAGTGTGTTCCTTGTTTAACCTATATTCAATTGAGGATATCTTCCACGTAACAATGCAATGTCCAGGTATTCAGCATCTTCGGGATGCAATGTTGGATGACCTTAAGGCGGATCCAGACATAAATGACGCACTAACTATATACGAGCGAGAAACCTTAAAATTGTGTCTTGGAAAATACCCAGCTGACTACGACTGGTATACAATGGAAAAACTTTGGTGTAAATCTGGCAAACACATTAGTGAAATGTACAGATATGTATTGAGACAACGGCAAGGTATTGGCTAGAGTTAATTATCACATGTAGTCAGCTCTTACGGATTTGGACCAGCCTAGCCTAGGATCTGAGATAAAAAAAAAATTCACGCTTTTTGAGGTTTTACCTCCACCTCATGCTCCTTTCGTGCTTGAGGGATAATTAAGTTATAATTTTAGTTTTGTTATATTTCTGAGTTAGTATTTATTTTTTAATTCTTATTATTAATAATTTTTCTTCTCCTTTGTTCCATTCAACTCACCATATATCTTTTCTTTTATGTATTATTTTCTTCGTATATTATACATTTTGTAGTATCCTACAGTCAATAAAGTATATATATATATATATATATATATTCATTTTAACATGACCTCCCAAGCATAACCTGATATCTTAAGGCTAAACTTACCTTAGGACAGGTAGCAGTCAGGGTGTGCTGCCATAGATCGCTTGGATGTAGGGGCAACCCCTCGATGAGAACAGGCCTCAATCACAACTTACCTTAGGACAGGCCGTTCACTCCTCGGATTTACACAGGCTGCAATTAGAGTGTTAACCTAGACGGCTCAGCTATCTGGGCAGCCCTACGATTGAGCAGCTGTTCACCCCTAAACGGTCTATCTTCTGCAACAAAGGTAGCAGGCTCAAAGTAAAGAAGCAAAGGTAGCAAAGGTAGAAATGTTGCCTCAGACCACTCGGCTATGGGGGACAGCCCCTTGAAGCAAGCAGGTGTACCACGCCTGACTTACCTTAGGGTCAGGGTGTTCAACCCTCGGTGGTCTACCTTAGACAGGTAGCAGGGAGAGGGTGTTGCCTTAGACTGATGATCAGCTACGGGGGACAGCCCCTTGAAGAAGCAGATGCACCACGCCTAACTTACCTTAGGGTCTACCTTAGACATATAGCAGGGAGAGGGTGTTGCCTAAGACTGATCAGCTATGGGAGCCCTCAGAATAAGCAGCTGCGCTATGCCTTACTTAAACGATTTAACATTTGTATCGAGATGGTGTGCTTAGAAAGAGTGAGAAATTTGATAAGTATTTGACTCACTGCAACTTAAACTGACCAGATTTCACATAGTACTTTATTTAATGATAACTATTGATTTAATTGTATACCATCTTTGAATGAATTCATGATTGTACTTGGTCCATTATAAACCTCTATGGACTGTACAAACTGGTTCTACATGTAGTTATTGTTTTAATCTATATCAGACAATAAACTGTTTATCAACAACAACAACAACAACAACAACTTGATTAAAAGAATTAAATGATTTAAAATTTGTCGTCCGATAACTTTATTACAAGGTTGACCCACAACATTATAACTGAGTAACAAATTCAAATATTGACGCGTTAATCGTAATTGTAGTTTTTGAAAAAGCCTTTGATATTATTTCTTGGGAATTTATAGCAAAAACTCTCAATTCTTTTAACTTAGCAAAGACACACTAGATTGGATTAATCCACTTCAAAAAAAATTCTTGCTCAATTAATGTACAGAATGGTCATGTTTCAGAAGATATAGGGATAAAAGAGGGTGCCGTCAAGTGATCCTATTTCTCCATATCACTTTGTTTTGGCAGCTGAAATTTTAACAGTGGTGATTAGCAATAAGAGGAACATCATAGGAGTTATGATATTTGGTAAAGAGGAAAATCGCGCAATATGCAGATGACACACCACTCTTTCTCTCTGCAGAAGAAAATAACTTAAGAGAATGTGTGTAGGTATTGAGGGCCTGCCCTGATAACCGTGTGGTCTAAGGCGTTGCCACTGAATGTTAGCAGTCCCTCACCATTTTCGGGTTCTAATCCCGGTCAGGACATGTGAGAAATTTGCCAGTGATTTGGGGTTAGGCGGAGGTTTTCAATGGGCACTTCTCCTTCCTCCAGCACCTACAACTGGCTAATAACGACTCAGCCGCAATATCGCAGAAAAAGCAACAATTTGCAAATTAATTTAGGCCCTCATTACCTTTAATGTTAGGTTTTGTAAATGTCTCAGAGAAGGGTTGTTCAAAGCTCTATAAAATGTTACATGATCCAAATATTAATATTTTGCAAGAGGTAAGTTACAAATGGTCCTTTTTGTTGGAAGAAGATACATGTATATCAATAACCAATGTTAAGATGGCTTTCAACAAAAATCCGAAAATTACTAAGTGTGCCTATTCCAGATAGATATAATCTTACGATTGCTGAAAAAGGAGCAATTAATAGATATTGCAATAATTTGTACAAAAGAGGCAATTTATCAAATCAAACAAGAAAGGCAAAGAATTCATTGAGATATAAAATGTTTAAAAAATGAAAATAGACCAATATAAACTTGAAATTAACCTAAAATTAGACAAATTTAACCAAAATTGGTTAAATATATATGATGATATGTGTATTCTATTTGAACTGGTCTAGAATTGTCTACCTGAATTACCTGCAATACAAATTCTGTACAAATGAATGTATATGATGAACTGTATAATTTATTTTTGCAATTATTTTTTTCTGTTCATATGTATAATTTGTAATTAAAAAGAAACAATGTATACTCAAACAAGTTGTTCGCACCTTGAACGTCTCCCTAAAGCAACCCAACTAGCTGTAAGTGTGTGTTTTTATTTGACTAAATTGCCATTGTTATAAAATGCCATTAGCACTATTGCTTTCCTGTGCGCAGCTGTGAAATACAGCTTATCCCCAGACATAAAGCAATTGCTATTGGTTAATTGCCATCAAGGAAGGTGATCATCAGCTAACTAAATCATTAAGATTGAGGAGTGAAAGAGTTGTTTGATTTTCTTTTACCTTCACTGCAAGTGAGAAGTGTTTTGGCTGACTCCAGGGGGTTCTATTCCCGCCCGGGACACCTCTTGGATTTTCAAGAGGTTTCCCTAATTGTATCTTTATTGACTGTAATTGAGGGCATGGATTTATAAAGTTGCAAAATGTTTCTGTATGGGAAGAACAAGTAGGAAACAAATAGAGACAAAAGTAGAGAGGCACCTTACGTTTCACCAGTAACAAAGTAGTCTAGCACAACGGACGCTTACAATTTAGTCTGTCTCATCGCTGAACAAGCCTAGGTGTTAGACTCCTGATTAAGGCTCTTCAGATTATTTTCTTAACTCTCTGCAAAGCAGATGTTTTATTGTCTCGTTCCATCAAATAAACACATGTACAATTGAACAACACATTATATTGATCGGGATGGAATCTTTTAATACCATTCATTCATATTTACTTTTATGAAAAACAACTATGTATGCATATCATTAACAACATATTTCAGTACACACCCTTCCCAAATCGTTATAAAAAGCAATTTTCTGTATTTGACATAGTTTCTTTTCCAATGAACCCCATTGCTTGATGTACAACTATGTTGGGGTTGATATTAAGACATACTCTTTAATCACATCATTATAAAGAATTCGCTGAATCTGGATGATTGTTGGAGAGCCCCTGGTGTGTCTTTCGTGGTATATTATTTATTTTGTAGCTAATATTACAGCATTTATTGTGTAATCGTACTTTTTTGTCCCATGTTTCAACATCTGAAATCTTTGCATGTTTATTTACATGTGTTCTTAATCGCAACTCTACCTGTCTCCATAAGTTGGCAATGTGCCTACATTCTACAAAAGCATGAACGACAGATTCAATTTCTTAACAGTATTTACACAATGGTCAGGGGCCAGGTTCATTTTGAATGTTTTGCTTGTCATTACTCTAGGATGTACCAATTTAAAGTTGATGAATCAAACGTATGCATCTGCAAAAGTTTGGAAGGTTATTTTGAACGAATCTGCTATAACCCTTCAGTCAATGTTCTTAATTAACTTGTTGGACCATTTTTGTAGAATTTTATTTAACACATAATTAATTCTTATCAACCTCTTGTGAAGACTTGTTCTCTACGCAACATTTTCCAATTATAATAATAGATTAATTTATATGCCCTGAATATGGATGACCCAACCTTCTCTAGAAATATTTCCAATCAATTAGAAAACATGCCGACGAAAAATAACATTTCAATGGTGACTGGAATTTTGTTTTGAATTTATTTTTAGATAAACTTACTACAGATAAACAGATAAACTTACTAGTTACTGATCTGACCACTCCCCAATATTTCTTAATTCTGTTCATAAGAAAATTAAAACCTGGTAGAGGCTTATGAAAATTAACAATTCACATTTGGAAGATGATGTCTTGACAAACAAACACCACGAAGAAATTCTTTTGATTATTCAAAGCTATGCCTGTACGCCCTACAATCTTAATTTTGTTTTACAATTTCAAAATCATGATCCTGATATTATGACTTAAAAGCCATGTCAGAAGGTTACTAGTGAGTTTGTGTCAGTGGGTTGTTTTCAATGGCATCTCAAGTGTTCTCCTGAAATATAAGTAAGATTATGAAAATTTTATAGAATACAATAGTATCTGTCTACTCAACACTTAGCCTCAAGGATATTGAATTGTACTTTTACTGACTTTATAGATCAGTATACAAATCATACGTCATACAAACAGTAATTATATACTATTAGTTACACAACTGAACATAAAGAAGGTTGAAAGGAACGTAAGAATAGTTAGTATTATGCTTTTTTTTAGAAATAACTACAGTCAATAAGTAGAAACAATGCTTTTTCAGGAATATCAAATACAATATGTACCAGCATGATAACATGTATGATAACAATGATACAAACGTGGAAATTGAGGCAGATATTTTCTTGGCGAAATGGCGCAAATACACTTCAATAGAGGATTGATAATAACATAATGTGAATTTTGAATGAACTTCTTATACTGGTAATCTTCTTTATAGTACCTGTCTTCCAGTGAGAACAATTTAAAAAGGAAACTTCAAGAAGAATTTATAAAATGTCTTACAGCATTTGAAGGTGTTAGATTTGTCTGCATTTGCTTTTACATATGTTATATATTGTGTATATATTTGTATCGGTGTAGCGTGGACAAGTGTTCGTTGAGAATTGTACAACAATGTTATTGCTTACAAACGGCATTATGCCATATAGCTTTTTTGTGAAAAGGGTGATAACTGCAATTAGTTTTTCTTACTGTTTACTTGGTATAAGTGAAGGTTGTGCCTTTAGCCCATGAGCAAAGACCAATGATAAACGTATCCAAATAATCTATATGATATATCTACTTCTTTCAAAGCAATGCTTCCTTAGATAAAAGGACTGACTCCCTCTGTCTGTAACATATTGAAGAATGCCATGTGCACATGCTTTGGCATGTTGGTTCTATATGCACGCTTTGGTCATTTGACATTGCCGTGTCCTCATTAACATAATCTATTCACGTGAGACGAGCAGTCAGCAGTACTTACAGTTGTGGGTGAGGGGCCTTATCTTTAATCAATTCCTAGAAGCGGAGGTACAGACCGTAACAGAATCGCACTCCCTCTATATATGCAGGACTCAAATTAAAATCAACCTCGTCTGCCAAAACCATGAAATAAGAATCCTATTCATCAGTTGTGTCAAATGACCATTTGAGATAGTCTTGTGGCGTCACAAGTTATTAAAAGATTTCTGATTATCATTTGAAAAGGGAACCGACATACGTACATGCAAGCATTGCATTATATTTTATCTTGAAATGTCTCAATAGACAATTGTTACGTCCACGGATATGAGTTTTGGATAAAAAGATATATTTACAAATTCTAGTTTGTTGTTAGAATTTAACTAATACTGGGATGAAAATATTCCCCGTCATTATTTGTATCTTTACTTTTCTATTCAAATGTTTCGTACAATGTTGTTGATAATGTGTTGATATATATGTGATGTAATTGTTCGTGTCCTCGGTGCATGGTCAATAAATACACATACATACACACATGCAGTACATTGTATTAAAACAAATACTAGTATTTTATTCAGAAAATTCAGAATTTCTTGTAGTTTGTGCGGGAAAATGACCTCCTCCCTGTGATTTCAAGGAAAGCCACTTCTCTTTAGTTCTGTGTTTGACCCTGACTGCCCCCAGCGTTGACGAGGGCAAATGGCGGCAACTCCAATGACAAATGCTCGGCTCGGCACTTCACTTCCACTCGCTCGACAACTCCCAAATGAGACTTTTTTACAAGATGGGACAAGTCGCCTGTTCGTGGCAAAGTACAACTTATGCATTGTCACAAACTTCCTGACAGGGCTAATTTTTCAAGGACATCCACACATTTAAAGAACAGGCGCGCGCACAGTCAGCCACCATCGTCTCTGTGACTCATGTCTTCTTCCCAGCGCGCGCACCTCTTCTACACGCACGTGGACCGGAAATCCGGCGTATTGAAATCAAATTGCGTTGGTCCGATTTGGATCTACTGCTGCAAATTCCTATAAGCGTGGCGATAACTCAGATCAGAAATTTATCTGGTTGATAATGTCCACTTATTTAGGAATAATTCTATCACCGGCCGGTGGAATTCATTTAGGGTGTTATTGTATTAAGGGAAACGTCCCCAGTATTTCTGCTGGGCTATATAAGCCGTCATCGCTCCATTATTCCTATTACCACTGTTTTAAAGGGGAAATCGTGAAAATCCAGAAACATTCATGATATGATCTTGCTTACTAATGCCTTTCATACGCTGAATGTATATTGAATATAGTCATTTGTTGGGACGAAGCCAGAAGTGGCTAAACCAATAAGCTAAACAATGGTTTAGGGTAATGTCGTCAGGCACTCTCTGCAATGCGCTATAATACCTTAAATTCTGTTAAGAAATCTGTTCACTTTCCGTGAAACGTTCACTAGAGACATCGTGTGCTAACTTTAATAGAGTTGCAGTCCTGGGATGGAGTATCAGTATGGCTGGGAGTTCCTGCACATACTTCAACTTGTAAAACAATGCCGAAGAAGTATGTTCGCCCAGAGACCTATATACATATTTCATCCAGGGTTCGCCTGTGGTCGCCTTCTTAACTGATGCCAAGAGAAAGAGCAAAAAATACACCCCATATCGATACGCGTCTTTATACTCTAATGTATAAATAAAAAACTAAAGACTGGTCAAGGCAATAATTACAAAATACTAGTATTTCTAAAATAATAGGTAAAAAACTAATGACTGGTCAAAGCAATAAATACACAATACTAGTATTTCTAAAATAATAGGTTAAAAACTAACTTCAACTTCATAAGTTATCACGTGTCCCGCATGCCATCAGGGCATGTTTGTGAGTTTCTTATACAAGCAGAATATTTCCCCCAAAATTGCCAATACATTGACCTCTAAAACTTACTCTTAATCTCACTACATTTACATATCATATAAAAAATGAGTCACTACAGATACTTTATCATACGTGTACATGTATGAAAGTTCTATATTTCTCTATAGGCGGGATAGTGTTATGAACATATATTAACAAGTAAACCCATCCCCCCGAATAAAAAGCATCTTCACGAAGGAGATAATGTTAATCAAAACTAATTCATCAACTGTTCTTCAAAGGATTGTTTACGTTATATTCTGTTACTTTTTTATTATGTTCTCCTATTCAGCTTGTTTAAGTTATCCTTATCATCTGTTTAGTGTATCTCTTTTCTATTTAGTGTGTATCCCTGTACTCTTGTTATGATTAATTATATGCTGTACGTCATGTTCTATCTCATGATGGAGTCAATAAAGTAAATACGTGCATAACATTCCTTTTGCCTTTTTCATATTTTATTGTCCTTATCAAAAAGGTGCAAAATGTACAAGCAAAAACAAAACAGTTAGGAAGAAGGTAAGAGAAAAAGCCCTAATTAATAAAATTATTTTTATGCGAATGATATCATCGTACTTTTCAAGAAGCCTCTGAAAGTGAATATGATAAAAGAGGGCACATTACATAGCTAAACAGTTTCCTAGGCAAACAATGAGAAACAAAAGTAATTCTTGCATGATATATTTACCACCGTGATTCGTATATAGCTTTATTAACCATATTTACATATGGAAGAGTACAAACAAATGGGAAAGGTAAACAATAAAAATAAATAGATAACCCAGAAAATAAAACATATATATATGGTGAAGTGGTATTTCATATACATAGGTGGAAGTTGAAATCCACGATCCAACTGTTCGAGATATAATCTAATCATAATCAAAATACCCAAATAGTTTGTTAGTGTATAGCACAAATCCTCTCCGGAAAATTAACACCCTAAATATTATAGAAAAGTCGATGCAATAAATGAGGCATTTGTGTAAGGAAATCGAGGTATTTTGGTTGAGAACGGGTTAACAATCTGAGTGTACGTTCACTTACTGAAAACCGAGTTTGCTAAAGAGCGTGGCTAAACCATTATAATCGAATTTCTGCAGTGTGAAAATTTACCGAACTAAGGCCAGGCGTGAAAGAAAATGGCGGGGAAATATAGTTAAATGTTAATTAACGGCATTTGTCCGAACCTCTAATAAGGTGATGACACCTAAATGAATGGAATTGCCTCAACCTGTTCATGTGGCTGCTTAATTAGACAAGTGCAGGGATAAATGAACGAACAAGATGGCTCAAAACATTGCATAAGACTAACTGTCCCTCATTACGAAATTATAGATAATGTGAAAAGCGCCTGTTCTTCCCAGCACCGACAGAAGGCCAGACTGGCGCTGCTGGGCAAGATGTACGACGCGCATGCGTGAGTCTGTCGTCTGCTACTCTAAGACAATTGCTTAGGTGGAGGGTCTTTGGAATAAAATAAACCGCAATGCTTCGTAGTTAATTTGCAGAGGACGTTTAAGGATACGATTTCATGCATTGTCTCTATCTGTGCATTCGCTTTGAGAACAGATATACTTTCTGCGGCAATGCTATCGAATATCCACATCATTTCCTGTTCTGTTATATATAAAACTTTGTTTTGTATGTCTTTGTTAGTATTCTGCTACGGTCAATAAATATACAATACAAACATCAAATACATTTTAATCAAGAAAATATTACGTATACAATTCTCATTTTATCATAAAACACATAGTTTATTCATTTCGACCTCTAGATTCCGGTGAAAATACGATTGTTATAAAAATGAATTTCACCAGAAAATTATTGTTAAAGTTCACTGGCCTGGGTATATTATTTGTTGATTCTGGTTTGCTCTACATCGTTCTTTCAAATATGTCTTAAGACGAGAAGCCTACATATAAATCAAACAAGAAAGAACGCTAAAGGAAGATTATTAAAAAGACAGAAAATGCCCCAAAACACCTAGCGCGTGACACCTTTTGCTGGCGCTATTAATATAGGTCTTTGGGGATAGCCATCTGTAGTCCGCCCGTGCGCCACATATGGATGTCATGCGGATTGGGGAATATCTCGCAATTGGCACAAGTTCGTCTGCTGGTATTTCCCATGATGCATTGCGGCGCTGGGGCCTGGCCTGCCAGACTTCATCTCGGCTCGGTAACATTCATTAGTGTTAATGTAAGTCTACAGCTCATTTATCCCGGCGCCCTAATCGTTCCTAATACGCCCGCGTGAAGAAATTGATTGTACTGTTCATTTCGCTCACGTTTCATAGCGAGCCGTGATGGAAGAGCGGCAAGACGAAAGACGGTCTCTGCATTTTTAAAAATCAATTACCTCCTCTCCAAGACAGCAGACGAAATTGAAAGCACAGTAAATTAATGGCAACCATTGGCTCGTGTCCATTCCAAAGGTGGCAGCGGATAAATAAGCAAAAGTCGTCGGCTCCATCTTCAATGATTTACGGAGCCCGAGCCGTAATGTCAGCAGCGCTCGCAGCCAGCACTGGCCTGCCATCCCATAATATTTACTTTTTTTCAAATTTCATAAATTTTCTCGGATGCGGGCAGAGCTCCAATTGCTGTCGGGTGGGTTCCTAGCAAATTTCGATATTTATTTGGCACGGCGACTAAGTGAGGGGCCTTTTCTCGTTGTGGCCGCGTTCAGGTTAAAATTGAAAGCTCGACTGGCGGTGTAGCGGATTCGTCTTTCTGTTTGAGTGATGAGGAATTTCCTCTCCGGAACTATCAGTGGCTGTGCGATGATGATGCTAAAGAATTGAGCGAACATGCCCGCCTCTTAATATCGGAGGTAATATCTCAGCCGGGTAATAAGTGGTATAATCAACTAGGCTCATAAAAACGCCGCAACACTGAAATTTCTGAAGGGCAAAATTTCTAATTTTCCTACGCCTGCGACTACAGTTCACGCACGGTATAAACATGCTCTTAAACGGATTAAAATGATATCAAAATGTGCATCAAATATGTAATACCAATCAAGGAGGCACATCAACAAATGTTTACTCAGAGAATTACTACTAATGTTAAGTGAATTGCGACAATTAGAAAATCGATTGGTTGCCAATGCATAAAGTGAATTAGCGGCGAGGAAGGAAGGCAGGAGGGAGAGAGGCCCGCGGAGTGATCTGACTAATGTGATCACCGCCATTGCTGCTGCTGCTGTGGCCGCCGCGCCACGCCGGGCACTATCTGCACCCGACTGAGCCCTACCTAGTTACCTGCCCGCCCGCCGCCTGCTACTACCACTACTACGTTACCCCACAAACACACCACGCTGCTGGCTGCTCACTTGCAGATTAGTTTACGTGATGCATACCAAGAGGGCGGCCAGGGTGTGTATGGGGAAAAGGTCGGGTGTAGGATTGTACCCAGTTTCGGGTACAGAAGGGGTTCGACGAATACCCAGTCAAAATTCAAAATGGTGATTATTTTGCTGAGAATTGTCATCTTTCTGTAGTTCTCTTAAAACCACATACGGTAGCTCTGCCTCTCTTTTAAAACACCCCTTTTCCCTCCTACAGAACGATACCCATACCCAGAAATCTTGAAATGTCAGCCCCTGCTACCTGTGGATAATGTACGAGGAAGTGCAGAAACCGAGTGTTCCATAATTGCCCCTTATAACACTAAACCTAAATTTTGAAGAAAAAAATAAAGAAAAAATATCTAAAATAACCATTCCCTATTAGGCCTGAAAATAAAGCGACTCCTTAGAAATCACTTATTCCTAACACCAACCACAATTTCTCAGATATCTATTGCGGTTGAAACTGTACTTGTTTTTCTAAACGTATTGGCTGCACCGTTTAAACATAAAAAAAATCACACACATACCAAGTATAAGTATCCATTCAAATATAAAGGGATTTCACAAAATCTTTTTTCAGAATTTTGATCCATTTCTATCGGAATTTTACTTTTTCATGTTATCTTTCACTCATCTAACTTACAATGATGAAATGTAATTTACTAAAAGTCTTAGCCAATCGAAACCTCAGTGTGTGAACATATATCTGTGGTCCGTATAGAGATGTCTCGGTTGCCCATTCATAAGGTTCCTAGTGTGATGGTGCATGCTTCTAATTATCCTCGCAAGAACCTGTGTGCGAGCAAAGAAAAACTGGCAAGTGCCAATTGGACAAAAGAAGCAGTGATTGCTTTCCGCCGGGCCCAGCTGGGACGACTGCCATTCGCTCTCTGGGAGGGCAGCAAGACAACTCCTTCAACCCCCCGCAAGACCACTTGAGTGCAGCAGATTTTAATTCTAGATATGCACGTGCCACGTATCCCTAAGTAAAGGGAAAATTGCTTGAGTTGAAGTCGCTGGTGGCATTGACTTTAATCACTATTGATCCGTTTGTCGTACGAATTCAACAAAAATGTACTTTTAAGCAAGAAAAAACAATGTATTACTTGACAATCTGCACATTTTAACTGTGAAAGGCTCACCATGGGTTATTGTGCATTTATAATGGAAATGTATGTCACAATGGTGTATTCCTGTTTTAATTAATTATTGAAAAATGGTATTTGGTAAAATGATCTTATTGCAAAAGTTGAAATAATGTGGTTCAAACTACACAAGACACAAAAACAGAATAACAAGTGTACTTTTAAATGAGAAAAGTAAAAAAATAATACTCTACAAGCTGTACATTTTAAGAGTGAAAAGTCCATCATGGGTTATTGAGCCTTTTAAATGGAAATGTGTAGTACAATGATGTAGTCCTGTTTTAATCAATTATAGCCTTGTAGTATTTGGTAAAATGATCTTATTGCAAAAGATAAATCAAGGGGGTTTAAACTACCCAAGACGTTAGTATTAATTGTTTTAATCTTTTCTTAAATATTATGTTGCCCCAAAAACTGGCCCCATCAGGGGCTGACCTAAGTTTGATAGGGGTCTCTGCCATGTGCACATAGTCAGCAAACTCTGTGAAAAAACTTCTGAAAATAACTTAAAGATGTGCCAAGAATTGAAGAAGGAGAAAATGAGAACGACTTTTATCTGTACATAAATAAACTTTTTGCAATGTTATCCACACTATCTTATTCCTAAAATAAAGCATATGGAAATATAGAGCGTTCGTTTAGAATAAATTTTAGTTGAGATAAGGTCACTTGTTTTCGATACTCATTAGTTAAGGTAAGGGGACTTGTTTTCGATACTCATTAGTTGAGGTAAGGGGACTTGTTTCAATTCTTTTCGTTCTCCATCATTGTCTGGCGCTGGTTGCCTAGGTACTTTATTCGTAGCAGACGACGCCATTTCAGTGACGTCACGGCTTTCACATCTGGTGCTGTCTGCGGCCGGTGATGCGCGTGCCAAGGAGGGGCGCTCTTCCGGTACTGTTGACATTACGCTTTTGTGCATACCTGAAGATATCCAATCGAAAAACAAACCGACAAATTGAGAAGCTAAATACTGCTCAATTCCAGGCAGAGCAAGCTGTGCATTAAACATACAGAATTTCAATCAGGCTGATGCATTCTGACTCGCGGCCGACGACTACGCGTAAATGTCGTTCTGATGAATGTTTGCGCATAAAAGTATGAAAAGCAAGCAGTATTTATACAAAAAACACTTCCAAATGTTCCCGGCTAGATTAACACACATTGACAGTTTTCGGATTTTTATTAAAATTTATCTAAGCGATAACCAACTGGTCCGTGCTCAGATATCTCGGAAGTCACAATAATAGACTTATTTATGATTCTATAGTTTCGCCTGGGCCTATGTTAAAGCGACGAGCGTAAAATTGATGACCGAGATGGCCCTGCTCAGATTTCACGCTTCAGCGACGCCTGACACCTCAATCAGTCGGATACGGGCAAGTTGACACCCCAAAGTACATCCTCGTGCGGCTAATTCAATTTGCAGAATTTCAATGGCCCTGAATATTATCAAGTCAATATTTACCCTTGTTTCTTAAGGGTAGTGCGTTTAAATTGTAGGAATAGATTGCATGCTTATGTAGAGTTGTGGCTTATATCTTTTGGGTCTGGGCAGTTAGTTCCGGATTGGGAAAGGTGTAATATATGAGTAAAAGGTGATATATTATTCAACGAAGTTTTTCTATCCCGTTCATACCTGCCGATCTTTTTCATAAGTGTCATTTAGAACTATGATACTTCTAAGTTTACTTTTGTATTGAGCATGGATTCACAACACGTTTGAAGGAGAGCTGTAGATTAAGCTCTTATAAAGAATGTTTTCAGTCTCACTCTCAAATTCTCACTTTCCAATATATACCTTTGTCAGGTATATACCTTTAAAATCTTCATGCATGTTTTGGCAACAAAGGCTTAAATATGTTGACCCATCCACGCCGACGTCCTCATCCTGGTGATTTGACTAAGAAAGACACATTTTGCAAATTACTCAAATATATATATATATATATATATATATATATATATATATATATATATATATATATATATATATATATATATATATATATATATATATATATATATATATATATATATATATATATATATATATATATTTATATATATTTATATATATATATATATATATATATATATATATATATATATATATATATATATATATATATATATATATATATATATATATATATATATATATATATATATATATATCTTATATATATATATATATATATATATATATATATATATATATATATATATATATATATATATATATATATATATATATATATATATATATATATATATATATATATATATATATATATACATATATAAATATATATATATATATATATATATATATATATATATATATATATATATATATATATATATATATATATATATATATATATATATATATAAATAGATAGATAGATAGATAGATAGATAGATAGATAGATAAATATATTATAAATGCCTTATTCAGCTTGATAGTCAGGCGCTTCTGGGCGTCAATTTGTTAAGGTATCTCTATTCTGAACACCGTGTATGTTGATATATCTATATGCCTTTAAAATGATGGATTCATTTTAAACAGACGTTATGGGCGTAGAGTGTCTTTTACTTGACATGCGCAGTCTAAAAGATGTGTACCCTTTGCAGAATTATATATTTGAAAGTGTTCCTTATACTACCCCCAAAATCAAAGCTCTTAGCATTTCTTGATTCATTTTCAATGTAAATGGTTGTAAGTGGTTGAAAGGTCAGACTGTTTCTCGGAAAAGGTAACTCCATTTTAATCCATATATTTCCTAAAATGGTTTCTCAGAAAAGGCAAATAAACTATTACCCACATAATTGTTTGAATTGTTTCTACTAAAAATAATAGTATATGATAATAAAATGATATATAAAGTGAACTCCACCTTATCCAAACTTTCTTTGAACTTTCTTTTAAGAAAGTTGCATCGTATCCAATATCGTATCCATACATTTACATAGATTGTCTTGCAATAAAAGTTATACCTATCTTCTCAACACATTCATCTAAATTAGCCAGGATTTTGATTTTTTATTTGTACATGTATTTGATTAAGCAAACTAATGGAAGCAAATACATTAAATTCGAGACCTGAATATGACATAAAATTAAATTCAGGTCCGTTTTAAGGCAGTGAGCGAAGTCAGAACTTCTGGAATCATAAGATCGTCTGCTGGTGCAAAGACGTTATTTATGACTTCTCGGTCAGCGGAAGTTCGTCGGAAACTGACAAGTGGGAAAGTATGCGAGAAAAAAATCGCGCGGCAATCCAAGTAATTTCTTCGGCTGGCCTTTCCACCGAAACCGGTGCTCTCAATCTCGTCGGCCAATCATGATGCGCCTCCCTTATCAAAATATCATTGCGGGCGACGTTATTTGCTTTGAAATATTTCAGGAAAAATTTCCCATGTCATCTGTAATCCCGTCCAAATACACCCTAACCGAATTGCGATATTATTAAGGCCAGGATTGGCGCGAAAGGGGCTTCGAGGGGTCCTTGCGAGGCAGCGAAAAATTAATAATTTGTCGGGTTTGTAACAGAAGCCCGCATTTCTGATTACGCTGCCTGTCCATAGGGAAACGCCAGCAATTCAACCTAAGTACTCCTTTTGTCATTTCATAAGTGTTTAATTTGTGCAATGCGATTGCCGCGAGTGTATGAAAAAGGAATCAATGTCTCGCTTTACAAATGAACAAAGCGCCGGAGGCCATTCCATAAAGAAATTAAAACGAGCAGCCGCTGTAATTGCGCTCGGGCTCAATATCCCAGCCTCAATCTATTTGAGTAGGCTGCCAGCGGTTTCAAGATCCCCAGCCAATCAGCGCGCTGGGATCGGTGGATGGAGATCTGGAAACCGCCACTGACACGGGGGCAATTTTGAGGGGGAATATTATAATTTAATTAAATTGCCTGCGCATAAGAGGGGAGGAAAATATAGAAAATCTGACTCAAGTATTCACGTGAAACGTACTATTAGCGTCTAGTAACCGGCGTGGCTCGGACATTGTCAGTGACTCGAGGAGAACGCAGCTAGTGCTACCGTAAATCTCGTCTGCCGTCAAGAGGTTTTAGCATAATTTGTGCGTGCTGCCGCCACCGCCGTAGCCGTGTTCTAGTGGTAGTAGCGGAGAGAAGTAAAAGGAAACAGAAGCGAGCAGTCATCCCGCAGAAAAGTCAGGCAAACGCAGTCAAGCTGGAGTGTCTCAACTTCCTTACGTCTCAAGACATGGATTATCCCTATCTCAACCAGACGGGCTTTGAGGCCGCCACGAATTGCACGCTGGGCGGCATGGACAGTAGCCTGTCCAACTGTAACATCCCCGGCTCGTACGGCGAGCTGGGGCCGTGCGGGAGCCAGGCCGCCTCGCAGGCCGCCTACAGGTACAATACCATGCGACCCTTTTCCAACGCACCCTCTATCACCACAGCCAGCTGTAGTATGATGCCCCGACCCCGCGACGTGCACCCCCAACCGGCAGTCTTTTCGTCTGGTAAGTTGTTGGCACACACTCCGTACTATACTTTATATTGGAAGAAGTTTGGCGGGCCCCAAATAGGATTTGGCCAAACGAAAATTGTTTTACAGTTCTTTAACCTCGTTACCCTCGTCCGCTAAGTAGCGATTATTGGCCACCAATCGAATTACTTAATGCGGAAATACAAATTTTGCATAATTCTTACTCATGCCTGAAGTTTCTATTTATCTAAATATCAAAAATTGATGCAAACAGCAGGAATTTGATAAAGGCCGATGAGTCGGTGATAGAATTAGCTCCCATATGTTTCTGGGAATTAGGCAGACGACAATTCATTTTGGCGCGAAAGCAGACGTAAGGATTTCACTCGTCAGCGCCCCTTGATTGGGTTACCAGCGGAGTTGACTCGAAAAGCATACACATTAAAGCTTATTTAATTTATTGTTTTAAATTCTATTACAAACATGCGGATTCCATTAGAGGCTGGTGCCAATTGGTGTAGCTTGGTTATAGCGGGCCAAGCCCGTGCCTAGCTTGCAGATAGTGTGCAGAAGGATCCACTGCTCTGTTTACACTATTTACTCGCAGTTACATCTATTTACGCTCATTTACACCCTAAATGGGTTGGTGTCCTATTAAGGGTAGCGTTTGGTCTGTTTGACGGATGGCTCCACACTTCATAGATAACAGGCGGGAAAACATTCGCCCACCCAAGCGCTTGCTTGGGACAAGATTTTTCCTCTTTCATCAGAAAATGTGAAACATTCAAAAAATTACTGCAGACATACATTCCGGGCATTTATATATATTCTGATACTGTTTGTTTTTATATTTATATTTTTTGTATTGGAATATATAACAAGTCAATCTTGCCTTTGGCTAGTCTGGGCCATAGTGTGTTTACATCTTACGGTGATGATGAACAAATAACACCCTTTACACATGTTCAATTCAATTTCATAGAATATTCTTCAGTGTTTACCAATATGTGATTTCTCCATCACAGTGCATATATAAGACAGCTATGTAATATAATCATATTTAAAATTTACTTTTCATTCGTATCATCTCCTATTGCACTCGGAATCCCTAGGACCCATACGAATCAGTTTTCCAACTTATTAGAATGGAGATAATTTACATGCAAACAGACATTCACACACATAAACTATATGTACACAATATATGCACATACACTACAAACACACACACACACACACACACACATATATATATATATATATATATATATATATATATATATATATATATATATATATATATATATATATATATATATATATATATATATATATATATATATATAAATATATATATATCATTATGCTTACATTCAATCTACAGCAAAACCTCTGACAACCTTTGATGGCCAGGTTTATGATATGTTACACACAAACACACACGGACACACACACACTCACAAACACACACACACACATATATATATATATATATATATATATATATATATATATATATATATATATATATATATATATATATATATATATAGAGAGAGAGAGAGAGAGAGAGAGAGAGAGAGAGAGAGAGAGAGAGAGAGCAACCAAATGTAAACATACTATGTTATAATCTTTTATAATACATATGATAACTGAGACGACGCTTTTATAGAAAACTATTCCAGGGAGGGATGTTGTGCTCGCAAAGATTTGCACTATGGTATTTTCGAGATACAGGCCATAGGAGGTGACTACTATGGTACTATAGCGCAGTGCAAGTGTTTACATTATGCTACCAATCATGGTACTCCAACCCATATGTTGGTGTCTTGTGTTGCTTATACGTCTGTATTGAATTGCATCGTTTCTAACTACTATAAATGCTGTTTATGATATGTATGATACACACACACATGTATATATATATATATATATATATATATATATATATATATATATATATATATATATATATATATATATATATACTGCATTTTACCATATTGGAGCAAGTTTATATGTAAATGTATATATTATCCATGCCATACATTGTATTCTAGATATTCTAATTTCAATTATTTGTTATTTACCTATGCCTCTCGAAGTTATCATCTACTGCCAATATAGGACTCGCCATTAAGTTTCATTTTCTAAATACATTCTGTTCTTTTCCGAGACCTATGTTCTTAAATTTAAGATCATAGCATTGGAAATCTTGCAAACAAATGTGCTTGAATCCCAAGCCTCTACCTGTCTTCATAGCACTTATGGCTGCAATATTTTATTCATGCGGTTTCACCTCAAAGACAAGCAGTGCGTTTAGTTGCTCATTTAGTATCCATTTCTCTAATTAAATTTTCATTACGAATGTTCCTAAATTAAAATGTCCTAATGGGCGTGAAATGCGCTGATTTGTGCGGGGACCTGGTCCAGATGTTTTCGTTTGGAATGGCAGAGCAGACGACAAGAGCACAGATGGCTAGTTACAATGCAATCCTCAACCTCTGGGAGACTGTGCCGCAGGGTGGATAACCCCCAAAAGTCATCTAAAATGTGATAATCGACTTGATGTACCGAAATCCACACTCTTAACTACCTATTACCCCCTCAAGATAATCTACCTGACTACAAAGGGGGCAGGGCGGTCTCATTATTGGCACGTGGGCGCGTGCGGATGTCACACACCGGCACGTGCCGGGCGCGTGCGCCATGTCAATTTCAACACATGTAATCGAGTTATGCGATTCCGGCGCTTATCAAAACACCGGCGTTCCAGTGTTGAAATTTGAACTAGCGTGAAAATGTTAATTAACCCTAGTAGCACGTTGGTAGCAAGCAGGGAAACCTATTTACCCGGGCGGTAGCAATTTCGCTAAGTTTATTAGATCGGGAGAATTTGCTCGCGGACTAATGCCACTTTCAACAGCGTGCGCTGTTGCTTATTATTTAGTTTGTTGTAAATAAATCCGATTATTTCGCGTAATGGGCGAAATCTTGTTGCGGCGCGGCGCTTGACTTGATTTACATACTTGGGGGGTATCAGACTCTTTATTATCGTTCCCTTGTCAATTTCACTTAAAGCCCACCTTCATTTAGCATCTCGTAACCATTGTAGTAAAAGTGAAATCAAGTTTGGAAGCTCGGCGGTGTTGGTAAGGTGATTAGGACTGTGTTAACTATGCATTTAGCTCACACTCTCTCTGTGGGGAAGCTAAACGGAGGGCACCCAGCCACCCAGTGCCACCCAGTGCCAGCCAGAGCCACCTCTGGGCCGCAGGTCAGACTTGTTTTGGTTTTAAGTTCACAGGCATAGAAACCTTAGTGAACGGTCTGGTGCACACTATTTGTCTTTGATAAAAGAAGGTAATAGGCAGGGCAATAGGTGCTATCCTCAAGTGCAACATTTTGTATGTGAATTCTAGGTGCAGTTTTCATTTATTTGGTTCTGTATTTTGTTTGAGATTATTATTTGTAGCCATCTGGTCAATAGATTATACTACACTACACTAGTCTGAACTATTCATTTTTTGGTTTTAGTGCACTGCATAAAGATCATAACATATCACCATGTGTGGAAAGATTGAATGCATCATACCACAAACCAACACGTCCACCGATGCTGTAGTATAGGCACAGTAGGAAATGACTTAATTTTACACGAAAATTAAACCCTTTACTAATGTTTTGGTACGAGTCCATCAGTTATTAAACACTGTACTCGATACATACTTTGACTCACATTTATTGTGTTTTTGATACATAGGCATGGTCACATAAGTGCACACTAATATAACATACTAAGGTTAGAATAGGTCGGCAGTAGACTGAATACTCTACTGTTCGATGCTTATTCTGAAATGTCGAATATAATCAGAAGAAATTTATCAGGAGATCGCGTTTTCATCATAGCAGAATCATACCATACTGTCATAGTATCCCCAATCAGGTGTACTGCAGTACTGTCCATGGTTCTAAGTATTTTACCTGTGAAATAATGAATAATGTTCTATTCTCTTTTGACCGGGGCTGGACAGTCAAATAAAAGCAGGGTAGGAGAAGAACTGAGTCAAAACCTAACCCCTTAAGAGACCGTCAATAGTAGAAACCCTAATTCACCTTAGAATTGCTGAGTGTATTGCATTACAGGCAAAAAAGTGTTTAAGTTTGATATAAATTCCATTCTGCATTTTAGCAAACATTCAACATGAAATCAAAATAGATCTTCATTTCGATTGTAACTTACCTCGTAAGTAGATAAAGTGTGAATTAATTCAGTGGATAAAGACTACAATGTCTTGGTTAGATTTTCAAATTTTGTTTTGGATTATATAATTCTTCCGGAATTGATGTATTGGTGAAACTATCATAGAACAAACTATATAAAGCCTGATGATATCGGAAGGAAAATGCCAAGATAAACAGTGCTTTGAAATTTTGTAGTGAATTTACGAAAAAACACGACCAGTATAATAGTGAAACATGTGCTTTTTTCAGGGCAATAATAAACACAACTCATTTTTCATATCTACAATACTATTTATGACATCATATATGCAACTGATATTTGATTTCTGTTCATTTCTTGTAATTCAGCAATGCTATCAGGGCCAACATATATCAGATCCTTTCAGGGCGAGCAAAACCTAGGAATAAAAGGTCAGTTAAAATCTAAATTATTATACTAACACCCTCCTTCATATATATATATATATATATATATATATATATATATATTTAAATATATATATATATATATATATATATATATATATATATATATATATATATATACATTTTTATATATATATATATATATATATATATATATATATATATATATATATATATATATATATATATATATATATATATATATATATATATATATATACACACATATAAATATATATATATAATATATATATATATATATTATATAATATACTATATATATATATATATATATATATACATATATATATATGTATATATACATATACATATATATATATACATATATATATATATATATATATATATATATATATATATATATATATATATATATACATGTGTATATATATATATATATATATATATATATATATATATATATATATAATATATATATATTAATATATATATATATGTGTGTATATATATTGCCTTTATGAATATGCAATATGCAGTAGCATGTTGAGACCTATCTGAAAACAGACAAGTGACAATGACGCCTGTCTAAATGAAATATATATTCCTTAGTTGCGATATCGCTATACTCTTTAAGACTCGTGAATGAGTAATATGATATAAAGGATATCTACACACAGAAAAAGTACCAGAATAAACTACGAGTAATGTTATTGAAAACATCAATATTATCAGCGGTCCTATTTGAGGTAGCAATCACTCTAGTGTAGTCAGCAATTCTTGGTACATTAGTAAATTCCACTAGACATATACAGTACGCCGGGGTCGTGTTATTCCCGTGCCATGGATGATGCCGTGTCATCATGTTGATTATATCCTGACTCAAGTAGGCTATTCGTACGGCATAAAGCACGGCCTACCTAGCAGAATGTCACTAGCCTAATTTGGGTGATAGAGGGACGCTGTCTAGCGCCCCGCTTGCCTTGTGGTGCTGAATAAAACTGCCGCCTTTCATGATCATCATAAAAGGCCAATACATGAAGGGCCTGGAGAGAACACATCAAAGTCATTTCCCCTCGCAAGATATAAAGTCAGGGTTAATGCACGTAGGAGAGGGCTAATTTACATGCAGGCCAAAACAAAACCGTGTACCCATACCCTATACCACGTACAGATAAAAAATGTGTTGGTGATCAGATTTTAAAAAGTGAATCAAATAATGAAGCCAAAGGAAAACTCATCTTTACTCTAGGTTTATTAAAAAGTTGGGAGGTCTGGTAAGGAATCTTATGATTTTATGAGGCCACTTTTGAATTGTTCCTCGTCACTAAGTGAACCATATACTAGTATTACAAGGTGAAGCATCACTATGAACGATATATGAACGGTGTCTCTCAGAAGTCGAATTATTTAAACCCTGTATCCAGTTTACCCTGCGAGAGGCCAATGTGCTTATATTCATAACTTGCCAGTTATACACAAACAGCAGTGTCTACTCTTCTTGATATACAATATATATATATATATATATATATATATATATATATATATATATATATATACATGTATATATATATACTAATAGTCGTAATTATTGAATTTCGAATGAAATATTCACTATTGTGAGATTTTTTAATATGTATTGGTACAAAATGAAACCGAGAAATGTGTTCGCAATTAGAGATGTTCACACCTGAAAATTGTTCGCTTTCGAAGGTGTTCGCTGTAGGGCTGGTAATGATGATAATAGTGGTTGTGGTGGTGGTGGTGCCAGACGAGCACTGCAGGCCACGGGACAAAGGGATTCATTAGCTTAATTAACCTCTAATCTTCTAGTGCCTTAATTACGGTAATCGGTGATTACATGTGCTCGGGGTTAACCAACTGTTCTCCAGCGAAGGTCTGCTTTCACCTTAACCTCGGTCATACCGTAGCCTTTACTAGTGTTGCTTTTCTATCATCTCTGCGTTCATTGGGGCATGCTATTTTCATAGGACGCAATTTGTGACTTTCCTTCAGGCTCAACGAGTTACTTTGCAGATGTCATCTGCAGTTCAATACTAGGTTACAGTTAGTTTAAATATTATTCTCCAACAAAGGTATATATATATATATATATATATATAATATATATATATATATATATATATATATATATATATATATATATATATATATATATATATTTATATATATACATGTATATATATATATATATATATATATATATATATATATATATATATATATATATATATAATATATATATATATATATATGTAAATACTTATGCACTAGCAGATATACATAACATTCCAATCAGATTGTTTGGTATTTGATAAATAACGCACATTAAACACAGTAAGGAATGTGGATACACGGAACGGGGATGGACATTTAGAAAATCCTCTAGTAATTTCAGGAGTCAGTCGGATAGTTGTTGGACATGCGTCTATGTGATTGTCCCTGGAAACACTTAGAAATTATACAGTACTACTACTTATAGTACAGTACTACTACTTATAGTCCAGTACTGCTACTTATAGTACAGTATAATAGTACTGTACCTCAACGATGCAAATGGTCAGGAATTAGGATTACCCTGCGAACACCCAGGCACTAGGAAGCACTTAGAGAGGGGATAAACTAATGAATGTTCCCATTTGCACTCAAACGTGAAGAACAATGGGCCTTTAGAAATGGATGTGTCCAACTTGACATTTCAAGTTGATAGATTCGGCTGAAAGAGTGGTGGCTTACCATATCGGTCGCAACTATTAAATATTGGACATTCTAAAAAAAGTCATAAGTTGAACTTGTAAAAAGAAAACTGAAACAGAAACTATATATATAGTCAGGAACTATTTATTTGAAAGGGACCAGATACTGAAATTGAGGCCTGTGGTGTGATGTATCAACCAATGGCCGTAATGTATTTTGAGTAATTGCAATCCCGCAGCAAACAGTACATAAACAAAGGCCAGTTGACTGACAGACATGCTTGTTCAAGCAGCATCCTAAAAACGGATTATTTATACATTTTTGGAGCACAGGAGCCATACAATCAATCTGTTAGGTTAGTACATAATTAATCTTATTTTTCCTGAAAGAAAAATAACTGTGCAGAAGAGAAAAGACAACTTAGTTACGTTTGGTCCTAATGGCTCTGTTATAGAGTTCTACCTACATTCAATCAGCTAGAATGAAAATATCTAAAATGGTCCGGTCCTTTTCTTAATGTGTTTCCTCATATAATGGTGTAAATCTTAATTAATTAAAAAGTTTGCATGATGGTCTTGAAGATGAAAGGATTTAAGAAGCAAACAAATCATGCTAAGTATTTTTTTAGGAATTTTTCAAATCAGGGATGCAGGTGGGTTTGTGGAAAGTCAGCCATTTTTTTTGATGAGAGCTTAATTCAACCTCCTTGTAACCTTGGTTCAAATACTCCTTCATTTATTATCTAGTTGCTTTCAAAAAAAGTAATAGGATAGCAGACCTAGTAATCCTAATTTTAAAGGATTTTTTGTGCATGAATTAAGAATATTTTGTTGATTCTGAATTTTTAAAAATTAAGTGTGTTTACAACAGACTGGCCTTATTGAGTGGCGGCCATTTTGTTAGCGTAGCCTTGGTTAAACATTGACAGCTATGGCCAATTACTCTCTTCCTTTTCATTGAAGGGCAGTAATAGTATTTTGAATGTACAGTAGACTTGTTAACCATGATTTTGAAGTATCTGTCATGTACCCCCAAGTAACCCTCCTACTTCTGTAGGAATATTTCAATTTACGGGCATATTTATAGTAAAGTCCACATAGCACTATGTTTTATATATTGGATACTTGCTTCTAACTGTGAAGGAAGGACGCAATGTTATTTTAGTTTTTTTAGTAAAATAAATCAGATAAAACCATTTTAATTGTTGGTGAAACTACTGATCCTTTTACAATTCAGGCCGAACCCAAGTGTTTACAGGGAAGATTAAGGGGTGATACTCCTTATTGCACTTGTAGGTTCAATTGCAATATCATAGTGTTAACTGTACTCTCAATGGATACATGAATTGCTATTCCATAGCACCCATCACAGTGCATGCATTGCAATTACAGTATGTTACATACTATACGCCTTTGTAAATTCATATCAAATTACATATCTTGCCTGTGTAGCAGTGTTCTAATTGAAACAAGCACTTACAAGTCAGTCTATTACATGCTGCGGAACTGTTGTCAGCTATGCAGCAGGTTCTAGAGTTGGCATATATTTCAGCCTCCTTTCTGGTCCCTTTCAAATATAAAGTTCCTGATATAGTGAATATGGCTTCTTTCAATCAATCTCAGACAAATTCTTTCTTTTATTAGAAATGTTACTTATTATCAGGAATTAATTAATTATAATATTGAATTAAAAATTTGTTCCAATTTGATGGTACAAATTAACAAACCTGTGGCACAATACAGATTAAATATGCATGTGTGCAGAAATATCTGAACCCATATAGAATTCCGTAGTAGGGACTAGTACTAGGAATGATATGTGTAAATAATACCTATCGCAACCAAAGAAAAGATTCCAAAAACACAACTGTTATACGTATGTAGGTCTTGAATGATATATTACTAACAGGAACATTATTAGACCACCCTTTGCATTGCCATTTATAAAATGTTCATCATTTGGTTATATTTGTACAACACATGTGTAAAATAGATATTTACATGAACATATATTGCACTTATTAAGGATTATTATATAAGTTTGCTTATATCCTTTACCAGAAACGTTACAAATGCATGTATAAAAATTAAATGGAATAAATGATGACATGCATAAGGATTTGCATTGCGATATATCCCGTATAATCGAATCGGCGATAATCGACCTCTCGGTGCATATCGATAACCAGATCTATCGATTCATTGTCGTCCATCACCTATATATCAGGTAATAAACTGGCCAAGAATTGGCTAAACTCGATAATCGCAAACCCTACTAGTAAATAAAGTAATCTGCGCGGATAACTATATTAACCGCACTAAACGTGATCGTAATACGGTTAGCCGCCTTTCAAAGCCGGATGAAAAATGGATGTTGGGTCCGCGCGCGGCTGCAGCTCACCCCTTCTCTTCATGTGTTTGTGTGCGTCTCCCTCCAACGTGATTTCTTTGAAATTATTCACGCTTGATTCAATTGTAGTTTCCACAAACGGCCAGGTCGCTTCCAGGGGGCCATGTTCGCCGGCCATTGCTAATTTATGGGCCGAAATTTCGGCAAGTTTGCCAGCGACTGGCCCCGGGCAATACTGCATATAGTGGGTCTTGATGGACGTTGAGGAGTGGCTGGCTGGCGGAGTGATCTGTGGTTGCGGGCGAGGGCCGGGTACGGGTTGCGCCCCAGGGCCATATGTTATTGTAAACGAGATGGCATAAATCCCCCGCCGTGCCTAATATACCCTGCAGTGCACCCGGACAGGTGGACGGGACGAACAACTGTTTCAGATGAGATGACAAAGTTCACTGTGCTCTGATCTTATTAATTCCTCAGAGGAGACACGGACCTTTGCTAGCCTCCCCATTTGTCCGAGGCGGAATCGATGTCCCCCGGGCAGTTTTGTGGATAAAACCATCACTTATCCCCACACCCTTGTCTCAGAGCGGACGGGAACATCCACTTAACATCTCCTTTCACTGCACTGATAGAATGACTCGCATCTACACTCATTTCCATACCCATTACTTGATGTCTTATTGTCTCTGCTTAGGGAAAGCATTTCTTCCTCTGGAAATAGTATTGTACTTTACCTTTATTCATTCAGAATCATTCACAAGAATTAAACGACACAGCCATATATATAATATATATATATATATATATATATATATATATATATATATTATATATATATATATATATATATATATATATATATATATCATATATATGTAGCTGTGTCATTATTTCTTGAGAAAGATGCTCAATGTTATAATATATATATAGAGCATCTTTCTCAAGAAATTAATGACACAGCTACATAATATATATATATTATATATATATAT
>OZ012690.1:33533732-33558732 GCA_963942565.1 Maea johnstoni
TAAAGGTGTACGTGCTTTCATATACCAGAGAAATACATGTCTACTACTCCCAGCATATACTGAATATATTCAACCCTTCGAGAAAGTATTGTAAATTTAGATTACACGGTAAAGTACATGTACCTCAATATGTTCCTCGAATACTTACCTCCACATTTCAATTATGGACGTATATTGCCACGATTTCTAAATTGAAAACATCTTGTAAAGGATGAGTGTATTTCCCGAGTCATATCAGGGTTGTATTTGGCGTCTTGTAGCGATATATTGCAGGCCATTATTGTAGTACCTCTTTAAGGCTGGCCGGGATTCACACCGCATATTGAGTATAGGTACTCAGATAGGTTCTATTTCTTAATCATACATATTTGGTGACTAACCTTATTTCATTTTTACAATTTTACAAATGAAATGATTTTATCTAAGCGTTTGAAAATGTTCAAGAAATCTGTCGTATAAAACCCGACTAATTTACAACAGCCGCAAAAAATGAAAAATATGATATACGAATGAAAGGTTTTTGAATCTATTCAGGTGTTCAAGTGGGCAGATTCACTGCATATACACATTCAATGCGAGCAGGAGGCTCACACAAGTCTGTTCTGTGAAAGGCCGGGCGGTTGTCTCCTAAAGTTGATCTATTATGTAGAGGAAATATGATGGAATGTGAAGTCTTGAAACCTGACATGAAATCGAACAGAAACAACGGCACTCTCCTACTGAAATGAATCATATCCTTGGCATAACTGAGGAAAATGAAATATCATTTCTACCCATCATTCGAAAAAAATAAACGAGTGTGGTCTCTCAATAAGTCATGCCGCCCTCGTGTGATAATAAATAAAGCACCGTGAGAGAGAGAGAAGAGAGCGTGTGTGTGAGAGAGGGAGAGTGCGTATGTGTGTGTGTGTGAAAGAGAGAGAGAGCGTGTGTGTGAGAGAGGAGAGTGCGTAATGTGTGTGAGAGAGAGAGAGAGAGAGAGAGAGAGATCAAAGGATCGATTAGTCACATACCTTTTAGTTGACTAATGATGACTAACAAAGTTACACTGAAACAATATTAAGGCGAGCATTCTCACCTTACGGTGGAACATATCATAGTAGGTGGAAATATCGACATGAAATAAAGCCCTATTCAAATGGTATTTTAGTTCGTTTATACTGTTGTGTCACAAGGAACCAATAGAAAGTGTTTTATTGGACACGTCTCAGGACACGAAAAAAGAAAAAACAGTGACGAATTAAAGTCCCTTTGATACTGCAATATACACATTTCTTAGATTACACGATGAAGGGATCCATTTCACAGCTTTTTCTCGTCAGTAGACGATTAGTGAGAAAGATTCATGAGAAAACAATAATTAATATTTATTCGTTTGTCTTATCAATCAAGCATAAAAATAAACTGTTTACGAGTCTATTAAATAATGACTCAGAGTCAACCCCCTATCTGGTTAGCGTTGTTTTCGTATTTAGCCAATAAAGCTAAATGATGCAGAATTAGCGCTATGAGATCATATTATGGGCGGAAATCAATTAATCTACTGTCTTGTGCAATGTTTGTGAAGGGAAACGATCTTATTGCGGTAAGATATAAACACTGCCTGTGTCTTCACTGCATAACGCGTTGGGATTCAATTTGGTGGCCGTTCAACAAGAGTGGTAATTCAAATAGCAGCGAAACGCCGACCTAATGCAATCCTCAAACTGATTTATGTACATAATTTACTCAATACAATCATGTCGAAATGAATGGGTGTAGAAGTGTGGGGGAAATTAAGAGCAGCACGCAGACCAGCATGGCGGCGGCGGGCGGCGGAGGGCCGAGCTCTTGGCTGCTCGCTCTGGTGTGGAGCTGCTGCTATAGTGTGTCTGGCAATGTGGGAACAGTAAAAACAACTGGCACTACAGTCAGAAAAGGTCGCTGCCATACAGTACCCTTTATGCGGATATAAACAAGCTATTTAGATGTAGCATTTGAAAATACTTGGGTACTTGCATACGAAAGTATATTATCTGTTACTTCGTACTTTTAAGCAAAGATAGAATGAATAGCTCACTGAGACCATGTATATATATATATATATATATATATATATATATATATATATATATTATATATATATATATATATATATATATATATATATATATAATATATATATATATATATACACATATTGCTACTACTACTACTACTACTACTACTACTAATTTTTACGGTGCCATTTGCGATATGGATCGCCCCCGCATCTCTCGAAAAGATCCCTTTAGTAGGGGTTCACAGATATCGCCACAACACTACAAAAAAAAAACACTCTAGCAACAAAATAAACATCATTAACAGCAACATTTGGATAAACCAGCTACAAGAAAACAGCATACCTAGATTATCGTCATCAATAATGATAATAATAATAATAATAAAAATGATAATAATAATAATAATAATAATAATGACAATAATAATAATGATAATAGTTAGAATCGGGCATCGATATTGATATCCGATACATACCATCTTTTCTCACGGATATCATTCACAGGTTATTAGCAATAGTCGTTCTACAAAAGGTGGCCTATAGTTCTAAGCTGTACTCGGGCCGTCTAAAACAAAGGCAAATTGACGGCAAATAATAACACAGAACATATGAGCAACCCCAGGCAAGATGGCGGCTCAGGTAGCCGCTCAAAGAGCCGCTCCTTTTCATCCAATTAATTGATACATGGACCACGCTGCTAATCATTTTGTGAGCACCATGTAATTATAATTAAAGCTTAATTAATTAGGTGAAATATTAATGTCGATGAGCGCTTAGCCGTAGGAGCGCAGTGATATATTCGGCAATAAAGCTCTCCTGTAGATTCGCCTGATCGCCTTCATGAGCTATCGAGTTGCCGCCTTTGTTTAGAGCACTCGTAATGTGATCAGGGATTATCATCCACTGCTAATTGCCAGAGAATTTGATACCCCGCAATTTAACAAATTTAACAAATTGATTCCCGGGTTAGCTTATTTGTGGCTAGTTACGGCTTCATTGAGACGGCGCCTTATTGGTAAATAGAATTTACCTCTTCGCTCTGTTTCTGCGGCGATAGGCTGGGGCGCCTAGAGTTGTAGGTTTATGTGATTATATCCCTCGCAATATGGTTGTTCTAAACAGGGCGATAATCTCTCTCTCTCTCTCTCTCTCTCTCTCTCTCTCTCTCTCTCTCTCTCTCTCTCTCTCTCTCTCTCTCTTTACATAGCAATTTTATTTTTTGTTTTGGATCAGAGAGTTGATTGGCAATGATGGGCAACGAGACGGGCCGCCAATCCTTGCTGAAGTATAATTGTATTAGTTCAAAGAATATCACGAGTACAATTCCACCATCATCACCACTCATGGATTTCATAGCATCTTTGTTGTCGTTTTCATCAAAAGCAAAACAACAACAATATCGTCACCACCATCAACATGACTAATATCATCATAATCATCATCTTCATCATCATCGTCGATGAAGCTTAGGAGTGAAGATACTTCAGGGATAGTTTATCAGTATCCTTTGATTTTGGGAGCGAAATGTACTTAAGAGATACAATGACAATATTCTAGGTGCTATGGGGTTAGGATACTTTTAAAGCTATATGATATCAGTATTCTTGGAGTTAGGGAGCTGAGATATCTAAGATATGTGGTATCATTATCCAAGGGATACGTAAGGGATATGGTATCGGTATCTTAGGAGCTAGGGATCAAGAATGCTTTAGGGATATAATATCAGTATCCTAGGAGTTAGGGATCAAGAACGCTTAAGGGATACAATATCAGTTTCCTTGGAGCTAAGGAGCAAGAATGCTTACGGGATGTCTAACAGCATTGAGTCTCTTTTTTTGCTTTTTGGAAATTCTTTTCATTTGTTCTCCCTCGTGACGCCTGGGTTGTTTAAGGGGAAACGAGATGGAATCCCTGGCTCTCTAGCTGGGAGTGTGCTGGGCCCCCTCCTGCCATATTAGCTATTCCCTCCACAGTTCAGGCTTGTTTTCATCATGCGGGATACTGGCCGGGTCCCCCGCTAATTATTTTATCATATTTTGAAAGCCGACACAGTCTGACTTCCGCTCACCCTCCAACTACTTTTGATTCAATCAAGGGGGTTAGATGATTTTTAAAAATCAAAAAGCGCTTGCTATTATTATGACACTAGGCACCCGGAGGGGAAAATTCGATTATTCTTTAGCGAGGTCGTGCATCAATTTTACGCCATGAAAGGCCTGTTTATCGTCTGCCGCTACTCGGACCTGCTTTTCCCGCGCTTTTAAACGAAACTGACACGAGCGCAACGGATCCTTAACAATTTTCCATTGTAGTATGTTAATTAGTTTATAAGGGGCCCTAATCTTTGTCTTTAATAAAGGAAACTTGATTTCAGCGGCGCTTAATTGCATTTTATATATAATGTATATAGAACGAACCTTACTCGCTTACGGTAAAGAGCATAGTAATGGAATTACTAGCAAATTAGATTCCTCCAATCTAATGCGGCAGTTTATTCCCTGTGTTTCGACTGCGCTGATATTGTTAGCAAGATGCGCAATGCCACGAAAACGCTGATTTACGCGGCTCTCGGGCCGGCCCCTCAGCCACTGAGTGGTGGGGCTACGTGGAGAGCCCTGCAACTCACGTTCCTGCTCCTACTGCTGCTGATGCGGATGCTGCTGCTGAGGCTGTTGCCATAGCCACGGCTCTCGTGGCGATGCCGCGGCAGACTCGCGCCCGTGCATAAGCATGTAGAGTCAGTTCACGAAGCGAGCGCTGCGGGCCGCAGGAATGCTTCATGGATACGAATAGAATAGGGGTTGGGGAAGTCAACGAAAACTAAGCCCCCCTGTACAAAATATCCTAAATTTTCTCAGAAACCTTTCAGTCTCATTCTATTATTTGTCTATCTTGTATATCGTACTTATCCTATCTTTCAAGTTCATTATAAGTCCGTTTTGTTTCAATCCTGATAGCCTATATTTACAAATCATAAATAGAATTGAATATTCATTGCAACACTCACCCTCCCCACCTAAATGGAATGGCAAAATTCATAAAGCCCCCTATTCCATATAACATTTCCTTCTCATAAATTACTCCTTAGTTCTCTCGTTATCCCTGGGTTTTGTTAGAACTGAGAGATGGAAGATACATGGAGATAGGGCATTTGGGTCGTTTGATCTAGCATCGACCCAGAGACGTTGAATATCAACCATACAGAGTCATCATCTCTTGTACTGTTCTGACATTTCATTTGCTGTCAGAATTTACTTCCTATCTCTGGTTCTACCTCCATGGTTCTGGAGGTCCGTGTCGGAGAATTACAAGTCGGCAGTAACGGGCCAAACGACATATGCTATCAATAATAGATCTTTGCAGTATCGTCCATCCATCGTGGCGCTGTCAGACTGCCAAAGACCTGTCTCGTAAACAACAGGGCAAAATACATGGCCAATAGGACTGTGGAAATACTTGCTGGAACTCAGGATGATACAGCCTAGGCATGTTCGAGTGACTGTTATCTTTCTTTTTCTATACTATCCCTCAGCCAGAACAGAACAATATATTGATATACTAGCTAAACCATAGGCCAGGTTCTTATCTTACCAGATAATATATATATATATATATGTATATATGTATATATATATATATATATATATATATATATATATATATATATATATATATATATATATATATATATATATATATATATATATATATATATATATATGAATGCCTCCGTAACCATTGTATTAAAATAGAGGTATGATCACCTGCTAGTGTTGGCTTCCCCAGGTTCTGGTGCATTGTGGACTACCGGTACTTAAGAAAGCGTAGTTATCGTAGTGATTTTTTTTCGATGGGAATTTTGTCGATTAGTTATTGTTTTCCCTGCACGTTATCCTATCTCACTGTTGAAAACCTTGTGATATGTGATCACTTAAATGTGCACTTCCTCCTATGGTATACATTCCATAGGATGTGGATATGGTTTTGGAAAGCCTGTGCACCTAACCCCTCTCATACCCCACCCTCCCAGTAGCGGCTATGACTTGTATATGGTTGAGGTGATATTTAGACGTGCCTGACTCCACCAGCCTCAAGACTCCCATAAACACGTACTCTGTTAACGTGGCACGGAGGGCTCGTAAATCCAGATCATCTATTGGTGGAGAACCGCCTCGTCCTGAGATCATACACATACTGAAACCACTCATACCCACATCTCAGCTAAAATCTTCAACCAGTGCTTATTGTAAGCCCTTTGCATCTGACAACTCAGAAAATAACTTTTTTCAAATATGGTAGCATTCGGAAACTGTTTGAATCGAGCTGCTATTAAGTTAAATTAAGTTCAAAGTTGGAAGGCGATGTGAGAATTCCATATGCGAAGTTTGACATGGCTGTCAAACTCGTGAGATTCCATGGTTTTCCTTGGCCCTGATTATGGATAGCTATCTTTGTAAGTTTCTGGCGATTCCTCGGTCCTCTCCAAGAACATGATGGCGGCAGTGGCGGTGCGGGGTCTCCTGGTAACGCAGAAGGGCTCGTCTGCAGCCGCGACATTGTCAAGACCCCTGACTCACTGTCCACTCTCGCTAATCAGATCACAGCTCATCTTTAATTCAGCTCGCCGTCCGGCCAGGTCCCCCACACTGCGGACCACAACGCCACCAGCGCTCTCCCCCTAAATGACCCTGGAGGGTTGAGGGGGTACACTGGCCGGGGCAACTCGCCGGCCAAGACCCTCGAGTGGACGGCCGCGAGAAAAGGGAGGGTGGATTAATTTCAGCACGGGACTCCCCGCCGCTCTCATCTAACCTTGCCATTTGCTCTTAAGATCAAGCGTTATTACTTGCTGCCCGCAGCTGTGTCAGCATTCATTTCAAAATCAGGTTTGCCTCCTAAAAAGGGTCAAGGAGTTAATGGTCAGGGTCAGTACGTATCGCCTGAGATCAATGGGTGAAAGTGTACACTCTCCTCTTGCTAAAGATAATACGCGATCGGTTAATACTAGGGTCATGTTATGCTTACGATCTAGACGATGATGATTGCGATGATGATGTTGAGGATGATGATGGGTATGGTAATGGCAGGGACAAGGTAGACGATGATGTAAGTGATGATAATGTTGATGACGACGATGATGATACTGAATATGATGATGGCAGCGATATTGATGGCGATGATGATGCAAGTGAAGAAGATGATGATTATGGCGGTGATATTGATGAAGATGACGGTGATGATGATGATGATTACGATGGTGGTGGCGTGGTCGACGTGAAGACGACGTTGGTAAAATAGTATAAATAGTATATCTAAAACGAACCTATATCTCATGAAGCTGGTGGTTGTCACTCACTATATAGACCTTCAGCTGGGAACTACAAGATACAAAACTTAACCTCAACACATAGGTAGCGGCAAGAGCGTCGGTAGCGCAGGTTTTTGTTAGGTTATGAGTACTATGTAGTGTGTGGGAGGAAGTCTGGGGATGATTTGGTTTCATGTGGTCGTCAAAAAGGGAGACCACGTGTGTGCTGACTTACCCAGGGGCGAAACCAGGATGTCTGTGTAAGAACTTCGTGCTGTGTGAGTGGGAGGAGGAGGGGGGGGGGGGGGGGGGGGGGGGGGGGTGGGGGGTGTTAGGTCCACAAGAATTTAGGAAAATTTGAATTGTAAAGGGGGTTCGACACCGCCCTTGACACCACACCCTTTTTCAACAACTCATTGCGTAGGGTAAGTATGGCGTTGAGTTCACTGGTTGTTGGGTACGCATGAAATGAGAATAAAAACAAATAGATCCCTTGCTTATATGTATCGGTGCAAGATGCTCTTATAAAAGTTTAAAAAAAAACGCCCCCTGTTGAAGATTCTATAAACGAACTCATTGACCCAATGTACATGTAAATCATCCCTTAAGATATTAAATAACATTCAAGTACGGACGTCTTATCATGGCACTACACTGCACTCGTCTAGCTCAGCAGCCGAGCACGTGGTTAGTTAGGGCGGCAGGAGTTTTACTACAGTGTCTACCAGTAGTATACAAATGTCCCACGGCTACCGTACACATAAGATAAAATCTGTACCACAATGGAGGGGGCAATGTACTGTACTCCCCTCACCCTGCCGCGTCGAGCTCTGATTAGCAGTTCTTCCGACTATCAGATGTGCCTTATGACCATAGAGCGCGTCCCCAGAAGGGCATATCCAGCCTGCTTAGTACTCCATATTGCACATTGTCAGCGCATAAAAAACGCACCCTGCTTAGTATAAGTTTACTCATACAGTCATACTTGTTATGAACTATATGATTAGTAAGGTCGTGTATCACTATATGTATCTCTATTGAGTACACTTTCGTACACAACTGTTCTGTATTGATGGGAAGGATAAAAATACGAAAAACAGCATTTTTACGAAACAGAGAAAATTGACATGCCAATACCTTATCAAAATATAAAACATGATATGTATCATTATATCTAATCATTTTCATCATATGCAAACTCACACAAAAAGGTCGTGGATGGATTATTTTCAAAAATCCAACTGTGGATTACTTCAGCTCTTTAACAGATGAATGTGTAATCTAATGAACAATGTATCTGTAATCGTTTCACCCAATATACCGACATCAAAACAGTACTTATTGCAGAATCTGGGGATATTTGACGTTTTAGGCTTCTTAACTCACACGGATTCCGAGGTGGGCAATCATTAAACCCTGAGGGAATACGTTTAAGGACATAGGGTGAAGGAATATAGCTCGTGGAACAATCTTGGTTGTTTTCTGATCAGTACATGGGCGAGCATGGACGATAAGGTTTGAATGATTTACACATGGCCATCGACATTGAAATAACTTCAAATAAGTAACTGAAATTTTGTGGGAGACCAGTATGTCTGTCGTTAATATTTGTGAACGGAGTGTTTTTACTATGTTTACTTGTTTATTAGTTCGTTTCACGAGCTTTATGTTTTCTGATATAAGAAATGTTTGTATAACGTAGGATTGTGTGTATTACTAGCACAGGCAATAAACATGTAATGCAATACAATACCCGACATGCACTCAGGGGCTGTATCTGACCTCAGGGTACAAAGCAAATATTTCTCATCCCTTGCAAAAACATATACACACTACATGTTAAGACCTTGTTAGTGTTGATACTCCCCACTGCCATTCTCGTATATGATAGACAAGTTTATTTTGTGAACTTTCCAATAGAATAATTACGAATAGGTGATCTTGGTTTACGGTAGTCACTTCCTCATAAAGGGAGCGGCCGGTCATGTATGTAGTGCTCAAATACTGAGAAGTTGTTCAAGTATAGTATCTATTGACTGATTCGAACCCGGGATGATCACACTAGTGCTGGCATTGCATCGAAAGGGCTGTGCCATTCTGATGTTACCTCTCTAACAAAAGTAGTTCCCGAAAAATAATTCGAGGAAAATTGTTAACATGGAATTATTAGTATAAGATTATTATGGATCGAATTAGATCTCACTTTATAATGTATTGATAATTTTACTACCATAACATCATTGGTTTAATCTACCTTTTAATTGGTTATTTTTTTTATTTATTTCCTCTCTGACACTATGTTTCTTCTTCATTGTCTGTAATGTGTATAAAGGATAATTTTGTAAACTTGTTCTATATAGTCAATAATCTTGCATATAATACGGTCCTCAACCGTGAACTTTCGATCAAATAGTTTGATCAAATAGTTTGAGATTTTGGGTTTTATTCTCTAGGCTTTTTCATAAGTATGACAGAATCAGACGACTCCTTGAAGAGGATCATTTATCTATTTACAAAAAATAACTTTTTGTACCAAAATCGATATAACTCGACGTATACACTCCAAGATATGAAGTATATTCGAACCCCTCCCCATTTAGGTTGACACACACATCTATGTCATATGTTTGGTATAAGCCCTCTGACCCTCAGATAGACTAGTAAAGACCAATACTATCTCCTATTGTGTCTTATCAAATACAATACCCTAAAGGAACAACGGATAACGTATGGCCATTATTACATGTCACCTCTAGGATAGTATTGTTGCCCAACAATGAATGTACCATGGCTATGTATAATTTCCCCTATAACGATACAAACAATACCAGCCGTGTAAATATCATCTTCTCAATTGCACATTCTTCTAAATTGTTCACTTCATTACCATGCCAACACGGACTGTTTTGAAAATAAGGATCATTGGTGATATATTTATCAACATAAAATTCAGTGCAATAATTTTCCCTGAACATCTCAACTGCATGAACCAGCAATTACCCCTGCAAACGAATTTCTTTTTATGTGTCATCCATTCTTGCCGATGACTAAACGCCAGAAGGGCATTTATATGGTAATGAAGGCGTTTATTTATGTGATATCGCCACCTTGTAATAACTCACCGAACAAGCCGCGAATGGCTTGCATCGCCAACAACGAAAACTAGCCACGGCCTCGCATCTTAGGTCAATATTGTAACAAATATTGGCCGCCATGTTGAATCAAGAATTTCGAATCTTGTGTGAGTGCATTTAACGATATAGATCGCCTTGGGGCTAGATCGTGACTATTCGTTTTAAAATCTGTTTTATTTGGATTTTACGTTAAGTAAGAACGTGCTTGAATATGTTTTAGAATTTCACAATATTGAGAAATGCACTCGTATGTTTTTCGTCTGCTGAATGAAAAAGCGCGGGAAACCGCGTTGTCACCCGAGAGACGGTGTAAGCTCCACTTGTCTTCCATAGCGAGACCGAGGAGGGAGAGATAGCTATAGGGGAATTCTGATTGCACATAAAAATCTCTGCCCGTTATTTATTCCCAACGTCGCCCGTAACGAAATGAAGGTTATTCGATTGCTCACTGTAAACAACACGCTAGTTCGTGAGTCTACGATGTCGTCTGCTCTCCCAATATTCCCGCTCATTTATAACCACAGTAATGCCACAAGGACGTCTTGGCTGACTATCGCTACAGTAAAGCTAAATTAACCACACTACCTTGGTCAATTTCTTGCAATTGAATTAATCTAGCTACGATGAAGAAAAAAGACGTTTAATATAGAAAATACCGAAGGATTATGTTCGTTTGGAAATGAGTTCATTTCGATGTATGTTATTCCGAATTCTAACACTGAAAATACCCTGTGTTTTCTAGGATGGAATGTCTCTTCCTCAGAGTGGCAGCTTTAGTTGTGGGAATCATGTTGAGTAACATCTAGTACAGTCAATAAACATACAATACAATACAATCTAAATAGGCGAATAAAAAACGAAAACATATCCACAGACTGCAGATGACTCAGCAGCACAGTATCAGTATCTGTTTGCTATAACTCGTTGTGTATAGCAGCAGAAATATGCTAGTGTGTTTCGCTTTCCATGTCTCATCTTATACTTGTTATTCGTTTCATTATCTGAACGTGCTTTTAAGCTTCCCATCTAAACGTTTAAGTGTTGAATAAATGAAGATTAAATTCAAAATGGGCAATGGGTTAGTAGCTACGACCCTGAAATGTATATGTCCATCTCTTCTAGTGGTCGGGGTGTCCAGAAGGCGTCTTAGACCTCCATAGATACCCTGATACCCTGATACCCTGGGTACCACTAATCCTTCTGATGAGGCCCGCTCTCGACTATTGGAACTAGACTCTCCCACGCGCCACTCGCTGCATATGTTTTTGACAAATGTCGTCTGAATGTAAACGACTTTTGAAAATAAAGTTTGAATTACGTACAATTGTATATTAAAATCAATTGAATGGGAGTTTTCGGTTGCGACAGACCAACATTTCTCATGCAAGTATTTTTCAAAAATTGTTTTACTCAAAACGATATCACTAAAATAGCCGGGATATACATGTAGTATGCTCTACAGACATGCAACATGCCTGTCATACGATTCCGCCTGACTGTTCTTGTGGTCTGTGCTTCAGATATGCATATGCTTTTTTATTGGAGAAAATAACTGAATATTACGAATGTTCAACATTGACCAATGAAATAAACAGAACAACTTTCCAATATTCTCCATAGCATTCCTTCATCGATGACATGTTTGTAAAGGCAGCAAGACGCTCTCGGCTGAGTGGGACTGATTTAACCCAGGAAGCGAGTCAGCAAATTTACCTTTTGACTCTTACGCTTGCGAGGGAGCCAGACGATAATTAGGGATAAAATTGCCGTTTAACCTTCTGGGCCGTATCAAATTTTACCAGATGCGCATTTGCGCGCTCTCTGGGAGCGGAATCTAGGCGGCCCGCATGCTGGGCCGCTAAATTTAATCAAATCTTGCACCCATAAGCGATATAGACTGACTGATTAAAAAAGGCTGTGTGCGCTCGTGGCTAAATAGGGGAAAATCTATTAGCCGTATAGATATTAGAAATGGCTTTTAAGACGACGCAGTGGAAGTAAATAGACGAGACATGAATGGGTTTACTTATAGGCTATGTTCACTTAAAGTAATTTCTCTGCCCCGAAAGCTTGTTCAAATGAAAAGAATAAATGCCTACGTTGATTCATCCTTCCCAATATTGCCATGCTGTTCCTGGGACATTGTATGCATCATTAGAATGTTCACAATTTGTGTTCAGGGTCACGTGACTCGAAGGTTTAAGGATGAATCATGTTAACGTGTTCATCAGTGGTGACTTCTTGGGGAGTCTTGCCCTCTACTGTGAAACACCGAATTGTTACACCTTTTGTTAGTTTCGTTGTTATATTATTATTATTATTATTATCATTATTATTACAAAACGGAACAGTGATATTGGCATTTATCTTTCTTCTTATTGGATTTCAGATTGTATGATTTGGCCGATACATATACTACTATAACTACTACTACTATTACTACTATTACTACTACTACTACTACTACTATACCATTATATATATATATATATATATATATATATATATATACATATATATATATATATATATATATATATATATATATATATATATATATATGTATATATATATACATATATATATATATATATATATATATATATATATATATATATATATATATATATACATATATATATATATATGTATATATATCATATAATTGAAATCGATTTTATAATAATAATGATAATAATAATATGATGACAATGATAATAATAATGATAATAATAATGATAGTGATGATAATGAGAATAACAATGATAATAATGATAACATTATTATTATCATTGCTATTATTATTAATATTATCATTATTATTATTATTATCATTATTATTATTATTATCATTATCATTATTGCGTCTTTTAATGAATAAGTCGAACATCGATTCTTAACGAAAGATTTGAACTCTAGCATAATTCGTTTTTTTCGTGGGTTTTTTCATTCCGTAATTATTTCAATTGCGAACAATATGCAATGTGTTTAGTAAAGCATCAAAATAAACGAGAAATGAAAGCGTACAGCATGGCGAAGAATAGCAGGTCCAGAGAGTCCGGAAAAGCTTGTGTACTGGCATTTATGCAACCGGTCCGAGCCAGAGCAAATCTCAAAGACGGGAGAAAGTACCTGCTCAGGAATATAGGCCGTAATAGTCTAGGCTAAAAGTTCACTTTGTGTAAAAGTGTAAAACTGGCTGCTCGTTCGTGTCAAGAAGCAAGAAGGGGAGGGGGATTTAATGAGAGTTTTAACTGCGAGAGAAGGCCGGGCCGCTCGCGTTCATCATGGCCGGCCCATCCTCCGGGAGCCATCAGGAAATTACTTGGGCTCACAATAACATGAGCAGGTAAATGAAACACCACAATGTCTCCCCGCGCGCCAAATCCGCTACCACGTGACCTCCTAGGCCGACCCTGTCTCCATGGAGACACCTCGCACGCGGCAGGCACAAGGGTGACGCCATTTTTCTGAACTCTGTTTATTAGCAACACATTACGATATTTAGATTATCTGATTTGGGGTAAACTAATATGTTGGCGGATAATCACCAGGCCTCAAAACGACGCCAATTGAGCTGAGCCTGATGGCTTTGGAGAGCATCCAATTTCGGCGAGGGGAATGAATATAACAATGTGGCATTCTCGGGTGCTCTCTGCAGTGGTCTGGATTGTTTTCATTCTTTCTGGGAATATGAACTATACAAATTCACTCACTCATTTACCTTGTTTCATGGAATGCCCTTTTTCGCATCACACATTCGGGGGTATTTTCTTTTCGTTGAATATATTTTGAATTCTGTAACACTAATTTGTTTCTATCGATAAGTGTAACACATGCAAATACCCCCATACTAGTATTGTGTCTCTCTTTTTGATGAATGACTGTTTGCACTATTTAGCCTATTTGCATTCTTTTAAATTCATTCATAACATCTTAGTTAAGGAATTCTATAACATCTTGAGAGTTTCGTATTTCTCTGATGAACTAATAGAGATAACGTTGTATCGATTTCTTATTTTTTGTTTGTCTGCCCATCAAACAATACTTATTGCCAGCTTTTAAATCCATAATGCTTAAGATTTCCTGTACAATTCATTGTCGGGACCCATAATCTTTTCATCAAAAACTTCATAGTTAAAAACAATTTCAAAAACATTTGAAGGAGGCTTGCTACTAGCACCTTGATGAATAATTTTCATTCAAAAATCTTTTGAGGGAGAGTTGCTTATTCTTATTATTCTGATGAACATTTTACCATTCAAATATTTCCTCACTTAAGGAGTTTGCCTAAAGAGATTTTATCGAAATTGCCTTTGACCATTGCGCGCACGGCGGTTCTGAATGTGTGTACCGAGAATGAGAGGTTAGCACCCCAGTTATAGGTGGGTAATTGAAATAATAGAATAAATATAGAGAAGCTGCTTAGTATCCACAAAATGATCAAACAGCCATCATCGATATGCCTGAAGTATACTTGTGAACACTATAAATTCGTTGCTGCTACTATTTTATTGTTTGACAAGATTTGTAAATGGATATCAAATTTTACACATGGATAATTCATTTTTGAACCGATTACCATGTTATTTTGGGATTTCTAGATTAATCCAAAACTCCTCATCTCTGGGGCCGCCCCCTTGGTCGAGCGTTTTTTTACATTACATAGCAATTGCCCGCCGTGTCTCACCACCGCACAGAGTCTGGTCTTCTACTGACGCCCAAGTCATGTGGCAGGATTATATACTTGTATACAGCCAGATGTGCTTGAGAGGCCTCCTGTTAAGGTGGACCACAGTCATTTACAGGCCAGTCATATGATTCCACCAGATGAAAATCCCACTCTCATTCTTTTGTGGGATGAGACCATTTGCCTCAAAAGGACGCCTTCAGATCGTCTTGTCACGCAAGATGAAAGCTTTTTCTTATTACAGAGTGAGGGATACGTATGTATATCTCGGGAACATTCACATTGACTCCCTCTCCCCTTTATCTGCAGCTGAGGTTTCTCGTACCGTTGTGACCCCCTAACCCTACCCTTCCATGCTACTTTGTTGATGCAATAAGCTCATGCTACAGGGTTTGCTGGGTTGTACGTAGCGGCGGCGGTAGCGGGGCGGTCCAGCTGTACCGTAGCACACCCCGATGACACCTGCGCCCGTTATGGGCGATGTAAACATAGCTAAGATGGCAGCATGAAAGATTAAGGCCTTCTTCCTACACCTGCGAACTGGCAAGAAAGATGGACGAAACGTGAATTCCATACAGTAGGGAGATCTCCGCGCCTTTGTGAAGACGGTGGGGGCAGGAGGGGCTGCCAGTGACGGCGTGAGAAGGGCGGACGGCAGAGAGAGGCAAGGCCGCAGCTCGCCGAGCCTCCCGCTCCCAGAGAGGATATTAGCAGAGTGATGTAGGGGGTGGCCAAGCACTGCCTTATTACATGGCCATGGGCTGTTTGAACACCTGGAGAGAGAGAGAGAGAGAGAGAGAGAGAGAGAGAGAGAGAGAGAGAGAGAGAGAGAGAGAGAGAGAGAGAGAGAGAATTATTCACCTACATATTGTATTGGCCATACAATCGTTATAAACGAAAAACAAAATCCTAAGTACACAAACGGAAAAATAAAATACAAACACAAACGTGAATAACCACAGGGAAAAATTAACCTCAAATCATTCTCCTGCTCACGCTAAGGTATGTGTGTGTGTGTGTGTGTGTGTGCATTATATTTATGGGATGGGAGTATTACCTATGTACAGCATTAACAGTTAGGCTTTCAATTATCACATATGTATGTGATAAGCGTATACCGCATAGTGTGTATTTGTCTCTTCTTTACTCTATAGACATGATTATCACACAGTACATGCATGTATATACGATGGAAGTGTTCTATGATCTTGTACAGGTTTTTTGAAGCCAAAAAGGGTTGGGTAGATTTACTGGACTTATGTTGTGAAGAAAAAGCAATTACCATAGAAATATATAAACGCCAAATACAGTCTAGTTTTATCAGGCAATAGATATGTTGGTCTTCCAACATGCATATTCTATGTTTTAATGACAAATGCACTTGTCCTTTGTGTTTTATGTATAAACAGCCTTTAGCTGCAGTTAGCTATTTCTTTATTTTCTCTTTGCCACATGCATTTGGTTACATTGCTTCACGTGTTATTCGTTGCTCTTATGTTGATGCACACCTTCTATGTATGTACATATTTTGTCCTTGGACGGACAGTCAATACATATTCAATACAATACATAGATATGTAGAAGTAAACTTCGAATAAACTACAAAGATACAAAGATAAAATGAGAACACCTGTTTCAGGAGAGCTGCCCACAGATGGAAATGGTCTATCATGTATCACCTGTTCGTAAACACCCCCTTCGATATTGAGTCACCTTTCAGACCTACCCTACACTCTACGCGTTCTTAATTTGCAGGTTTGACTGTATATGTCCCTAATGGAGTAAGAAAAGTGCATTCTCTCTTTCTTTACAATATATGTTTCATTTGTTTCAGGTGGGGGTTTGGATCTTCATTTTGCTTCAGACAGACTCTCAGCCCGGCCACACGATCCATGTATGTATTCCTAGTCATGTTGTAGTAGCGAACCTGTAAATGTTGAACATTAGGTAAAGGTGGCCAGTTCGTACAAGTGCTTGATAAGAACGAAATGTAGTGTGTGAACCTATAGGAGTGTTTAACCATTTAAGAAATGTATCGTGTCACTTACTTCTATAATGCCCATATATATATATATATATATATATATATATATATATATATATATATATATATATATATATATATATATATATATATATATATATATATATATATATATATTATGGGCATTATAGAAGTAAGTGATAGTGGCCAATATATAGTGATATATATATATATATATATATATATATTTATAAATATATATATATATATATATATATATATTTATAAATATATATATATATATATATATATATATATATATATATATATATATATATATATATATATATATATATATATATATATAGGTATTAGAAGTTTTAGTAGTAGTATGTTTATTGACTGTATAATCAATCTTACAAAATCAAACTTTGAGCTTTGTCGAAGAATACAGTGTTTTGTCAATAGGAAGTTCGGATTTCTGTTGAGATATCTTTAAACATTACTCCATATACAATTGGTCCGTATGTACTCCGATCATGTTTTGTTCAAATTCAGGACTAAATTACAGTAGTTTCATAATGAGCAGATAAGAAAGCTGAGACGGTTCTTTCAAAGCACTCAGATAGAGCAGAAGAAACTATTAGCTCACCCGCACTTTTTAATTTAGAAAAGGAGAGTAGTTTTAAAACAGCTTAGTTCGCGAAGCAGAAAAGAGCTCCATCCCTGGAAGGGGTGTGCGGAAGCTACTAAGTTAAAGCCACCATTAACGTAATCATCAGCGGTATTAAAGTTTAATTTAAAAGCTTGTTCAATAAGACAATTAAGTTAGAATATGAACCAGGGATGGCGGTAATTGGATGAGGCCTCGGCGTTGGCCTCGCCAGATGCAATTAGCACGTGTGTAGCGATGAAGGCTTTGGAGAAAGATATACGAGGCTGCGCCTTGGCTGTGACGTTAAAACAATAGAGAGGGTGCGAGCCTGGCGCAATAAAGGCTTATTCCTCCGCCGCGCTATAACTACAAAATGAATTAGCCCCTTTCGGTAGCTTCGTAAACACTTGGCTAATGCTTCTAATATAATCACTGCTATTCATTTATAATTTTGTCAGGGTAGAGGCTGGGTAATTGCGCTAGTTGGGGCAGTTAGCATTGACTGACAACGTGGGTTGGTAACAAGGGATGCCACTGCTGTAGCAGATACTGCTACTGATGCTGCTGCGGCTACTTCTTCTTATGCTGCTCCTACTGCTGCAGAGATGATTGTCTAGCCTATACCTATATCTTGCCAGTCAGTTGCCAGGGTGCTTGTCGCAGATTCACACTTATATAGTGTCAATTGGGTTTGAGCATACCCTCGGTAAATGATATTTATTTGCTTTGATGGACATTTCCAACATCTAACATTAGGGCGTTTCAAAATTGAACAAATGGAATGTTATATAGTAAGTTTTGACACAGGTTACCCATATTTGGATCAATGTACTTACCCTCAGTTTGATATTTCAATATGCAACGAGTCAACCCGTACAGGGCGTATTCTAGAGTATCTGGAACATATTCTACGCAGTTTCCTTTATAAATACCTGTTGAAGCTATGACATTTTTTGTAAAATATCTCTCTTTGTCATTTATACAAAGGTGCCTTTAAGACTCGTCTCATGACTTACACACGGCCCTTTTTGAGAATTTTGGAAATAAGGACTTACTTATTGATTTTGCACGGTTTTGGGAAAGGGGCGAAATTGGCTGTTTTCTGTGAGCGCCAGTCAAAATGATATTTACAATAAACTTCTGACTTGGCTTAAAGTCGTTATCAAAAGTAAAACAAATGTCAGTTATATCCAATTGTTATGCCGTGGGGTGTCACTTTCCAAGATGGCCGCTGTTTTGTTTTCTCGTGCGCACGAGGCGAATGGCAGAGCTTCCGGTTCCGCCGCCGCCTGCTCCCTTCTTGCCGTGGCGGCAGCGGCCTTCTCACTGATTGCCGTATATATCTTTCCGCTGACACGCAGGCGCCACAGGGGAAACATATCCAACAGTCATATTCTCTAACACTTAGTGCGTGAAATATCAACTTGGCCTCGGCAAAGGCAGGCAATCAGCGGGCCGTCGAGAGGCAGAGGAATGAATTCCCCAGCAGTGAAATCGTAACGTGAACTCGACCAACAAAAAGCGCGGGAAAATCCCCTGCGTGTCAACTGCTCGTGATTTGCACGGGGAATTGTTTATGTTCATCTGCCGCACACGCTCGGCATTGCCTGGAGAAATTAGCAGTTTGAGAGGCTGGTTCGGGTTAAAAGTCCTCTTTCGCGCAAGGTGGGCGCGTCTCGCGGGGGTAGTCGGGGTTGATGAAAGCTGTGGAAAAGGGCGGGCGGGCGAGAAGGGGACGCGAGGCGCGGTTAAGGGGGGCGCTGAGTGATTCATGTTTTAATCAGACCTCTCTCTCCTCTTTGCCTGACTCTTGACTGTTGCCAATTACTCCTTCCTTGAAATCATCTCCTTCCCCGACACCTCCAGCTACAACTGAACACGTCTCCTCATCACTACTTGCAAAACGCAATTCTCCGTTTCGCCGCCGCCTCCCCGAAGTCTTCTCTCGTTCCCACTCGCCGCTTCCAAGTGCAGCGTGAGCTCTCTTCTAACTGCAGAGAAATTGCCCGCACCAAGATTTCAATACAAACTTATAACACAGACCATTTACAAGTTTACTAAATAAACGCGACTATGATAACAAACAGTATTTATATGATTAATGGGCTAAAACACTCACAAACGTTCCTCAGTTGGACACTTGATTTTTGGCCTATACTTGTATTCTGCACCCGAACACTTGAAAACGTTTACAAGATGGTCTTTGTAAAAGAAAATATGTTTATTTTCACTCCTGGGGGAGTGGTTAATAAACTATATAATTGTTCATTCCTGGAGATATCCAGAGTGTTAACACTACTAGAGTTTGCCATTCGCCAGAGCCGATTAAGGCCACACTGATGAAAACGTTATTTCTGAATCTACTCAACACATCACAATCTAAATTCGTTTGTCTTATATTTTCTTAGCTCTGTGCTGAGTGCGGATGGCAATACGTAGACCTTAAAACGTGCGTTATAGCAACTAATACTAGAAATAGTATCTATACACGTCTACAGTGCAATTATCCCCTTAACCTTACATGTCTGTTTTGCTGAAACCATACCAACTAATGTGGTGATATTTTTCTGACAAAAGCATTTGGGGGGAATGTTTTGAAGGAGAAAAGTGCAATTGAACTACTGAAAGAGCTCGACGAATGAAAAGTTTGATCCATAGAGAATATCTCTGGTATGAACACCATGGGGACCTAAATTCTTGATTTCCTCAGTACTGCTTAGAGCTAGCGTTATCCACATGATGCTAATAGCTAAGATTTGCCCCCCCCCCCGGGGGATGATGATGATGATGATGACGATATCACAACTACTACTACTACTACTACTACTACTACTGCTGCTGCTGCTGCTGCTGCTACTACCACCGAAGATGGTGTTGATGATAATAGGCAAAATAATGGTGACGATATCACTACTACTACTACTACTACTACTACTACTACTACTACTACTACTACTCGATCAGTATCAGCATTTCACAGGGAAGTGAAGGGTGGCGGCTTATTTGCTAACTATGATTCATGCAGAATGGTTGCGGGTGGATTGACATTATGTTCTTAGAGAGGGCTTTGTACCAATCAATATTTCCTCCAAGGCACGAGCACATTGATGAAAACAATTATTACTCTTCAGACCCTGTCACCATGTCTGTCCCAAAGTACTTTGTATTGTATTGAATATTTATTGACTGTACGAATTAAGTACAAAATCATATTAAATACAACGTAAATCATAGGAAATAAAACACAAGAGGAGAGTAGCAAATAAACAGTAAACATTTAAACAAATTAAACAAATAATTAAGTGTACCATGTGCAAATCAAGAGGGTACTGATACAATAGAGTACTGAGGTTGCTCCACCTATGTCTGAACAACACACATGGACGTACACATCGGGCATTGTCTAGGAAACCAAGCATAGTTGCGAGGATTACTGATAATTGAAACTATGTGAATTACGATGTCTTTTAAACAGGATATTGTCGTATGAACGGTCCTCTAGACAGGTGGTCGCTCTCAACAGGTGATTCGTTTAAACAGGCCTGATTGTGTTTTACATGGACAAGACCACCAGACTGTTATATGTATGAATGGGTAAATGACGAAAGAACGGGACCCGTTATAAGTATGAATGGGTTAATGACGAAAAAACGGGACCCGGATCCCATCTAGTCTGTGGCAGATTATAAGCCACGTCCCGATTGACAAAGGGATCCGTTTTCTCATTACCTCCTTGGGCGCACCAGTAATTGGGGGACATTCAATCGATTGGGGAAGTGAAAGTGAGTTGTAATTAAAGTCAATCATTGGATGCGCCTAAGGTAGGCGCTGTCACAATGTCTTGGGTTCGATCCACGCGGCGGTGCACTGCGCCATTGGCAAAGGGATGCATGACCCTTGCTTAATCAGTCCATGCGCCTCGTGTTATTCCGGCCCTCCGTCATCAACATGTCCTCTAAGGGGACAATTAGAATCCGATGCCAATTGGCATCTCCCGCCAGTTCTAAACAATTGCCTGGTAACAATGGGAGCACAGTCCTCCTCCTCGCAGCCCGCCGCAGCCACAGCCCAAATCAAATCATTGGCCAGAGCAGGAAAAAGACATTAAGTGATAGAGGGAGAAGTCCCCCATTAAAAGGTTGGAGACCGTAGGTTGCCGGGGCTAAAAGGGGGGTAAACATCAAATCACATCATGATCATGGCGAATATCGATGTGTCCTATCCACTTCCTGGAATGCTTGAAGGAAGTGGTATATATATATATATATATATATATATATATATATATATATATATATATATATATATATATATATATATATATATATATATATATATATATATATATATATATATATGTGTGTGTATATATATGTATATATATATGTATATATATATGTATATATATATATATATATATATATATATATATATATATATATATATATATATATATATATATATATATATACACGTGGACCTTGAGATTCACAGAGATTCTATTTTTGTTCACAATAGATGGGTCTTTAGTCTTTGTTTGATTACGTTTCTAAGGGAACTTCATAACGCTTCAATGAGTGTATTTTCCCATCAAAAGAGAATATTTATTGACGGACAAAAGTATTTTCCTTTATGTGGGTAGTTATTCAAAAAATTAAGTTATATCGATGGGGGGTGAAAGTAAGTTGAATTATTTCTAGTCCCTTTACTTTCGTTAACATACTTTTCCATTTGGATCGAGAATTCAATCATTTTCGGATCTATTTGTATCATGTTCTATAAAGTTTATCTTCCTGTATCGGTATTCAAGTTGATTCGGTAGTATGAATTATGCTGTTTTCTTACCTATGAATTCGGTCACTAAAGATACAAAAGACATTTGAAATGTGATCTATCAACATTTAACCAATTAGACTGGGCAATTTGCTATGACCCCAAAAACGTTTCTTTCGGCACTAACGATGACCCTCTAAGAGAAAGCACACCGACGACGGAGCGCCGGCTCAGACAGCCACAACTAACTGCCTGTGTTTTGGGAGTTTATTTTTTCCTGCGGGAACTGAGTCTATTGGGTTAGCCAATTCCATATTCAGGCCAAATCAGAATTCCACTACACAAGGCAATCAGCGCTCTGCCCTCAGTCAAGATGTAGTCTAAATTGTCTACACGCATTCAATAGAGAAATTGAATAAATTTAGCGCGTTTAAACGAATCAAGTGGAGTTTTAGCCAAATTAGGCCTTTCCCGGAAGGGGTAGACAGCATAGGAAAGATTTTTCGCGTGTCTGGTGTTGGTAGTGCTGGCTTTTCAATGCATGGTGAACGTGAATCCATTAAGGGGAGCCAGTGAGAGGGGGGGGGGATATAACAAGGAATGTTTTTTTTCATCATCATATTGATTTCCCAATTAGGAATAGACTTTGGGATAAGGAAAGATGGATTTTGATCTTTTAGCTGCGACGAATAGGATGGAAGTGGCATTTACGATTGTGTGTCATATAGGAGATAATGGTATAGAATATGGTTTGTTATAAATGAAATGCTTAAGATGATGGTTATTGGTAATGACATCATTTATCAAAGCAATGATATACCTTTTATCAGGTTACTATAGAAGAGAAGACACATTACAGCATTTTTCATAATAGAAAATGACATTTTCTGTGACCAAATATCACGCTATTGTATGTTCCTTACAAACACACACACACGTACACACACACACACACACACCACTGAATCATTCTAACTATATGTGCTTACACACACCTCGTCATGTTAGAACTTAATAGTTCCAAATACCCCGTAGATGTATTTGCTCAGTTCTCACTCGAACGATTGGTCAGTTTCGTTATATTTAAAGTACATCCTATCAGACGTTATCAACTTTGTCGTTTGTGATGTACTAACAGGGCTACTAGATTCCATGTAATATTCGAAAGTATCTCATATATTTGTTTTCTTTTTCCTGCACTTCAGGTTTGCCGTATAAGATGTACCAACATGGCCATGAAAACTCAATCAACCCTGAGAAAAGGAAACAGCGCCGGATACGAACTACTTTCACAAGTGCACAACTCAAGGAGCTCGAAAAAGCATTCGCCGAGACGCATTACCCAGATATCTATACACGAGAAGAAATAGCAATGAAGATTGACCTCACAGAAGCCAGGGTGCAGGTAATGTGTGACCTTTTGACCTCAGATCGTAGCAAATAAAACTATCCCATCGCAATTGAACATTTGAAATTCCTCCGCTGGGATGGGTTGTTCGCCGGACGGAGCGCGTTTTTTTGCTGGTCGCGAGCTTGGGCCAATGATTTACCTCGCGCGTGTCACCCAGGCGACGGCCAAGATGAGTTTGGGTTATGGATTGAGCTATAATATTGGCATATAAAAGATCGTAACGTGCGTTTTATTCCCAGATACCCCTCATCTTTCTCCCCGCACGCCCCATATATGGTGGAGGTAATCGTTTGCCGGCAAGACCGTCTAGATGTATGGGAAGAGACAGCGATATATAGCGGGCAACATCCAGGTTTACTGCCCGCTGTCCTGTAGAGGGTAATAAATAGTTAGCGTTCACCTACATTAGGGAATGTCACCAGGCTAGCTCCAGGATTGTCGACTGGTCTCCCGGGTGGAGGCCGCACAATGAGCAGAACGCCTGCAGGCACCGTTATTGCGGACCAAATACACCAATTATCTAACAGTAATTCGCTGTATGCGTCAATTTAATAGATGTCAATAGAAAGTATCCGGGAGAAGAAATGGCATAGCTTTTAGCAAAGCCATAAGCCGTTTTATCGTCGTTTTTCTCCTTCTCTTCCTCCCTCTCGTCGTCAGACAATTCTAGTGCAATATCCCTCCATAGGATGTGTTATGTATAGACTATGTCCCACACATTGACACAACAACAGAAACAATACAACAAAAGCAACAGCAATATATAACAACAAATAATAACAATAAATAATAACAACAAAATATATGTATGCATGCATGTATATATATACATTTGGTTACAAAAATACATATATGTAGTTATAATGAAAACTCAGAATGTATAACATAGGAACCGAAAAAGAATGCATAGAAATGAGATGACTGACAAAGTGCACCACTTTTATACGACCAATATTTTATGGGCATAGGCTTAACAAGTGAATGAATTCTTAATAAGCTGATTT
>OZ012690.1:33563732-33626232 GCA_963942565.1 Maea johnstoni
TATATATATATATATATATATATATATATATATATATATATATATATGTATATATATACACAATCTAAACGAATGTTTCAATATCTCTAATTTTACAAATTGTTATATGGGTATATCCAATGTAGTCTGGGCCTCTAAGAACAATATTTAGTATTTCCATGTATGTCCCGTTGATGAAGGTTTCGAATATCAGAAATCGGTAAATTTGACAGGATTTCAAGATTTCCCCCAGAATATACAAAATACATAGACTGGCAGGTCGCATTCAGCGCTTTCCACGCTCTGTGTCACTCTGAACACAGTCCAGGCAGTTCGATATGGCGCAATGAAAATTCTGGAAGCAAGATGGCGGCCCCTAAGTCACGACCCGCCTCACCTTTTTCGATCTCCCGTTGCTTATGCGCGATATAGAAAAGCAGAAACTCTAACCTGAGATGCCGCTATCGATTGGCGCCTGTTTACTCAATATTCTGCCCACACCGAGTCACACACACAAGCCGCTCCACACGGACACTCGACTTGTTGGCGCAGTTTTCGTCTGCCAAATTCAATTCTCTTGTATACAGCGAGCAAAGCACTCGGCTCAACCAAAACTTTTTTTATTGGGATTTGTGGACATGACCCTGGAGAGCAATATTTAGCTGTCACGTCAATTCCTAATCTAGAATTTTGAAAAAACGTGGGACAAGAAAGAACTAGTGCAGACGATTGTTGACGAGGGAATCTTGAGATTCCGTCACTTGATGGCTCATGTTTTGTTTTCTCTTTGTAATCATCTCAATCATGTAGATGATTTAATAGTATGAACCTCGAAAGGAATTCGGTGGATTATATCGAGTTGAGGACTTTCAGCATATTAAGAAAATAAAAAAAAGATTAGAGGACTAAATGTATGATGGTTGGAGCTGTAAATGCAACAATTGCAATCAATGGGTTTTAAAAGAAATTAATATTTTACGTGACCTTTATATATACATTTGAGTACTCTGTCTGAGTGTCTTTGGTATTTTCGAAATATGTTGTCGCCAGGAACACCAAAGCAGACGCCTAATAAATGATTAAACGCGAGAAGTGACTTTTGGAATATTACTCCTGGGCACATTGTAGTAGACTGATATTCCAGTTTGTTTTGACAATTTAACGAATTTTATTCCTATCACCCGATCACCAACCCATGCCAACGTCTACCCATTCCTAGGCCAGGCAGTGGTCCGGCAGGAGAGGGCTGAGGCGTGCGGGCAAGAGGGGCCGATACTCTGGGCAGAGCTAGGCCGAGTTTGCTGTATTCCGAGCACGCGCTTGCGATATTCCCGCCAACGACAGCCATCACTCACGTGAAGTGTACGCTCGTGAGAGAGAGAATCTCGGCTGCGCGAGACTTGAGTTTTATACAGAAAATGCAGGTTAAGGGAGTCGACGACCTTCATACATACACTCAGGATGGAATCTGTTTTGCTTTCGTTTCGTTATGCAGGCATTTAAAGAAATCATAAGTAATACTATCGAGGGTTTACTGGGGTGACTGTGATCATAATTGTTAGTGTGAATCTTCATAATAAACACATTTATTGTAATAGCAAACACGTATCATACGACGAAAAACGAAATTAGAAAAATATTTGTCTTTTGTTTCACGAAATTAGACACATACCAGAACTAATCAGAATTACCGATATTAAACAAAATTCGATGATTATTTCGATTTTACTGTTTAATAGTTCGAATTTCGAAACTAGTGCAGGCAGCTTATTAGGGTTAATTTCTGACCGAGTTTTCCTCTATTCTTCCGGAGTTTGCTGTTAAAATGATAAACATATCTATTGGCATTCCATACCCAGAATGCATGTTTGAAGCTGTCAGTTTTGTGTGGAATTCGTTATATAGAGAAGAGTCAAAAACCTTTCCTGTTAGTGTAAACGCCATGGGAGTTTCTGTAATAGTTGGTCTCTTACTGTGCCACTGCTGATCTAATAATGAGGAAAAGGGAGATGTCTTTAACACGTGTTAACGCAAAATGAACCTATAATCACAAATTGATCCCAAAAGTCACCTTATCTAGATTCTGTCCCTGTTATAATCAGTGTATATATACATGTATATACATATATATATATATATATATATATATATATATATATATATATATATATATATATATGTACATATATATATATGTGTATGTATGTATATATATATATATATATATATATATGTATATATATATATATATGTGTCTGTGCATATATACATACATATATATTCATACTTATACAAGTATTATGTGTGTGTGTGTGTGTTAGTGTAGATTATATTGGAAAAACATGAAATATCTCTTTTTGAATAAAGAATATCGCGATTGTCACTGAAACAGAGAAAAAAAGCTTCCATCAGGAACTCAAAAATATATTTAGGTAATTTGTAGGTTGTGTCCTATATACTAAGTGAATAAATCACCCTTTCCGAGGGTTGACCCACCCTAAACCAAAGAAACCCGAGAAACCCTCTGCAGCATATTAGGAAAGTCAGGGGTTATGGGTCTGATTCAGTGAAAGGTCGCTGCTTTATGGATATTCAGAGAAAGGCAGTAGCGAAATAACGAGGACCTGCCCTAACATAAGAACCAGACCGGATAATTCTCCAATAGATGGATTGGATAATCACATCTGCGGGCCTGCTCTGGAACATCCTTTATATCTGTCCTTGTTTGTGTCATGATAGCAAAATATTGCCGTTGAGGCAGCCATGGGATTGCTCGCACACCGACACCCATAAGCTCCTCATCCCTCATCAGACCAAAACATCAAACGGTCGATTTCTAAATCAAATTAACAAAATTCAACATTTCTATCATTGTCGTCTCCGAGAGGGCGAGTTTTGTCATAGGCAATTTCAGTTTCGTGAAATTGTGAAGAGTTGAAGTGGAGGGATGTGACGTCACAAGGATGGGGCACTTGGAGCATTGGCAGCAGAAATGATGACGTCACTCGCCAGCAGCCGATTGCATGGATTCATTCCCTGTAGACTTGACTCGCAACTGCCTCTCAGAGCAAATAAGCCTCTGCTGGGCCCACTCGGCGACTCCTCAAGATGTGAATGCCAGAACGAAAATTACATTTCGAAATTTATTTTGGAGCGGATCTTTTCTCGTTGGGTAATTTCTATTGATGAATCTCTCGGGCCCGCGAGCCAAATATGGGAAATAGATTATAATAGGGTTTGGCGAGACACCTCGGGACTGCCCGCAGTGAAAATGCATCAATTTTCTCGGAACCTACCACGCAAATGTGTTGTAAATGTTGCCTCGTATACATATTATTTGATCAAAATTGCTAAATAAGAAAATTAATATTCTTAGATTGGTGGCTCTGCTTGCGGTTGAGAGGACACATCATGCTTGGATGAACGAGGGGGAAGGGGGATTAGGGAGAAGTCCGCCCAGTGCCTTGATATCAGAGAAATACTCATCAGGAGCAACTAGGCCTTTGGAGTGGGCTTTAGATGAACCCCCTCTCTATGTTATCACTTGATTTATATATTTGTATCAGTACACATTTGTTTCCTAACGGAACAGCCAATAAAAGTATTACTACTACTACTACTACTACTACTACTATTACTACTACTACTACTACTACTACTACTCTAAGAGAGGGATGGGAATAAACGATTAATAGAGGGAAGCCATAGCCTACAATTGCATTTTGTCTTCTGAGTCATTAATATCGGCTGAAAATAACAACATGCTTGAGCTGCTTTCATAGATGATGACATGTTTTGGCATGTGTTTATGTTATTGCATCGTTTTCACTTATCTATTTATCATTTTAGTTTGAGTCTGTTCAATTTATTAGCGAAGTCCACTATTACTTCATTTATAGTATCTGATAATTTCATCTTTTTCTGCATTCATTCAATATTTCATTTATGCATAGTTTGAAAGTCTATTATGCCCCTCTTTGGTACCTTTTATGTGTACACCTAAAGATGTTTTAGCCTTTAACCCAAGAATATACCCTTATAAAATTTACGAAATGAATAAGTTTTCAATCACAATTTTTAAAAATAATAATGTCTCAACTTATCTCAACATCCATTGTGCTTATCGATTTGTCTATGTTGTGACTTATTTATTCATTCAACTAAATCTACAGGAAGCCATTTTTATGTCTAAGTGCATACACTGTCATTCAGGGAGGTAGTAGTGTATCTATTCTATTTCCCAGACAAACAAACTCAATTAGAAAATTACTAGCCCACCATGGGTGTTGATCAACGCGTGCTAAACGAAACTCTTACCTGTGTGAGATGTGGGAGTCACGTGACTTTGCTCGTCACGTGGGCGTATCTATCGGGGGTGACTTATATACGAAAGACACTCCATCAAAAGCCTCCGAAACATAGATCAAAGCCTTCACATGTCATTAACATAATTCGTCCGCACACACCTATTTCTGTTCATTTGTTGCACAGTAAATTGTACCGTATAATCGCTGAAATGGGGATACCTTTCGACCTTAGCAATGTGTTTGTTTGATGAGGTTTTCGTATATAATATGTTTCTGTTATATGCCTGGATAGTTGGGGGCATGATATAATATTTTCACAATAGATGTTCACAATCTGTAGGTGTTTATATTTGTAAATATTACTGTCATAAAATGTATCGTTACATGCATTGAAAAACAAGGCGTTTTATTTCGGTATATGGAGTTCAGGCTATCTAACGTTATTAAGATATGCTTTGTTATGCCAGTGTCCCTTATCTGTATTCTCATGTATAACTGATGTACCCTTATTCCCACTTGAGTTGCCGAACTGCTCTGCTTCTCACATCATGATTTTCAGCGGCTGCATCTAAAAGTCGCACACGGATCAGTAGACGCAATACACACTGTGTTTCGGATCAAGCGGGAACACGGAATATTATATCAACAATCAACTTTGGCATCTGACTCTGACCTGTCAATAACGCTTGCTTGAGAAGCCCTCGCAGCCCGTACCTGCAGCCATGGCGCGCCGCAGCCTAATTAAGATGGCGGCTTAATCCATACGAATGGCAGGAGCGGGCGGTCGACCTTTTTGATGTGCGGGCAAAAAGAGAAATCAAGCCCTAATCTAAGCTGACTGGGAGGCATTGATGCACGCTTCCAGCACGGGTGACCGTAAAACTCTTTGACAATTGAATCAACAGTCATTTCAGCCCGCTTGACCCCGCATCATTCCGATTATGGTACGGTACGCGGATTTACACACACCCAGTCCCAGATCCCTTTGGGAGTTTCATTTGCCATGGTAAACCACCGTTCAAAGCTAAGAATGTTCAGAAACGGACCAGGCAATTCAACTCTTGTGCTGGTGGTGGCTAATTTTGCCAATACAAAATTAAGCAAAAAGCCTAAGAAATGACTGAAACCCTGGTACATGTGTACTCAACTGCGATTACTCAACGAGAGCTATCCAATGAATACCAGCATGACAGGGTTTAGATGTTCTTCAAATATCTTTGAATTATTGTACTTTAAAAAAAAGTAGCCTGAGCATTGGAAGGGTTAAGAGTGGAATGAAATAGACATTTACCATACACATCCAAAGACCAAGTATCCTCTAAGTTATTTCTGTACCTTAATCGCCCATTGTTCTTCGATGAACAGAAGCTAATACGCGATCATAGCTGTATTGTGTGGAAACATGATTATCTGTGTCGTTTTCAATATCGTTACTCATAGCTGTCATGCTTAGTAACTAATATTTGGTGTAATATCCCTATTGTGTTATAACTCTCTTATACTTACCTTTGTAAATACTTTCATTTCTTTGTATCTTACTTATTTATGTTCACGTTTTGCTTTATTTTGAAAGTATGCTTTTGTACCCCTATAGTTACAGTCAATAAAAATCATAAAGACCGAATTTCGTCTGGCTAAACAACACATTCAGTATGCATTTAAACCATCAAAAGATGAACCCATAGTCTCATATGTTTCTCGAAAAAATCAATCTACAGGAGCGTTCAACTTATTAATGTTCTTAGTTATAAATCTAAAAAAGTAGTAGGCTGATTAATCAATTATTCAGAAATGAAATAAAAAGCCTTTGGTATCTATGTTTCGTACAGTAGTTATCGTACTGTAGTTAATGTGGTTCATCGAGAAACAAGGAATTTAGCTCTTGCAGGAGTTAGCCCTTGGTGTTTTACTTCCTGCAGCCAGGGCTTGCTATTGACCTCACGGCATATTTCCTGTATTCAATTAAATCCCAGTTAACGCTCCCCTTTTCGCGTTGAGGAGGGCTGTAATTTGATGTTGAAGAGAATTCAATTATGTAAGAGTAAAGCGTAAACGTTGGCGGAATACCTAAATAATTGATAGAAAGGGGGCTGGTACCGCTGAGCTGTTGTTGTTGTTTCGTGGACAAACCCTAATTGTCAATTGATTTCATACATTGAAATCTAATTTTACTCGTTAAGTTTCATTTTCTAGTTCATGAAAATTATCCCTCGGAATGACGAAACAAATATTCATGGCCACACACACACACACACACACACACACACATATATATATATATATATATATATATATATATATATATATATATATATATATATATATATATATAAACCTAATATATATGTAACAGATTTTTCTTGTAACAAAATATATGAAACGAAACAATTCATGTAAATATATTGATTATCTTCAATGTTTTAAATTTCTTATCGTCATTCTTCGTCTTCTATACATTACATTGAAAACATATGAATTCCATACCTCATACCTCAGTTAATGCATTGCGATACCCACACAGTAGGCGGGCTGTCATTTTCAAGGTCGTATCAGAGACGTTTCAATTATTTATGAGACTGTCTCATTTTTTAAAATCACAGGCATCAAAATCACAGGAGAAAGTGTCATTTTAAAAGCCTACTCAAATAAGGCGTATTTTTTAAAGGTGGGAATATGTCAGGTTGACGTTGAGTTCTTGAAGGAGTCAACACGGGTAGAAGATTGACCATTATGAGGACGCGTCTCTAAAAGCTGCCGGAGAGGGGTTACCAGTAAAGTGCAGTTTGGCTCTGGGCGACACCTTTTCCCGCAACCCCTTTTTACCCCCTCTCCCCCCTGCCCGCTGAGGGGCTATGTCGAGGCACTTAGCAAGGCATCCTCACTAATGCTGTGGGTCACTTGATCAAAGTTTATTTGCAGCAACTGGGTGTGAGGCGCTTAGATTGGCCTCGCCGATGTCAGAGTTGCCTGCTTGCATCCATAAGCGCATAAAATATAAATGATCTTGTGCGCCGCTAATGAACACTATTAAAAGGGAATCGCACGATATTTTGCCGGCAGTTGATCTAATTATCACCAGTGACGCTGTAATTTCATGAAACAATAACAGGAGAAAAGCGCCACCGACTCCCTCAGGTATGTTTGTTCTTACTAACTTCCGCTCCGGCTGCCGTCAACTGCGCCTTGCCGGGCTTTTTAGGGGGAGGGCGAGATGCCCATGCTTTTACGGTGATTAGATTAGCAAATGCCTAACGACAGACTATCAGCACGCGCTCTGTCAGTTTTCACCTTAGTTTAATGTCTACAATAGTGGGGGCATCGAAAGATGGGCCATAGTTAGCCAGTAAAGGCGAGAGGGGTGGGAGAGGGGGCAGAGTCGAGGAGATTGTCCGAGTTAACGCTCCTTCCCGAGGCTCAATGACGACCACTTGAAAGCAGACGATAATTAACAACTGTCGTTCGCGCCATACGATTACTCTGTAAATCATTGAAACTAACACTTAGGCATCGAGCGCTAATATTAATATTTGATGCGCGTTACGGCTGGATACTATTGCGCGCTACTCTCGTCCACAAACTACGGATCTGCGAGATTTTACGACACCCACCCGGGCCACCGATTTATGATAGACGTAAAACGAAGGCAATGAGGAGGATTGCCAGAGGATTTTACGGTGCCATTTTTGATGTGGCTTCAATGCCTCGGCTCGGAGAGACCCCTTTAATAGTGGTTTTCAGAATTCACTGCATCATGGCAACAGAAACAGCAATAAAATCGATAGCAGCATTTTAAAACAGCAGCAACCGGACCAACAACTACAATGGCAACAAAACGAATTCAACTGCATCAATACTAATACTAATGATAGCAGTAATAATAATAATAATAATAGTAGATAAGAAAAGAAACAATTGAAGCACAAAAACAAAGCAGCATTACAAATTGAAACAGCAAGAAAACACGAAAGAACATAACACTACACAACTAGTATATACAATGAACAAATTCAAAGTATTGCTTTTAAAGGAGATGCGATTTCATGGAGGAAGAGTGGTATTGATTACTATCATGTGTTTCATATGTACAAGAGACATGCAATGAGGCATCTGAATATCTCTCTCTCTCTCTCTCTCTCTCTCTCTCTCTCTCTCTCTCTCTCTCTCTATATATATATATATATATATATATATATATATATATATATATATATATATATATATATATATATATATATGATAACAATGACAACACATAACAGACAGAATAAGCTATGCAAAATGTAGTGTCTTTGTAAAGCTTCAAAATCTGGATCAAATATGCGTTTCTACTGCTATTGAAATGGCAGGGTGAAATCAATGCAGTAGTGATAGCAGTAGCAGGAAGCGCAGTAGTAGCAGTAGTGATAGCAGTATCAGAAAGCGCAGTGGCAGCAGCAGTAGTGGTAGCAGTGCATACAGCAGAAGGGGGGATTGGAAGGTGAGGCGAACAGAAATGAGAATGCCACCGCCAATCGCATCTGCGGTAGATCTTCATTTCGCGCACCTCTAGTGAGCAGTGGCATTGAACGGCGTGATTACCAAATGCGTGCACTAATGGTTGCAAAGGTGCCGACGACTGCCAATTACCCGACACCCCTCCGCTCCCATCCAGCACCGCCGAATCCGCCACTTATTGCTGTGGCTCGGCGGCGGCGGCGGCGCTCATCCACACTTCACAGCTACTTCACGGCGGCACTAGCGGGAGGGCTTCATTAAAGTCAGACTTTAATCGAAAAAGGCACAATTTCTTCTCTGGAGATACTAAAAACACTCGGTGAAAACAGATGAAATTGAAATTGATATTCCATACCCTCTTTTTGTTTCACTTAAAATCAAAAGAATATAATCTGGTGAAGTATCACTTATAGGCAAGTTTGCAAGCGGAGTAAATATTGTATGAGTAGAACATTTTCGATTGCGTGCATTTATATGCAGTTGAAAATCATTAAAATGGTTTTATTTCAAAAGCGAATGTCAGCCCGTGGTATTATGATCCTTTTAACAGAAAACTGGGCAACCCGTGTGAATGTATAAGTTTCAATATGCCTTTGATTGAAGGCAGGGCATTTCTTCGGTTAGATTCCAAACTAAGTTATAACACTCGGCGCATGAGCGATATCTTTAGATGTATGGCAATGCAATTCTAAGACACACCCCTCCTCTCTCTCCATCTCTGTTATGTGGGAAGGCTTTGTTTCAATGTTCACTGTGTGCCAGCCAATGGCAGACTTGACTCACTTCTGCAATGACTCACAGACTGACTCATGAAAATGACTCGAAACTTCAGGGATGAATATCTCGCTATGTAGTATATTGTTTACATTTATCTTATATCAATGGTTCAGTGGCAACTGGACCATGCAATAGTGTTATCAATCCAATGGAGAGAATTTGCTGAAGAACTTGCTCTGGGGACTTGATGATGTTGATGTTGATGTTCATCGTATATTCTATTCTTTCTTTGTAGTGCGATACAATAGAGCACAGCTCTATAATATGTACACATGAAACAACGCCAATATTCAGTTGCAGCGTTGATTATATATATATATATATATATATATATATATATATATATATATATATATATATATATATATATATATATATATATATATATATATATATATATATATATATATATATATGTTCATTCGGTGCAGTTCAAATCTGTTTTAGAATAAAAATAATATTCAACACAATGGTGAAGGGACACTAATCTGTTTTCTCTCTAATGTTTCATATGAGGTTTTTCCATCAATTTGTCCAACACAGAAGTGAAAAAACTAACGTCGTCGTCTGCTTTTTTTCAGGTATGGTTTCAAAATAGACGGGCGAAATTCCGCAAGATGGAACGTGCAAAGCAGCAACAGCAACAGCAACAACAGCAACAGCAACAGTCACAGAAACAACAGGAGCTCAAGTCGAACACCAATAGTGATTCCAAACCAAAAACACAAGAGAATGGAGAATGTAAGTCACGTCACTCTCACTGGCACATTTCTCTATGTTTACCCTATAGCTGTTTTTGTAACACTGATCTTTGTAATGACCAAATGGCAACGAATAGACATACAATACAATACAATTGCCAAACAGTATCCTATCCTGTCAATTCAAATGTCTTTGCTATTTGCAGCCAATGAATTATGAATAAGCTGAAAGGACTGGTTACAATGATATATATTCCAGAACTCCTTTACAAACAAAGAATTTATTTTGATGTTAATCGAATATGTATATAAGACTATTATATATATACATAACAAATTATAGGAGCTTACAGGTCGACGTTTACCTCTACTCAAATCAAACAGATGTACGAACTATACATTTAGTTGTTATCAAGATTGATTGAAATTAGATGAATATAGATTACCTCAGCGTTTTTACTTAATTACCAAACGCGTTTGAATTGTTCCTGTAATAAGTAATTCAATTCCTTAAGTGATTGTTATGTTCATGTAAAATGTATATCTAGTTGATATTCAGATATGTTTGTGTGTGTGTGTGTGTACCAATGGAACACCAAACCGAACGCTTTTTTGAAATGACTTATAACCAATAATAATAACAATAATAATAATAGTAGTAATAATGATATTAATAATAATAACAATAATAATAATGATAATAATAATAATAATAATGATAATAATATTTATTGACTGTAGATTTTCATTCACAAAATATCATATTTGTAATGAAATACAGAAAATATAAAGGGAACAGAATAATAAAAGATGACGAATGCATGGCTCATGTTTTAATTTCTTCTTTTTATATATATTGCAGGCAAGCTATCCAATGAAAATACCTCCAAGTGGTCAACACCTACCTGTGCGCAGCCGCAGCAGCAGCAGCAGCAGCAACAGCCGCAGCAACAGCAGCAACGACCGAAGGCTAGTCAATCCCCTATGTCCACTCCACCCTCCCTCCCAGGGCCCTACTCCACCGTGTTAACACCCAACTCGGCGCAAGACGGGGGCTACCCACAGACAAACAACAATGCAGATAACAAATCCAGTATTCCGACGGCCATTTTCTAAGGACAGTGAGATCTAGATCTAGAGAAGGGACTACATTGATCAAATGCTTGCTGTGGACTCCCCGAATGGGAACTCTTTGGAGCCGATTGCTTCGTGTCAGGCCAAAGATAGTATATTTTAGCAACATTGGCGTGTGAGAGTAGCTGCCTTGCATTCGGTTCTTAACCTGCGGCCCTTAGTATAAAACGTTGCGTTGTGCTTGCGATATGCTTGCGGTTAGAAATACAACAAGACTTTCAATAGACTTTCTAACCAGAACTGCAGCGTACACTCTACGCAGTGCTTTATACTACAGGGTCCCTGTAGATTGGGTCTGCTCGATAACTAACGGCTATGCCCGATATATCGTGGCTTACGCATTCTATCTATTCCTGATATGATGATCAAGGATTCTCTGGCTTTCTCGAAAGAGTTATTTAACTGAGAATACCCATGGTTACTATAAGAGTACTCATATATTCTGAATCTAAAAAATATCAAAACTTGATATGGGTATCTCGATTGTTGATATGGGATTGTGAATATCGTTGAATACTCTAAGAGTGTTCCAGATACAAATACAAACAATGGTAGCTTGAGTATTGCAAAGGATTGGCCTGGGTTACCTAGATTTCTAGAGGAGATGTACGGATAATTGAATTATAAATGACAAATCCCTATTCTCCTGATTGCCACAGAATAATTCCAGGTTCTTTTAGTTTCCCAAAGAGTAATATTGGTTGAATCCAAAATCGAACCAGTGTGTGGAATCTGTAGATAGTATCGATTCTCTGAAAAGAATTCCGAATACTTTTCATAACCAAAATGAGAGGTTTTGATACATTTAATTCCACAAAGAGAATTTCGGATACTAGTATGATTCTGAAAAGAGAGGTCCGCATACAATGTATTTCGAAAGGAATCTCTATTCTCCCGGAATCGCGGAATACCTATGTTTAACCCTTTTACATCTGAAGTGCACATTCGTTCTAACAAACTCCAGACATAGCTTGCCAAATAGAGTTATATATGAAAAGTATCTGAAGAGGGATGGTTGGAACTGTGTACAGGAGCAATCTTCAGTCAAATAGTTCCCAAGATATTGCCTTTTAACCAAATGTACACTCCATATGCCAAAGGGTTAAGCGGAGGTAAATACACGTACGGTAATCTCGAATCACACGAACATCTCCGAATGACTCGGTTTTTAACAGGTTACTCGAGCAAAAAGAGAATATTGACCACGAAAGCTGTTGCAGCCTGTGCGAATGTAATACATCACCACTGAGTTGATATAAGATGCCGTTAGTTTTATGTCAAACAGATCCAAAACGAGATACAGAACAAGAAATTAAAAATTGAAATCCCCGCCAGATGTCTTGCTAATTGTACAATTTAAACGTATTTGATAGCGAATGATTTTGTTTGTATATTTTGCTCCCTAGTTTTACCTGTTATCGAATGAACCAGATTCGCCATAGTTTGATCCACAATGCGCGAATGTTCAATTGAGATCCATGGTCAGGAACGATGTACCTAACTGCCCAAACAAAACATCCAGTAGGGCGAGCTGTGAGAATTCTAGGGAATATACTCAAAAGATTATTGTATGTATGATTATTCCAGTCGTAACAATCTACAGTATCTTATGTCTTAGTTCAAAATAAGATTACAGCATATGTTAATCCTTCGATGGTTCAGAATAAGCTCAATCTGACACAAAGGTATATATTGTTAAGTTTAGCAAATCAAGATCACTAGTATTTGACCTATTATGTCGCTCTCTTCCATTTTTTTTGTTCGAAGCAATAATGTTTAATTATTAACTTTTTAGGGATGGTTTAAGGTTGTGTGTAATCAAAGTATATATTTCTCGACAATGTGCCAGGTGAAATATACAAATTAACATGTAATTACCATGATCATGATATTGGCTTCATAAATGGTCATTAGTTATTGTTTCAATGGTTGCTATCCCCTTCAAACAGAACTCTGTTTGAAAGAGAATATGTTATTGTTGATATTTCTCCTGCATTTTATGCCCTGGAACATTCGAGAAGGTTTTTGGTAGGAAATATCTTATTGGCATCTTGGCGGAAGGTTATTGTGAAAGTACGCCCATCGAATAATAATTTAAAAGGGATCATAGCAGATACACAAAAGATGCAGCTAAGTCAAACTTTTGGTGATAAAACATGTTTTGCATTTTTCATTATCCGGCCGAAGATCTTTCTTAAACTCTCCCTTTGTTTATCTACTAGTATATAGAGAAAGTTATCAAAGTAGTGCCTACAAAATTCCAAATACTAGTATTCAAATGTGAACGAAAGAAATTTCGTGTGTTTGTTCTGATACCACCATTTACAAAAAATACTTTATTCGGGTTTCTGAAATAAAATGCCATTTATTTCAAATACTGTTAAACCTTTTCAAAAATGTTAAACCTGTACAACCTATGTACCTATGCACTAATTACTCGCGAGAATGCATTCTACAAATCTATTTTGTCGAGTGTGCTTAGAAAATGACATATGAATGAGGAAAAATATGTACTTCACAATACTAGTAGTTTGATATGCTTATTATTCTATTCCCTAGAATACTCTTTTCTACGTTTTCACCCTACTGATTTTATTGTTAGGTATATAAGCTGAATTGGCACTATGTGTTGAAGTACTGTGGAGTTTCGTAATCAGTTTCTCTTTTGGATGCTACAAAACCTAACACCTAGCCTGAATTATTCACAGAGGTTCCGAATTACATCTAATAGCATAGCAGTCTTATTTTCATTGTAATTCATCTACATTCCATGTTATGTTTCTGGTCTCACGTGTCTCAACGTTCATGGTCTCATCTGAGGTTCAACTACAACAACACTAATGTTAATGTGATGTAGTGTGCTATGGAACTACCAGATGGCGCCTTGAGAAACAATGACGCCACGTAGCGGGGAAAACTCGAAGTAGAACATCCAGTAAACTTATTTGCGGCTAAGGGAGATTTTGTTGAAGAGTGATGGAATTTGTATCAGGTATTGTCAGTATTACTTACAGAGTTTCGTATAAAAAGGTTAATTTTGACCAAGAGATTATTTATTATTTGAGATTTCTATGTGTACTATATGTTACGTGCGATATGCGCCCTGTATAGTTTGGTGTTAGATGTGGTAACAATGAGAATGTATCGTTTCCCGATACCAGGGTTTTAGTATATTAGAGCCTTATGAGCTTGTAAATAAACTGGCTTGCTTTCACACCATTTATGCCATTCCTTGTTTTCATTTACTCCCCGTTATGGACCACCTGCTGGTGAATCTTATCTTCTCATTCTGCACTTCAATCTTGATTATTTTATCAACAGTTTTATTTACCCTTACCATATGAGTAACTGCACACAACAGTAAATCTATAAAGTGAAAGCTACATGAAAAGTCATTTGGCCATCATGTATCAAATAAATTAAAACAAAACAAACTTGAGGTAGCTCCTTAAACGCATTTCTTGTTAAAGTGTAACTCCACCTTTAAAATTAAAAAAGATATGTTGTAGAGCTCAATCTTACCTTTCATAGGATACCTTGATTACAATTGTACTCGGCAGATAAACTGAGATAATACCATTTAAAGGTAACTTTATGGGGGCTGCCATGTTTGCACAGAGGGAACCTAATCAGTGATGTTAATTAGATGAGTGTGATGTAATGCTGTGACTTCCTGTGGGAGTGAGGGAGCTTAGGGGCTAGCTCTAGTGGCCAGGGTCTGACACTAAGATTCCAGGCAAGGGGCCCAAAAATGACCTTTGACAAAAATTATTGCCCAATAATGAATTTCTGGTTATCATACTACTATTTTGGGCCCCTAGTTTGAAAAATCTTGAAGCCCACAGTAAAATCTAGGGGCATATGCCCCTTGGATAGTTGAACCCTAAGACTGTGGAGAGCTCAAAACCTGAGCACAAAGATGGTGAATTATCAAGCTTTCAGTTTCGATGCAACAATGATTCTCCAAATAAGCGCATGTATCAGTGAAAACACGATCAATATACGGTCTGAACCTGCAAAAATATGATCAATATATGGTCTGTGATAGACCCAGATTTAACGGCAAGGAACATTTAGATTAAGTGGGGGGAGGGGGGGAAGTTCTGAATGCCAGAAAATGATGTACACTGACTTCCCCTTCCAACTATTTTCAGAAAAAAGGGAGTGTATGAGTAATCAGAAGAATACACTAATAATTATTAGTTTTCTGTCATACAATAAAATTCAAAATGTGTTATATTTGCTGTACTTCTCAGTAAATTGTAGGCAATAGTTAAGAAGTAATATATAGCATTTATGAATAAGAACTAAAACATCATCACAATATAATTGGAAGATGGTTTATTGACCATCTGGTTTCACAATTGTACTTCATATACTTGTGTCTTCCTAGCAGTAACTGGTCTGAATGCAATTTGAAATAATTGGGTCCAGAGGATGTGTATTGCAGTTAACCCCCTGTGTAAAGCATGGGATTAGAGCAGCCACAACTCCTTTGAGATTAATGTGTATTGCAGTCAATTCCTGAGCAGCTGACGTACTGGCAATACACACACAGCTAACTAATTGTAAACTTCCTTTCATCACAAGATAACAGTGTCAGGACATTGTAAGGGTACTAAATGCCAGGCTATTTTGTAAATTGGTAGAATTTCTTGAGCCCTAAAGCTCATCCGTAACCCCTTTACTATAGGTCTCTCTTCCCTCACTGCTTTTGCCACACAGAACCTGGTATACCTCTAGCAAATGTAACTTACACCATATAGGTATACACTGAGACACAGTGTCTCTGTTTGCTGAGTCTGATACACCACTTTCCTCTTTGCAAGTCATTTACTAATGAGAGAATGTGTTAGTGTGTTCAGTTCTGAATGGCCCTCAGCCTGGCAGCTCAGCCTGCATGTAGCAGCGTGATGTCACTTCCTGTTTCTGATAAGCTCCAAGATGGTGCCTCCATGAACCAGCTGAGGCAGTAAATTTGCTGTATTTCTCAAGACACAAACTTAAATATCTCAGTCAATTTGCGGAGTACAATTGTAATCAAGGTGTCCTGAGAAAGGTGACACTGAGCTCTAAAACATATCTTTTTTCATTTTGAAGGTGAACTTACACTTTAAAACTAAAATGAGAATATAGCGCCAGCTTTACTATATAGTTCACTTTAACATAGACTAGTTTCCAGATCTAAAGTAGAAAGCATAAGAAAGAAAACACTACTTGTAAAACTATACACATCCAGATACCAACATCTTTCAAGCCATCGTAAAGTTTTTAGCCATATCTAACCAAACTAAAAATACACAACGTGAACATGTTGCTGGTGATTTTATTTCACTGTTTCAGACATGTAAGGCATTATTAAAGGCCACTTAAACAGTTGGTGGGTAATTTTAAACGATATGTATATTGAGAATGCTAATATAAGGCAGTTAGTTGTGAAAAAATCGATGCTAAATTTCTCTCATTCATATGACATTCACATTAGCAATTAAATTGAATAGGAATACGTTTTGTGTTAAAGTTATTACAAGAATAATGAGTGCTGTTTTTGACATAGTCAGTTGCTATTGGAATTATATATGAGACTCCAGTCAAATTGCAAAATTATTTAAAGCCGAAATAACGGTTTTAATAATCATGTGAAATATGTTTGGAACGGGTACTGGGTACGGAAAATTATGTTCGATACTTAAAACTATACCCTATAGGCATATAATTACAAACCAATGGGTGACAAACAATTGATTGGTGTACACAAATGTTTTGCATAGGGACAGATGATAAAATTGGACAACAAGTGAGTTTTTGGAGTACTGAACGACACACAGCACTCTTTCGGGTCGCTGGCGCCACCTATTTGCCATTACACGCATTACATACGTTCGAAAATACGCGCCACATACTTCGGCACGATATTGTTTTGTTATACTTTATTGTTATAGGGTGCTTTTTTCAAATTATGAAAGGTAAACTTTCAAATTTTAGATTTCAAATTGTATATTTGTAGAATCGGACTTTTATTGCTCTACATGTGTATAATAATTGTTAAACAATTTGTATTTGTAAATTAAATAACTCTGGTAAACAATTATAGAATATTTCAAATAAATTACACGGATCATTGTATACATTCATTGTTAGCCAATTCGCATTGCAGATGACTCTGGTAGACAATTCAAATCACGCATATCATCATATACATTAATCCATGTCTATTTTCACGTTAATCTCAGCTGTATATTAGTCTTTTCCATCTTAGGTACACATAATTGCTATATCTACAATTATTTTTTCTTTTTGCTGGTGCTTATTTTTCCCTTTTAACAATCTCTCCAACATGAATGGTAAATTTAAGAAAACTATGTTAAGTATTAACTACTAGAGTGCAAACAATAAATAATATAGCATTATTGTAGAATAATTCACTGACCCATGTAAGCTCTTAAGGTATAATTGAAAGATATTTTGAATACTGTGGAATACTGTGGAGTGTGTGCTATTGTATCAAACAAATTGCACCAGGTAAACATAGTAAGGTTCCTGGCTGTACGTTTCCCACTGACACCCATAAGAAGCAGTGGATAAGTTAATTAATTGCCTATCAATAACGATAGTCATACTTTAGTCTGATTCAATGTAAATAAAGTAAAAGCCATACACACTGGGTCAGAAAGCCTCAAAAATGGACAATTATTAATAATTCTAAGATGCCATAATGATTTCTTTCGATACTTGGGCCGGGATATGCTGTCTATGAGAAAACAATTCTTTTCATAGAAAAGTTTGACCTTCAAATGACCTTGAACTATGAAAAAGCACAACATAATGTTTTGGTCTTTTTTATGCATTTAGGAAGAGAAAATCAAATTTCTCTAAATCGTAGCATTGCCTTATCTGTACTGAAGTTAATATTTTCAAAAGGAATTTTTTGAAAAGAGCATTCTTGAAAACGTTATATGGAGCATTTGGTCATTTTATTTTTATCAAACGAATTGTTTTCCCTCATAGACTGCATATTCCAAGTATCAAAAGGAATCATCATGGCATCTTAGACATATTGATGTGTCCATTTTTGAGGCTTTCCGACCCAGTGTGTACAATGACAGGTGAATCTACCAAGAAATGCGTTTACATCATTAACATCTAGGACATACACATGGTCGTACATTTACACTCTAGAAATAGCTTGCTTAAACCCATAGCGTTAAATGTTTTTGATTCAAAGTTACTGTTTCTGTTGGCTTTAACAATTTCCCTTCACCTCTTTTAAATATCAATATATTTAATGAGTTATGTTCAAAACCTTCAAACCATGTCTGCAAGATGCATGTGAGTTTACTAGAGATGTTTACCATAACTTGAGGAAAAAACTGAGTTAACCCTTTTATGCTTACAGCGGACAAAAGCAGCCTAATAATCTTGATGAAATCCTGAAGGCAAAAGCATTGTTAGGAAAATATTTGGAGAAGTGTTGATCAATACATAACCAACAACTCTTCTTCAAATATATTGATTTTAAAGTTATCGTCAAAAGTAGTTTATATGCAGACGACAATCTCTCTAGGAACTTTTAAGCATTATTGGTTTAAAACGAAAGATGACCATTTAAAGGTCGCCAGTATATTGTAGCTCCCTGAGTCCCTGACTAACGACGGGAGGTTGGTTACGAGATTGATCTGCGGGCTAGGGCACAGGCTACAAAAACTAAGCCTTTTGGTCAAAAGGCAAAGAATCAAGTACTAGGACCAGTTCAGACTCCATTGGACTGAGAAATGAGATGGTAATGCACATTATTAAGGGAGGTTTAGATGAAATAAAAACAGGTAAACAATGTTCTATAAAGTCGAATTCATTTTATTGAGCATTTATCAAGGGCAGGTTTCTAAATGGCAAAGTGCATAAGAAACCTGATTTCAATATACAATGTAGAAATGCCCTCACCAACGCTAACCTTACCAGGGTTGTTTTATCATCCTATATGTGAAGCTGCAGCGCTTTGCAAGTTATAGGTTCGAGACGCTGGAGTCAGTTTAGTTTTAAAATCGTAGCAAGGCCACATCGGCATGACTAAGAAAAAGAAATTATTTACATGCACGTCTTGAAATAGAATCAAAAGGTTCACAAAAGGCTTTATTAATGTATTTCCGAGTGTAAATCTTCTAAATATTTACAAAATGCAAAACAGTTGCATTTCAAGTGCCATAAATTAAGTCAAAACGTAAAAGTTCTTGACTGGATGAATAAAATAGGTCATAATATTTTTCTAGTAACTAGTTGGTGTGATTTAAATGCGAAGAAATGAAAACTCTTACACTATAAAAGATCCACCTGTTCACAAATGGACACACATGTTTATACCAAAAAATACAATTCTGCCAGAAAATGCTGTCAATAGGAGTGAGGCCTTAGAACCAATGGCAAGGCGCTCAAATATACAATATTTGTACAGACTATTTACAGGATGTACAGGTCTCCAAATAGAGAAGCATGAAATATAAGTGCATCAACTTTGTCAAATTGTCTTCTTGTGTTGTGTGTGCGTGTTGCTAGGTCAAGTAGGTTTCCATTCCTACATGAAACATGAAGTGTAACAATGTTAAACTAGAGAGTTTAGTGGCACTCAACACCCATCATCCCATATTGCACCAGTATTTTATATTTATCAAAAATAAGTAAGAAATAATTAAACCGACACTGATATAAATACTTGCCCGCTTGCCATAACTAGTAAAATGCCTGTTAGGTTAGTAAAACACTTTACCATTTTTCTTCTTCTCAGGTTTATTTCACAGAAATATATATCTAATCAATTCCATTCCATACGAAAATGGTTTCGTCATGTGGTCAGTATGAAACTGAACAGGGGAGGGTATATTAACATTGGGTCGTAAATGCCACTAAATTCTTCTATAAGAACATATTAACAGATGAAGAGAGTGTTGTGTGTGTATGAGAGATGTGTGCAAAGTAGCAATAGTGTGCAATAGAAATATATATGTACATTGTCATGGGTGCTCCCAAACCTTTTCCAATCAATGCCATTAAGTACACTTGAAATGGAAAAAATCTATTCACAATTCTACATCAAAGCAGGAAGTCTAAGCTTCCTTGGCAAGTATAAGGTCCAAGTGAGTAAAATAGTTTGACTAGAGAGTGTGTGCTCTTTTCAAATTATGAAAGGTAAACTTATTAAAATAAAACTATTTTAAGTAGTGACTACTAGAATGCAAAAAATAAATAAAAATAAAATTATTGTGACTGTCCTTCGAAAGGTGCAAGTTCTATGTCTTTTCTCTCCAATGTCACGAGTGAAACCGATTTCAGCTTATTTAAATATCTTGTTTGGATCGCAGCAAAATACACGCTAAGCGTTCTTTTGGTAATAGAGTTTTGGACAGGTGACAATGTATGTTGCCGTAGTTGTCTACGTCACCGCACGGTGGCGCTGTAGCTTCCTGACCAAAGCGGTGCTGCTCTCTCGTGACAAGATCGTGAACTAAACCTAGCTGGTGGCGCTTGCTTGAATGAGCGCTGGAACTCGATCGTTGTTGAATTTGAACTGCCTCTTATCGTAACACTTGAGCAATGCCGGACTGTGAGGGTGATTGTCTTTGAGATGGACATAGTGATTTTCGGGATCGTTAGTTGTGTGGCCGCACTCCTCGCAGACGTACATCTTCGCTCGTCGCTCCTTGTAAGTGTACTCAAACGTCATGCCATGCACCTTGCGACCGTGTGACTCGAGGGAACAGCGCTGCGTGAACGCCTTGTCGCACATACTACACTGGTATGGACGCACACCTGAAACACAAAGGCAAAAACATCAGCATAATTGTTGGGATATCATCAGCTCATTAAATCGAGCTTTTAGCATTGACGAAATTGCTAGTCCATTTCGGTGTATGCAGAAAATAAAACTCTAAAAAGGTGTTGGATCAAATATGAAATAGTAGTGTAAATGAATATAAATGAAGAGAGGAACCGATATTTTACATTTTTCTTTTACATATTGATATAATCTAAGGTGTATTTTCGAGTATGTTTCATTTTGAATATACACATCATGTATTGTCTTATGTAGAAGTGCACTAAATTGCATTCTGCCGGAATCAACTGTATAAATAGTTTTCGCATAATTCCGATTGTTTTGCACTCTTTTTGATATAACACGTGTGCCACTAGAAACACATCTACTATCTCAGCTCTAGATTTGTTAAGGAAAGTTGTGCTACATGTAGGAGTTCTTATATTTACAACATGTATATATTAGGTGTTCAGGAAAGTTTTGTTACCTGTATGAGTTCTCGTGTGTCGCTTGAGATCAAAGGTGTCGTTGAAGCCCTTGCCGCAGAAGGTGCACAGGTAGCGCTTGATGTCGCTGTGGCACTTGACGTGTCTGTTGAGCAACCGTTGTAAGGGGAACACCTTATTGCACATGCGGCAAACAAAGCGGTTATCGTCAGTTTGCATTCCTACAAGATGAATAAGACATGTCAGGGATGCAAGTGATATGTACAATACATGACGTATGTGATCTACAATATTTCGTTTTTGGACGGAGTCTATTCTAGCATTGCAGAAAAATATCAAAATACAATATACAAAATTAGCTTTTTAAATAACCCAAAATCTGTTGTTATTTTTTTCGAAATAAGCACAAGGGTGAGTTGATAGGTGAAGTTTGAAACAAATAGAACATGTTGTAGTCAATGAATTGATACTTATGGCTAATGAAAGGTTCCTTTGACAAAGAGACGTAAGTACTCGTGAATAGACAACTAATCAGAAACATTGATGTAAATGTTTCGCAAGATTGCTATAAGTATGTGCATCACCTACCAAGTTCTTGTGTGTTTAATTCTCTATTGAACCGCGCATGCGTCAGCATGGGATTTTTTATTCCAGTTCCGCCATTGACAGTCTCAATTGGTGTGAGCGCCATCTATCAAATAAAAAATAAGTTGTTCAAAATGAAATAAAGCTAATGCGACATGTGTATCCGTGTATATATACACACACACACATATATATATATATATATATATATATATATATATATATATATATATATATATATATATATATATATATATATATATATATATATATATATATATATATATATATATATGTGATAGATAGACCCCAAGGAAGCTGTGGTGTATGGGATATACCCAAGGTGTTACGAGGCGAAGCCGAGTAACCCCGAGGGTATCACATACACCACAGCTTCCGAGGAGTCTATGTGGCTTGTACCACAGTTGACTGCCTTCCACCAATCACAGGCCGAGAAAAGTATACCCTTGGGTAACCCCTTTGGGTTTAGGCAGCTTAGAGAACAAAGGCCTGAAAAGTGTGGGTTATGTCCTATAACCCTACACTTTTCGAGGCCTCTGATTGGTGGAAGGCAAGCAACTGTGGTACAAATATATATATATATATATATATATATATATCGGTAGGCTTGTCAGGTTATTAGGTTATTGAAGATATGCGTTTGCCATGGAATTAATTAATGAGATTGATGTGGGAAATGTCAAATGCTCCCAGATTGTAACTCTGCTGTAGTGGGATGTCAAAGAGCAGACGATTCCCGCGACCACGCTTCACTGGCCGTGACTGAGCAACAGTTTAAACGGCAATAAAGATGGCGCCTCACGAGCGGTGAGCGAGTTTAGGCTTCAGACGATTTTTCATCTAATTTAGATACTTCAATTCAGGTCTTCCGGTCATTATCCCAGTTATATTGTTTAAGGATCTAAATACATCTACGAAAAAGACACTATTTACCGGATTCGAACTTAATCTTAGTAATAAAACGAATGGCCCGTTACGAATTACTTTGCATGATCGGAATTAAAAGCCTTTTTTCACCTGAAAGTTTTTCCGTTACAATTAAGGAAGCTTTTAAGCAGATTGATTAAGTCTGCCGACATTTTGTACATAGTTTCTTACTAGTTTTATTTCTATAAACGAATCTCTCACATTACGCTTTATTGCGCACTAGCAATTCAGCTTTAGAATAAAACTGGGACTTTTCTCTTAAAAAGTGCGATAACAAAAAGACCTAATTTTGACAGAGGTGGGCAAATTGATGAAGTTGACATATTTACCTGTGCTTGCCAAATAGGGTGGCCGTAGGGTACGGGTTTAGGGTGAGATGGCTTCATTCCATGGCTCGATGACGTCATCATCTCGGGAGATTTGAAAGATGGCGCCTGAAGAGGTGACCTAGTTTCGCCCCCGGCGCTAGGCGACACCATGACGCGAGGATGCATCATAGCCTGCGCAATGAGGGCCTGGTCGGGCCGGATGAGATTAGGCATAAAGGGTGATTGGCGGTACGGGATCGGGTATCCAGGGTAGTAAAGGGGTGGCGACAAGGACGGGTGGTAGTTCCTCCTGATGGGGCTAGGTGGCGGGCTGATGGAGCCGTTCAGGGAATCAGGCGTTCGCGAGGACGACGGCGCACTGGACGACAGATCCACACTTCCGGGACTGCTCACTGGTGACGTCATCGACTCATCAGAAATATTGCAATGTCTGTTATCTCTGACTACATCATGACCAAATTCTAAAAGTAGAAAAGAGTAAATTTGTAATGGCATATAGAACGCAACAGTTTTAAGAAGGAGATCGAAGGCGATAAAATTATCAGAATACTGATGAATCGCATGGCTTCAGAGGACAGCCAACATCATATGTTCAGCTCCCCTCTCTAATGACCTGCACTTTGAGGCATGGTATTTTTGACAAAATTCTCAGAATCATATACATGTATTTCCATTAAATAGTGCCATATGTGTTAAAAAGCAACACGAGTCCAGATCGTTTTTCCTACGGCGTGGGTTTTCCGCTGAAACAACTTCATTGTATCTTTCTTTAATGACATATTTTCCCACAATACCCTCCTGAGACCATCGTTTGCACTTTTGTGTGAGGGACACACTTTCACTTTAATAGCTACCTGCACGTCAGCCCAGTTTTAATGTGTTTCTTATTCTTCGTGCGTGACTCGTGGCTGGCCCTGATACCAGGGATGACCAGATGGTGGAGTGCATCCTACCTGTAATTACAGGTGCCACGACAATCCTGCTGCCCATGAGATGTGGGCAGGTGAGATTTATAGCACAAGTGCATCCTTCTGTTCAGAAAAGCAACCTCTTAAAGCCTTAAAGCTCGAATCCTTCTGTTCAGAAAAATATACCTCTTAAAGCCTTAAAGCATTATGGCTACTCATCCTTCAACATCAGCTGCGAGTAGGAGATACCACCACAGTCACCTGACGGATAGTCTGTTAAACAGGTGCAAGATATTATACCATATGCTATGTGGATTTTCTAGCACCCCTTTTCGACCTAGCCACCCATTCCCTTAAAACCTTTCATTTCCGTACTGCGAAAAGTAAGGCTGGATCATTTTGGGGAGATCGATATGAATAAAGCATATTAACATTTGTAGTTTTTCATATATAATTCCATAGCAATTTGAACCAGAAATATTAACCGAGAACAAACCAATAGAATAGTTGTTCAATAATAACTTCCTAAGTCTGGCGACCTTTCTAATGCTAACATTCTCGAAAATATATCTGCTGTTATGATTACTTTCTGATAGGTCATATAAATATCGATAACAAGCGTTTAATAAGCTATCATCCAAAGTTAATTTCTTCCAGTTGTTGCGATTATTTTTGAAATCCCTTCATTTGCCAATTCCTCAAGTAGTCATTTATAGAGGGGGTTTGACATGCTACATGTTAGTAGCTACATGTATGAGAGAGCGAGGGTTTGGCTGAGTAAATTAACTATATCATAAATGATGACAACTATCGAGACAATCTCCGTGAGAGAGTTCTCTGGGAGATGTGAACGGAAGTTGCGGTTTGCTGTGGTCAAGGGGGTTTAATGGGATTAATCGAAGGTCAAGTTTTCGGGAAGCGATTGATGTCCATAAATTATTGGCACGATCCAGGTTTGTCATAAAGAGACTCACTCGCCTGGACCATTCTCAGGAAGATTGCCAAGAGGCAAAGGCCTCAGGACAAAACGGAAACGGAACTTAGCTTGTAGCGGAAGAGTTCCGATTACTCTTTCAAATATCAAGATTTAGACGATTAGGATATGTATAAATATATATATATATATATATATATATATATATATATATATATATATATATATATATATATATATATATATATATATACATATATATATATATAGGATATATATATATATATATATATATATATATATATATATATATATATATATATATATATATATATATATATATAGTGCCATATATACGAAAACAGACGAAAACACGGCATGTGTCTTTATCTTATGATTCCGTTTCCTATAGGTTGCCAGAATACCTGCATACTGCATAGACAGGTTAACTACCAGGTGGGAGAAGGAAAGGGGGAGATTCTCCCCTAATCCGATTTCCTCTCCCACATCCTATTGTGGGATTGACATTCCTGAAGTGGGAGATTACACGAATGGCTGGACAGTGATACCTATTAACACGGACCACTCGCACTAAGCGGGTTAAACCTTTAAGGGGAGGTGACGGGGTCGATCGCTTCCAATGGAATCTATGGGAACTGGCATGATACAGTCAGGGTATATACATATTTACATGGGACCTCGCATTTCATAGGAACTGATTAAACATACACATACACGCATTATACACACACACACACATATATATATATATATATATATATATATATATATATATATATATATATATATATATATATATATATATATATATATATATATATATATATATATATATATATACATATATAAAAACTTCATCTGAATTATTAATTAGCGAAAGGGTCTGAAACAAATATGCAAAATAACGCGATCGGCCAATTGGGCACATTAGCCTCTCACTTAGAAAACACAGCCATTCTGAGGATAGCTGACATGTGAACAAGCTGTTACATGCTCCGTGTTTAAACATATCAGAATAGCCACCTCATTTTTCGCTGATGTTTTTTTCGGTGACGCCCTTGAACCTTCATTTACAGTTCATAAAACACCAATGAAAACACATATAGACTGAATAAACATTTATTATCTTGAAACACCCGCACAGAATGCACCGTTTTCACAAGCCGCTACACGAATTATCTTCGACAACTGTGCTCGTTGGACAAGACAAATTGTGTATTTCCTGTTTCGGGGTTAAGGATTCACTTTGTCTGTGTCTATAATGGGTGAGACCACATTTTACAGTAGAGTTTTTCGCGCTTCTGCTTATTAAATATTGCCGCCTGAAAAAGCATCTGTTTCGCACATGAACGACCCCAGCTGATGTTAACTATACACACTAGGGGGCGCTCATTGTCATGGAATCGTGACAAGGGGTTTATTTTAGGCATACCAGGGACATGGGTATGCTTATATCTCATTTTTAGTGAATCTGTAAAATAATGAATGTGCATAATGATATAAAAAGGGAACATGGACTTTAAGTGGTGTCGGTGTTATCTTATTGATCACGATAAATTGATTTTTAAAAACATTTTTAACTGTATATCCCATTTATGCAGAAACGCAGTTTTAAGTTAGAGATCTAGACAGACAGTTAGACATTTGTCCCTTTGACTCGTATCATACCTTCCAGAAGAGCAACACGACTCCCCTTTTAGCTCAGTGGCCAGGCAGAAAGCAGTGATTGAGCTGAGCATGTAGGTGTGTGGAGATAGAATCAGGCCGCTGCTGTTTCTAGCCCACTGACCTGTCCATCCTCAAGGCGTCAAACACAAAGCAGCAGCACTAAGCAAGATAACGGGAGGGGACAGTCCCGCAGACAGCAATTACGGCACTATCTCGCCCCAAATCTCGCCATTATCTCGTATCTAAGGCGAGAAAACTAACAGTCACATCTTCATGCTCTATCTGTCAATTGCATGTGGCTATTTCTGTATATTTCTTTCTGGTGATGCAGATAAATTGATGCTGCAGCCATGGCGACTAGAAAACTTTCCTCTCACCTCTGCCTCAGAGGGGCTTTGAATAGAATGTAGTAACAATTTGACCATCGTTACACAGTTTTGGCATGTAAGGTAAAATCAAAGCATATACTCTGTCACAGGAATACTTTCCACTGATACAATGACACATACTTTCTACCCCAAGCAATCACATACAGATGTTGAACGTATGTCTAGGTATCATGTTATGTGTATTGGCATATTCCTGAATTTTAAAAGCCTAAAAATGTATATTTTTATCGTTTTTTGGCCCGGCAGTGATGAGAAACAGTATTTCCTTCCTTATTTGGGCATACACTAGCCTGCAAAGCAAGCGCGACCTAGGGAGTATAGTGGCTTGGGCGACGGGCGTTCAGGGTCGTGATTCTCGTCAAGGGTGAAATAACTGATGATTATCAGTTAATGGATTTCAACAGAGGCCGGACAATTGACCGTCTTAATACAAAACTATGGATGACCAGTCGTCATACCTTCACCACTGCGACCGGTGCATAACGAGCGCAACGTTTCATCTCTCCCCAGAGGGCGCCACTAGCAATATGCTGGGCGCGTTATGGAAGACTCGTTTTGGCCACATGAGAGGGAATCATTGAAATGAAAATAAATCCTTCTATGGCGAGACGCATGATGTCAGGGCTCATTTCTGAGCATTGTAACGATCTCTCTTAGATATATAATGCCATACCATAAACCACTACTGGCTCAAACAAAAACATAAAAGAGGGCTTAAATGGTCAATAAATGGTTCAAATAAGCATGAAAGACGTTAAGCACAGACCTCTCTATATATGTTTACGCATACAAACATAACGAAACATAAGTTTAAGGGACAGAGATGTAGAGTGCTCATTTTAAACTCCTTCAATGTCCTTGGCCAACAATACAAAATTCTGAAGCAGGTTCTATCTAGCTCGATCATTTTTCCTTACATTTGCTCATTTTGATATTCTGAATATGATGCATGGAATTTTACCAATAAACTTTGGACAATTATGAGAGATTTCCGCAAAACCTTTTTGACGCTAAATGACCAAGTTGTTAAGAAGTTGTCAAGTGATTGACTTTCAAATAGTTAAAGTGCATATTCGCCTTATAATTACATGATACTAGCTACTAGTAAAGTAGTAAGTGGAGGTAATAATGTAGTTAAAAGCCCCAGGGCTATTGTAATTTAAATATCTTATCCTTAAATGTGCTCCAGTTTTTCCTTTACCTAACGTAAAATGGGTTAATAATGTTTCACATAAGACATGAAGCTGTCAGACAGACGGCGTGATTGCAGCGATTTAAAGCTGTCACCAGCAATTCACTTATGCAAACATGCTTAAAGAACACAAAGCTTGTGCGGACATACAAAATGCGGCCTTAGTGAGACAAATTTGCTAAATGATTCCGACACAAAGAGATAACACTGTCAACATATTCATCCTATTGTTGGCGGCCGCTTTGAAGATACCCCTGCGAGTCATAGGTCTTCAATTCGCATAATTCCCCCTCGTAGTAACGCCCATCAATGGCCTTGCCCCTGCTCGGCAATTAGGGCGCCCTCTTTCAACCCCTCCCCTGTACTAATGAGCGCTCTTTGCATGCCCAATTAGGGTCCTACGAGTTGGGCCATTTACAGATCAGGCCAAAGATAGCGCACCTTTTCCTTTCTCTGGACTAGTTGGATTGTGGGAATGTTAAAGAGATGTGGACAGCTCAGTCCGTGTACCCTATGTTCTCTTAATCGCCCGTCTTAGTGCTTTAGCGCCGCCGCCGACAGGAAGTGTGAGGGAACGAGCAATTTGTACCAGAGAATGATCGAAACCAATCCATGCTTAGAGTTCCCCTGTGATATAGTCAGCATCCTTGGTACGTGTGAAAGTAATGCCTAAACATGGACCCAAAAACTATTGGAAGAAAATATGTTGATAAGATTCTAATTAGTATTTACCACAGATTGAGATTTCCTAAGTTTGCAAATTCCATTTGTAGTTGTCCATTGATGTTCACAATAAACAGGCATAAATTTTTTTGTAAGTACAAGGACCTCGACAGACCTAACGCTGCATTCGTACATATCTGTCCTTAGTCACCAAGGCTTACAGCATCCTAGAAATCAGACACTTTGTAAATACGGTGATAAAATAAGAGAATTATATGACAGTCAGATGTTCGTTTAAAGAAATAATAATCCTCCATAAATTGAATGCTTTAAAATATTGTGCTCATTCTAAATATATTTGCAAGGTGGTCAGTCCTGGAACTAGTTCACTAACAGATTTATAGGTCAGACAAGATGAGAATCTACTTAGAGATGTGTGTGCACACTTACATATCTCTTCTTTAATAAAAGAAAAATGGCAATTTAGAGAATTATATGACAGTCAGATGTTCGTTTAGAGAAATAATAATCCTCCATAAATTAAATGCTTTAAAGTATTGTGCTCATTATAGATCAGTATAGCATATGGCACGTACTGTTCATAAATCGGGTTCTTTGAACTTTCTGCAAGGTAATCAAGTGTGCATCTAAGTAGGACATTGCAGTAGGACATTGCAACAAATAACTTTTTGCTGACAGTTGATACCTCCCTCAAAGTGCATAGATCTTGCAGAGAGACTTTTACGGTGACGTAATCATTGGTCTCGTGACATCGTAACAGCTCGATAGTTTTACGAGGCATAAAGTAGTGAGAACGGTACAATGGCTATCATATAAACAAGGGTTATTTTAGGTACCCTTCCCTAGACGTAGTTGAAAAACCGATAACTGTGCAGCACAAAAACTGTTAACGGACCAGAGGTTTTATGTGGGAAGCGTCCACATAAAAGTTGACGATGACCTTCTACGTGTGACGTATGAAGGTTGTATGGAAGGGGTCTCTCTGCCCCTTTTAGCGCTTTAGGGGGCCCCTCGATACCTAACTTCGTCGTCTGTGCATGGTGTGTGTATCTCTTTCCAATTTTAAAAGTATACATATGTTAAAGAAAAAAAGAAAAATGATAATGCAGAGTATATATCTTATTGACTTATGTCAATGCATAAATGATACAGTACATCAATAATTTGTATTGATCAGTAATATAAAAGAGAACGAAAATTCGAGTATTTAAACAAACGCAATATTAAGTGAGCAACACATTTAATCGATGAGGAAGAAGTTAAGGAACAAGATACTCTTATCACCAGCTCCATACGAAGTTGCTATAAGGAAGTGCAAGTTAGGGACGTGGCAGTAGCATAACTTTTATAAAGTCCTAGTTTTCGTTTTGATCTCCGATGACATTATAATTCAGGTAAATAAGAAATGTATCCAATCCGCGTTCCTACTGGTACCCCTTAATGTTGGGGACAGACACCCCGATGAACTCAATACCAAACAGTCTGGTGACTTCTCGTGAAACACAATATGGAAAAACACAGCACTAAAAAGCGCAGCTCACGCAACATAAATTTAAAAATTCACGCCCATAAAGTTTTTACTGCTATCTAAACAATTATCATCAAGGGTTCCACGATCGTTTTACGAGCTAAATCTTTCTTTTGGCAGAGTGATGTGTAGAAGTGGAATTTGACCGAGGCACCCTGCCCAGACAGCCTGACGTATGGTTATTGGCCTCAGCCACATTCTAGTATCACAATAGCTTTGATGTATATGCCAAGGTCGGTACTAAAAGAGAAAGAGCACAGCATCATAAAATGGTCGCCTCGAACTCTTCAGACGTGAGGAGATCAACCAATGAGAGGTGGAGAGCACCCGGGTTGTGATACCCAGGGTTTTAATGGTATGCACCGCGCTTGCCCTTTTTATAAATTAATAGTAGGGAATTTACGCAATTACACATTCTTCTTTTCACCTTACTCCTTTGTTTTGGGAGAGGCTGCTCATTGTTCGAATGTTTATAATCTACATATGATCGTCGTCGGAATTCATTAATACACGTTTGTTGCATTCTTTTTTTTTCTGGTGAAACCCCTATTTATCAAAGATACGGTAACAGGCAAAACCTATAGTGAGTCGTGTCAGCATTACCTTTTATTGTACGTAAAGGACATTGATTGCTGGTATGTACTGAATGTATGTACTGATAGAACGATCTCTTTGATATAACAGCTTTAAGTAACAGAGGCTAATGTCAATGTTTGTAATGTAATCTTGAAACCATAATAAATAACTATTTTATATGTGAGCGTGTGTGTGTGTGATTGGGGGGATGGGGGGTGGGGGTTTACCCACATTGTCGAAGTTGCATAAGTTGCATAAGTTGCAATGTAGGATGGAAAATCTTAACTCTTCCCCTGCAAGCTAAGTTCCGTTTCCGTTTTGTCCTAAGGCCTTTGCCTCTTGGCACTCTTCCTGAGAATGATCCAGGCGAGTGAGTCTCTTTATAACAAACCTGGATCGTGCCAGTAATGGACATCAATTGCTTCCGGAAAAGATGACCTTCGATTCATTCCTTTTTAACACCCCCTTGACCACCGCAAACCACAGACTTCCGTTCACATGCGGAGAACTCTCTCACGGAGATTGCCTGGATAGTGGTCATCATTTATGAGTTTTATTTGCTCAGCTAAACTCACTTAAATACGACCTGTTAAACTTCCCTCTTTAGATAACGAAGGGTGGTTATATGTATATACATATATATATACATATATATATATATATATATATATATATATATATATATATATATATATATATATATATATATTTATATATATATATATATATATATATATATATATATATATATATATATATATATATATATATATATATATATATATATATATATATATATATATATATATATATATATATATATATATGATAATCTATAACATCAAAGTGTTATATAATGTTAAATGCCAGAGTTCTCACTGACAGGCAGACCCCCTGGCGGCAGAATGCGCCACTACAGGCACTGTCAGATAGTGTCTGATAGCGATACAGCTAATCACTTAGGTAAACAAAGTCATCAATAAAACAATGCTTTCTTGGTTCCCAGTGTCCTATGGAAGCGCCACAGGGGATGTCCACTCGATAGCAATCGGTCAGCGAGTGGCCGGAGGACTGAGTGACCAGGCGAAGAGCTGAGACCTCCTTGCACGGAAAGGAGACCTTGGGAATATCTTGACATAACCGTGAATATCAAGTCTGACCAGCATTACGCGATGTCCCTATTGTCTGAGTTACCATCTAGCCGTTGGGGATGGCAGGAAGGAATAACAGGAAATGAAATTACGCCCACCCCATTCAGTATAAGTTTCTCAATAAAACGCATTGAAATAAGTGTAATGCAGAAATTACGCCGAATCTAAGGACAAATTATCTATATGCAACTGTATGCAGAATCTATTTCTTTAAAACATAAGCGCGTGCACACTTATCAACTACATTACTCGTCGTCGATTTGTTAAACTAACGATACTTTTTATGCATCGTTTGCGCATTGAAAATATATTTTGAATAATTTTGATTTAAATTTCATGAAACACTCTTTCAATTTCACAGTAGTCAAAATAATGAAGTTACGAAATCATTCCTAAAGAAGATGCGAAATCATTTCCAAAGAATTAAACTAGAATAAAACACTAACATAGGTCAGTTTATTGTTGACTATAAATGCAAGTAGTACCCCAGTACTTGGAGACACACTGATAGACAATCGAAATACGGTAGAAATGGTTTAAACTGAGACTACAAAGTTCATTAGAAAGTATTCCTAAACAAATATTGTCTCAGTTAAGTCAAACGCTTCAGAATAATCTAAAGATTTGTTATTTTTTCTGTTCACACGAAGCCTCTAATCTCAGGACCTGGAAGCGGTCGGTTTGTTTTCTGGCTCTGGTAGCCTTCCTAATCCAAATCCCTAGTGACGCCCCTCGGCAGGTGCTTTAATCCGGATTATCTCGGCAGTGGGCGTGGCACTGGGTGTAGCCATCTTGGAACCCGTCCCTAGTCCCCTATGGGACCACGGCAATATTTATTTAGATAGGCATCCTCTTAATCCGCTTTGATTGCGAAAAGGAACCCTCTCCCTTCGCCCTAAGTGAGGGGCGCCCTCTATGATTGCTAATCAGGGAACTCTTTTGTGTCGGAGACTTAAAAGATTAGCGTGTTTGAGCAAATCCGTGATAGACATTGTTGTCTGGTCTATGGCAATGTCAGAGTTCCCAGGCTGTGGGGAGGGAGGTTTTCTACAAGGGGAGGGCTTGTTTGCATAATTACCCCTAGATAATACCATTGCGTCTTCACGGCTTGCCCCGTAATCATATGAAATATCCGGACCCCATTTCGAGAAGAATCGAGGACTTTAAATTGGGTCGGCAATTATATGCAAACATACGTCTTAGACTTTCCGCTGGCATGTGACATTTGGCCAGCTAGAAAAGAATAGTTAGCTGACATTTTTATCCGATCCTGAGAACAGATTTATTCATTAGGAGTATTTAAGCATTTTCAAGTGGTAAGCGACCCTTGCAATTGATTTGGATTTGTTTATTTTCATTTCAGCCTTTCCCACTTAGGAAAACACCAACAAGTCTTTGTCTTTGATAGACAAAGACAATGGGATAGACTATTGGGCCATGGAGGCATCCCCTCGATTCTAGCACTTTAGCAGAGGGGTTAGGAATATAACTGACTTTCTTTACTATTTGCACAATTTCAGTTTGCCAACCAACTAGACCCGCTAAAACGCGGTTTCGGATCATTTTGCTGCCAGAACGGCCCTGTCGGTTAACCAATGACGGCACCTCTTTTATGGTCTTATTATTTGTAGCGAATTGTTGTCGCCTTAAACTGGCATTACTTTTCACCCTATTCCGTTAGGAACTGAGTGTGCCTCGCAGAGCCTAGCACAAGACGCGTGACTGGTTAAATTGATATACACAGAAGTACAGTTACAGTCATAAAAAAGAATACATCATAATCAACGGTATTTTCTCACGCGCTCGCTGAGGAATCTTTGCCTTCTGCCTGGGGCGGCCATTAAAGCGTATGCCATAATCATCGCAAGAACTAATTAGGTTATATAAGACGTCAGGTAACGGGCCATGATAATTTGTCTCTTCTCTACTCGCCTAGCGGCCAAATTGTCATCAACTTGATCACACAATTTAACCTCGACCTTCAAATGCTTCTGATGAACTGAATATATTAGGAAACCAAAAGTTCGAGAGCTATGTATTTGATGTCAAAACCAAGTTACTGGAAAGCTTTTCCGAAATTCTAGAAATCTATATATTTTATAGACAACTCAAAGCGAATGCTAATAAGCCAATATATATATATATATATATATATATATATATATATATATATATATATATATATATATATATATATATATATATATATATATATATATATATATATATATATATATATATACATATATATATATATATATATATATATATATATATATATATATATATATATATATATATTGTATATATATATATATATATTGTATATATATTGTATATATATATATATATATATATATATATATATATATATATATATATATATATATATATATATATGTATGTGTGTGTGTGTATGTAGTAAGCGAAAGTAATGGTGAGCGAAAAGAAAGTGAGAGTTTTCAATTTATAATGGTTATCAAATATTCATGTTTTCAAACAAGCAGGTTGCACTATATAAAAGTACCTCAAGGTTACACTGTGTGAGATGCTACTATAGAAAAGGCCCATTGTGTATGCTAATTGCACTTGTATTGTATTGCTAGCCTCCCCATACCGCCTCAAGACAGGGAGCTGCCCCGAAGCCGCTAGTGGTACGACCTAGTCCCCTCTTGGTAATTAATTCTTTTATAATCAAAATTAAAATGGAAATTTGCATTGTTATACTATTACAATAGTGGCATTAGCTCCAGGTGATGCATTCCTTGTTGATGTCACCTGACATTCAATGTCCGTCTTACTAGAGTTTTGATATCGTAATTTAAAATGAAAAAGTGATTGGAATGAAATGTGTTTGCTTTTTTGCTTCACAATATTGTGACTTTTGAATAAACGGTCATACCTATTTATTCAAACGCCTTTTCGATAACTTCGACAATTCTTTGCACATATTTGCTGTGCATTTCTGTCAAACGGTACTTCCCCCAAGGCGACAATTAAGCAAAAGAAGGTTAATTATATGGTTAAGGCAAAATCAGGGTTAGAGAAATATAAGTGTTATGCTTCCTCAGAAGAGAGACAGCAATACGTCTTTATTTAACACGTATTGGTTGTTTGTCATTTCATTAGTCTTATTTAGGATTAAACAAAAAAGACATTAGTCTTTTTCATTCTGCTCATTAGTCAGTTTCTGTGCACGAGGAATTCATTCTTTACAACTACATTTACATCCTTTCTCCGCCAGCCAACCCAATCACGCATTCAGAAGGTTCAGAAAAGAGGAAGATATTCTATCTTCAAAAGAAAAGAGTCACACTATGATACTACTGCCTGCGGCCGCTAGGAGGCGTTTGTATTGAAAGTTTTTTCTGCATGATCGGAATTTAAAAGTTTGATTCTTTCCCGGCGCCAGACCTTCTGTAAACTGTAAACATCCTGTTATCTTGTCTCGCTTGTAATTAGCGCCTCGCACGCATGTCCATTGTGTCGCCCCCTTGTGAATTGTACACAAACTAGCACCTCAGGGCACGGGGAATCGACACGACCTTTAATAGTGGGTTGGGGTTGTTTTCTTTCTATTTACTCTGTGGAAATAGAGTGCTAACGGGAGTTAAGCTTTTAAAGTGCAGGTATTGGAAGGGAATTGCCCTTAGATGGCGTATTGTAGTAACTATACAACTATCATTATGTTATAACTAACCTCATCATTTACATCGTACCCATCATTACCATCACCCTTACATCCATTATCATCATCATACTATTACATTCGTCATCATCTATATCACCACCATCCTCGTCTTCATCATCATCAACTTCGGGCCTGTCCCTATAGCCGAGTTTATGCATCACGGTTTATGCATAGTGAAAGACGTTATTATGAGGAAATTCTGCCATTTGTTTAAATGGAAACAAGAAAACATCGAGAAGCGCAAAAGTACTTTTAAATTAGCAGAATCGCAAGGAATGAGAGCTTGGATACTTCTGTCCAACATCAATTTTCCCTAAGTTAGTTTTGTTCTACCTAGTTAGGATATTCACTGAGGTACCTGCTCGGTACAAGGGGCAGGCTTAGTGAAGCAGGCGTGAGGTACAATGGTCACGAAGGGAGCATTTCAGCAGGAACTGGGAAACATATGCATCCTTTCATATACCTCTTAAGGGTCGTGGGCGAAATACAATACAAATACACTCGATAAAATGGTAAGAGCAAAAACGCCACACAGTGTAGGTGGTAAGGACCATTTACCATGGCCTATACAGTTAGAAACGGTGAATATGACGTCACTCGACTACACGACCTTATCGCTGGATCGGAGAAATGCATTTAGATACTATGGTATATTGTTATATTTTCTTTGGGTATGTCCTGTCCCACTTTACATTATGCCAACCAATCAGGAAAGCGCCACAGAGGCATTATTTATGTTCAAGACTACTAGTAGATGAAATGTATGATGTTTGAATTTATTCATGAAACATCAGCCAACCATTAAATAAGCAATGAAACATGCGATCAGCCCCTCAAAATAACTTCTGAACTACGGATACGTAATGTTTTGTAGGCCTTCATGTGATATATATATATATATATATATATATATATAAATATATATATATATATATATATATATATATATATATATATATATATATATATATATATATATATATATATATATTTATATGTATATATATATTTGTGTGTGTGTGTGTATTGGGGATGGGGATAGATGAGTATACATAGAGTTGGTTTTAGCTCAGTTTAATTGTGACTTTTAAAAAAGGGTTCTATCTCAGGCTACCAGTTGCCCTTACAACTCACAGGCCCTAAACATCACTGCATGTACAGGTAGACTGATAAGCGGACGATTTGATGGGTAACGCTGTCCAGCTTTTATGACTCTTTATGGCAACATAAAAACGACTGCCCACGACTGGGACCGTTAATCTAAGTCATCTCGGACAAAAGGGCTTCTCATTTTCAGCCGGGGTGACGTCTTGTGCACTATTATACACATAGAAAGGGTAGCCCAGGCCCCAGGGATGATTACAAGTCGTCCTCTGCTATTGCCATCAAACGTGCAAAAGGAAAGAGAAGTTTTGGCCGCGGGTCGCAAGAGAGATGGAGGCGAAAGACCCGAGGCACGCCGGGCGAAATTCCTTAGCGATCATAAAATTTCGTAGGAAGAATGACATCTTCTGTATCAAAAAACTAAAAATATCGATCGAAGCTGATAATTTGAAAGGTCGAGGTCATGAGAAGTTCAATCATCAAAGCCGAGTATCGTACATGCTTCTCTGCCCGAAGCGTTGGTTTTTTAATTGTTTGTTTTGGTTTAAGGGTAGCTTCTTCAGTCTTTACTAACGAAAGAAAAAACGTGAACCGGTAAGATAGTCCTACAGCCACGTGATCTATTATGCAGACCTGCACCACATGTAGCCCCTCAAAAACGCCGCACTTTTTATAGCGACCACGCCATCCCGCCGACAAGAATTCCTCTAGTCCAATTGGTCCATCCCAGAACCAAACAAGTGATGTCTGAACTTTATTGCTGTTTCGATTGTTATCTAACGAACTACTCTTAAAACCTAAGTAAATCATCTGATGGATAAAATAGATACGCTTTTCTTCATTTTACTAGCATTTAATGTATTGTTTATTTGTCGATTTAACATAAATTTCTAAAAATTGACTTTTATGCTCCTATCTTCTTCAAACGATGTTTCTAGAAGAGCACCCCCGTGTTGATAAATGCAGGACAGTAAGAAGGCATCTACTATGTATATTGGTTTGTGCAGTCAAAGACACAGATATACCTGGCAAAGAAGGGCTAATTGGATTACTCGCTTACAGATGACGGGAACTTTGTGATTTTTGTCACGATAAAGTGGCCATTGTGATTCTCCATAGAGCCAAGGCAGCAGCCGCCTCGCAGCACAATACGATTAAGTAGGATTAGAGCGGATTAGTATAGATTAGCGGATTAATCCCCTGCCGCATGGGTGCCGCACCTAGATGTTTTAAGTTATTTTGAAAATCAACATGCACGAAAATTCTGAGATAAAACCCCTCGGACCGGAAAAGTTTTTTTTTACGTTTGAAGATGGTCGTTTTGAATTTGGATATCATTCGAGTTTGCCTTTGAGGTATTACAAACATTAACGTTAAGTTATAACATATTACAGTAGTTACGTTTGGAAAATCTCCTTTGTACAATTCTCTCCAACGTTAAGAGATGTTCTTACTACTGAGGTTCCCACTTGAAACTGTTGAACATGTAAACAGTATTTGCAATAAAGGGTGTTCACATCTAAGTTTGGAATTAATTGGCGATGCAGGTATAGGTTCGAGAGAAAGAGTCAACTGCGGATGCTTAGTGCAGTTGCAGGATTGATTGCCAAAGTCTACCTTTGCGTACTTAACGTACCATGTGTTATCGCCAGGATGCCCTTTAGTCTGACTGGAGCAGAACACGAAACCCTTATTTCAAAGCGGACCCCTCCCCTCAGCAATTTCTCTTGGATTGTTATGCATGGTAGTTTTTATGGCCACTAAGATTTATCTTTGACGCTTTTGAATAAAATAAAAGGCATACTTAGTATATCACTGCCAGTTCCGTAACCAATGCAGAGAAAAAATGAGTGGACGGACGGGCTAAATAGTGCCATAGTACTATGATCTATGCTTTCGTACTTGTTTCAAGTTGAATGAGCCGGATCTAAGAAACAGGCATGGCTTAGCCCCTGTGGGTGTCTTGGGTGGCGGCAGGTACAGAAAGGGGTTGTGGACGGCCGCTGTGGTCTAACGTTGTGGTATGATGCTCATGGCAGAAGTGAAAGGTTAACCCTCCAACTTCGGGTTAACTAACTGGCATAACTAACTTCACCCAGGCGTTGAGGTCAGCTCTAAACGAACCATTTTCTTGATGAACACTTAATTTGTAAACTATTTTTAAATGGCTATGACCACCAAGCAAGGCGAAACAACTGCTGGTGTACGTGTCTTGTGGCAGCTTTTCCGCATGTTCATCACTCCCACTAACTTTCCCTTTATGCGAGACAAATATTAGGAGATTTATAGTTGGAGTGATACACGCTCTAACGGTTCATTTTCATCCAATCCCTCTATAACACCACGTGCGCTTAGCGCAGTCATCAATAATCAGGTAAAAATCGGATTGACTATTTTGGAGATATCTTTTTAAGCATTTATTTTGCATTGTTGACTCAACAAACACCGCAATATCTAAACTAATTGCAATGTATTGTATTGTATGTTTATTGACTGTAAAATGGTTTTACAAAATGATGATATAAACCAAAAGGCGAGATATTCGGTGATTCATGTTCTAGCGAATACACGAAATACCCAAAATCCGAAAAAATCACCATTCGCTATACAGATTATTTTCGACTGACCTATACTAACGTCATCAGTTGGCCACGTGGTCACACCCTACAGGTTTGTGATAATCAGATATAAATTATTTAGCTATTCAGTTTCATGAATATTTTACCCTAAAAACTCTCCGGGTGTCTTCCTAGTGTCCAATGGATTTTTTTTATATACCCGAGAGATACATCAACCCCCTGGCTATACCCTTGGTTGAGGATACCCTTAGGTTGGGGTTTTCGCGTGGTACCATCCTCGATTGTTCTTGCTCGTGCAAGCGTAGGAAGTCTCGCGGAGGTTCCGTGGTCTCGCGAGCCCCGCAGCGTAGGGATTCTGTTATTTAGGGCGCGAAGCGTGTTCGGAGCGAGGCCTACACCGGTACTGGGATGATCCGAAACGTCATCTTGCATCCCTCCGAAATGATCTACCTGACTCGTAGAAGAAAGAGGTGCGCTTTGCATATTAATACGACCCTAGCCCGTAATGGTACCATGCCCCTTGAGAAGGGAAGTCTTTTGTGTGGGGTAATTAGTCAACGCACCTTGGAAGGGTGCCGACATGCTTATTGATAAGGTTATGAATATGTAATAAAGCTGATCATCAGAGGGTCCACATTCACAAAGGAGCAGCCACAATGGTACGATGACGGGAGAGCAGAATAACGCCCCTGGATACAATACGAAAAAATAGTTCTATTCCTAAGCGAACACCTGGCTTCAGTAAACCGTGTACTTTTCAATGGTCTTTTCCAGTCAGATCCATAGAGAACAGTGATATATCTTAAAGAAGGCTTTCGATCGTCTATGAACAGCTTTAAAGATGTCTTTACCTGACTAGGATAAAATGGGTTCTTATTTTCGATCAGGGTAGGAGATTTCTTACAAACTACGGTCAGCATGTACATAATCATGGTATGGATTAAATCATAGGTGGTTAAATGTATACACTATAGCCAAGGAATATCCATATCCTGCATGCGTTCGAAACCAATTTCGCCAATTCACAATTTCAGTGGATGCTGCGCACTAATTCAATTGAGAGTTTTTGTCAATTCTACACTCGAATCCCATCTCTAGTCTATCATTCAAAAAAATCTAAATGGTTCATGTCATCAGAGATTTGTAGTAAATCATAACCCCTTGAACAAACAAAACGGATATACAGCTCTCTGATATCTTTGACATCACATCGGTTTCATTATACACCCATTCTAAGTTAGAATATGATTATACCATTATTTGGCAGTTAACTCAAACTGATAATCAGTTACAGTTGCTGCTGAGTTTCAGTTATCTCCTGCCCCTGGCAAATGGAGCACCTTATGTCGAGTCCCTTGCCAGGACCCTTTTACCTGCTGCCGCGGGCCCGGCGCAGTTTCTCATAGACTCACGTCACCTTTAGGATATCAATCAAGGCCTGCTGAGGGCGGCCGGGGAATGTTCCCGCCAAAACCAAGCCGTGTCACATTTCATATGCCGTTAACACGCGTGGTGCATAAAAGGGAAAGGCGCTAAAGTGTCTTCAATGTGATCACTGAAAAGACTTCCTTCCAAGTCGTTGAAGATTCACTGTAGCCCCTTTTTATACCACGACTGGCCCGCTCACGTGACGACAGCCATCTGCCGCTCGCACATATTCTCATGATCGTCAGCACGAAAGTTACTTTTTCTAATAACTTCAACAAAAAGTTATCAATTATAAATATTTTGCAGGGGATATTTTGAAATATGCTTTGTCTGAGATATCACATCGATATAATCAAGAACCCTTCGTTATTATTACGTACAAGGCTAAATGTGTTTTGGTGCATTGTTAGTGTTTGCGGCAACATGCTGCTCGCGTGTTCCGTTATGCGTTCACGTGAGGTGAGAGGGAAAGATCAGTGAATATCTTATCACTACACACATCGAGTAGGGCCTGTCACAGCTTGGGCAACTCCTCAATGGAAATGTATGCAGTTTAATTCAGCCACAGTTCGGATCGCATTCTTTGCAATCGAAACGGCATTTGGCGCCGCCATGGTTCATGAGAATATGACACCCTCTTAAACTTAGACAAATTGCTCTCTTCTTCATACACTTATGTAACCTAAAATATCCTGTACGTCCAATTAAATGGTGATGAAGATTATATATATATATATATATATATATATATATATATATATATATATATATATATATATATATATATATATATATATATATATATATATATTCATTTCATCGTAGGTATGTGCACATGTATTGAGGAAATTCAAATTTCTCACCAATAGTTAACTGATGATACAGTGAGGAATCTACATCAGCCCTCCAGAACGGAACAATACCTGTTTTGTCAGTTGTGCCCCCTATCAGCAGGTAGAAGGTGGCTTTATGACTATCAATTAAGTGCAAGGTGTTTCCACAGCCACGAGGGGTACGTGAGCTAGGCAGTGGGCAGCAGCCAGGGTTGGAGCTACAGGTAGAATTGGGGAGGCAGGTGTTTTGGAGACAATACGATACCTGCAATCAGCGGACCTGTTGCGCGCCAAGCAGGTATCCCCCCCCCCTCCCCCTCTCTCTGCTCCCGCCAGAATCAGGAAATTCCCAGCCCAGGCCTGTCTGTGAGAGCGGTTACTAAGGTTACTCGGCTACTACCCTAGGGAGCGAGCAAAAGGTAGCAGTTTCAGGCCAAGATTAATGGCTCAGTAACAGAGGGCGGCGAGAATTCCTAATTAACCCATTTATTCAAATAACGGCCTTGTCTGTAAGAGGTAGACATTTCATTTTGAAAAACACTCGAACAACTTTTGAAGACAATGTTTCACTTTAACGTCCAAATCATTCAATCCTTTATATACATAGTTTCATAAATGCTGTTGTAATCATTAATGCCTGGCTTTTGATGAATAAGTTATGTAAAATGGACTTTCAAATGCCTAGATTTGAAAGTACTTCAGGTATGATTTGAAAAAAAATTCAAATCATAAAAGTAAATTCAATATGCCTGTGATTCCTTTTATTTAGCCATATCATTCTTATTGCAAATTAGATGTACGAAACATTTTCCAATATTTTTGTGAATAGTATTTTTTCAAAAGACATATTGTAATCTACAAGAGCATGTACATTTTAGATAATTTCAAATATAAAAGTAAAAGTATATAAAAGTAAAGTTTTCCAAGAGAGGACAATTTAAGACATATTTCGATAGGTGTGGAGAATATCGCAGTAGGCCTGTGAAGTCTGACTCATCTCTTGTTTTTAGAGGTGATCTATCATCCTCTTGACGTATCTGTACATGGATGAGTATCCGATACAGGCCTCCCCTCTTTAGGGACGAGTACTTAAGCAATAATCCCACTAGCTCTATGCATCATCATCTTTACCAAGGGCGGCTCAGTGACGATGAGAGTATTACATTTTCCATTGCCTCCAACCCTTACTCGCGAATGTGAAAAATCAAAGTTAAATCCCGTAGGAAAATTCCTAATCTCGTACATCAGTAATATCTCAAATGTATTTTCTCTATACAGTGTATGCATCATCGTTACTTTCAAAATGGATCTAACTATCCGTGCACGTGGTAACCCGGAAGTATATTTTCGAGAGAACGTATGCAGTCACATTTCATGATACTGACTGACCACCCCTGTGTGAGGGTTTGTCGTTAAATCATGATAGCACGGTGTGAGGGTATTATAGGGCGTATTGACCATGGCCTGTGTGTATTATTATCATTTTCATTATTATTATCATTATTATTATTATTACTTCGTTTTATTTTTATTTTTTATTTTATTATTATTATTGTTATTATTATTTTTTTTTTTTTGGGGGGGGGGATTCTGGGTTGAATATGGTACTTCCCGTACAGTCCGTCAACATGAGGGTGTTTTTAGTGTAGCGCTGGCCAGCCCGGCATGAGGGTGCGGGTGCGGGTGGTGCTGAGAGTGACCCTGGCAGATGTCCGCTGCTGGGACCGTTATCCAGGACGTACGGCGGCGGCAATATGGAGCCGTGGTGGATATTACCGTGGCAGGTGCAGGGGGAGGAGGACCACATCATTACAAGGGACCTGTTCGCCCGACAGGTTGCAAATTCCTCAACAGGTGTCTGTTTCATAGAGGCAGAACCTTAATTAACTTGCTCTTGCTCGCACGGGCCAGATGGTCCAACAGGTATGCAAATATTTTGAAAAAATGGGTGAATTTTGAGAAATTTATCATTGTAAGTCGAGGTTTCCTTTTCCAGAATCACCACTTCTTGATGTTGTAGTCGTAACACGTGTTTTGGTGTTCTATTGCGAATTTGTAATAAATTCCTCAACAGGTGTCTGTCTCATAGAGGCAGATTCTTAACTAACCAATCCATGTCCTCAGTTGCAAAATGGCCGAAAAGAATTGCAAATATGTTGTGAAAATATGAAAAATATTAAGAAATATTTCGCCGAAACTTAGATCTCTGGCTGTAAGTAGATATTTCGCTTCAGAAAAAAATATGTGTCTTATCTGTTGCAGGGATGGAAGTGTTCGTCTTCGTTTTCTTTGAGAAAGAATTTCATAAATTCCTCAACAGGTGTCTGTGTCATGGAGCGAGATTCTCTTAATTAATCTGCACATGCTCACAGTGGTAGACAGATGGCCTGACAATATTGATCAAAAATTAACATACTAAAAATGTTTGAATGAAAATTGTGTTCCTCCTCCAAAAAAACCTAATATTCAATCAAATAATTCAGAAATTATGCTCTGTTTTGAAGCAAATTCCATAACAGTTGTCGGTTTCAATGGTGTCAGATTCTAACTAGCCCAATGACCCTCGTAGCGACAATAGTCAGACACCCATGATATCAAAATCTGAGAATCTTTTCACGAAAAGACGTGTCTCCTCTTTCTGAAGAAATTATTTTTTAAATAAAGTTTAGAATAAAGAACTTAAAACTGCTATCGAATAGCTTTGCTTTGAAATGTTTATAGGATAAGATATTTAGATGTTTTTATCACTCAGGTTTTGATATTTAGTATTTCGTATGCTAGATTAGGTTGTTACGTGACTTAAATGCCCATTGATAAAACGTACTGAAACAAAGTTCAGACCTTAGATGGTCATACGATGATGATGATCACGCGTTTACCGTTATCACGATGCTATGTTTAAGAAATGTCTTTAAACGTTGCTTTAATGAGTTGTCATGTAATATATTCAATTCTTCAGATGGTATTTAAAAAAGTTACCGAGTTAAGCTTCATTCAATATCTTTAATTACTTTACTAATGAGGTACGGTGTGTGGTCTTAACTCTTGACGCATATAAGGCTTTAAAATATATTTTTTCACACCGTGCGTTTTATTTGCGCTTGTTAACCTGATCATGGCCGAACACCTTTACAAGTGTCGTCTGTACTTATGATATATTCAGTAACAACTTTGGAGTTCAGCATGAATTCACAAAATATTTTGAGGAGAGACGTGGGAAATATTCTGACCAATACGAAACCATATCAAATCTATTTTATAATTGCACTAATATCTAAACCACACTTGGAACTTCTCCATGAAATATTAGCAAATATACTCCCATTCGATGATATATATATATATATATATATATATATATATATATATATATATATATATATATATATATATATATATATATATATATATATATATATATATATATATATATATATGACCATAGTAGACAGGACGTTTTAGGGTGCTTCTGGCGTGAATGGGTTAAATTTTTGCCTAAGTGAAGGCAGGGTATAATTAGAAGGTGCCTCCATAGAGCACCTGTGTTCCCGCAAGTACCAATAAACCTGCCACAAAACTGAATTGCTAATTAAGCGACCCTCACTGCACCATCCGTCCCAGCCAGTGGCCAAAAAATCACAGCTAATCGCCATGCCAATGTATGCATAGGGCCAATTTAGAATATTGGCCAAACTTTCCCATGATCCCACGCGGGGAGGGAGGGGGCTAGGACACCGAACACAATACCTACTAGGAACAGGACTGGAGTAGGCAGGGGACTTTGACAATACTCGAGCATTCCCGTTGGATGACCAGTGTGAGGATTAAACAAGAAAGGAAGAAAAGACAAGACATCTAAGGGTACTCGTCTTTAAGTCCTTCTTGTGGACTTAAGTGGTCAAGGTATTGTCGCCGTGGTGTCTTACGGTGACAGTGGCCGCAATCCCTGGACACAATGGCTCCCCAGTCCGCTGATGGTCAGGCGGCTTGACCACTGGGTCTTGTTATGCAGGGATTAGTCAGGAATACCCCTAGATAACCGCATTGGCCCGAAGCTTGCATCTTAGGACACTACCCCTCCCCTCTTCTTCTCTAACTAGCCGGAATGATGCGATTTTTTACAACTTAAAGCATTAAAACACGCCAAACAAATGGCTTTCTTCTCGTGGGAAGACTCGGTGATTGTCCGCCCACCAATCCACTTGAAGTGACCGGACAAGTGACCAAACAATCACGTCCCACTACTCAGGTCTCACATGCATTCATTACAACAGGAACACTATCTTTCAATATGCTCACTTCAGTATGAAAATAACCGATCGGATTAGAAATGAGTTTGTTTCTCTTTTCAAGCTGGCGTCGATCCTGATGGTTTTAAATGGTCTGACGCATACGGCCAACTATTCCTTCCGGCTTTGGTCGACATGGGAAAATTCATTTTGGCCGAAGTATCACCGGATGTGGTAAAATGAACAAGAAATAAAAAGCTCTGATAAAGGGTTATGGGCTATAAATAGATCTGATACACAGTTCGGTAGAATACCTTCATACCGTTTTCGTGCAGATCAAATCAACTTCCTTATATCATAGTGTTGCACACACACACACACATATATATATATATATATATATATATATATATATATATATATATATATATATATATATATATATATATATATATATATATATATATATATATATATATATATATATATATATATATATATATATATATATATATATATATATATATATATATATATGTGTGTGTGTGTGTGTCTTTATTTGCATAATAGCAATCGTCAGTATCTGGCTTAAATACTTCACTAAAAATGATCAATGTATTGGTTTTACCACTTAGTTAGGAAAGGATATGCCTTAAACTTTTCATACTTATGCTAATTGCCGGTTAGTTTCGTGGTACGCTCTATGGTAACCCCCTATACTCCGCCTGGTGTGAGCGTATAGGTGGCTATCAGAACTTTTGCATTGGTGTTGCCACCAATTAAGACGCCATTACGCATGGTAGGAAGCCCCAGCAAGTCCGCAAGCTATGACCTCTTGGACAAACATAGTTAGTCACATCAAAGACCCCGTACTCATCAGACCCGCACAAGCACCTTTACTCTTTGTACCAATGTTTACAAACTTCACCCAAAACTGTCCAAGATCAGAGTGCATAAATTGACCAAACGGACCATGCGTAACGCCTCATCGCGGACAAGAATGCTCTTATGCAAATATTGTTCCACTAAGACCAACACAGTTACCATAAGTGTCTGGTGTCTTCATGATATCTGAGTCGATACCTTTCCCTTTCACCAATGGAATGTTAATGGCTTTTGGGTATGGCAGGGGTAGGGTTGAAAGTTAGGGGGATGGGTACTGAGCCAACATATTTCATATAGGCTAAATATGGCATATATTGTGCAGCATTTTTCATTTCCATTTGAATTGTATTACACTCTTGAAAGTTAAATAAGTGTTGTAATCCCTATCGGGCATGTGAGGAAGTTGCTAGTGACTCGGGGTTAGGCGGTGTTTTTGTAGATTACTCCAGTTTCCTTCACCACTTATAACTGGTCAACAACTTACAACTTAGGCTTGACGACTTAGCCTCAATATGGCAGAAAAAGTGAAAATAATAATAACATTATTGACCATACGCATAGTATGAAAGTACATGAAATACAATCAATAAGTGACAATAAATTTAAAATCGAACTTCCAAGAGCATCCGCTGTATGATGTGTGAGATGGTTGGTTGAGGTGTGGTGAGACTCATGAATGATGAGCAGGAGAGTAACTGTTTCGCACCTTATGCAATGTGCCAGCCGCTAAGCTGACAATCCGCCTATTTAGCGCGGAGGAGGAGGATCTGGGGCTGATAGGATTCGGGTGCTGATTCTTCCTGGCCGCCCAGCCAGAAGCTCTGTCTTATCCGTGCTAACAGTAAGTTTCACGGCTTAGCTGGGCCTCATTAAACACCCTGTGAAACCACCAAGACCACTAGTGTGGGCAGGTGGAAAATAAAACCACCTCTAAATAACGGTTATCGCCCGCATGGAAAGCATGTTCAAAAGCCAGATCATAGTATATTTAACTAAGTTACCCCCATTCCTTTATGATAAAATTGAAAATGTTTCAAAATTTCAAATTCTTATTTTGATATCTAAATATTTTAAATTCCAAAGAAAATGTGGTGTCTTATCTTAGGAAAAACACTTTTCATCTCATAGAACATAGCACATTTATTACGTGTTGTGTCTGTGGAGCGAGCGGAGGGGAAAAAGTGTCATCACCAACCCGTGGTAAGACTTCTTGCCATCCTAACATTTCGTAAGAGGAACTAATCTCTCCCCGCCGCCCTCTGTATATGTCTCTAGATCCACGTGATTCTTCACTAGTACATGCAAAGAATGCCATAACAGAAGAAATTGACTGTACAGGTAGAAAGGTTCTTTGTTTCGGCTTTTTCATATTTGCACGAAATGAATGATGCTCTGTTTTGAACTATTTGTTCACAACCTATATACGCGAAATGAATACATTAATTTCATGATACCTGTCCTCAGTCGCAGTTTAAAAGGTAGACTACCTCATACCAAACTCTGAAAGCCATCTCTTAATGATCAAGTGTACTGTGTATCATGCAATTAATTCTGAAATTTCGAAATCAACTTACAAATGAGCTGACGAGTTAAAGTGATTGATATATTTCATACAATTTTGATTAAAAATCTTAATATACCATCCTCTTTTCATTGAGTTATCATTACCACTGCAAACAGATATATACGAATGCATTATCTGTCTTGTTCGTAAACACCGTAAATGTACTTCTATTATTTCGCCTAGAGGTTAAAAGTAGGCGTCAATTACCTACAACGTATAGACAAAATGACTATTCACCAGTTTGCAGCAATGTTTATGCAAATATCCCACCTAGGGTGCTCATACCCAATTCATACACCCTTCCAATATGCATATGAGTTGGCTTACGACCCCAGATGCCATGTTGCCCTCCCTCTGGGGTGCTTCAGGACCCTGTCTGAGAATGATGGAGGTATGGTGCTGACCTCTTGGTTGAAACCTGTCCTGCAGTCAGCCTTTAAGAGCAACGTAATGTCCTGTTTTGAATAACACTTATTATGGGGTATCTAAGGGTATGTAAGGGTATGTATGCAACACGCAGCACCTGGAGTACAGGAAGTTTCTTCACCCAGGGCGTTATGATTTACTCCTAAGTAACACAACAGAACCTCCTTAGAACCGTCTATAACGCATATATCAAAAGGAAAGGTATTTAATCCACCCAAGTGTTCAATATACATGTATGCTTTGCACAACTCCTCTTGTCAATATTCATCACCAGAATGATTCGTAAACGGGATTAGATACATATGTAACATTTAAGGTACACTGAGCACGATCCGACGAATTAAAGGGTTGATAGGGTTCCAATGGAGATACACAGATTTTAGGGTATTGTAAGGGTACAGGGTACGTGTGCAGCCACTGGCTAGGGGTATGCTCTCATGTCTTGTAAGGGTAGGGTTCAGGGTACAGGATACGTGGGCTGGGCACTGGCCGGGGGTATGCTCTCATGGCGTTGTAAGGGTAGGGGTTTAGGGTACAGGATACGTGGGCGGGCCAGCACTGGCAACTAGCCACAATACAGGTACTAACTTCTAGTCCAGTTTCTCCCACGAAGATTTTCATGCATGAATTGATGTCCATGAGTCTCATCGAACCCTGAGTAGCATCCATTAAACTCAATCACAGCTAATAAACAACTGATAAACTAATCGGATTGTTCCATCAAGGGCGCCATGCCGTCATCCAATTAACCCATACATTGGAGAAGTTCGTCTGGTGGTATGATACCTTTGACAATAACTTGACAATAAAGCTCGAACTTGAGAACTACTTTAAGATGAATTGTTGGTTGGATGCTGATGAACATTTCTCCTTCAAATATTTAAATCAATAATAATTTTCTTTGTGAGAAATCAAAGATATGCCAAAGAATGACAGGGCATTTTTGGGTTGCTGCTAGGATGGACTGGCTGAATCAAGTGCAATCAGTAGAGCAGGCTAATTGCGGGTTGTGCCGAGTGGGGTTTTCAGGGTGCCAACAACAGGATCCATCGATTGTTTTTGACGGCTAGATTGGCGTGATTTATGGCCAGTGGCAAGTGGCATGTGAGAGGCTATTGTAAGAGTACCGCGCATTAAGCAAAACTTGAGGATTATGAAGGAATTTGGCGAATATTCCTGCAGCTGGGAACGGGTCGCAATGAGATTTTTCAATTCGGATGGATTTGAAACTCACTTTACTACTCTTTGTTACAATATACAAAAGGGATTATATGCATTACTAGTCGTCGTTTAAAACACATGCCAATTAATCCGTTTTTTCACAGACATGTCCAGATGGTTTTGACTTTGGCTTTACAGACACACTGAAAAGACAATTTATTTTACCAAAAACGACAATATCAGTTACTGTCCATATCCACATTACACGTGTTCCTTAAGAGAGTGTTTCTTAAATCAGCAAATATCGTGACAAACATTCCACAAAAAACACGCAGAGCTTCATACGTGGGAAAGTTGGAATGTCAGTTATAATCTATTGGTCTACCCAATTCTTATAATTAGGTAGACAGTTCTCTGGTTCACCTTCTATCACTCCATTCGTATTGTTATTACGTAAGGTTTGACTGATTTTTGTACGGCTGGGGAAGCACTGAAGGTTCAACAAGTCAGGGGAGGCGCCTCTTATTACTGTCCTTATATCAGGCAATTCGTATTCCGTGGAAGTCGACACGATCATAGTGGTCCTTTACCTACATCAAGAAGTTTATACACCGTAAAAGATAGGCATCCGCGTTTAAAAAGGAATAAAACTTTTTGCCGCCCAAAACGGGGAAACTAACGTTTTAATGGCCTCACGCATGGCTGGGGCACTTTAGGCTGGAGAAACCCTCTTTCTTATACCCATGTCAATGGCCGGGTTTTTTGGGTATGGTTTACAGTTAGCGAGTTTTATTTACAATCTTGTTGCTCTGGAAAGCACCCGAGTGGAACTCGTAAATAAACTCGTGGTATTCCGAAGGGTAGCAGCACGCACCCGTTCTGAATATGAACACCCTCATAACCTGGCATGCCCGTTTGGGATCGCCGGTCACGTGATCGAGGTCAGGTCAACCCCGACTCGTAAAAGTCACCCTTTTACTATTTTATGCCCAGGAGAAAATTCCGACGAATGAGCTGTAATATTTTCAAGCACCTTGTGAGTGGGGTATGTAATTTCCATTAGAAAAGTCTCGATGGCTCTTCGCTAAAGGGGTGGTTCCCGGCGCTACCCAAATCCGGTTTCCCCAAAAAAGATATTCCACCCAAGGGTTTATCGGGAAATAAATCATGCAACTACAAAGCTTGTGAATGGAGCAAAGATATGCACAGGAATCACGACTTGTGGCGCCGTAAGCGAAAGAAAGACGACTAGATAATCATAATAATAAAAAAGGTATGGACCGACCGTTGCAATAATCGTCATCACGAATACATTCCCCAAATTCTACCAGTTATAGTAATGTTGGTATTATACCCTAGCGGGTTAGTTGGGATGATGGATAAGACCCAATTACCCGGGTCACGAACATCGGTTTCTGTTGAAGGAACTTTCTCGGGAAAGTCTAGCGTAGAGACCTAAGGGCCATGAAATAAAACTATCTATCCTTTTAACTAGACCTAAGTAGGGCTGTGGAACACGTAGGCGAAATATGTGCAAGAACTTTGGAGATGCTCTATAGGGAACATAATTTCATATATTAGGGATATCTTTTAATTGTATTTAAAAGCGAAAAGCCACCTTATTTGGACACCAAGAGGGCCCTACCTCTAGCGGTGTTCAGGTGAACGTTTCGCTGAATATATCAATTCTATATTCTATGGAATCCACCCCAGTGATTATTGCGAAGGATGGGTTCGGTGACAACATAGCAGCAGGGGTTCCATTTCATTGATTCCCACACGATTTGTCCATCTGCATTCCTCGCCATACAATAAACCGTAAGAAACGGACAGACTCGCTGAAATGAACACCTTTCATTGAAATCAACAGGATGCTCCATTTCATTCACGGTCTGAGACAGTGGAAATATGCCGAGAGCGCTGTAGATTTCAAGAGGTGCCTTGGTGGCAGAGGCAGAATGCACGGTGGTGGGCGAGATTGCTCATTAGATGACGCTTGGTGAACGTTTGGGTTTTGTTGGCTTTCAGGGTCGCTTAGTCCGCTTTGTGTTTGTCGACATCCTCGTTCACTTATTTTTCGTTTATGAGCAACAAATAAGGCTGGGTGGGTTTAGAAACAGGGTGTAACGAAGTTGAAGGGGAAGCGCCATGCTACAATGGGAGGTACCCGCTACTGAATGTGGGTATAGAAACCCGGGTTGTTCTGATTGGCGCTGCCAGGGCACTTGGTTCTTGCTTGAACGTTTCCGCTAAATAGATAAACCCAACAAGAGGAAGTCTTTTACGGCTTCTGGTATTGTCTAGCGTTAACTGTGCGGAGTCGCGTATTTTTTCCCACACTAATTAAGCCATTCGCTTATAATTGGCAACTATTGGGATTTTTATCTGTTGGTCTTAACAGTGTTTTTCCGCTTGGTTCGCGTCACGCGAGGGCTACAGCTAGAAATAATGATGTGCTTTTGGCAGTATCTGTTGACAATGGGCATCTTGAAACTCCCCCGGCTACCAAAGCGAGCCTTTCAGACTTTGCCATCATTGCTAAAAAAATCACAAAGAAGACGCTTTTATTCACGTAGATGAGTACTTACAGATGGGATGTCCAAAGGGGAAATAGTTGGCTTTTGTTCTCTCGAAATTAAACATTATAATTGGGTGGAATTCGTAGGTAGTTCCAATATGTGCAGTTTAGAAATGCTCCCGAGTCTATTCAACAAGTGGCATATTTTATCTTATGGCGTTAGGCTGCTGTTTCCATGCTACAATTAAAACGTACTTAGCACGTATTAAAACCCGAGTATCACGTATATAGAAAGATTGCTTAGTTTATGATTCTTTGATAAATCTGTGCACTGAGTAACATATGCATAATTTGATGGGGACACTTAATTCGTTATCACCAAGTCGTTTTTGCATGAAATGGTTTTATTATTATATACATCCACGTCTAGTTTGTTTTACGAGATAATAATGAAACATTTAGTTTTTTACCATCCCATAAGCATTTCTGCGCAGCCTGCCTTAATTCTCATATTTCTAAACAGTTCCCATTCAGTCCTAAACTAATATTTCGATAAGGTTACACGATACGATCATAGAAAATCTCTTTTCGTAGAGGACATCTCTAGTAACAGTTTCCAAAAGAGCTTTTTTCTTTTTCCCAGAGCAGAGCTCAGCTATCTTTTCTGACTTCTCACGGAGGAGAGCGCAGCTATCTTTTCTGCCTTCTCACGAAGGAGAGCTACTCCGTGCAGCGCAGCAGCAGCCTAACAGTGATATTTACTGGTCGAGTGGCCAGCCTAAGTGCGACATGTCTTCGCTCCATTAGCAGAAAACGGTATTTCGGGAAACAGTTAGCGCCGGAGCACATGAATTACTCTGACTGCTGTAGCCTGAATGCCGAATGTTCACGCGTTTTAACAATAACACCACTACCCGTCCTGTTGTGTTGTTATGGAGTCAGTGTCTCGTGAAACCTCGCCCAGGATGGCGAGATCACGGAAAGATAAGACTGCCTGTAATCTTGGCAATCAGAAAAGCCCCGCAGTTAATACAAAAGCCAAAGGGGTTTTCAATGCTTACCCTTTCGTGCAACGGGTCTGAAATAGACCGTAAAAGGGGCTCTGCGCCAGTGAAGAAGAGAAGGGGATATTTAAACACCACTCCAAATTGCTCAACGGGAAATCGTAAACATACATCAGTTATGTCTCACCATTCCATACCAAAAGTGTCCGAATAGTCCGTCACCCTACCAAACAGTCCGGGACTGATATACACAAGAGAAATAGTACTATTTAGAGGTAATTTACCTCATTTACCATCGAGATATACCTTAGATGACCAAACATCATCATCTAAGAATATACGTATCTAGAGGTATCTAGGCATACCTAGAGGTATGTAAGTCTGTATCTCTTCTATTTCAAACGGACACATACATCCAATTTCCAGTTTCGGTTTTCTACATGATTGTCTGGATTTTTTCTGAAATGGACAAGTATTTCTTAACATATTCTAGTTGATTAGACTGGGATCTTGTGCCAGAGTAGTTGTTGGCTCAGGGGTGTTCACAATGACGGATGTGGGAAAGATGGGTTCCGGGCTAGACGGGATCAGCCGAGCTGAACCCTCCCTCACTCTCCGCTGTCCGTCAAGCCTGACTGCACACACATAATGCCAAAACATGCCCCTAGGTGGCGCTCTTAAAGATTCAGCCACCGCAAAAGGGTGGTTAGGGGAGGTTATGACAACGGGGTATATACCCTGTTTGCTGCATGTTATTGTACCAGCCCGTCCTGATGTTGGTAACAGTTCGTCAGGTCAGCTTGTAAGAATCGTGTTCCACAAATCGCATCACATTACAAAGGTCACTTTAAACAATTTCCGCATATAAAATGCGTTTTCCTTCTCACACATTTCCTTATTTAGTTTCAGTTTTGTTTGTTGGGTCTTTTCCTAAAAGGGTATGACATTTCAGGTCTTTCGAAATACATGAATGTATCAAAGTATCATCATTAAGCACGAGTAGCAGGAAACCGAAACCTGTTTTTGTCATTTAGGTTCAAAGACGCTGATCTTTATTTAAAGCAGTTTCGTCTTCAATGAGTAACTTTTCAGCGCATCAGGAAGAAATAGCAAAATTGAACAGATCGTTTTTAAACATGAAATTGTAAATACGCCATACACATATTTACTGAAAACAAATTAAAAATTTGGCGAAATCTGTCTTTTTGTACTCAGGGTGTATACAATGCCTTCCAAAATATGTGGAATTTGCCTCAAGTACCTCCTAGCCGAGTAGGGTAGTACCCGCGGGCACACGAACTGACCCGAAGGCAGTCGAGCAACCCAAATGTCATTTACATTCCTTTTCTATGAGTGATTGAAGCTACACTATACGGAGCGAGCCGACTACACCCCATAACACCCCTGCTACATTTAACACCTGTGAGTCCATCGGAAGCGAGGCATAATATATAACAATACAGGAACTTGTCAATACGACAGCCAATGCGTACACCATATATATATATATATATATATATATATATGTATATATATACATATGTATATATATATATATATATATATATACATATATATATATATATATATATATATATACATATATATATATATTTATATATATACATGTATATATATATATATATATATATATATATATATATATATATATATATATATATATATATATATGTATATATATATATATATGTATATATATATATATATGTATATATATATATATATATATATATATATATATATATATATATATATATATATATATATATATATATATATATATATATATATATATATATATATATACCGCATTGATACCTAAATCGAATGACCATCGGTGCCAACGGTTCTCCTTTTTCATTTGAAATTTCAAAAGCTGTGACCAGATCGATGAAAACAACTTTTGTAAAAAAGTTCGTATCCTATTGGCCATAAACCTAATACAATCCCATACAATTGTGTTGATCCAACGGAAGTTTTTTGGATTTTCCATGGAAGTCAAAAGGACTGTGTAAATTTACAGAGGGTTTGTATTCAACAAGAACTGTACCATCATTGTCAGGGTAGCCTCTTTGTGTGCCCACACAACACCCACTTGAGCCATCGAACCCACATTCCACTACCGTTATGTGAATCTCAACACCCTCTGACTCTAACACTAGCTCTGTCTGTAAAGCGATACCTGGATGAAACTAAGCCCATGTTCGCCCTGCAGATACCTGCGCCTCGACTTCTCCTTTTTTACTGTTTAACTTGTGCTGCGAATACAGACAGTCTGACAGTAAATCTCTTCGGTAAACACCCCGGTCTTGTTAAATATGCCACCCTACAAAGGGCGCATTCAGCCCGCGCGATATTGTTTCAATGTTTGTTTACTATTTATCCTGATGTACTTTATATGAAAGGGCCCTCTTTCTCCCGTCGCCCGTAATCCGCTTGAGTCTTCAGGTGTGTTTTTTCTAGAAGTGGGCTGTTTTCTTTTAATTCATCTTGACTGATTGAGCCTCACCGCGAGGGATGCGAGCGCCGAGTTGAGTTCTCTCAGTACTCTCTATAGCTACTGTGATTTCTGTGGCTGCTGGGGAGACGAGACGAGTGGATGGGTGGTGAGTGTGTAGAAAAGACACGCCCTCTAGTGGCCGCCCCTTACCAACCCTCAAGTTACCTCACTTCTACATTGCTGTGTCTTCAGTAGCAGGGATGGCGTGACGTTTGGATATGTGTTTTTCAGTGCATTCCTAATACAGAACCGTCCAATACCCATTCTATAGTACATTACAGTGCGAATAACTACACTGATACTATAATACCAATACAAGGAAACCCGGAAAAGTAGAAATCCTACGAGCCGCCCCCCCCCCCCCCCCCACAATAATAATGATACACATCTTATACAGGTGGTGAGCAAATCTAGGGTCTGATATAATCATAGGTGTTTCAATAAAGTTTTTATAAATTGTTTCAACTTGTGAAGTTCCTCAACTTATTGAGTTACGCATGCATAGTCTGGTATCCAATCCACATATCTAACAGTTCAAATGCTTAAATTCCATGCTGGATTTCTTGCCATAAATCACGCCTTTGATTGGCCAGTTTAATGTCTCTTTATAAGAATTCCCCGAAGAGTCTGCAGTCTCAGGAGGCCCGCCAATCAAGTGGAAAACCCCTCCAGGCAGCAACTGCAATCTGGAGCGGGACGCCTTTAACAGCTCCTAATTCCCAATGAAAATATTTTTGCCCGCGTCGTGTGATCTGTTTAAATCATACCCTGGATGTTTACCGATCATCCAGAGGATTAAGCTACCTAACTACCAGCATTTGACTTTAGTTCTATCACTTCTGGCCAGTCTAGTCCTGTGGTTTTGATACCCGAGTTTCCTGATACCCACTCAAACCAGAGATCAGAAAATCTCCTGGAGTCTCACGAATCCTGCACCATATATATATACATATATATATATATATATATATATATATATATATATATATATATATATATATATATATATATATATATATATATATATATATATGTATATATATATACATGTATATATATATATATATATATATATATATATATATATATATATATATATATATATATATATATATATATATATATATATATATATATATATATATTAATGAAGAATCTTGTTTCAATTAGACTTGCATTACGGCAACCGTTGTTTTTTTCAAATGCCAGTGCCTTTAATGCCACAGGTGGGTTTTTCGGGAGTACATCAAGTTGTGATTAACACCTGAGTCAAGTGTCTGATTAAGTGACGCAGGTATGAAGCGACAGCACCCTGGGGTCGAACTGATACCCTATGGGTATGGGCATGACTGACTTCCTAGTGGCCTAACCTGCGTGAAAAGTGAAGGGTGCTTGGGTATGTTACCCTGTGACACCCCGCTCAGTGGTCAGTGGCCGTTAGTGAGGCTTGAGGGTGCAGCTATATTAGTATGCAGTTAGAATGGCACAGGAAGCACTGACCATGCTGAGAGACATTAAACACAAATGACGTCTTCTTCCGCGAACAACGGTCACATTAACTTGACCCTTTCATGCTTGAAAATCAGCCTAGATCTTTTGATTGAATTAACCCCCAAAAAGCATATTTCGGGAAATATCTGGAGTAATATTAATAATATTCAAACCAACAACTCCTAATACAATCTTTATACAATCAGTGAATGTATGCTGAATACTGAAGTCAAGTTTCACAGCCCCAGATGAAACCTTTCAAGGAGAACTCTTTAGCATTAATGCTTAACCCATCTAAGCTCAGAAACACCCCCCCCCCCCCCAGATATCTTCACGACGAATGAAATATCTAAATGCAAGATACCCATTACATTGAACCGAGAACCCTTTCTTTAGCACGGTGTCTATAGCGAGATGGGATTAGATCGTATTGATATGATTTTGGAATATATCAGCAGTTGATCTTGGAAGATGCAATCACTGTGGGTGTGGAGGGGTCAATTAATGTTGTCTGAGGATGAAAATAATACCGGTCAACCTGCATGCTAAATAACATCTCTCTACAGGTGAATTTTGACCACGTTACCCAAGCCTCGCCTAGGTCTTTTCTCTCTCTCACGTACCCACTGTTGAGAAAGGTCCTGGCCATACGACAAACAACATGCAGGGCTGGTCTTAACGGATGAAACTGATTAAAGAAACGAGACGACACACTGTTATCAAGTGTTAGGGGCATTAAAAAGAGTGACAGTTTGAATCTACTTATCCTCGTTACCCTGCCGCAGTACTGTAAGCACACATGCGGAACCTGTATACAATAATTCGGCGGGTGATGACAATCAAATACTAGTCCAGGTATCCATTAAATCCAAGGAGGTATTTTTGTGATTTTACTCACTGGCCATGACAAAGCGTCGTGTACCGTTACCCAGTGAACTGGTGCTATCGCAGGCCACCCTACCACTCGGGTCGAGCGGGTTCGCCGGAGAGAACCGTTGAATGAAGCGGGTTGCGGCAGATGGCTGGGATTTCATCTGGCGGGTATTTGGGTATAGGGTTGTGAAGGAATGCCAGCCACGTGGGTACGGGTATCAGGGTGTCATAACGGGCGCTCAGCCTCCTTTGATGGCGAATAAAACAACAATTGAGCACACAGCGCATTACTATCTCCCTTATAAAAGAAATTTGACCTTAAAGATAAGTTCCTTGTATATTCATGATCCCAGCCTGCCATCGTTCTAAAAACCAAGGTACATGGACTGGTACCTAAGATCAATCATGCAGCATACGTCATGTTCTAATCGTAAGCACTTTCGCCAATATCTGTGTATCACGTTAAGGTGAACTATAATCCACGGTATCAGGAAATCGTACAGATTTCATATCAAATGCAAATAATCATTTTATGCTAACTCCAAAAGAATTATAATATATATATAACATTTGTTTTATTTTAAATTAAATCAACTAGAAGTAAAGCCTGATTTGTCGAATGAAGAATTAGTCTTGGGTTCTTATGGAATGAGGGTAGATAATTAAGAACCTTTTGCGATATTCATTCATCACAAGTTTTAAAGGTACAAAGCATGAACATCGATTTTGAAAAAAATATATATTTCAAAAATATAGGTCAATGTCTTATATTTGGAATGCAAATTAAACAGGAAACACACAATTCAAATGTCATTCAATCAATAGATTATGGGCAGTTTTATATGACTATCCTACTATACATACCAATAGGTAATACTTCTTATAACTGTCATGCTTAACCTCTAGAATAAGGATGAGATTACATTAATACTAATTGATCGCCTTCCTAACGGACGTGTTACAGCGGTGGGCGTATTGTAATGCTAATCGATCGTCTATCGTTTCATCACGCAACGGGTATTAACTCATACACGGCTATATATCGAGAAAAATAAATATGACAGCGATATCATGTTATAAATTGAGTACTTTTCCATGAAGGTTATTATTGTACAGAGTGCGATGTGGTTATCATGTACTGTATATTACTTGGCATGATGATGATAGTGATGAAATCTCTCAAGCAAAAGCGTCGTAGGGAAATATTCAAAGGTGGAATGTTAATTAGAACATTGCCAAGATATCTCCTTCAAATATTTTGTAAAATCATTTTTAATTCCTGAGTTATAGTCAAAAGTATGATAGATACAGACGACAATCTTACGAGAAACTTTTAAAAAGCAGTAACGGGTTAAAGGCACGTGGAATGAGAGCGTTAACCGCTGACTCCGCAGCATCTGTTCTGCCTCCCAAAGAACAATTCAAATATGAGGCCTTTAAAAACCCAAGTGGGCTTTAATTGAGATAACGGCAGTGCCTTATCAATCAAAATGCTAACTGGAGTGTGAGCATGTCAATTTCAAATATAGGACCACGCAATGCAAACCGGCAATCCATCCTTATGTATGTTTCCGCGACATCTTCCCAATAACACAAACTTTTTAAGTTTATTTCCGCGGCATTTTAGAAAATCCACCATTAACATCAAAAACATATTTCTACACACACCCATATCGTCACAATATCATTTGTATAGAAATATCATACTACGTCGGAACTTCAACTCGAAGTCTTAAACGCTCAAATGCAAGTCCCTATTTCTCGATCAGGCACCTGCCCAAGTGGAAATGTAAATGTTATTAATTTACAATTTCCTCAAACTTTTGCCATTGCGCAAGAACACAATTGTTGTTGGACGCAACTTCTCGGGTAGAGACATTTTGTTAGGTTTTGTTAGGTTTGGTGTTGGTTATCTACTTTATTTTCCATGTCCATTGCAACTGTCCTCACGGAATCGAGTACGTCTGTTCTTCAATAAGATCATGTGTATCCGTAGATACCAATGGTAAAGTAGTTTGATTTTAGACGTGTACATTTTAAACACATGTCGGAAAAGTATCCCACCAAAATATCTTTAGTTTTGTCATACTTAATGAATGATAATATTTCAATAATAACAAATTAGAAATAAAACAGTCGCCAAACAACAGGCTAGAGAACAGTACAGGTCGATGCAGTTAAAGGATCACCTTACGAAAACAATACTCACCATGCTGCAAGAACGTGTGTGACAGTGATCACAGTGTGGCAGTGACCAGTTAGTGGACGACTCGCCTATGACAATATACACTACTATACAAGGAATTCCTTTTTTTCAAAGTAAAAACAAAAAATACTTACGTCTACTTGTGATCTCTATAGGCGAACTGGTAGTGACTGGGTAGGGAATGGGTACCCTTGGTTCTGGACTAGAGATTGGGTGGTACTCATTTGGGCTGCTGTTGGTACTGGTACTGGTACTGGTACTGGGGGTGCTGGCAAGGGTGGTGGTAGTAGTGATGTCCAAGGGTACTTCTATTGACCCTTCTGGTAACTTGGGCGCCGCCGGATGGCTCCGGGACTTTCTCACCAAAAACGCTCGTGGCATTTTTTCAAAGTTTCTTTTGGTCTCTGTATATGATCTCAGTCCGCCACTCACTGCACTGTGGCTCTAATACATATATAGTATGTGGTATATACACCTGTGCTGTGCTCTCTTTAAGGTTCTCCTAAAGGTTCTACAATCAGGTGTAGACTCGGGGTATGATAGGCAGGTGTGTTGTGGTCCTCAGGTAAGTGGTATGATGGGGTAATAGGTCCAGGAGCTGCACAGGTAGCGAGTCAGGTGACCAGGCAGGCAGGGAGGCAGGTAGTAGTGTGTTGACACCTTGAGGGTACAGAGCTCTTCTGGCTACGACTCGGCACGGCGGTTTGTTTTGCTCCGTGTGACAGTAGCGAAGCGCGCACCCTGGCGGAACCAACCACCAAAGGGGGAGATCCCTTTGAAAAGTTCTCCAGAAGTGACATCATCAGCCGGCGTGTGCGCATGCGCGAGGAGATAACGGATAAGGCACCAGGCGGTTCGCCCATTGTTCCGCGTGTTGTCCTCACAATGGGCGATTACCACAGGCGTAATTTGACTGGCCCCCGCTCCCCCTCTATTGTCCTCGGGTTCCGGACAGGCAGGGAGGGGACGGCTAATGGGAAACTATCATCACTAGGGCATGTGAACTTATCGTGTTCAGTCCCACGACCAAAACACTAGTACTATAAAACCACACCGACACAGATTCACACTGGAGTGGCTGCAGATTCGCGCGCCTTACCCTGTTTTTACACTGCACCAGCGAGATCATAGATACTAAAACATCTTGAATGTCTACGATAGAAAGTAGTGATGGCGGTACTGTTGCGGATACAGCGGTTGTCGATTAGTTCGACGAAACCCTTATAATTGAAAGTGTTGATTTTCCTGCTAAGATTTGCCATTTTTCTTTAGTTCTGCCTAAAGCCCATGCGATAGATATACCCACTTCAAGAATGTAACAATCACACGCAAATTTTAGATCCGCCCCTGTAGCATTAGCGGAAGTTGTTGTTGTTGTTGTTGTAGTTTTTGTTGTGTGTCTCAGCCTGTGGTTGAGAACGACTCCAATCA
>OZ012690.1:33633732-33741232 GCA_963942565.1 Maea johnstoni
ATACCTTATTCGGCAGCCCCTCCAGGCTTGCCTCAGGGTTACAGTATTAACAGTATTAACGGTAAAGATCAACCACACTGTATTTTTTCTGAGGAGACTGGCGCCCTCTGCCGGAGGCTGTGGTCACTTTGAAATCCTCAATTATCTCCTTTCATCATCACTCGCTGGGCTTTAATCTCTCGCTAATGACCCAGACACCTTTGTCAGCATGATTGTGTATTCGGCTTTAGCGAATTAAGTTTTGTCTGTGTTTTGTTTTAAAACAAAGACTATACTTATTTATGTTTACTGTTTCATTATGGTACAATTTACCACGGCCTGAATCAATGGGGGCTGCGGAGAATATTTCAGCTGATTGCAGCGAGAAAAAAGATAGTTTTTGCGCACGGCGCCTGTGCGACTCTGTAATATGCAGACTCAGCATTGCAAGCTGCCCCACATCTTGTCAAGTACTACTACCACTACTACTACTACTACTACTACTACTACTACTACTACTACTACTACTACTACTACCACTACCACTACCACTACCACTACTACTACTACTACTGCTACTGCTACTGCTGCTGCTGCTGCTGCTGCTGCTGCTGCCACTGATGGTGGCCCGGATGATGATGATGATGATGATGATGATGATGATAAGCAAGTGCAAACAAAAATACATAGGTATAGCTAATCAACGTATTTGTCAGGGGTTGACGTTGGTCGACAAAGCAGACTCACTCCTTAATCACGATTAAAACATGACAAATGGCCGTAATGAAGGTCAGGTGCGAAATCTGCGCTTCTTCACTTTATCCGGATATTCATCAAGATGGACGTAACGCGCCGTTGTTTTATCTAGACCAACAAGGAGGGCAAACCTGCTAATCCGGAAGTAGGTTTACAAGCAAAGTGTATAGAGAAGGCTGTCTATACTCGACAAGGAGTATTAGGCCAGTTTTTTTCTGTTTTATGAAAAAAACTCCTTGATTTGTCCCCTGGTGCCGGTGCAGCGAACTAGTGTAGCCCGAAACCCTTTTGTGTGTAGCGCCCCCTATCTGTCTTCCGTCCTTGTAAAGTCTAATCCCCTCTTCTGAACTCAGTCTGTTATGAGGACTTTCTGGTTAATGTTTACCCACCTGAGTGTATTTTAAGCGCCTAAAGGCTAGTTTGGAATAGTCTAATGCTGAAGTGTACACAGAACCTGTAACTGTTTTGAGTGTATGTCATGTCAAGTTCCCCTTTTTCTTTGTATGTTGTAATTTTGATTCCTATTCAATATTATTGTTGTACCTCTAAGTTCTATTTCTGATTTATTATGTGCTGTATCCTTTTAGGCCTTTAGGCTTAGTCAATAAAGATACAATACAATACAATTGAAAAAAAAATGCTAAGGAAAGTTAGAAAGTTATTCCCTATGAGCTACATTTGTGTCTATAGGTTTTCAAATTTTGTATTAACACATGGCAGACTTAGATTTCTGGTGCAATAATATAAAAGGATACCTGTACTCATACCCCACAGAATGTATGCATGGGTTTCTGACAATAAAATATATGTGTAAGCACTTTTTAAAAACATATTTTAGATCCCTCTCGCATTGATTTTGGGAAAGAATCTTTCTAAAGCAGAAAAAGTGGCCTTATATTCTCACTTCCTTCCCACGAGGTTGGAAACGTCAAGGTAGACGCCGCATGCACACCTAACCAAATGAGTAGGTGCGTGCTCTGAAGTGAGGCATTAATTACACTCCCCTAAGACTCGAGCAATAATCCATTTCTAGCATGCCATCCCACGCACATGCTGGAAAACAGAGCAGTCTTTTAGGAAAAGTTCAATTTTCATTCGCTCTAACTGTTAGGGTAACTGTCTACATGTAGTTCAATGATACTGAATCTTACTATATGTAACGATATTTTATTGCGGATGTTCGGTGTTGCACATGTAGCCCCGCTATACAATATAAAAACTCAGTAAAAAGGGTGCTAGGGTTTCGGTACTGAAATAGGGTACATAAATTATATGATCAAAACTAAACACACCCATGCAGAAATCAGGCCTGTTTAAATAAATCCAATAAAAAACAAACCGCCAATGATCCCCTTACGGCGAAGAAAATTAGTTCATAATTTGTTCGATAGATGGCGATACCTATCAATTAAGGCTACAAGCATGAATGGGTCTGGTATATTTATCAATTAGGTAATTATTAAATTAATTCAAATATATCGGCCATAAAGAAATCTAGAATTCCATCTTTTCACAGAAGGGCAGATAATAATATTCGTTTAAGTATTAAATGTAAATGGCATATGGTTGGTGAATGGCAAATAAAACTCAAAGTCAAATATAACAAATATTGTATCTTTATTGAGTAAAGGTAGAAACAGGTTGAACTATCACAGCACTTTGAATTCAAGAGATTTGATAAATATATATCAATAGTGTTCAAGTTACATCCACATTACATGTATAAATATATGTAAAATACAAACATTTTGAAATTGAAATTTAGTAGAAATATTCAAGTAAAATCTCAAGGGCACATTGTATTTGCAATATCACGAAGCTCTGTGACCTATTTTTTGAAAGCCTCGGTATGGTGTAATATGACCCTTTTTAATGCTGGGGCTAATTTCGTCTAAACTACAAGGATGCAAATATTTTAGAAAACCATCTAAACCCTGTCATGTTGGTATTCATTGGATAGCTCATGTTGAGTACTCTCAGATGAGTACCAATTTGCCAGGGTTTCAGTTATTTTTCCAGGTTTTTGTATCATTTTGTATTGACCACCAGCAGCACAAGGGTTAAGAATCAGATAAGATACTTGAAAGGACTATAATTTAATACCCTGATAGATGTATCAATTCAGCTGTAAAAATGGCAGGATTTAGATGGTGGTTTTGACAAGATTACACATATCCTGCTCAACCACTTACACTACAACAATACATTATATAACAGCTGAGACGTATAGTACAAGGACTCATTACCAATAATCTACATGACCTGGCATATGTGTCAGAGCAGATCAACTTATATATCCGGCTTGCAGGAAATAGGCATCTATATTTTCGAGATATTGGTTCATAATTACCAGAGTGATTATGCACTACTACGTCATTTCCGCTGGTCAACTTGCATATTTGTCCGCTGCGCACAGGCAGAGAGCTATATACGCAGGGGAGTGGCTGCCAGGAGCTGATTACCATAGGCCCAGTAGTCAAGCCTTTGCAGCTATGACAAATGAAAATAAGGATGTATGATATCACTAGATCACAAACCCTATATCATGACTCAAATGGGCTGAGGAGGCCACTCTGGCCATAAATTCCTCCCACACATTTCACCAGGGTAACAGGTAAGACCTTTCACAGATATCTGTATAAAATATAAACCAGGATCCTAGTCAGGATCTAGATACTGGGTGCCCACAATTGGCAATTAAAACATTTTGGGCATCCTATTCTTCATGGAAGGGCCACAATATACTCAGATTACGACCATAAAAAATATGTATTTACTTATTGAAAAAAAAAGCAAAATATCCTCATACAATGTCATAGGAATTGTATTGAGATGGAAAAAGTTCAATTATATGCTTGAAATTGACAATTAAAGAAAATAATCACAGAAAAAGTTGGGTGTCCTGAGAGGTGGTTTTTGAGGGTTTGGGTGTCCAAATGACACCCAGACACCCTGCTGGCTAAGACTATGATATACACCATTTCGTTGTGCATTTGTTTCCCACTCTCTTGTTTGTTAACATTAAAGAGGAATTTGCTCACACACATGTGCAGAATGCACCACTTGAGAGTGGTTCTCTTCTGCGTTTTGCCTGAAGCGAGTCAGCACCTGGATTGCAAGGAGAGCACCTAGGCTGCGAGCAGGATATATCAGTCAAACCCTGCTGAGACCTGCACCAAGTGTCACACGTAAGACCTTCAAGCCACCAGTCCATCCGTTTCTTTGTTCAAGGTAAAACAGTAGTGTGCAAATAGGAGCTAACAAAGTTGACCCACTCTTAAATAAAGTCCGCTCTAAACAATATGCATTATAGACTGCATAGCTACAGCAGAAGTGAGGCAGGCCTTTTACTGTATTCGTCAGAATAAGTGCACATACCCAAAATATCTGCACCCCCCCTCCCCCTTTTTTTCTAAAAAAATCTTGGAAGGGGCAAGCCACAGCAATACACCTTCTAGCGAATTTTTCCCTAACTTGTTACTTGCACATGCACTTATTCAGACAAATACGGTATGTGAAATGACTGGGGTGGAATTTTGGATATTAACCACTAGTCTCAAATTATGTGCTACATATTAACCAGGTGTGGTTAGTAAGTGTGAGAAACAAGGGTAAACAGGCTGATGACCACCACTGGCACAGGCTATAGAACAACCCAGTTTAAGCCTCATTAAGCGGTGCAAGATTTTCCAATCTTGTATGTAAAGGCACTCAGAAGATCCACTTGGGTTTAAGATGATCCCCCTTTCCAAGTGGGGTCCAATTATAGCCTAATTCCTGAGACACGTCCCCCTTTAACTTTTCGAGGCACTGTAGAATTTCCTCCTCTGATGGTGACTGCTGCTCCCGTGCAGCCCTCACTAGATAATACTCGCCCGAACTGTCCTGACCTATGACCCTGTCGTGGTCAGGCTCAAGGTCAAGCTCGTCGATGACAATATTATCTTCCATCAATACAAACTCCTCCCACTGCTGACCTCGCAGCTTGGCAAGTTTCAGCGCATTTTCGAAACTTATTTCTCCCCAAAAAATCAAACGGGTCAACTTTGGGCACTTGGCTACCATATCTACTAAAAGGGCATCATTGTAGTTATTGTCGGAGTAGTCTACAAAGTGCTCTAGGGTCTGGGAGAACTTCTCGGAGTTTAGCACCAAGTCTTGATCAGAACAGTTGGAGTACTTCATGTAGCAGAGAGCTGATACTGGTATCTCAGGTTTTAAAAACGAGGCTTTTTCATCCACCGGTATTCGGTTGACAAATATCACCTCGACCTTCAGCTCTGGGGAGCTATTTCGCAGCATCCTCCAGCTTTCGCCTGGTATAAGCGGGATGGCGAAACTGGAATCGTGACGAGAGTGGGTTACCATGACACACATACGCTTAAGGGGAACGCGGCCGGGGTGAGCAAATGCTCGTATCACATCTGCGTCAATCATATTCGCCCTGAAACTCACAGACTCCAGACAGGTAAAATGATCGACAAGGGTAAGAAATTGATCAGGTTTTGGGAGCATTGCATTCATAGATGCCCAGGTTGTGGTACTAGGGTCCTGGCAAAAGAGGCAGATCTTTTCTAGGTTGTGAATGCGTGGGTTAGCTCGCAGGGCACCTAGGATGTCAGCTGACTCCATACCTGGATAATTGGGCCAAGAGACTAGATTAAAGCCATGCAGACGATATGCCTTTGAGACAAGCGAGAGAAAGATTTCCAGATCGCTCTCTGTCAGGACCTGATCACGTCCTATGTGCAGGTCCATCTTGGTGGGCGTCACGCCAATCTCGAGGGTAAGGGTCTCTAGACGACACACCTGTGTGAGCTCTTCTAGAACCTCTCTGCACAGCTCTGGCAGCTTGTGAAAATAGCCGCTGATAATCACAGTCAGATTCTGGAAATAGGCACCAAACTGCTTTGCCATGGCAAGGTGACGATTCGGGGAGAAGACTTCTGAGACTTTGTACCTATTAAATAGAAAGAAAAACAAAAACGATGAGAAGTGATACTAGACACTTAACCTTATTAGCCATTTAACCCTTATGCTGCTGTTGGCTAATTTAGTCAATACAAATGATGCAAAAACCTGAAAAAGGATGGAAACCCTGGCACATGGGTACTCATCTGAGAGTACTCAGTGAGAGCTTTCTTATGAATACCCACATGACTTGGTTAAGACGATTTTCATAATTCTTTGCATTCTTGTGCATTGGACATCCGTAACCTCAGCATCAGAAGGGTTAGGCTAATAGTAGTTCTAGCATTTTCACAGAAGAGGGGAACACCTACAACATGAACTAGAATGTCAGTTCTTTGTCAGCAAATATGAATGGCTCCCCTGCTGGGATAATGAAAAGCTAGGAACAAAAGGAATGACATCCTATAAATGAACCTGTCTTTTAAGGGTATCGAGCAGAAATGTATAGATTTAGTTGAGATTATGTCATTAAAGTCCCATGGATAATTCTTATACTCAAGTAAACATTTTGTAGCAACAATGTTGATAGATCTGAACGTTACAATAGTTTATTGCAAAAATGTTACAAAAAATTGTTTCATAGTAAAATTAAACATTTGTTACAAAAATGTTACAATTTAAAGTCCTCCAGTGTAGGGATTTTGAACCAAAACACCTCAAAATGACCCTAAAATATATAGCAAATATAACTAAAATTTGATTAGTTAATAGGGATGCTATAAGTAGGGATCCTTGAAAATTTGAAAGGATTTCATTAAACAGTTTTGAAATATGGTAGCCATAGCATAGCAGGAGAAACCTCCTGTCAGTTAGAAATTCATGGCTATTTTTCCCTATCAAATATTTTACAAAATATGCTTTCATGTGGAAAATAGTACAAAAATGGTGAAATAGTAAGGCCCTTTTCTCTATTCTCCGCTACAGACAAAAATAGGATAATACACTAATAAGACAGGGTTTCATAATTAAAAATAGAGAAATAATGCAAAATAAGAAGAATAGAAATGCAAAAAATGATGCACAAGAAGAGAAATGTATTTTCTGTAAAGACGGAAATGCAAAAAGTGGGGAGAATACAAATAAAAAGAGTGAAGGAAAAGAAGAAAATGCAAACAGTGGAAGAGAGGAGATGGTGAAGAGAAATGCAAAATGATGAGGACAAGAGAAATGTAAATTGTGGTGAGAAGAGAAGTACACAAGGTGTTGGAGAGAAAAAGAAATGTAAAAGGTAGAAGGGGAAGAGAAATGCTAAAAGTGGTGGATAAGAGAAATGCAAATGTGGTGCAGAAGGGGAGAAATGCAAAATGTGGTGAAACGTACATGTCCATATCCCCAAGTAGATGAATCTTTACTGTGTGCCACAGGGACGGATGACTGAAGAGTTGGTAAAATGTCTGGCAGGTCTGGCTCATTGTGAAGCGCTCTCGGACATTTAGATAGGTCAGGATCTTCACCAGAACCACATCAGGCAAACTGGTGAACTCAGGCCCTAAATATAGCTGTGACATACTGATGTCTGTATCACCACCTGTGTCCATCATGACAGTTGCCACTGAAATGGAGAAAGAATAAGCCAATTCGAATATGAAATACATGTGTGGCAGTGTGGGTATATGTATGTGTATAATACATGTTAACCTTATTGATTTCCTAGTGCAGAGCACACTTTCACAATCTCATTTCAGTCATTTGTACGTTTTACATTATCAAAAGACCTCTGAGATGTAAACACTTATGGCCCAGTCTCAAAGTGTTGACATGCATCTCTGAGGCTGCACTGTGCATGTATCAGGCTTAACAGACTTCACACATGGATGACTTGTGTCATGCACAATATTTCACATGCTCGTGTCACTAACAGTAGTTATGGCCACTAGACATCATATATAGATAACAACGCCCAGCTTCACCGGCTGGTTTCATATTCACTTGTATCCACATGTTTGTTTTTTTCATCTAAGAATATAAGATTTAGTCTGAGACCCATGCCATTTACTGGAACATTAAAGGCAATCATGTTGCCTATTAACAGCCCACAATACCAACATTTTCATCAGAATATGTGATTCCCTTCCTGTTATTCCTGTATTATATTCCTTTTCCTACATACCTGGTACAGATGATGTCATCCTAGCTGAGCGCCGGTCCGCCCCGGCTGTCAACTACGATGTTTACGTTTCGGGATACGTTCAGTATACACGAACAAACCAAATGGTCGAATTAAAGCCGAAGAGTAGCGGAGTACTTCGTACAGAGAGGTGAATGTTAATATGGATTTTGTAGGACACAAGTATTCTTTTCAATTGTACATCGCATCGAAACAATGACTTAAATGGAAAAAAAAGTTTAGTAAAAACTACATTTTTTTTCAAATAGATAGTCGAACTTAAAACGACATTTCTTTCAAAAATTTCAATTTGTTTTTTTATGAAATTAATCATGAAACCTCTGATATTTTTTTGGGAAAGTATAAAAATGTTAATTTGGATTTTTTATTATAAAAATGAGTGAACGCAATTATAAATCCTTGACTGCCACCAACAAACTAAACATAGAAATATGTGTTGTTTTTTAAACATATTTCATCTGGGGGCACAAACCAACAAAATAACCTCAAGCACTGTCTCAAATCTGCTAGAGGACCTTAAAGGTAAGTAACCATTAATTGCAACATTTCGCATCGAAAAATTGGCATGAACGTTCCAATACCCATAATCACAACCAAGTCAATGACGTTCATTCACGTTCTACTTCTTCCCTTACATAAACGTAACTGGGGAGTTTCCCGCCTCGTTTTCATCTTGGGGAAATCCCTTTCTGTGGTTAATTAATCTTCCGCCAGATGGGGTATGATGTCGGTGATTGTTTTATTTTATTTTTCAAGTATGCTTGTCATATTTGCCTTTTTGTACTTTAAGAAATATTTTTATAAATGCAGTCCTCATCTTAGAATGGATATTTTTCAACAAGATGTATTGTTTTTATTTTGTCTTAGCATGTAGCTTATCAGTTGTTTTTCAGGATTGATCTGTATTTTATATAATTACAAAATTAAGTTAAAACCGACTGCCTCAAACGTCTTATCTTAGATGAGGAATGGCCCTTGGTCTTATCTAGAAATTTGAAAGGGGGCACCACCTTTTTTTGCCCGAACTGAATGTTTTTGGTGGCGTGTTATGTGAACGCAGAACACGAAGCTCGGCCATGGGGACCTGGGGCCAAGGGCCCATAGGCTCCAGTGGTCTAGACACTCCGAAATGCATTTGAAGCCATTTCCTGATACTTATTCGGCCTGCCTGCAATGCTAACAAAATTTTCCATGAATATCAAATGGTGACCATGACATGGTGATGAAGTCTCGAGCTCTTTGCGATGAAATGCGCGGTTCCCGTAATAAAGACTGGTTTACTACTTAGTTGTGTTGCTCGCATCATTTGCCAGGTTTTGTATTTAAAAAGAAATCCCATTGATCTGGGGGTCTAAAAGTTATTCAATTAAAAATCATCGGCAGGGGGTCAATCTTAAATCAAAATCATGGGATAGAAATATAGATTTATAATTGAAACTAAAAATCATGGAGAAGGGGTGTAAAATTAAAAGGAAAAAGTAATTGATGGGGGTCTTCATGGAATAAAAACAACATTGTGTGGATGTGGGGTAAATAAAAGAAATCGGTGCATTCCGAACCCCCCCCCCCTTGTTTTATCTTATATAGTCCTAATCCGAACCAAGCTGAATATAAAAACCTGTAGTTTTTGCTCGTTGCACACGATTTGCTGTGGGAGGTAGAGACTTGTCCCATTGAACCAACGAAGGAAATTTCCCTATAGTTGAATTGCCACTGGACATTGCCTTTTCGCGAAATAGCGAAAAACATACCCTATCACTTATAGCTCTGTAGCAAAAAAAGTAACTTAGAACAACCCCATTATTTATTTGAATACAGAACGCAAATTTGCAGGGCAAGAACATACCCGAAATGAAAAAATTCATTCCAGACTATTTTTTTTACAATTCGTTATGTGAAACATATCGCCCTATATTCCTGTCTAAGCAAGCATAACATAACTACAACCAATGAATTCCCCCCTTTTTGTTGCTACAACACAATATTGAAAAAAGGAGCGTCACTGTCTATTTCATTTGCAAAAAAAGTATAAAAGTACACTATCACTTGTAGCTTTGTAGCAAAAAAGTAACTCGGAACACAAACATTATTTTTTTGCATTATAGAGAATGCAAATTTACTGGGCAAGAGCATATCATTTTTTTTTAGTTTATTACGTGTGATAAATCATACAAAATTTGCGTCCATTTTTAAGAAAAAAATGTTAATTTTCAATTCAACCTCACCAACTCAAACTTACACCGTGTAATTTTTTTTTTGAAATGTGGTTTATACGAGCAGAAAGAGGACCCACTTCATTACCTACATGCAAATTTACATTTATAAAGATCGGTTTATATTCTATGCATGAACAAACCAGGGTGAGCGGAAAATCAAATAAAACGCAACACGGCGGCCTCAGCTCGTTTCTCTAAAATTACCCCTTTCGGAAAATCATGAATTAGTCTCCACCGAAAAACGGCCGAATAGCCCATTTGGCATTTCTATTTTTTTTGTATTTCTTTAGTGTTGTCCTGTTAGGTAGAACATATCCAAATGCAAACGGTTTTAAAAATCTGAGGTCAATAATAGATCACTGCTGCGGGCATCCCTAACCCAAGACATAACTTCTATTTCTTGGAGACATTTTTTTCCAAATATTCAGTGAAAGAATTTTCCACAATTTTCAGAAACAGAATATATGTTTCCTATATGTTCTTCACAACTTCATGACCCCCTCCCCAGGATATCAAATGGTCGATGCCTAATTGGCCAAGGGCCGCATCTCTTTGTTATCTACCTTCCAGCTTTTTTTTTGCATTTATGGATATTTCCCCAGGGCTTCAACAGCATTGATCTGTTATGTTATATCCTCTTCACGACTTCTTATATTTGCTTGTGAAATCCACTGAGCATGTGGCAGGGAATTGGAAGGTTTCATAGAACTTGCGCATTCACCTTTCAAGAAATACCAGCCACATCCTGGCCCAAGCCCAAGAGCGTGCTGGCTGGAATGTGTCCCAGTCCAGCAGGTTGTGGCGCCATCTGGAGAACAACATCGGAATCAGCGAAATCCTATGATATGTCACATGACTTCCCATGACGTCATTTATGCTCCATAGTTGGCGGACCGAAGGCTCATCATTGTAGCATTGATTATGGATTTTATTCAGGTATGCCTGTTCTTTCTGGTTCATGTAACTAACAAGAACAATATTTACTGTTAGACTTACCCTGAGACTATACTTTTGACGTGCCGGTGCAGAATGTGTGTCTAAAACGGTACTTGTGGTTAACAAGCTGTGAACATGACGACTGACGTCTCAGATTGGGACGACTTGTCTGAATGAATGAATCATACCACTGTGACTGTGAGGGACTGTGGATGTTGTAAGCAAGGCACCTCCCAAGCAAGTGAATGTTTTAACTACTATTCTTAGCTATGACTCACAGTCTGTTAGTGGTCAATATTGTAAATTATGCTTTCTTCAAATATGTCCACTTGTCCTCACTATTATTGCCAGGATTTAGCCTGGATTTAGAAAGTGGGTGCCCAAAACTGACTTGGATTTTAGAATTTTGGAGCCACAATATACTCGGATAACAACCATAAACATTTATTTACTTAGTGAAATAAGGTCCAATATCTTCATACAATGTCATGGGGATTGTATTGAGGTGGAACCTATATGCTTGAAATTTCGATTTCAAGAAATTACTAACACAAAATGTTAATCTCACTCTCCCACCTCTCTCACCACTCATAATGACAGGGTTCGACTTTCCCAGGGACCCGGGGGGCATATGCCCCTAGATTTTGCTGTGGGCGCCTAGATTTTTCAGTCTATGTGCCCAAAATAGCATGAAAAATAACCAGAAATCCTGTTTTTGACCACTAATTTTTATCAAACAGACCTTTCCAGGCCCCTAGTCTGAGATCTAAGTGTCAGACCCTGAATGATGATGATAATAATGATATTGACATTTGACAATTATAATTGATTTTTGATTTAAAGCGCCCTTTCCATCTTTAAGGTTCAAAAGTATGCGATAAAGAACAGTCAGTGAACAGATGTTTATGGTCCATAAACTCCTTTCAAATTAGCAATGTTTTCAGCTGTGTCTAGAAGTTTTGCACATTATCGGCCTTGCTCCATCTACATCTACAGTATGTTGACCATCTTGACATTTACTCCAACCATGTCTTGAAATTTTGAACACAATCAACAGCTTTGTTCCAACTATTGACCAATGACCATCTTGACATTTACTCCTTTTTTTCACTTTTCAGGGATGAAGATGGATTAGATAGCCTGGAGTTCCTAGCTATGATGAGAAATGATGGATTGAAGTAAGGATCCACCAACAAGAAAGTGCATGGAAATTAGTCAAAAATTGGTCAGATGACAAAGCTAGGCAATACCACATACTGATAATTATCTTTGGTACGTCATTCTCCAGTGAGAAAGTTTGTTATAACAGACAGTTGTGTGTGTTTTCGCGATGAGTCGAGCATCTACAAACAGCAAGCAGCGAATGCTGAAGGTGGTTCTTCTGGGAGATGGTGGAGTGGGGAAAAGCTCACTCATGAACCGCTTTGTCAGCAACAAGTTTGATTCCCAGTCATTTCACACGATTGGAGTCGAGTTCCTAAATAAAGAAGTCATGGTCGATGGAGAAACTTACACTCTTCAGATTTGGGACACGGCTGGACAGGAGAGGTTCAAGAGTCTCCGTACTCCATTCTATCGAGGCGCAGATGTCTGCCTCCTCACATTTGGCGTGGACGACTTGCAGAGCTTCAAGAACCTGGGAATGTGGAGGAAAGAGTTTTTGTACTATGCTGATGTTCAGGATGCTGATAATTTCCCCTTCGTAGTTCTTGGCAACAAGATTGACTTTCCCAATGAAGACCGTGCAGTTTCCACGGCCGAGGGAGAAAGTTGGTGTGATACAAATGGAAATGTACCTTACCATGAAACTAGTGCAAAAGACTCAACAAATGTTCAAGAAGCTTTTATTTCTGCTGTGAAGCGGGCCATTGAACTTGATAACAATCTTGATTCACGAACTATGCACCATGGAAATGCTGTAGATCTATCAAAACAACGTCAGCGTCAAACGGCATGTTGTTAAGCTTCAGTGCAAAGGCTGATATGATGTGAAAATACCTACCAAAATATCTATGTCTGTTTTGTTGCCATATTTACTATTTATATGTTTCTCTTGAGCTATAGGCTTATAAATCACTCAAAACGGACAGAGAATAATGCTCAAAGATATATTCTTGCCAGGGAATATTCCATCTTGGAAAAGACTGGAAGAGAAAATTCTTGTATCAAATTGCTAATTTTGTAAAATGTTCAGGTAGTTTAATGATAATAATTAATTATCTATTTTCTTTCTCAGGACCTTCACATTGCCGAAAGGCATGTTTTCTTCATTAGAAAATAATGCTATTGCAAACAGTGAATGTTATGTAACAGTGGGTTGGTTAATTTTGTGGAGAAATGAAGTGCAGTGCCAATAGTAATATTAAGATGTCAAGTATTTAATGCAAAGTGTAGGAGTAGTTTGGCTCCAAGACCCTTTAGTTCACACGTTAATATCTGTCACTTGCCAAATTCAGAGTCATGAAATTGCTAGGTAAAACTGGCTCCAGATAGCTCATTTCTGTACTTTAATATCATGAAAAATGTATCATCTTCCTTTCGGTTGTTTGTAGACATTCATATTATTTTATGAGAAGTGAAAGATAAACCCCCGGAGAGAAGATATCAAATCTAACATCAAAACAAATCCCTATTTATATGGCCTGTATTTTAAGCCATCTCCCCATGTGTATATTTGATTAATCTCCTCCAAGGGGAGAGGCTAGAATAGGTCTTACTTGGCTTCCACTCTTGGAGTTTTTTCTCTGAGGTGAGACATGTTTGCCGAGTCTGCTCAAAACCCCTGTACACAATTTTGAATATAGCAAATAACAAAAGTGGTACAAGGTATGAAATTAGCTCTATGGATATGGCTCAGATGTTTATGCACTACAGGCATGGTTTTGGCAAGCATGGCATCTCTGTGTAAACCCTAAAAAAGCACACCACTCACACTAAGAGACCAGGAGACCAAATATTTTGTGAGAAATATCTAAAGATGTCAACTTCAACTGAATTATTGAATATTTTCACCTCATGTAGGTCCCAAGACATTCCATTCAGGTTAATATACCCTTTCCCCAGTAAGTAAATACATGTACATGTTCTTGGTTGTTACCTGAATATAGTGTTATGTCCCTTGATAATTATGGGATGCCCTAAAATTTTGAAATTACCAGCTTTCGGTACCCAGTTACTAAATCCTGGCCAATACTCTGAAGGCAGGGATTACTGACCAGTTCATAGTCGATACATCACCAATATTATAAATATATTATTAAGGATATGAAATCTGAAATGAGATACACTTAGAGAAGCCCTGCTACCTCACAGGGTTAAAAGAAATTCCCGGTTTTGTGTTGTTTATATGAACGTGTGTAAGAAATGATCACAGTTCTTCCTTGAGATATTTGTATATAATTTGCTTTATTAAAATGGATAACCTTGGCACAAGAATGATATGCAGGGTCTTCATTAATGAAAGAGTTGCACCCACCTGATGGGAGTGATATCACCTATAATCTGCTATTACAAGCCTGCTCTCAAATAATTCAGTGTTATGCTGTAATGTAATGGGTGTACATTTAATTACTATTCACTGTTATCAAATATATCATCAGAATATCTCCATAACCAAATACAATTCAAATTCTATGAAAATGACAAGTTTCTTTATTGTCACTTGCCTAATTGGAGTGCTACAGAAATGGTTAGTCACTTCTTCAGAATCTTACTAAAATGGGCTAACTTATTCAGTGCTATATCAGACCCTGAGTTAATGATACTGTTTATGGTAGATATGTATTGTTTCCCATTAAATGTCTTACCATGTTGTTTTCATGAAACTCCATCTTGAGTTATTTAATGCTCTCCTGATATTGACAGACTGGGGACTCCTACTTTAACCAGTTATGTACTAGATATTTAACTGTATTTTAACAGGGTCTGACACTTAGATTTCAGGCTAGGGGCCCGAAAAGGTCTTTTGATGAATTTAATGGTCAAAAACAGGATTTTTTATTATTATTTATACAATTTTGGGCCCTTAATCTGATAACTATAGGGGCCCACAGCAAAATCTAGTGGCATATGCCCCTGGGCAAGTCAAACCCTGAATTTACTGAACCATAATTCTCAAATTTTGTTCCTTTTTTCATCCCCCTACCCCATGGTGTGCTTATCCTTTGTGAAATTTAGTTACTGCAACACAATCTAACCCCTTTTTGGCTTAAGATAACTGCACCTTTAACATACGCTCTAGACTCTAGAGCAGTATCTTTAATCCATTAATGCTCACATCGGCCAAAAGCAGCCTGACAATTTTGATGAAATAATGCTGGCAAATCCAAGTTATATAAATATTTGAAGCAGAAACATAACCAACAACTCTCCTTCAAATATTTTGTAAAATCATTGTTAATTCCAGTTATTATCAAAGGTAACACACAGCCAGGTGACACTATCAAGAGGAACTCATGAGCATTAATGGGTTAATGCATACATTTTCAACTACTTTGATTAAGTAACTGGTCAAATATTTGTGAAGTATTTGAAAAGAGATGATTAAGCCTAGCAGGATCAATATCCTTCTGTCAGGTATCTCTTTCTTTGTCATCAAAACATTCCAATGTGTCAGATCCTGTGCATCTGCTCCAGGTTTGATTCATTTAAAAGTGTTTTCTGGTTAAAGAAAAGGTTATATGTTTCAAGGTACCTGCCTGACTTGAACAAGCCCCCATTCTAGTGTAAGGTTGTTCAATATATGATATATTGCATGAACAATGTTCATAGACCCCCCACCGATGTTTGCTACACACACACACATATATATATATATATATATATATATATATATATATATATATATATATATATATATATATATATATATATATATATTATATATATATATATATATATATATGTGTGTGTGTATGTTTGTTTGCGTCTATTTTATTCATTCAGATTGGTATCCTCTTATGTCCCTGATTATTGGTACAGACCCTATAAATTACTTTCCTTACACAAAGCGTCCATTCAGCTTTACTTCACCTTACACAAAAATGCCTTCTTCCAGAGATTTTTGTCATTGTAATGACTGTGATAATTTTCCATGTGTGATCCACTTCACTTGGCAATCAGTATCAAGATCAGATGTTCAACTACTCCACCTCAAACTTCCAATCGATCCAGAAATGACAAGCTATATGACAACCACTACTTGATGTAGTGGTTGAGAGTGTCCAGAGTGTTAATCTAGACAGGAGTTGTCAGTTAGTTTTTGACCAAAGATTCACATTGAAATATTTTCCAAATTGCTCTGATCACAAGTATTGACTTAAATAACCAGGCCATTTTTGGCCTCTATGAGCATGAATGGGTTAAACGAAACGTCTTAACACATATAGCTTTCAGTTGTATGGATTTTTCGAAATGGAGGAACTTTTCTGAATACATTGTCAATACATGTATTTGGAAAGGTGATTCAAGGTTCATCATACTGTACTTGCTTCTTTGTCTGTGGATCGCTCAGTATATCAATTGTATAATTTGTACCATGCATTGATTAAATTAAAATAAAGCTTGTATCTTTATTAAACCTGTACACAATCTAGGTTTTTGTCTTCTTTTTGGCCGATACATTGTTTATGATAGTATATGCTTTGTTTTATCACATTCACATGGTCTGACACATATGGAATTATCTTGATTACAAAGAAATATTTGTCAGAAAGTGGTTTTGCTATTTTGTTGACAGCAGCTAGTACATATACTTACTTGAATCACCAATGTTACGGTTTTCTTGAAAAACATAAGGTTCTCCGACCGTGTAATTATTCCAGATAAAAATAGGTCCAAATTAAGGTGAAGTTGTAGGGAAAGGTGCAAGTTTTATACAATAAGGGTGCAGCTGAACCAAGTAAACCCCCCCCCCCCCCCCCCCAATGCAGTCAACAAATAGCCCCATATTTCAAAATGATCTGCCATTACCACTATCTATATTACATGGTTATCTGGTCGTTACACTCAACTAGTTGGCAGAAGGAACTTACTAATTGCTGTATAAGCTAAATTGGGTCAAATCAACCCAACTTGTGACCCCATTTTCAACTATATTATGATAAAATGTATTTGTATGAGATACTTGTCATCATGATTACGAGTGAAAGCTGAGATACTTTACCAGGGGTTGAAATGTCTAGATTTTTAGCTGAGTTAAACATCAGTAGGAGAGTAAATAAAATCACTGGCCTATCCCAGTTAAATGTTTCATAAATGTTTACACTTAGTCTTTTCCATGACCAAAGTTAGATTAATAAGGAGACAAATAAAACACTGAGTCACAACAAACAATTCACCCAGATTTATTTCAAAAACTTACTTGATTACAAATACAAAAAACCCCTGATTCATAAAATGGCACCAACTCATCTCTGAAGCACCAATGTCTTGCTGACCACTTGACAGAATTTTTGAGCACAGGGAATATAATTTATTGGAGGAATGCTGATCAGAATCCAACCCATAACTCTCCTGCAAATATTCATGGCTTATTCTATCTCAACCCTTATGCTGCTGGTGGCTAATTTGGCCAATACAAAATTATGCAAAATACCTGAAAAATGACCGAAACCCGTGCACATGGGTACTCATCGAGAGCTTTCCAATGAACATCAACATGACAGGGTTTAGATGGTTTTCAATTTTTTTTTGTTTCCTTGTTCTTTGGAGAAAAGCGGCCTCCGCATGGGAAGGGTTAAGTCCCAGCAACACTTGTCACGAGATTTCCAATCATGAATGATATTTGATTGGTCCCAAGTAGTTGATGTAACAGACAAAAATATGGTCCTGCAAAAAAGTTGCTTGCTTCCTGATAAGAGCCTTGTAGTTGCATACCTGATGAAAATGCCTAGCGCAGTTGTGGTTAGGAAACACTACACAGCGTTTTTGTTTACCAACCCTAAGCACATCACTGCAATTTCTGTGCCAAGTTAAACTTGCTCCATTTGTAATTGAAGAGGCCATTTGGCATATTATCCCATCAGAAAGAGTAACCATATATCTATGACTCATTAACACTCGCAATGGCTAAACGCAGACAGGGAATTATGGTAAAATCTTTTCAGGTAAAGTTTATAATTGGGAAAATATTCATAGCAGGAATGTTAATCAGTGCATATTACTTACTACTCTCCTCCAAATATTTGTAAAATCATTTTCGATTTTAGGAGTTAATGTCAAAAATGATTAGATTAGATATCCAGATGACTATTTCAAGAGGACCTCCTACGCAGCTTAAACCAGCCATAATAATTAGTGATATTCTTCTGACAATAGCATCTTTTGGAAAAACAATGAAGAAGAAATATTGATAGAAATTACCAACAAATCTCCTTCAAATATTTTGCTATTGCAAAATCATTTTCAGAAATCATAGAACCCAGTTGCAAGTTCCAAAAGGAACTCAAGCATATATATGTCAAAATACTACTTTGAGCTCGAAAAGGCATATGATGCTGCATTGATGCATTATATTTCCTGATATGTTGAGGTAGAAAGAAGAGGATATGGCACATATCAGGAGTATGTCACATAACAGCAAAACAACTGGATGAGTAGGTTTCATGACAGGGTATAGCAGGCAGTATGTATGTCCGGATTATTGAGACATCCAAAACCTATTTAAACATTGACCACCATGGCATCATTTCAATATCCCAAACCCCTGAAAACATACAAGGACAGGGTGTCTGGACATCACAGGGCACCAACAAACACCCTTGGGAAAGGTCCACTTTCAGGCCTTTATCAGCATGGTATCTGGCCATCATTTGGACAACCAGACCCTTGAGAAAAAAAGTACACTCAGCCAGCACAGCATCTGGCCATCATTTGGGCACAACAACCAAATGTTAAGCTTAAGAATTCCTTCACCTGTCAATTACTAGGAAACGGTGGATACATTTCACTTCAATGTAAATGCTGGATACTACTCTGTCATTATCTATACAGATAGAAATTAATTCAGGGCTCAAATTATGATTTTTTCATAAGTTTCATAGAAGTGTTCTGTATGTCAAACAGTACATTTTCGGGCTCCCTGCAGAAATTTGCAGGAGCCGCAGGAGCATTCAAGAGAGCCCTCGGCTCCCGGCACCTCCTAATTTCGAGCCCTGGATACATTACTCTTAATCATTAAAGGAATATTGCAAATAAGTACACAATATGGTATAAAAATGTAAAATATGATAAATGTACGAATACATAATACAACTTGCAACTGAAGGGATATAACAAATCGTTTGCCCTTTGTTCATGCATCATTAACTAGAGTTGCTCAAGAAAACCACATGGTTTAAGTAAGAAAGCACCTTTTTATATATACCTACCCAAACAATGTCAAATCTTTCTAGGTTTGCCATTGAAATAGAACTTATAACCCCCAAGTAATATTTATTCACATAATCTGTAATTCTTTTATCATATTTCAGTACCAGTGCTTCGGTATTTCATTCCACTTATGCCAACACTTTTGAAGCATTCCCTTTACTTAACAAAAACTCATTGATATATGACACCAAAATGATGACCTCCATTTCCCTTCACCTACTGGCCTGGAATAAGACCTCCACATAATCATTTTTTTAGACTCATTAACAGTCTCAATTTTACTTACTGCCTTGGTGGTTACACTGAAGTATCTGGTTCATATTCAAGTTGACCTAAGTCTTATTGTACATCTAATTCTAATATTGCAATACATGTAAATGAAAATGTGATATGCTGTTAATATTAAACTTTATTATATTCATGATTTCCTTGATGAAAAGTGCAATCTGCCTATTCAACACTTGAATAAATTGAATATCCTCTTAAAGCTGATCTGACATGGTAAATTTTGGACCTATAGATTTTAGAGCACCCTCCCCTATCAGATGTCAAGTTAATTCAAAGAAAGGTAGTGATGTTAATGTGTTTATTGCAGTAGTGATTGATAAACAGAAGTCCTTATTAATGAACTGTTATCAAAACATTACTACATTCCCCATGCTAACTACAGCCCAGGTTGATGTATACTTCTCAATGCTTCAGTCAGAACAATCCACTTTTTTTTCTCTTGCCTGCTCTCTCGCGATGCCAGTAGATAAAATCAGGCAAGGGTAACAGTCTTTAGGTATTAAGTGTACACTGGTATTTACTACCCTTTTGGAGTCCAGAATGTCCCTTTAACATAAAAATAAGAGCAAGTGAAATGTGGAGATGGAAAGCATATATATCTTTTGACAGTCGAAAGCTTCACAATATACCAAACGCTGGGTATGGGACTTATTGTGTACATACCAAGAGCTAATTCAAAACAAAACCTCCATCTTCATATAAAATATATCATCTGGTACACTGCCATACTGTCTACAGCTTAGAAGTGTAAACAGAAAAATCCTACATATCACTAAAAAACACTCCAAAGTAAATGTTTATGGAGTTAACAAGATTTTTGTCAAAACAGAAAGGCCTTTGAAATGGTACAGATTATCTATTTACAAAATGATTAAGTTATCCATAATTCACAAATCAACTGTGAAATGACCATGCAACAATAAAAATCATGAACTTCTCTTTCTCCTCTAATGAGAAGACAATTAAACACAATTTATAAAAATAATCAAGAAAAAAAAAATCAATTTGGCACTTTTACTTCCAACATTTAAGTGGACCACTACCTCTTGCAATGGGTAATGTCTTAGTGTAACACCAGTGTTGCCATGGCTGTAAACACAGTTTCGGAGGTGAACAGCACCATTATGAAGAAAGACATGTTCTTGAAACACTTAATGTAAACACCATCAGTAAAAGAAATATTCCTTTAAGTAATTCACATAGACCAACATTGACACCATTTATTAACACTAACGCTAATCTTAAAAGGTGACATTAAATCACCCATGGTTTCCTGATAGGAACACAGGGCGGGTATAAAACCACCCATAAACATACCCCCTTTCAGCCTGAGCTCAGCAGAAAAGTGGACTAACAAGACAATAGTCTGCCAGCAGCATTGTTTATACTTTTTTTCTGTATTTGTTTTGATTAGTTTCTTATTCAACTACATGGAAGAACTGCTTCTTTTTGAACTAGAATTCAAAGCAATACTCACTTTAAATCACAGAAAACATCCAGTCATAATATGCATTAAAGATTTAAAAAAGAAAAATAATTCAATTAAAATTATTTAGATGAAATTTTAATTTTCAGAGTCAATTTTTAGACAATCCAATCATAATCTGTGCCCTGCATCTTTGGCTGGACAAGTTTAGCCTTTTCCATGATGATGTTCAGTTCAGGGTTGAGGGAGTGTCCCAAGTCTGGAACATGTTATTAAGGTGAATGGACAGTAAAATAGGTTAAGCCTTTTCCATAATGGGAACAAGTCAGCCCTGACCGTGCTCTAGAAGTGACTGGATAGTAGGATAGGTTTAGCCTTTTCCATGATGTCTAGTTCGGGATGGAGGGATCGTCCAAGTCCCTCTAACACGACAATGGCTAGGATCATACACATGAAGTTACTCTCCATCTTGACACGGTGATTGGTGAGGAGGGTGAAGACATCAGACAACAGTGCTGCCACCTGCACCTGAAAATACAAGCACATTACATCAACAACGTCACAGGAATTCAAAATCTTGTTTTTCACACATTTTATGCCATAACAAATCCAAATAGTAACATGCTAGTTGTTAAAGGTGGAGGAAACCGGTTGCCATGGGAAACACCACCACTAACTCCAAGTTCCTAGCATTTTTCTCCCAACTTAGATACAGAGGTATTGGAAGCCTAATTGTCAAGATACAAAAAGTAGCTATATCTAATTCCTTGGATTAACACTGGTCTTTGCAATTTTTACTCTCTGCCAAACATCAGTGGTAGATTTGCTATCGATCATTTATCATAACCCAGCTAAAGTTTGTGAATGATATTTTTACCAAAACCAGTGCTATAAAAAATATTCCAAATTCTTTTCATGAACTAGTTTACTGGGCAGTAAAAAGAGAAGAGTGTTAACTTTGCTGGGTGTTAAGTATCTGAAATGCAAAATAGCATGTGGCAGTAATATTTTTAAAGACTGCGGACAGATAGAAAACAAACCAACATCATCAACATCAGAATATATTAACAAAATTGATTCAAATTAAATCAAGTCCAGAATTTGACATAATTTGTGAATGATAATATTAAATATATACGTTTATTTGCTGTAATGTAGGATATTACAAAATATTAAAGCAAGGGTCATACCACAGATTGGAAATTGATGATTTATCCACAGTTCCGCAAAATTTGTGTATAATAATAAAAAAAATATATATTCTCATCAAGCTAGTAGTTGATACCAATTGAAACTGCTGGGGTTTGTCCTTACCTTTCCTAGTTTGATTGTCTCCTGCCTGACGGTGTTGACGAGTTGGGCCATCTCCCTCTTGAAGGCACTCACGTCTCTGCAGTCATTGATCCTTGAGTGGTTCAGCAGCAACTGCGCAACACGCTCGCCCTGAAAGAAAAGGATTCACAGATTAACCCTTATGCTGCTGGTGGCTAATTTGGCCAATACAAAATGATGCAAAAAACCTGAAAAATGACTGAACTCTTGGCATTATCTGATAGTTCTCCGCGAGAGCTATTTAATGAATACCAACATGACAGGGTTTAGATGCATTCAAAAAATCTACAGGTTCAAAATGTGCCTATACGTGTCACCTTTCAAATAAGACCACCCGCAAATCTGTCCTCCTCAGCACTCCTCAGATATGGCTTATGAAAGTGAGTAAAAAACAGGTCTGAGTCTGCCCATGGAGGCTAACATTATCAGGGCAGGGCACATTTTAGGCACCACTTCTGATTGGTCGAGTGATATCAGTGGCAGGAAGTGACTGGAGGAGAATTGAAACAAACATTTTATGATTGGCCATTCAAGATACCAATATCCTAAATAAACCCAGGCTTCCCCTAGCACTGTTTTTGGGAAAAATCTACCAAACACACAAAAAATAGCATTACATCAAAATCATAAAACCAATAAGAATTGGTATTGACGCTTCTTTTCTTTTATCACAATTTTACCATGAATTCAATTTTGTTTAACAACCTAAATCTTACCTCCCCATATTGTAATACTGTATTTTGATATGTCACCTGGATCAATTAAGTTAAATCTTACCTCCCCAATCACAACCGCTGTAAAGACTTCTTTGAAGTTTTCCTTGTCTTTAGGACTGAGATATGCTGTGATGCCTGTATCCAGTAGCACCAGGCGGACAGGCGATTCCACCTGCTTGACGTTCATCACTACAGTATCACACACGTCAACCAACATCAGCTTCGTCTCCTCCTAGAAATGAAGAAAAACATTAGATTAGAGATTAGAGAATGCACCATAACCCATTTGTGCTTAACCCTTCCAATGCTTAGGCTTAATTTGTCCAATGCACAAGAACGCAAATACTTTTGAAAACCATCTAAACCACGTCATGTTGGTACTCATTGGATAGCCCTCATGGAGTACTCTCAGATGAGTACCCACATGCCAGGGTTTCAGTGATTTTTCAGGATTTTCATATTTTTATGTATCAGCCAGGCAAGCTCCAATAGTTTCAGGCTCGCCCCCAAATCCCTAAGTTGAACCAGACAGAAATCAATAAGAAATGCACTTAAGTAAACAATGCAAGAAATTGGCTTCAGGGTGATCATTCTGACTTTTACCAAACAGTTGCATAAAATATATTGAACGACTGCAGTGATCAGTACCCAAATCTAATGTATGGAATCTCAATATCCAAAAGACTATAAAGCTGACAATTTCAAACGAGGAACTGATGTGATATTATCAGATAAACATTTATTAGGTCATACAAAAACTATCTACCCAAATAGCAGTATTTCAAGTTTGCTATTCTGCTAAGTGATAGTCAGTGAACAAAACCAATCAAGAAAACAGTACAATTTTGACAAATATGGCTCATTTCTATCTATTTAGTCTCGACTCTACAAATTCTCACATTACTATTTTGTCATCTTTATGGTATTCTGTTCATCTATTTCCCATTAATAAATTCACAGTCCCTAAGTGGTCTCAGCCTTTATTTGAGGAATTATCAACTTACTTCTGGCACAAAGTACTCTGCATTTTGGACCAGTATGTTTCCAGGATGGAGGTCTCCATGCACAAAATTATCCACAAAGATCTGAAACATGAATAATTCAACTGAGCCTCTAATGCCTTACAAACAATTGGTGATTAGAAGACAATCAAATGGTGGTTAGAAGTTTGCTGTGACAGAAAAATAAGAGAAAGTTAGAAGATATACAATCATTATAGGAATCATTGACTAATGATTAATAATTTTTTGACCATTGCTAAGTTCATGAATGTTCTAAACCAAATGGAAAGGCAGCTGTTAGGTTTATCAGTGGTCATATGAGGTCTTAATCAACAATGGAAAATAATGCAGTTTTCATTTAACTTAAGTTTTAGAATATTTTAGAAAATGGATGACTTCCTAAATAAATTTGATATTATTGAATATTAAACAAAAACAGATTTCGATATCTAAATAATGGAAATTAACTCAAATCACAGGGATTGGAATGGGCTTAGACTGCAAATGATGATGAACAGAGATATTTTGATGCATCATACCATTTGTAGTAGTGCTTCCACTCCATATGTGGCCAGTCTTTCCTTGAGTCCCTCTGGAGCATCAGCATCCTCCTTAATGAAGTCCTGGATTGGCTGACCCTCCTGAAAACAATGGAACAATATCTTGCTATGAGGCAAAACTAGAGACTTTTAATTACCTATCTGGCCATCAAAGGACACTCTCATAACATCTTAAAGTTCAAATGAATTTTTATTTTAAATTGAAAATTGACAATATCATTAGCAACTATCACCTAGGAAGGGCTGAGCTATCCCAAATTAATCACTTTCAACCGAAGTCCTCCCACTGTGCCTCTGTTGTTGAGTTAAGGGAGGCGACACCGCCGACAGCATATGATATGTGTATAGTAATATATTGTTCATATTCAATATAATTAAATATACTGTTGATATACTGTAGATATACACCTTAAACATTACAATTGACACTGCACATGATATTGTATAATATTAAAGGGCAAATGCACCATCATGATGACTTAGGTTCAAAATGTGCCTATACGTGTCACCTTTTAAATAATACCACTCGCAAGTCTGTCCTCCTCAGCACTCCTCAGATATGGCTTATGAAAGTTAGTAAAAAAAACTGGCCTGAGTCTGGGCATAGAGGCTGACATTACAGGGCAGGGCACAAATTTAAGCTCAATTTTGATTGGTCGAGAGATATCAGTGGAAGTCACTTCCAGCCACTGATATCTCTCAACCAATCAGAAGCAGGGCTGGCAGTCACTTCCTGCCACTAATATCTCTCGACCAATCAAAATTGGGCTTAAATTTGTGCCTGCCCTGTAATGTCAGCCTCTATGCCCAGACTCAGGCCAGTTTTTTACTAACTTTCATAAGCCATATCTGAGGAGTGCTGAGGAGGACAGACTTGCGGGTGGTCTTATTTGAAAGGTGACACGTATAGGCACATTTTGAACCTAAGTCATCATGATGGTGCATTTGCCCTTTAATACTGTTTATCTTTATTATCAAATTGGAAAATTTGACACTTCAATTTGATTTATCACAAAAGCAGGCATCAGGTTGACTTACCAAATGAGCAAAAATGTGAAAAAGGCATGATTAGGTTAATATCATTTTACCTACCTCAAATGATTCTATAAGTACATCGCGTTTGCAGTATGGACGGATTGGTTTTGGAAACCTGATATTTGGCACATCTTCAAAATTGGCAACAAACTGCTCTAGGCTCCTGGCCTCATAGCGAAGATCAATCTAGAGTGTAGAAAAAAGTTTTTCCTGTTAAAACATTGTCAGCTGTTAAAGGTCCCATACCAATTGTTTTTAATGATCAGGAAGATTGGATGGTAAGAAGCCAGTGGTATATCTGCTAGTTTCTAAATATAGACTGCACAACACATTCAATTTTTATCATAAAGAAATTCCATTTAGCCATGTGACTGGGATAGAAGTATTGAATTTGAAAGATGAAAATGTTCACACAGAGACTGAATGGACAATAATAAACTAGATTTCTGTTCATAAAAGGAACTAGTGAAGTGGAGTACTCACTACTCACCATACTGTTTTACAATGGAGTTAATCACTTTTAAAGCTAGTAACTCATTTTGCTTGAGGCAAATGAAATTTGTGAATTAACTGAATAGCATTTAACATTCACAAATAGGCTGACAAATATAAACATAACTCATTAAAAAATAACAATTGAAAGATATTGGAAAAGTGGAAGTCAAACACAATTATAATAACAATTTTAAATCAATTTTTGAAACTAAATATTGCTTTGTTATCAAGATATTTCCACAGGTCATCATCTAGTGTATGATTGTATTTCTCCGGATAGTGGCCTACCTGTCCCTTGAGTAATTCATTGAACTCTTCCACACACTCTGTGAGGCTTATCCACTTCAGACTTGGGAAGAGTTTCTCCAGAACCCAGGCGATAGATCGCAGAACCTTCACATCTCTCGACACCATGTTGTAGATCTGAGGATGCAGCACCTACAAGGAAAATAACACAACCACTTGTATATGTTGGAGCTGCACTCCCGGAGGGAGCTCAACTCATGAGCTCACTACCATTTTGACTCAAGAGCTCACAGACAGACGTTTCTTTTAGATAAATATTTATTATTCAGCCCAGCAATTAAGAAATAAATACTAACTGGAGATTAATCAACATTTAAATGTTTATTTCATTTTAAAATGTGCAGGCGAGGTACAAAGGTCAGTATAACACTCAACACTGCCTGTATACATTGGGGTTTGTAAACAAGATATGACAGTGATAAGGCGTGAGTTAGGTGTTCTGAGTTTTGGTTTATGTTCCCCACTTCGACGAGTCAGTCAAGGAGTTGACCACTGCAACTAGAGTTCCTGTACATGTCCACTTTAATTTAGATTTTATTACTCTTCCATGTGCTAGCATATAGCTAGAAAGTCATTGTTCCCATAATGTTAACACAAGTTTGTGCCAGTTATCTGAATATATTTTGACCTCAATCGAAATAATACATCCAAAATTTTGACAATTGCTCACAATTCTGGCTGTCTTAGTTTAAGACCTCGGTCAAATTTTAGAAGTATATAAATCTTTGTATCCACACATCCTTACCTTGACAGCTACAGGTATGAGAGTATCTTCATCGTAGAGGTGTGGTTTGCTGTGCGGCCCTGTGCGCACACCTGTAGAATGCTGAACACCACCCTCCTCACCTGTAATCACACAACTCATCACATTCATGGAGGCAAATAGCAATAAACAAATCGGTACACGTGTATATATATATGACACTGGCCTGATTTTTAATATGTGTGTATTATGTAATGAATGTCACAATCTGGACTGGACAATACTATTAATAAACAACAATATTTCATTTCACTTTCAAGTATTCCAGCTTGCCTGTTGGGTGCATGTCTCTTGCTGATGGGGGTACGAGTGATACCAGAAATTTGTCATACAGGCAACAGTTTTAATTAACTGCTTGTCTGTAGCAATCTTAGGGTGGTTAAGTGCTTCAGTCAAGCAATTAAGGTGTATACAGTATATTTACTGAGAATTCAATTTATAAAGACATACTTTTATTAGGATCCAGTGTATAGGTTGAGTATGAATAATGGCAAGACATAGAAAGATATACAAAAGTAGGATATCTCAAGGTATTTGACACATCAGAAAAGTTTAAAATGGGGCTAAATCTGTCAATAAAAAGAAAATGATTCTCTATATATTTTCTCCCTTGCAATGAATTACATCTAAAATGTAGCAAGTGAATCCAGTGTGGGAAGTAGTTAAAAAGCACTACTAGAGTTTTTGCTAATTGGTTACATAATTTAAGTCATGTATCACATATAAGACATGTGAATTATCAAGTGTGTGAATATATGCAAACATCTTAATATCTTACCATTGTCAGTTTTGATCTGAGGTTGTTGTTGTTGTGCTGCAGTTTGCTCTCTGAGTAACTGAGCCTCGGCTTTCCTTTGCTCCCAGTCGGCTTCGGATTGATCCAGCTGTGCATCCTGTGTCCCCATGAGGTCTCCAAACCCCATTACCTCCCACGCTGTAACAGTAAATATATAGTTTACAATTAAGAAAATATCATCACCCACATCTCCATAAGATCTCCACTCACCTCCCTCCCTGAAACAATTCCATAGATCACAATCAGAAAAATATCAGCAGCATTCTCCCTTTATCACCATGAGGTCTCAAAATCGCATTACCTCCCTTGTACCCTTAGAAATTGATGACTGGATTTTAAACTTAAGAAAATGAATTAAGAATAAAGCGTACACTTACAAAATATTTAAGTTTGCCATTATGTACTAAATCATATTTCTCCTTCAGAGTATAAGTAAAGAGTATGCAAAAATTCTTTACCTTCATTGAGATCGGGCACATCAGAATCATCCATTTCTTCAAGGAGTTCCTCCAAGGTCTGCGGGTCAGGGATCATGTTTGGCCGCATATAAGCTTTATAAACCTACAAATTGATACATAACAATAATACTTGTAAATAAATAGCATGATATAATATGGAAAACATGGTGTTTTTCATTGAGCCATCCAGTGCTCTAATGCCAATTGAGATATTACATAATGATATCATCATATATTCTATTTACTTTCCCTTCTAAGGCAATACTCAAAAACTGTTAATTTTCAGCTGGTTAATTTTCAGGATTGACATCAAAACCTATATAGATGCATACAAAATTAATATTTTCGAAGTAAATTTTACAATATTGAGAGTACATAGAGTTCTAGTAGAATAACATAAAATGTAATTCATGAATTTAAATATTGGTTAGGTTTTGACCTCAAGAAATTGACTTTCTGACAACATATATAGACATTAGACAATATCATTCATTTCACACTGCAGCGGTTAATTCTTATATATAATATTCTTATACTGACTGCCACTGGTCTATGCAGTTCATAAGACAGGACAAGATGACAACAGACTACCTTGAGGTTTGGAATAGAGACTCACCTGTGCTACAGCACCTGAGCCAACCGGCTTCCTGTTATTACCAAACATCACAAATATATCCCTCCAGTTCTTCCCAAAGGCTCTCTCCAACTTCTTCGCCGTGAAGAACCATGAGTGCTGTCGCGTTTTCCTTTGCAACTTTGACAGCCTATCACAGAACTCGGAGGAAAACAGGTCACGTCTTGTACTTGCCCATTGGCCAAGCTTAATGAAGGTTGGGCCTAGGGACTCTGTCAAATACAGAGTTACCTTCCACCATCGCTCTTTCAAACTTGGATGCAGCTTACTTAAGGGATACAGGACCAGCATTGGAAGATACGTCAGGACTATGCGGCAGAATCTAAAGAATGTCCGAAAGGACTTCCATATCCGGTACAAAAAGCGTATTAGGCTATTTCCATGTTTTTGTTTTTTCCGCAGCACATCTCTCTTAAAGACTTCGCTTGGGATGTTTGATAGGACTTCCTGTGGATTATGTAAAACAAACTCCTCTTTCTTTTTAAAGATATTCTTAAATCCAGGGATTAGAAGTAGAGAGTAACCAAATCGGGTCTTGAATGCAGATGAGTAGATGACTTGCCCACCATGTTTAACAGTTGATGTGTTTGATAACCTGACTGTAACGTGATATCTTGTGACACTTTTAAGCACAGGCCTGGCATGTCTAAGGCACTGCCTTGCAATCAAAATTGATGCCATTTTAAGCTGAAATAACTAATGAACTAATGATATTTTCAATCCATATTGCATTTAGGGTAAACTTAAAATTATGCACTTGCTGTGAGTATAGGTAAATACTGCTGCAAGTTGAGGTGTTTTTGTGATATTTTTGACACATTAGTCTTGGGCCTAAGCATAAATGTTTAACTGTTTGACTTTGTTGAGTAGATGGACTGTATCCTGTGGTGTGTTCCATTCATTAAGTGTAGGTAGTCATCTGAAAGTAGAACAGAGGTTCAGCATGTGTTAAATTCATTACTTAAGAAAAAATACCTTAAAATGATAGAACAGCAAAGAAGTTCATGCCATTCCATGACAGACTTGTATTTTTCTTCACCTTTCCCTAATAAAACCAAATTTTAACAACCTGAATTAACCTTAGTTGAAACCATTATATTAGGAAAATCTCTTGCCACTTTTCAACAAGAAGAAACTCAGTATATGTTTGTATAAAAATAAACACAAGATGCCCACCATCTTGGAAGGTAGACATGGTCTGCAGGGTACTTGTAAGTTAAAATCCACTCAGGAGATTACAATGTTTCCCCTCACGGAACCAGCAGAATTGATAAGTTACAAAGCTTAGTAAGATTCATTTTTATTGTATGCACTACTTCGATACTCTATTTCAGGTTGAAATTGATGTGGAGATGAACTTGCAATGTCACGAATGTGGTCATCGCTACTTTAACATATTTTTGTGATCTCGCACATCATGGTTTTAGCCAGCAGGGCATCCTTTTGGACACCCAAACCCTTAAAAAGCACCCCTCAGGACACCAAAATCGTTTTGTGAGGAATTTCTTGAAAATTTGTCAATCTCAAGCATATAACTAGACTTTTTTCATCTCCATGTAATTCCCATGACGTTCTATAAGGATATCATGCCTTATTTTGATAAAATACATGTTTATGGTTGAAATCTGAGAATATTGTGGTACCCTCTAAAAATTTGGACGCCCAAAAATTTATCAATTGCCAATTTTAGGCACCCAGTCTCTAAATCCTGGCTAAGTCCCTGTGACGCACATTGCTTAGAACTATATTCTTGTTTCCAAGGGCTTGTATATTTATTCTTATAATTAATTAATTATTATCATGGATTGCAAGTTCAGATTGTTTTGTCTTTTGAAGATTTTATAGTACTTGTTGATTTTTTCTTGTGGGGGGGGGGGGTGCTATAAAACTAGTGGTACATGTACATGTATGATGTAGTTTACCGTAGGTAAAACCAAATAATCAATCATAATCGATTAAATGTTCGGCGATCTTGTCGAGTGCTCGACCGGTAAAATTGCAACGATTCCCACCACTACTTTCTACACAGCTCCAACACCGCCACTGGGCAACAATGGAGGAAATGTCCAACTGCATAACCATAAGATAATTAAGTGACAAGAAAAATATATCTAATACATTCAGAACAATTCATTGTATCATATATTTGGATTGTCACCAGAAATCCAAATGCCCTTTTGTTGGAACAGACCTCCTGTTTGACTTCAGTTACTAACTCTAGGACTAGGAGTAATGGGTAAATATAGCACTCCACTCTGACTTACTCACTGTCAGTCTATCACGTAGGCCTACTCAGTACTGACTTTAGAAGTTCAGCAATAGCAGACGAAATCGTGCATCGCGAATCCATTGTTAGACTCAATATTGCTGTACACACTGCATATGCTACATTGATTACCATTTGGATACAGGTACAAAACTCACATGGTATACCACTTGTAAAGAAGGCAACTGTCGAATAAATTTTGCCTCAGAATCAGCAGGAAAAGCTGAGATAACTAAGCGGTTCACTTCTAGCGGAGACTGGTTTCTATATCCGGGCACTTGCCAATGCAGCCCTCGCACAAACATTTGACATGCCTGGTACTCCATTTTCAATTCAACGGCCACATACACCGTGACATTCTCATTATCTTATCTAGAAATTAGCTTATGTGAGCAGCTCTAATTAGTAGGAAGCGCTTTTCATTTCATATTTGAACTAATTAGCGATTTGATATTTCTAGGTATCTAACATCTTTGCTGAATAATCTTAAGTATTTGGCTTGTTATGGTGTCTGCTTTTGGGATGAATTCAAAAACCAAGCACTGACTTGAATGTCGAAGAGCATTCTGGGTATTTCTAAGTGCGTTATATCATACTTGAACGTAGCAATATCGAACACCTTTTCTAACGCTTTCCAAGTGAACATGTTTCTACATTCAGAGCATCACACAAGTAATATGTAGGTAGAGTGGTTCTCAACAGTAGTGTCTTTGAATGACAGTGACTGAAACCTTTTTACCAAGCAGTGTAAGGAAAGTGTGTGTGTGGGGGGGGTGGGAGCAAAGTCAAGGAGACCAATCAGATACTCTTGAGTCTTGAGGGATGCAAGGAGAAGTACATGCAAATCTTTAAAACCATGTATATAGAACTTTCAGTAGGACTTTACTAGTTGGTAGTTAACCATGTGTACCACCAGCAAGATGGAACACCAAAGCCCTTATCACACCAACTGGTGATGTACTGGCGACCAACAATTTTGGGTACATCTCCAATATATCACTGTACATCGCTAGAACATGGCCAGCCTTAGCCGGTCATCATGAACACTTCGTTGCGCTGGGCAATATTTTTGATTATTATACCTCACTTGAAGATCGTAAGCCGTGATTGGCTGACTTAACAGTGAACAATCATCATGTTGCCTGATGCCATCAGTGAGGGCTTCATGTTGCCCGTTGCCACTAGCGACACCTAGCGAGGAACGAGTGAATCACCAGTCATCTGTGACCTTGCTTTGTTTAAATTACAAATGGGGTTTGTTCGGTATAATAAAACAAATATGCCATGCCAGTGTGGGTAACATGATGGAATGTCTCCCCTCGGGAGGATGGTTTTCCCGAGGGCGGAGCCCGAGGGAAAACCATCCTCCCTCGGGGAAACATTCCATCATGTTACCCCCACTGGCATGGCATATTTGTATAATGTTCAAAAAAATTGCCAAGCTTCACCAGCCTTGGCGTTGAAAATAACACTGCGAAGCATTCGTTATTGCTTTGCCAACCATCACCACGCTACATTGCTGCAGTTCGCCAATGCGTCGTTACCAGTTCGCCAGTGCCTTCATTGGCGAGGTGGTGACGATGCACTGGCAAGTCTTTGAGAATATCGCGATACTTTGCGAAGCATTGAAAACTGCTGGCGGTGCAGTCGTCAGTGTTACCTTGGATTAAGAAAAGAATGGATATGCAGCGAGAGACCAATTACTATATGCCCTATAGTAACATATGCTGGCCTCATCCCAGGACTACCAGATAAGGCAGCAGCGCGAGGTCACGTGGGAACAAGGACCAATCAGGGCTCCCGCATCGATTACATTACAGAGAAACCTTATCTCCACCACCAGCTGGGGGTGCCCAGAGAACCAATTCTGGCACCCATTAGCGGCTATTAGTTGACACTGGTTGAGGCTAGCATGTTAAGGTTGACCGGCTGGTTTCAAATCCACTTGTGTTTGGTCATCTAAGGTGTTACGTTGTGCGGTTGTCTGCGATCGACCAAGTTGTTACCACATCGCGGTCAATGTTATTGGGTTTAAGTTACGCCTGAAGACTTGGGTGGTGGATAATGTCAGCTGAGGCTGCTGGTGTTGAGTGGAAGTTGAGGGCGGAGCGCAGCGTAGCTTGAAGCTTTCACGAAAACACCAGTGGCCGAAGCTGACATTTCCACCACCCAAGTCTGAAGGCGTAACTTAAACCCATTTATAGCGGGTTTTATGATATATTTTACTTATATTTCAAGCGTTATTCGATCATATTTTCTTATACTAGACTGTTGACCTACATTTTGAATAACCCGGCTGAGAGCAGAGGCTTCTGGATAAATTTCAGGTCAAAGGTCACAGGGTCACAGAAGCTAGCACACCTCTTGGACACTGAATCCTGAGTTTATATCTTTTAAAGATAGAAGGGTTTAAGTAACACAATCAGCTAATTAGTAATTACTCTGTAAAAAGTTTCAATGAATCTTTTTGTCAGGAAACATTTATTTATGTAGCCCTTCTGGTTACTGTCAGGGGTCATGTCAGGGGTCTTGACCTTGGTGGCCGGGTGGATTAGCCGGGTGGATTGGCCGGGTGAACCTCCAATGGTCAAAATGCACTTGGTGGTAAATGATAACACTAAATCACCTTGACAACACGCTATAAACACATTTATGTGTTGCCACTGGGGCAGCAATAGGTCATCAAGCAAATCATTTTTGGGATGTTCTTGCGATGTACTAACGATTGTTGATGCAATACCAATCGGGAAGACCTTGAGAAAATTGCAAAACATCGCCAGTTGGTATGAAAGGGGCATAAGACAGGGTGCTATATCAAATATCAATTATTATGATAATTATTATTGTTATTGATTTTTTGACTTTTTATCAACACTGTACATATGGAGGTGCCATGCTAGGCTCTCTGTGATAATATCTTATTTCATTTTGCAGCTGTCACCTGCGTTAACCAAGAATGAGATGAAACAGAGGAATTTGAATGTCTAATCCCGAACATGGTTGGTCCTACTAGCTTGTGCTTGCGGCACAGTCTTCTGCTGCGAACGTGTCGTCCAACTGTCTACCTACTGAGATCCAGCACTGCTGTACAAATCAGCAAAGTTTCTTCATCTACATCAGCGTTATCAAAATTCCACAGCTCAGAGTCCAAGACAAAGAGCAGAATTCACTTTCCAACTTCTCTAAGTACCTTGAACTCCTACAGTACTGCACATATCAACGAAAATGATGCTAAGGTTCAGAGACTTTTCGATGGCCTGTTGGCATCAAAACGGGCAAGTCTTGCTGAAGCGATAACGCTAGTGGAATCTGTTCATCCAGTCAAAAAAGCTCAAGCACAGGTTTTACTTGGTAAAGTATTAGAACATATGAAACAGAAGAAATTACATTCCCAATCGCGTCCGTCAAGCTTCAGAATAGGTCTCAGTGGTCCTCCTGGGGCAGGAAAGAGTACGTTTATTGAGACATTTGGAAGTTACCTCACGAGTCATGGGCTACGAGTTGCAGTATTGGCAGTGGATCCATCCTCTTCAACAACTGGAGGTAAGATTGTAAATAGGCAATCCAGTGCTAATTTTATCCTCTTTACCAACTGGAGGTAAGATTGTAAGTGAATGATCCCATGCCAATTTTGTCCTCTTCATCAACTGGAGCCGAGAAGAATTGTAACAAAATAATCTTGATTTCCTATCATGAATATAATATAAAAGTATGCTTGATCATTTTGTATATGTGTGAATAGGTCTGACACAAACTTATTGTCAGTAAGCCTATATACCTTGGCCTAACTATAATCATAAGATATATATATATATATGAGAGTAGCTTTTCAGTGATTCTTAAATTGTTTATGAATTGACCCTTTTAATGGATTTGCTTAAGAGATAAATCAGATAATGTACAAATTATAAAGTTAATGTCACTTTCTGACACTATTTGTAATTTTATATTTATCATGAAGCATTGAATGAAGATTTTGTCTTGACACATGTTTTTAAGCCTCTGTAGCACGCCAGTGCAACAGTTGGACACACATGATCCAAAGCATGAGTGGATTAACCACCTGTAAACCTCTATTCTAGGATCATTGCTTGGGGATAAAACTCGAATGCCAGAGCTGTCCTGTAATGAGAAGGCCTATATTCGCCCATCACCCAGCTGTGGCACACTAGGAGGCGTTACCAGGAGTACCAACGAAGCTATCGTTCTGTGTGAAGGCGCTGGTTACGATATCATCCTGGTAGAAACTGTAGGTAAGTAAGTGTTTTATGTGGCACTAGGAGGCGTTACGAGGAGTACCAATGAAGCTATTGTACTATATGTGAGGGTGCTGGCTACGATATCATCCTGGTAGAAACTGTAGGTAAGTAAGTGCTTTATGTGGCACTAGGTGTCATTTCTTGGAGTACTAATAAAGTGATTGTCCTGTGTGATGGGGTCATATACAACAACATCTTGTAGAAACTGTATATGAGTAATTGTCTAATGTAACACTAGGTTTTGATATCAGTTATGCCTAAATGCAATCATTAATTCTTTTGCCAATACCGCTTTTCCTGTGAGATTGGGTCATGCCATAGAATCATATCGCTAATACCCCAATCTTATTGGCACATATCATACTGTAATCCTTCTATCCGCTACCTTTTTTACACAGTTTTACATATTTTTACACATTTTTTACTTGTATGAAATTGTCATTGTTTTGTTCAACTGAGTTCAACAGTGCCCTCTTGTCTTGTTTTTGTCCACCACCACAGGGGTAGGGCAGTCAGAGTTTGCTGTGGCGGATATGGTGGATTTATTCTGTCTCCTGATTCCACCAGCAGGTGGAGATGAACTTCAAGGTAAGTTGAGATTAGCATTTGGCCTAAGTGATTGGATTCCTAATTTCAACAACAGTTGCTCTCTTGGCAGGATCTTAGCCAGGATTTGGAAACTGGGTGCTCAAAATAGGCAATTGTGAAGTTTTTGGGCATCCTATTTTTCAAGGGAGACCACAATATATACTCTGATTACAACCATAAGCATGTATTTGATTATTAAAATAAGGCATAATATCCTCATACAATGTCATGGGAATTATATTGAGGGAAAACATTTCAACATTTGAAGAAATGACTTTATTTGGGTGATTTTTTAGGGGTTTTGTGTACGAAAGACACCCAGACGCCCTGCTGGCTAAGACTTTGTCTCTTGGTGGGTCTGCCATACGACTGTTAAGGGGATTGGCGATGTCCTTGTGATAAAGATGCTTGTCTCCCAAGCTTGACTTTTCTGGTTTGAGTCTCCTTGGATCCTCAAAAGCTTGTTGATATGGGTATCTTATATGCAAATGGTTAACAATGTAAAAGGCTGTCTTTGCTACATTATTAACCAAAACACCTCTTGGTGACTCTTAAATGGGAGCAGATAATTTCTTCCCAGACCCGGGTACATATCTTGCCAAGATATGATTAATGTTGGTGAAAGAGACATAAATTCTTGGATGAAGAAAAGAATGGATATGTGACTCCTGCTTGGAGCCAGGCATTATAATCACAAGGCCACAGAGGATCCATAGAAATCTTTTAAGGCAAAAGCATAGTTGGGAAAATATTTAAAGGAGAGATATCAATCAGAATACACCCAACAACTCTTCTATAAATAGTTATTTGGTTAAAACTAACATAGACCTTCCAACAACTCTTTGAGACATGAAATGTCTATGGCAATTTTTTTTTCATGTACAATAATTACGCCTGAGACTTATGTTGATCTCTGCATACTGTGGCCTAGCTAGTGACCATCTATCTCACCTTTGTCATGTTGTTTGCCTACTGTTTTTCAGGCATCAAGAAGGGTATAGTTGAGGTGGCAGACCTGGTCGTGGTGAACAAGGCAGATGGAGATCTACTCCCAGCAGCGAGAAGAATACAGACAGAATATCTCAGCGCGCTTAAATACATGAGGAAACGATCAAAGTCATGGAAACCTCAGGTAATATTGGTGTCGTACTTATGACGTAGAACCTATGATTTTTCGAAAAATAACTTCAGAATAAATCAAAGATTCACAAACTCTAAAGGAGGGTTGGGGGTTCGTTCCTGTTTCAAAAAATTTCAAAAACTCACTGGTCATGCAGATGTAACCATAGTAGAATTACATTTTTCATGTGCTACTGACATGGATGGGTATAAAGACAAATAATCCTTACTGGTTAGAATTGTGGAAAAAAATCTTTTAAAAAGATTTAAAAGAGACGGATCATATTTTCTAAAAATAAATATATTCGAAATTTATTTTTTTGTGGAAAAACTGACATGAATGGTATGATGAACAAACTAGTAAATTTTACTCTGAAATGTAAAAAATGTACTTAACCTTACATTATGCAGTAGCATTTTTATGAACTTTTCCAGGAGAAAAATGTATTTTGATATGAAGGGCAGGCCTTACAAACCACTGTTTGAGCAGTCACTGCATTACTAGCATTTGAATAAATTTTACTGTATGGAATAAGCCAAAGATAAATTTTCTCTTGGCAGTTTAATATGTTTTATTGACTAAGGGTGGGCTGTACAAACCATTGAACTTTACTGTATGTTCAGCTTTTTATGATTGTGTTTTTGTATCTATTGTTACGTGATCATCAGGTGACGCGCATCTCCTCGCTGACGAAGGAGGGTATACCTGAGCTGTGGGAGAAGATGCTGGAGTACGAGACAGTGATGACAGAGTCGGGAGAGTTTGAGGAGAAGCGGCGCAGACAGCACACTGTGTGGATGTGGAGCCACATAAAGGATCGCATCATGGAGGAATTCCTAAACAACCCCAACGTCCAACCACAAGTAAAACAACTAGAAGCACAGGTGAAGAGGAGGACAGTTACGCCCGGACGCGCTGCCGATCTACTCATCAAAAACTTCTTTTCTTCTATGAATGGGGAGAAAGACAAAAGCTAACAGATGTTTAGGTTAGATTAAAGTATTGTAGGGTAGATTATATGACTTTCACTGATAATTGGAATTGTCAATGGCTAATATTCCAACATTTCAGGGTAACAATAGGAATTGACGATTGTCACGTAAGTGCACACAAAAGGTCAAATGATAGAGAGTGGCACAAATTATAGAAATAAACATTTTACAAACTTAAGTATTAAAGAATGCTTGAAAAGAATAGGTCATGCTGCTTTACCACTAAGAAAAATAAGGATAAGAAAACTGAAAATGGTTTTCTTAGGAAATGTTATGAATTGTTTACTCACAGGTTTACCTTAAACTGAGTAACAAGTTTGAAAACTCATTAGGAACAGCAACCATTTTTTGGATTTTTAGCATCTCTTTAGACTGAAGGTTAATATGCTTTACTGGAGATGAAAAGAAAACTTAATAGGCAGATGGTCTCTTAATAGATAAGTACTTGTTCTCTCCTATATTTGAATTTCCACATCTACTGCAGAATAATACATTCTTAAACGTAGACATGGTTTTAACTATGTTGTTATACATCGACTAAAAATGCTATGTTGTAAACTATGCACCTTTGTGATAGAGTAAGATTGTTGCAAAATATTTTTGCAGTTTACCTTCATCAACTCTTTTGCCACGTATGTTGATAACTGTGAGGTATGATTCGCATTATTTAGATAATAAAAAATATCTTTTTTCCAATTTTGAGAGAATAATAATGCTTTTATTTGAAAAAAAATACCAAATTAAATCAAAAATATTCATTTTCATTCAAAAAAGAAAAGTTGGGGTATTTTACTGACAAATTTATATTCCTGGTATACAAAATATTTTTCAAACATGATGTATTTACGAATTTCTGTATCTTTTTCAATTATGCATGTATTTATCTAATATGTACGTAACTAATAATATTATCACAAGCTGGACTGCAAGGATGATCATGATTCTAGCCCACTTTTCAATGTTAATAGTCTAGACTTGTAGAGCTGGTGTATTTCATACCACCTAAAAGTTCTCTCCGATATCTCAAAAGCACTTAGAAAGATACTTAATATAATTTAGGAATATTATACCAAAACTATTCACGACCACAAAGGCTAAGTTTGTATTTTAAAGGGTGTTTACCAATCCCTCAAAATCACCCTGTTTTTAGAATTTGTAAGTATATACTTACAAAATCTCTAGTCATTTATCGGCCATAAACGTAGTCCTGTACATGTGTTTGCAATTTTATTGCCGTATGTTCTCTTATGTGTGTGCTATTTTTTTTCGTTTTTTTTGTATATTTTTTTTGTATAGGTGTTAAATGTGGGAAGTTTATAGTTTTTAGTAGTGTTCTGTCTATTTTTGATATGTTTTTAATCGTTTGTTTTTGTGGTCGTTAATTTCACGACGGTTTCAGGATCTATCTCGCCAGCGACACCGTTGCTTAGCAGTTCAGCGTGACCTATTTTTTTGCGCATGCGCAACCTATTTCTATTGCGCATGCGCGCGTTGTTGCATAATTAATTTTGATTGCGCATGCGTTTGGAGATCGCATTTTTAATCAGGTAGTTTGGCGTGCGAGCGCATTAGCGATCGAGTGCGTATGAATTTCAATTTAGCGATGTTCAGGGTTTCGTAATTAAATGCAAGTTTTCTGTGTCTTGTGTTTTATTTATTTCCTATTCATGTTTTGTTTATGTTAGTGTGTTATCGGAGGGTTTTGTTTTGTTGTTTTCTGTTGAATGGGTTGGGTCTATTTCTTGGTGGAGGGTGTGTGAAGCGGTCGTGCATATGAACGGCGATGTTTGTATTTAGTTCAGTCACGTATCTGCGGTCGTGTGCGTATGGATTTGTTTTTATGCGTGTTTTGTCGACCATTGGCGTTTATTTTGGATGGTTTGTTGTTGTTTGTCGAATATGTTTGTTGTGTGTCGTGTGCGAGTTTTGTTTTGTTGTTTGTATTTGAGTCAGTGGGCCCTTTTTATTATGGTTGGTTGTGATGCTGTCGTGTGTGTGTATGACGTAGTCGGGGGTTTCTTGGGGAATACCTTATAGTCACGTGGTGTGTCTGGCGCGCTGTCTGGGAATTTGTTGTTGGGGATTTCCTGGGGAATACCTTTCAGACTGGTGGTATGCTGGCGCGCTGTTTTTGGGTGAGCTGTCGTGTTTCCGTGGCTTTTATGATAATTTTCTGTCATTGTTTATATGTAATTTGCAGTCACATTCTATAAATAAATTAAATTTGATAATTAAATTACGTATTGTCTTTGTTATTTTCATACCTGTCAACTCTACTGATTTGAGCAGTACTCTACTGATTTCAGACCCCGACAATGCTGTCTACTGATTGATCAACTGATTTGAAGAAATCTACTGATTAGCTACTGATTTTGCTTACTTTTGAAAAATCCTCCATCTTTTTCTCAGTAAGTAGGTCAGTCTGTTCCCTTTTATCCAGTGTATCTCACCTGACCCATTTACTGTCTGTAGCAATTGATTCCTATCAGTAGGTATTAATAGCTAATCCCTGACTAATTGGAATTATCATGCAGCCATGTATTGTTCTGGGATTAAGAGGGAACGGTGCATTGTGGGCTATCATCATCAGATAGCATCTCAAGAAAAATCTAGATGGCTACAGCAAGGAAAATTCACCACCTCCTAAAATTATTTTCAGTCTTCAAAAAAAGAAGATTTTTCATAAAATGCTGAAAATGTAGACTTAAATGTGGGTATGATATTTTTAGTTCAAAAGCTGTATATATATGTGTTTTTCATAACTGTGAATGTATCATCATTCGTTAAGGTGTGATCTGCTACATGAAATAGAAGTTATATCAGTAACACATTTGTATAGTTATCAATTTGCCAACTTCTCTGAAATATAATAGCCCTTTCCTAAGTTAAACTACTAAGCTGACCCCTGGTGGCCAGGATTGGAGCTAAACTAAATGACGCGAAAGAAGCCCAAATAGTGAATCGCATAAAATCTTTAAGTTTAGTATGTATTTTGTATAGTTTTATTGAAGCGGTGTTGTAGTGAGCAGGGCCTTTACGTTGGTGCCAGATTTGTTTATAGGATCCTGTGTGGTGTTATAAAACAAAAGAAATTGATAAGAACCACGATCACATACGACCACCGCCTAAAACTTGAAAGGGCACTTCAGGTTACATAACAACACACATAGTGCCAGCAATCAAGCGCCGAGGAATCAATCATAGTACTCCACAAGCCCAATCAACAATGTTCTGCACCACAAAGCCGCACCCTATAGAAACTCGGCGATACCCGGACTAACTTGAAATATGCCGGGATTCAGTGCAAAAGTGGGAAGGGTAGAAAAAACAGTAGCTAGTATAGACCCGGTTTGTGACTCTATCCAGGCCAGCTGTTCTTAATACTGACGTCTATATGGCCTTCAGAGACACGGTACCACTCCATTGTAAAAATCTGCCACCCACTACGGTGAATTCACCGTAGTGAATTTCACGCATGATAAGGCGAGTGTCACGGCCAGACTTAAACCAATGAATCATGTACATGTTTGACTATATATATGCCCTAAGTCAGCAGGTGACAATGGCTCAAGTGTTTTATAATCTTAGAAAGAAGTTCTGCAGCGGCAATTTCCGCCATTTTAAATTTCCGACATTTGCTTTAGGCCTGACTAATCGAGCACCTGCCAAGACATTAGGAGCGTCTGTTCGCATATAACAGACTCTCCTAATTATACCACTTGCACACCAACATAAGCGTCATAAAATGTGCTGGTGTTCTAAAAACATACTACTCAGACCATGACCAAATATTCATCCAGTTCTGATAACATATGTTAAACTTCAAAAATGTAGTTAAAATTTCATAGAAATAGCAAAACAACCTCACTGAACAGTTAGAAAAACAAAACACAGTAAACATATAGGAAGTATTTTGATATTTACCAAATATTTAAAAACAAAGTGACGTAAAATTACCAAATACGAACTATTAAAATACTTATGAGTATAACAAATTCTTGACGCCACTGGCGTCTCTCTTGTTTCAACTGTTGTCTAGACTAGTAATATTCCAAACATTATATAGGTAATTGATCTCTCTAAACCCCCTTCATGTATGCTTGCCTTTTATATTAATGCACTCCATGCCGCATAATGAGTAAGTGAATATTAGATACACTGATATCAGTGACAAATGGATGCAATTTCATGTGGTACCTCATATTATTGATAGGGAATCCCTAATGTGAATAATCATCTGACCGGTACCAGATTGAGTGGGAGATGTGGCGAACAAAAATGGGCATGATTACATGGAGAAAGGGATTCACTCTATGATCCATTTATATTCTCATTAGTGTACATCATGCGAAAAAATCTAAAATACAGAAATCTGTTTAATTCTTCAATCACCATGGCATTTATACTAAAACAGCCACTTTTATTCAATATGAGGTTGGTTTATTTAATAAAGTTGATAATTCAAAAATGATTCGATAGGTAGATGCCAAACCGATTTTAACCACTTGTTTTATTTGAGATTTATGCTCTCACTTAGAAAGTAGAAGTGGATTAAATGCAAATTACTGGTACATGTCATTAGTATATTTTTAAAGATAATAAAGGGCTAAACTGCAAGATGGGACAGAAAGGGAGAGTCGTCAACTTCCCTTCTTTTAGTGGCAATAGCCATTGATGGTAAAATGTCTTGTTGACACCACTTTATTGATCAATAAAGTGGTGTCAACATGACATTTTACTGCACACTCCACAGGGAGTTTTGATCTCCAGGAAGTCATCCTCCTCAGCTGATTTGCAATTGTCAGTCTTCCACTTCGAATAAACAAAGACTAGACAAAATACACACGTTTCCATTATTCAGTTATTTTTATCATGAATTTAAAAGAAGTAATCTTATTGCAGAGAGAGGGAGAGAAGCATAATTCCATTCACTGAAATAAGCCTTAGTCATTCAAAAGTATTTATTGATATCCAATTAAAGTAGGTTCTGACACTAACCCACTATCTTAGATGACTCACCTTGCCTCCTCTTCCTTTATAACTCCAACATAACATGTAGGCAAAACCACTGGTCCAATCCGACTATCAAAATTACTTTGCTGTCCCACGCAATCAACCCCAATTAACCACATACACTTATTGCTATGTGGCCAGCAGCCCCATTTCCTCTGTGCCAGGCTGGGTTAAAACAACAATATAATTGTCTTCTTATAAGAAGTTTGGCAATGGTGGAAACTTGGATTTACACAGAGAATACTCTAAGGAACTATCGCGGCCTATTTTCAATCATGGTGTAACTACCCTTCTAAGGTAGTATGTTGTTCAACCTTCAATCTGTTAAACTTTTCTGCTAAAGTTGAATTGGTCTTTGATTTTGCAGGGTCATTCAGTTGTCCAAAGAATTTCCTTTGTATTGGTCAGAGTATTGATAACAAACATAAAGCTCAGGCAAAGCAAGTGTTTAAATCATTTAATTTGTATAAAAGATTATATACACATGAATTGTTTCTTATTTTTTAACCCTTTATTTCTTTGGATTGCATTCTCATCTATATACATAATATATCAAGCTTACACATAACATAGAAAGTTTGCATTTAATGTATAAACGTAACATTCTTCAGGTAACTATTTTGAAAATAATTCATCATTACTATTCATATTAACAAGTAAGACAGTAGTGAGCTTTATTCCTAGCTTCTGTCATATCACAGATCTGCTTCTAGTCAACAACGGAATCAACTACTTTACGACAATAATGTAGATATCTTTAGTACCCCTGGTGGTGGACAGAGGTAAACTTTTCTTCTAAACTGTTTCTTCCATCTAGTAATCTACTAGTAACCTACTCTACTATGAAATACTAGTAAATGACGTTGATCAAATAATAAAGTTGGTCAATCTTTATGGCTAACATATTGTTTAAAAAAGCTTTTGGCCTTTATACAGTGCTTTTCTTGCAATATAAAATGGAGAGCAGAAAGGCCTCTAAATTCTCCTCTAAACTGTGCCATGGTGAGCATCAGGGAGTGTAATATATTGAAACGTATAAACTAATATATAATATATATAACCATATCTATCTATATCTATCTATCTCTATATATATACATATATATATATATATATATATATATATATATATATATATATATATATATTTATATATATATATATATATATATATATATATATATATATATATATATCACAATTTGTAACTTTTAAGTGGAACTATGTCATGTTCTCTTTTGGAACCCAATGTTTAAGCCCGGCAGAATTGACAAACAGTTTTAAGGACCCCTTGTTGTTTTTTTTATCATTTTTTCATCAGCAAAACTTAAGCACTATTTTAAGTGAATTTGAGAAATTTTGTCTTCTCATGGCTCTCGTATTTGTTTACATGATAGAGTAGGTTGCTCATGCCCATGTACAGAATGCACCTCTATGAGCGGTACTTGTTAACACGTGGGCTAGGAGTCGTGCCGAGGCTATTGAGCGAGATCTGCTGGTTGCGTATCCGGTGATCGACATTCGTGGCCTTGGCAGCTGACAATGACCAAGATGCGTTCCCAAACCGAAAATTATACGCTTGTCAGAAATTTTGTTCCTATATCCCCTTTAGCGATCCTTTACAATTGCTTCTCTCATTTCTCGTTACACTTAAGGTGATGGGTACCATTGCAAGCAAGACAAATGCCCCGTCCCAAAACACACCTCACAGCGACGTAACCATATAGCCAGTTGTATCTCTATATTCCTGAGTGTTATCAGGTAGAGAATAGTATAGCCAACAATCCTTAGTCAACCCATATTTTATATAATTTCAATATTTACAACTTTTCACTCAAATGACATTCTCACTACTTACACAGGTGATGATCACTGCAGGTTCAGAATTACCTTAGGGATATCATTGTCTATGCCCAATAAAAAGTATTTTTTCAGATTTTTTACTGCTGAAGACTTTTACAGGCCATACCATCGAAAATTTTAGTGAGAAATCTCGTGTGTGGAGGCATGGGAACCCCATCGATAGTAATGGACATACTTCGCTGATCACTTCTGAGCACTGGAAACAAAGGGCAGTTGCACAAAGATATACCTCGACAACAATGGCTTGTGGTCAGGATGCTATAAATAGGTGCTAGCTATGAGCACATGAGGTTACCATGTGTAGTTGGTGTGGAGATATCTAACTAAAATTTTCAACGTTATGGCCTGTAAAAACTCAGCAGTAAAAAATCAAAAAAATACTTTTTATTGGGCATAGTCAATGATATCCCTAAAGTAACTCTGAACCTGCAGTAACCATCACCTGCGTAATTAATGAGAATATGTCATTTGAAAAAAAAGTTGTAAATTTTGAAATAAAACAGAATATGGATTGAATAATGACATGTGGCGATGATATTCGCTACCTGATAACACTCAGGAACCTGGAGATACACTTAGTTATAGGATTATGCTGCTTTGAGGTGTGTTTTGGGACAGGGCTTTTAACTGGCTTGCAATGGTACCCATCACCTTAAGACTAATTGCAGTTTAGTCTATGAAGAGGTCAAGGTATTTGTGTATAAGCGGAGGAAGGGGCAGTTCGTAGATTCCCATTGGTAGGTGTTGTGACATCAGCAGGCGCTGTCTTACTGTGGCGCGGCACAGGTGCTTGAGCTTGGCGGGACCATGAGAGCGACACCTGGGGAGAATATCGCGAAACGCCTGGTGGAGATTGACGTAGCGGCTGTAGTCACGTGACGTGACGGACAGGCCCGAGCGCACGGGCGTCAGGGGCAGACTGCGACTGATGATTTCTATGCAGGAAATCAGCTCTCTTTCTCGCCCCTCTTGCTTCAACGTCAACTAAAATGATAAATACAACATCTTTCATAAAAGAAACAAAAACACTTCATAACTATTGGTCCAACAATCATGTTTTGCTGCGGAATAAGCTTAGCCATTCATAGCACCACATATGAAGCATGAGAGGCAGTTTCTGATCCCTGATTGTGACGCAGAGAGCATAGTTTTAGAAGTTCCCTGGCATGTTGTACAATTTGGATAAGATTAGAGTATGGGTTTTAACGCTTTGATTTTTATGTATAGAGCCTTTTTCTTTTAAAAAGACATTTTACCCATCTGTTGCCATGGCAACTGTCCGAGTTTTGTTGTGGTGCTATATCGGGTCGCATTAAAATAGCATCAACCAAAAGCAAAGACCTCTGTGTGAGAAAATTATTCCAACTTATTACACCAGCTAAAATAATGATTTCGGTCAGATTAAAGAGTTGATTGGACAATAATCCTGAAGCACTTATTTGGGCTTAAAGAGCCTCTTTGAAAAATCATGTCCTTATAATTTATAGCTTAGAAGACCAACACATGGAATGGAAACCAGCCGGTCAACCTGAACATGCTAGCCTCAACCAGTGTCAATTAATAGTCGCTAATAGGTGCTCTGGGCACCCCCAGCAGGTGGTGGAGATAAGGTTTCTCTGTAATGTAATCGATGCGGGAGCCCTGATTGGTCCTTGTTCCCACGTGACCTCGTGCTGCTGCCTTATCTGCTAGTCCTGGCATGAGGCTAGCATGTAACTATAGGGCATATAGTAATTGGTCTCTCGTTACATATCCATTCTTTTCTTAATCCAAGTTTATAGCAAACGATATAAAAACACATTGATGCTGCTGGCTTTAATAATAAAAATGGCTGTTATTTTACATCTCTAATGGATGTATCAAATATACGCAGTCGTATCAAATATGTCGTAAGACTTTTTGATAAGTGTTTGCGCCTTTCCACCAGAAGCACAGTTTGGTTTTTTCTCGCTGGCTCACTCCCTACCATAAGAGTCAACATTTTCGCGTGTCAATCAGAAATATCTCGGGGTTGGTCAACCATTTCTCAGCCCCCAATTGCAGGAATTCAATTTACTGTTACTTTATCTTTATAAATGCAATTCACTAAACAGCTTTGGTGTAAAACCCAGGACTGAAGCTGTTCTCCTCTGATATTTGGCCAGGTATTCTTATGTCCCTTATCATTCTCTCATTTTTTGTTTCAATGAGTTTATTCAAACACACCTAGAAATAGGATAGTTCCGTGACATGCAGTCTGCACGAATTCTTATTTACATGCCCGCGTTTTTCCCGGTATACTCTTGTCTTCCTACGCTTTTAACATGTTATAGGTCACGGATACACCTTGATATAATTTTAACTTCAATTCTGAAGATAAACAAACAAAAAAAAATCTCTCTCTCTCACCACAAAGTGTGCAGTTTAAAGTCAATGAATAGCAAATAGGAATTTTATCATACAATTCGTGTATGCTACCTGATGGTATTATAACGGGTATCTACTTCACTGATGCTATTGAACGAGTATCAATTTTTTGACGATCTCCGCGATAACACAAGGCACCCTTAGGTTCACCTCCCTCTCATACCGTATTTATGCTGTCATTTTACTAAGCCATTGGTTAATCCCTATATCATGCATGAATTCACAAAAAGTTTAACCAATGCAATCCTAAATAGGCCACGTGATTCAGACGGTTTGCATACATTCATGGGATTTGTATTAGTAATTTTCGTAAGTACTAAGAAAACTAGAAGTAATGTCGGACCTCTCTTCTCACGTCTGCATCAAGATGGAAGTTGTGGCTTTTCCAGAAGACGGAGGCGTTGAGTTTGCTGACGAGCACGTAGAGGGGCACCTGAAACTGCACGCCCCACGGGCTCTCGGGGATGGCGGGAAGGAGTGGGTCGGCCCCGTAGCGCAGGAGAAGTAGCACCGCCCGCGGGTCGCTAGAGTGACTGGCTAGCAGCAAAGGGGTACACCCCCTGCACGAGACAAGAGGGAGGTTCACTATGGAAAGTTCGCGTTCTGTCGCACGTGGGAAATCGTCCACCTCGCTCCGAAACTGACATAGCACCCTCTTTTTCTTGATACCCCTTGCATGGTGTAAAAAATACTCTAGCGCCCCCAAGCGTTCAGTTGTAATAAATCCTTCATCGTCCTTCAGTTTGTAGGGATATAAGTTGCTTTCTATCTCGAATAGAAACGCAAGGGGGTCCAGAAAAAGGAACCAATTATCAAAGTTCCCATCTCCATCATAAGCTGCCTCGAGAACCTGTTGTATGAGGGAGGAATCTTCGACCTGGTACCTGTAACACAGGTATAGGGATTAAGTATGGCCCGGAGGGCCGTGTGGCAAATAAAGCTGAGGAGCTGATGTCAACCCGTTCAAGGCGCAAAGCGCCGAGAACGGGTTGACATCAGCGACGAAGCTTTATTCGCCACACGGCCCGACAGGACATACTTAATCACTATTATAGCATGATAAGAAATTGAATTAAAATAAATTATATGTTAGATATAGGGTATTATGACCGGAGCACTTGTCTTGGGATTGTTGATTGTTTGAATGTTGAACAGAGCTTGACCCAGTTTGACCACAGGCGCCAAACTTGAAATTCAGAAAGAGGCAGATCTCATGAAAGGTCAAGGTCACCTCAGTTTAAAGCTGTTTGATTGCAGATTGGTTCCCATATAAGAAAGACCCTAAATGAAATTTTTACATGTGTCTTGTCTGTACCTATTGTTTCATGGTCTCTATATCTTAATTACCTCATTTTAAAACCTGTAGGACATATATTTGTGACATATACTTGTTGAGGTCAAAGGTCAGAAAACCGGGTGGCCTCACCCGGTTGCATCCGGGTGGGAATCAGCCTTGACCACCAACATTATAGGTTATAAGGAACAGCGGTTGCTATATGAGAATGCTATAATGTGCGGCAATGTACAGCGCTTCCCGCGTGTTCACATCCGCCTTTTCGTCTGCTACTCCATAATGGCGGCGAAAAAAGAAGTCCAGCGCATCTTCTATCACGTGTTTTACTACTTTTCGATAGCCGCAATTACTAGAAATGTATTTGTAAAGAAAGTTACGCACTTTTACCGCCTTGGACAAATTGGCGAAACAGTTGCTGCCATAGAGTTGGTCGAGATACTCGAATATATTTTCCCGTGATTGATTCATTTGTGGCATGGATGGTGATATATCTGCGTGGAGAATGTGGGTAGATCTTACTGTGAACGCAGCGCGCACTGCCCGAGGCTTTGTTGTGATTGTTATAAGCATTTGTTGGACGTAACGTCACGTGACAGTTTGATGATAACAATGGCAGGTACTCTCTCTATCTCCCATTTCTTGGTGAACCTTTTAGTAAAAGAATGCGGGAAATAATTTTTCGCGATGTCATTTGCCAGACCATTTTAATTTCAAGTAAGACAGTATGATCTATTGTCTTTTGGCGCTAGGTTATTAACTTAAATATATACTTTATAACTTTATGCTTATTTACCTATGAAATTGTCCTCTAAAGTGTATAGACACTGGTTCCTCGGAAATCGCCTATTTGAAAACATGATATTATAACATTTCTTTGATAAAAGTGCTCTAACTGTTGTTTATTGTCGAGTTTCTCATATTTACATAAATAAGTTATGTTCAAGGGGGGGGGGATGCACATGCTCATTTTCAGCGAGTTAGTTTTTTTAGAATTGGCGTGATAGGGAATAAATATATGTACTTCAATACTTGTGTTAAATGACGTCACTGGTTGGCAATTCAAATGTTTACTGGAAAATAATATGATGAAAACAATCGTATCCATTGTAAAGAGCTTTATTTGGCATAACATGCTGGTATCTCCTTTTGCAAGGAAACAGCAGCAGATTCAATTCCAATATACCTCTAAATAGAAATTAATTATTCATTTCTCTACAGGCGCTAATAACAGATTACATACGTGTGTAACAAAAATATATCTCCTTGTTCCTGGGCTCTAAGCGTGAGAGTCCAAGCTAAAACAAAAATAGCAATATTCGACAAAACGAATACACGCTAATATGTCCAGAATGATTACAATATTTCAATCATGTATCTGAACTGTTTGACCGCAAAAGGGGCAGCCAACAGTATTTTAGGGATAACAATCTTTTACTAAGATCATCTGCAGGACATGTGAAGAAGATTCGTACTGGTGCACATACACATTAAACATCTCCTTCAACATCTTTTTTGTCAAATTACTGCTTTACATCTTAAGTACTTTTAATGGGAATCATAGCATATTGCATAGTTAAATGATGATAGTATCATTCAGACGGTTTGTGGTGCTATACCAATATGTTTGCAGTTGTCTTTCCTTGGTCGTTACCCTCGCCATCCGCCAAAATACCGGGTAGTCCAGGTATGAAAGGAACTTTTGAAAATGTCATTTTAAAAATGAAAAGACTCATTCCAAAAACTAGACCAAACCATTCACTATATATCTTCATGCTATAGTCTTGAGTGGGCTTAATCGCTAGAAAAGTGTGGTATAAAACGACTGAAGCTGTTATCCTCTGATATCTGGCCAGGGATTCTAAACATGTCCCATATCATTATCTCATTTTTTCCCGTTTCAATGGGTTTGCTCAAACAAACCCAGGAATAGGATAGTTCCGTGACATTTGAGCATGCAGTCAGCACGAATTCCTATTTACATGTCCGCGTTGTCCCCGGTGCTCTGGTCTTCCTACGCTTTTATTAAGTAATAGGTCACGGATAAACCTTAATATAATTTTAACATCAACTCTGAAGATAAACAAAAAACATAGTTAATCTCTCTCTCTCTCTCTCTCTCTCTCGTTTCCTTCATTTATCTCTTCCAACAAACCAGGTCACTATAAAATATGCAGTTCAAAGTCAATGAATAGCAAATAGGAATTCTATCATACAATTCACGTACGCTACCTGATAGTATTATAACGGGTATCTACCTCGCTGATGCTGTTGAACGAATATTACATTTTTGACGAATTCCCGCGATACCATAAGAAACCCTCATGTTCACCTCCTCACATACCGTATTATGCTGTCATTTTGTTAAGACAATAGTTAATCCATATATCATGAATGAATTCACAAAAAGTTGAACCAATGGTATCCTAAATAGGCCACGTGACTTGGTCTGTCCAGATCTGCGGGAACTGCTTTTGTTTGCGAGCCGCTGGTATTTAATCTGTTGGAATAAAATTCTCAGTAAAATGTGACCTGCAGTGAACATATCATATTATCCCACGGCTGATTACAGTATGCACAGTGCTTAGGTTACAATAGACAGTGAAATGGTTAGTGTAATCAGTAAGAGTGTTGGCCTGGTCGTATGTAAACGTACTATAATAGGTGCTGTCTTTCGTAAGGATGGAAGAACCCTAGAGACTTTTCATTGAATAGTATGGTATTCGTTTCTTGCCACGTACTACCATTTCGTTTGCTGCATGGCTTACAACAGCAATGAAGAGTTGAAAAAAACAAAAGTATTTGTTGCTTTGAAGATGTGCGAATGATGTCACGCTATTCGAAATCTCGCATGACGTAAAGAGAGAGACTAGGACGTCATAGCAATAAAGTAGTTAGACCATTTTCCCTGTTCTGTTGCTGTTTGCACCATTGTACGTCAGTTAGTTTGCATAAGTCGTTCGTGTGTCTCCCTTGTTCGCTGTACCCAAGTCTTCACATTTTTAGCAGAGGACATATCGTGTCCCTAGGAGGCATAGTCAATAAGTATTCATGATGCCTCTATGAATACATGTTCACTTCAAGCACATGAGCGATGGGTATTTCCCTACTTATTCATAGTGGCCTCATGACGGTTAATTGGCTATACCTCCTGGGGCAGGATATACCCTCTACCTCCATTCGTCATTTCGCCCTCTATTGGCCGTCCAGCGAGCTTATATGGCTGACCTCTTCCAACATGTCGTCCAATTCTTTTTCGTCGACGGAATGGCACTTCCGGTAGCTAGACCTGAAACATACAGATCGACGTAAACGAGTATTAATATTTTTTGTGATAATCGACTCTTCCTTATACGACTAAACCCTCTGATTTAAGTCTTTCTATGCCCTAATGATTCAGTAGTAACGGTACATGGTGTTATAACCTAGTTTAAATAAGTACATTGTTTTTACTATTGTTGCTTATCCATTTTTAAAACTTTGCATTTCACGTTTTTTATAGTGGTGATTTTTGTAGATGTATGTAGTCAACGAAGATTCATCCATTTATTGAGCGATAGAGATTTAAAGTCTAAGGTGTGCAGATCTTTTTAAGCACAATATCATACAGTGTCATGATCATAACATGATGAGCATCGAGTGCAACAGCGTCATACTTTGTTATACAAACACTTTCATTTGAATATAATGATTCTTAATATCATGTTAAAGGTTTTTTCACAATAACTCGACTTCCGACTATACACGGCAGGAATTCACCCAGGGAAAGTGATTTTGACATTTTTTCGGTCTTGACAAGCTTTCTATGTGTGCTAGCAACACCCGTTTCTAAAAGAAAATGCAATTTGATAATCTGATAATGCAATAATGACACCATGAGAAGTTGAGAACGCACCTAATTGTTTGTTTGATGCATAAGGAATTGGAATAAAATATACATTCTGCAGCATTCCTTAACAAGTCAATACTTTACAAATAGTTAAAGTTGTTGGTTTTCGTGGGTTTACCAACTTCTCTCTAATTCCGATGGATGAGTTATGTACGAAGTTGCCTGACCGGATGGGTTGACCTGGGGAGAAGGAGATTAACTCATGAGGTATTCTGACTGTGTCATACTCACGTGCCAAACACTTCTCCATCTTCTACTGTTTCCGGTAAGGGTTGGTTCCGTGTCTCAGGTAGCTGCGTTGCTAGGATACCGCCAATGATAGCAAGTACAGCGAAAGTGCTCACAGGTACCAGTTCGTGAGTACGGTCACCCTGAAAATACATGTAGCCGTGATAGATATAAACTTCCGCCAGTAAACTAGTTTTTCAACAACAATTATACGCCCTAACATTGAAACTAACACTGCATGATGAGTTTTTATGACTTTCTTTTATCGTTTTCATTTAGGAATGTTTACATATTTCTTTGGTTACCCACAAACAGCTGATAACTTTAGGAAGACTTGTGATTTGTGAAGCGGGAAAGTCTAGTAATGAACTGCTAACTAGAGGCAGAGGTGGCTCCCTTTTCCAGGCGACAATCTTAATCCTGCAGCAAAATGCAGACATTCGATAAATTTGTTTTGGGCAATTAGAACAACATTTATGGCAAACGAATTACATTCGCAATTAAAATACTATTTCTTACCACTAGATATAGAAATGGAGCTAGCACACTTCCCAGGCGTGCGAATACAGAGCCGATCCCGACTGATGTGTTCCTAAGCACTGTAGGGAATGCCTCTGCCGAGTACTGGAAGACCATAGCAAAGGCTGCCGTGGCCGCCATCTTGCCAACCATCGTCACAGAAACAGTCACCCAACCACTACCTAGAGATGGAAATGCAAAAGCATGAATATTTAGTAACTAGATAGGCAATGAGAAATAAAACTCCCTAATTGGAGAGAGTCCTTAAGCCCGAGCAACGTTTGTGGCTCTCTACGACCATTTCATACCCCTCTAGAAGGATTGCCAAATAAATGATAAACATAATGTTTGTTTCTTTGTACGTTTATATTTAGGTGATCAGCTTTTGTCTCTAGATTTTAGTGAGATTGACCTATTTCTTCTCCACCTGACGTGCGGTCGCGGACGCACTGTCTCCGCACAACCTTGCGTGTCCCACCAAAATATTATAACTTCAATCCAAAATTTCACCTCTTGAATTGAGTCGTTCCGGATATCAAACAAGCAATAGTGGTGAAAGTAAAGTATACAATGAAAAATATCAATACAATATGAAAACACAGGTACGAGGTCTCACCTAATGTTTTTGGGACGAGAGCTGCGATCATGCAGGCCACGCCTGCTAGGGTCATGGCGCTGACCATGGCGGGCCGTCTCCCCCACAGCAGGAAGCAGGCTATGGTCGCCAGGAAGGAGGGAATCTCTACCAGAGCCGCGATCGCTGTGTTGATCATCATATCTCCGCCAGGGAGAGTCCCACTGTTGATCGAGATCCCCCAGTAGACCATACTTGTCACAGCCCTGTGGGAAATACATATATGTCTATACAAATCAATGCATACAAAAATAAATGAATATACATTATAAATATATATATATATATATATATATATATATATATATATATATATATATATATATATATATATATATATATATATATATATATATATATATATATATATATATATATATATATTTATATATATATATATATATATATATATATATATATATATATACATATATAAAATTATATACATATATATATATATATATATATATATATATATATATATATATATATATATATATATATATATATATATATATATTTATACATATATATATATATGTGTGTGTGTGTGTGTGTGTGTGTGTGTGTGTGTGTGTGTGTGTGAGTGTGTGTGTGTGATGCACACTTGTCTTTTTTACAAAATAAAATTAGTTTGTAATGCTTGAAAAAGCTATGTATACTACAGTAAGATGTTCTTCTGTAATAAATCTGGATGTTGTAATAAATCTAGATCTGCAATCATAATTGGAAGGTACGTGAATGTTGGAGTAGGGGTAAAGGGCGTAGATCAGGTAAAAGTAACTCACCATTCATAGAAGAGAATGAAGGATCTTCTTCGCATATTAGGGGTGCGAACCAGATCTAGCATTCCTGGCTTATGGTGGTGTTGTGTAGTGCCCTGTTAAACACAACAAGATGTAACACTTTCTGTAGATACCAAACTACGCATTCGGTTACACAATATGATAGACCGCCTAGCTGTAGAGGCAGTCCCAGAAGTATTCTACTTGTCAATTACTGTAGGATGAATGATTAGTGAAGTATGGTTAAAGTTTCGAAACACACATCTTTAGAGCAATAAGCACAGCAACTAAATAATAAGTGAGTAGACCTATATCCTGAACTGGCTATACTTCACAGAATCACAGTTTATGGGTAAGACTGATGTATAGAGTAAGACACATGCATAAAGCGCCCTCCTACGCCGGGCTAGTTAACTAGTGTATTGTGAGTAAACCTTTGACTGCGCAAGGCCGTAAAAAGATATAGTTTCCCATGACTGACAGAAATAAAGAACCACCAGATCTAGCGTACATAAGCCTTATGTGGGCTCGTACCTGGATTTCATGAAGTTGTTCATCAATATCCGATGGCAGTTTTTTGTTGTTCAGTCTGGACATCGTCCGTAAGATCTTGGTGGCCTCTGGTATGCGTCCCTGCTGCACCAACCAGCGAGCCGACTCTGATATACAGCTAATAAACGGAAAAAGACAAAAGACCGTACGGTTATGATACGTGCATGCTTGTTTTCCTCAAACAGGGAAAGGACATGAGTGCTATTCCAAATCAGGAGATTTTACGCAGTTCACTTTTGGGGCTTCTTTTGCGGCATTTTGTTTGGTTCCAATCCTGGCCACTAGGGGTCAGGATAGTAGTTTAGCTTAGGAGTATATGACAATATAATATTGTCATATACTCCTAAGCTAAACTACTATCCTGACCCCTAGTGGCCAGGATTGGAACCAAACAAAATGCCGCAAAAGAAGCCCCAAAAGTGAACTGCGTAAAATCTCCTGATTTGGAATGGTTGAATATTGTCAGGTATGCAATGGACAATACGGTACAATATTCTACACTGAAATAAGAAAAAACAACAACACAATGATTACTTGCACGTCTCAAGTCTTGCAAAAATTCTGGAATGTAATGTAATGTACTTTATTGACTGCATCTATGGCGATAGTTCGAGCAACTCTAACAGTGGCACCGGCCGATGTTTACTATATGCTATGTCTAGTGGCCTACGTGTAGGCCACTAGACATAGCATATAGTAAACATCGGCCGGTGCCACTGTTAGAGTTGCTCGAACTACTATGGCGATACAAAATGTTCAAATGATCAGTAATCTATTTCGCAATTTGACCGGAAGTTCATGCTATTTTCTCATTTTCTATTTTCAAATTTCATATCGATTCGGACTCCGGTGTGCGTTCATTGTCATGCAATAAACTAGCCAAAACGTTTAAGTGTTTAAGCTGGCACATCCTCTGTACGCTAAATCTATTACTGTTTTTATATTTCAGGAATGCAATTACCGGTCAGTGTGTATGAAATATCCAACATGTTTGCTTAAAGTAATACCTGAGAGAAGTATTTCTCTGGGGATGTATTTCTCTGGTAATACTTACAAAATATAAACGACGAATACAACTTCCGGTATACTGATCGCCAGCTCTAGCCTGAACCAATCAGGGATGAACAGGGCGAAGACGGCGACCAATAGGAAGCCGACAGTGAAGGCGACGTTAAACAGCACGGCGAGCCAGACTTGGCCTTTAGGTCCGGCCATCTCTATCACTGGAAGATAAACAGCACAGAGCTCGATGTATTCTTTGTCTGACCCATTTATGATCAGGTTATTCGTGGGAAGATCATGCAAAATGGGAGTAAGAGGAATTTTTCAAAAGAAAATTGTGATTCGGGTTCCATTTTAAAGTCATTGTAGGGAAGGTGATAGTAACATCTACAATTTAAAGTCCATTTAAAAAACCCACAGTAAGAAATCCATTTAACTTTGCAAAAGCTATCAATGTCAGATCCCCTTTGAAAATCAAAAATAAATCGTCCATATAGGTGGAGACAAAGTGGCACTAAATTTGCATATTTCACGTCTAAAGTTGAAAGTCCATTTACAAATACCCCACAGTTAGAATTTCATCAAACCTTGAATAAGCTTTCATTGTCATAGGCCCCCTTTCAATATCTTAAATAGAAAGGGAGGGTCACCAGGCATGCCGTCCATATAGGTGGCGCCAGAGTGGCACTTCCGTTTGCGAATTACATCGTTTGCCACTTCGGCGCCACTTATATGGACGGCACGACTGGTGACCCCTTTTTATATTAGATATTCAAAGAGGACCTGGCAATAAGAGGGCAATCACTTTACTTGTTGTATATTCCCTGAATGTAGCTGCTTTAAGAGTACGTACCCATGACGAATGCTGTGTTGAGCTGGCCCGAGTGGAAGGCTCCCAGGAGAAAGCGGAGCACGATGAAGAAAGGGTAAGAGGGGGCGAAGGCGAGTAGCACCCCGCACGTCAGCTGCAGTAAGATACTCGACACCATGATGGGTTTACGACCAAATCTGAAAAAAAAAACGATATCTCAAATATTGTAATTCTATCAATACTTATTCATTTTGTTTATATCATTTCTGTCTCATTACATGTATAGTTATTTTTAGCTTGTAAATTGTACTGCCACGAGTGTCTGTCTATGTTTTGAATGTTTAGAGAGTAAAGACAAATGGCATACAATAAGATACAATTCATTGCAATACAAGACAATCTCACACAGTACAAGGCGATATAATACAATACAATGCAATGCAACGCAAGCCAATGGCAAGTTTCGTATTCCTGCAATACATTTTTTGCGCAACGGCCATCGGGGCTTAATAAGAATTCCTTTTTAGCCTCTATATGTCAGAAGAAGTGAAGATAAACCAAACTTCGATTCCTAAATAGAAATTGTACATACCTGTCTGATAAGGCGCCCATGATGAATGATCCAGTGAGCATGCCAGCGAAGTACATGGACTGTGCTATATTCAGGAGGTACTTCCTGTCGCAGATCAGGTCCCACTGCAGGCAACAAGAACTAGTTTGTACATCATTCGTGCACAGCATTCATTCAGGGAATTGCAATCCTGAAATTGACAGTGTCTAACCATCAATGCATTAGTGCATTCAGTGAAATCGACGCATTTTTACTCGAAGTAATTGCATGTTAAATAGTTAGCCAAACTTTTATCATATTTCACATTTCTTGAAACAATTGTGTTGAAACTTTGTATTGATCTTATTCTGATATTCTTTGCCGCACGATACTACTGACACATGACCTGTTAAGTCCAATACTAGTACATGCAATCATGTATAAAGGTATTCGGTTTAGAGTCTTGTATCCACCGAAGTGCTCACATGTATGGGTAAATACTAAATATATCAACCACACTTATTACTTAATTCACTATGAATCGATGAATTTCTATCATATTGTAAACATATAACTTAAGAATCCGATCACATGACACCTGTTTGTAATATATATACCAGGTTTGTAGGAAAAGGATGTCAGTATATAGCTATTGCCATACTTAGAAATGTTAAAGAAATGTAGTCGTTGTTTATTCCTTCGTTTAGTATATAGGTGGTAGAAGTGAAGTGGTCTTAAGTTGATGAGACGGATTGTTTATTCATATTCTAGGTTGAAAATTTTCAAGACAAAAAATGTTGTTCGGTGATCCAAATATGGTCAATTTATCCATATAACGAACCACAAAACATTTAGCATACCGATTAGTAATGGCCATTGATGATTGTTTTCTCCAATGGGCATCGCTGCCTCATAGCTGTACTTTCTCAGAATAGAATCTTACAAAGAGAGGTACTTACATCCATTCCAAGTGACGAGTGATACTGGGTTTTATCATAAACCCAGCGAGAACAGGAGACAGTCTCGTCTGTAATATTATCCTTATATCGCTTGCACTGACTCCACTGTCCGAGGCTCGAGTCCCACGGTATACTTCCATTGAGAAAGATGCTGTCATTCTCATAGGTCGACATCGTATTCCCAGCATTGTCATAGCCCTCTACTGAGCACCTTTAACATAGGAGAAATTGCATATATATATATATATATATATATATATATATATATATATATATATATATATATATATATATATATATATATATATATATATATATATATATATATATATATATATATATATATATACTGTAAATCACTTAAATATGGCATGAACATTATATAGCGCAATTACGTTACTGAACTGGATAGCGTGATCTAAGTATAGCGGTGAACGAGAACAGCAGCAGGAAGTTCAATTAAGAATTTATTTAAAACGGGGATTTTACAATAGCGCACATGGGCAGAGCGCTATTATCGCTATCTTATTGTTCCCGCTATACTTAAGTGATTTACAGTATATATATTGAAACTTTGATTATATTTTCAAACTTACAACGTTGATTAAAATTTCTAAGTTTCAAACTTTTCAATATCCAAACCTTTAAACTTCCAAAACGAATTGGAAAATTACAATTTTGATTAAATTTCTAAACTTTTTTTTTAATTCGCTGTAAACAGCTGTGTCTTATTGTCTTCATTCATTCAGGTCAATCCGTTATAACACTGAGAGTAATGAAATTTCTAAACCTTTAATAATCTTATATGTGAAACTTTCAAACATACCTTGTTTAGGCTGCTAATAATAGCTGCCTAAAGTTGCAAATGTAATTCATTAATATTGCCAATGGGCCAGATAGAGCAGACGTGTAAAACTGACCGAAACCAAATGAGCCCAATACGCAAAACGGGCCAATGGGGGCACACAGTCCAAATGCACCAGTCCAAATGGACTAGAAGGGCCACCATGGCCTGGTTAGGACAGTTGGACCTGGTGGGCTTGGGTCAGTTGGCATGTTTAGCCCATTTGGCCCCTCTGGCCTATTTGGCCCTTTTGGGTTGCTTTGGCCCACTTGGCCTGATTAGCCATGTTGACCTTGTCGGCTTGGCCTGGTTGGCCCAGTTGTACACACACACTCTCTCTCTCTCTCTCTCTCTCTCTCTCTCTCTCTCTCTCTCTCTCTCTCTCTCTCTCTCTCTCTTCGCACAAACTCCTGTGTCTTCTAGTACTTCGGCTGTACTGTGCAGGATGTGAACATGTGATGTTCTCCATTAGTACAGAAAGTTCAGTTTCTTGTGTTAGAGTAATATATCTATTGAGAGAAGCCTCGTGCCTCGCAGAAAGATCAAGGCCATCGCTAAGAAAGCAGCGTACGATATATCACTTTTTGAGAGACCATGGAAGCTATTTCTGGCGCGGAAAAGTCTTTTAAGAATCAGGGGCCAGGATGTCAGCTGAGGAACCGGAGGGATGAGGGTACTGACTTTTCATTAGGTCAAAGGCATGCATTAAGAATACAGATATTATTTTGAAGGGTGTAGTATGTGCTGGCAGAGGTAGTCGCAACAATGATGACATTACAGGTGTTGGGATACTGTATACCGTGTTGATATTGCGTTAAGTCCACATTAATCAAGCTGCGCACCATTATTTGGACATCCAATCTCTCTGTAAGTGTAGTTCAACACGCCAACATGGCAGCTTGTCAGTCAGCACCAACACACGAAATTTAAACTGCGCATCAAATCAGCTGCCAGTCGAGCGCATTAATATACATGCGCAGAAACACTGTATGCAGCATTTGGGGAGAGGCATGTCACCAGGCAGTTTGCAGATGATAATATACTCTTTTATTGGCAAACAGTTATCAAAATTTACATTATTCTTTAAAATCCATTGGGATTTTTAAACAATTCTTGTCTAGAAATGAATCTAGAAAAACTTTATAAATAATAAAATAATTGATAAGGCCAGCAAGATGAAAATAGAAAGTGATTTGCATATGAACTGCTATCATGCCTGGTTAGCCTGTGGTCAGCTGCGTTGGGCCTCAACTGACCTAAATTCCTGCTAAGTTATCCCAAAATAGGTAATATTATTCGGTGACAAGACTACCATGAACATATATTATTGGCTAGATATCCCATCACAATGGTATTCATGTTTTTGGGAATCATTGTTAAATTATGATTTACTATTAGATTAAATTCATCAATCTAAAAGTATAAAAAGAAAGTCCAAAATTGCAAATATTTGGCAGGCCACTGGCATTCAGACACGCAAGGCATATGACCTTGAATTCCCTTATGATTTAGTATATACGAGTTGCAGAGGGTTGGAATGACTACCCTTACAGATTACATGCTATTTTGAACCAAGGAAATGGATATATTCTTATAGGATTATACTGCGCAAAAATATACATTGTGAAATAATGGTGCTCCTGAACAGCGTTTGACCTAGATTGCCAATCGATGAGATACAACATATAATGCTGACTCCTTATGAATAAATCGTGATTCTCTAGAACTATTTAAACCAATGTGTTTTGAATGGAAAAATACAACAAGCGTGGTTTAAGTTGTTTACATTTGCGATGTTGCTGCCAAACACGTGCCACCTCAGAGTGCAGCATTGCCTGCGAGACTTCTCCGTGGAAGTAGGATCTTGTAGTGTATATATAGAGCATGCCTTCAGGGCGCCGGTTTTTGCCTATCAACATGATTCATAAACACACACTTTAGAGAGAAAAAGAAACGGAGGTATGTTTTGCGACTACTGCACTACTGGAAGCTTAAGGTCTTAGTTGAGGTGCAGGATAACCTGATCACAGAGAGCTAGATACGTATAGCAGTTGATCCACTGCCGCAACCCGTAACGAAGGTGCCGCTGCACAGTGACTTCCTATCCATACGGATGTTCGTCTGAGCCTGAAGGAGGGGCCACCTGTTAACTCAGTTTCCGTTTGATGGAAAATGCGTTACATTTCAGCTGTCATCTACGCCCACCTGTTTTCCAAGACCTATTTTGGGTCAACCCGTCAGTGGCCCCTTTTTGTCCAAGGTCAATCTTTGGGGAACAGGGTGGGCACCCTTGATCCAACAAAAGCATTTGCTCAATAGTGCACAGGGCGAACTTATATGGAGATTTTCCTTTATAGAATAATTGATATCGTTGGGCCTTAAGAAAATATTTTAGTATGCAAATAAGCAATAAAGTAAGAGTATCTCAAACATAGTACATGCCGTTAGCTTTACACAGACAAGAAGTAACATAGATATATCCATAGAATGTATTTCATGTTGAAACATGATTGATAGGAAGAAAACTCAATTAGTTGAGTAGGCTGTTAATAATATTTGCTGCATAAGATAAAGTCTAGGTAGTTGTCATAAACTTTGGTCCACTAAGGTCCAAAGTCTTATATGCTGAGCTTCTCAGAACATCAGACAGAAAACAGCGCAAAAGGAACTTACGCCCCCCCCCCCATATCTTTGACAGCAGCTCTAAATTGCCTGGGTATCATCGCAATATCTCTATGACGAAAGCACCCTGTGGGAGGAGTTTAAAGATGTGCTAATTAGGCTGACAAACTTTCCTTCAAATAGTTTCATGTTTGGCTTTGGCCGATACCATTTCCGTATATGTATAGAACACCAGATGATAATAAGGACCTATAATCCGGATGGATTTGAATTTGGATGTTCATATATCGTCCCTTTTTCTGCCACGTATGCGTAAGTTCATTGTGTGTGGTGGTCAGGGCCAGGCCGCAGCTAATTGTCGAAGTGAGCCCAAGGAAGGAAGAACTATTTTGGATAGGTGCCAGCACCACAGCTGAACCGAACGCTTTCACCAGCTTAGTGCTTATGTTCATGTGTTTGACAGGTCCAAGTTCAGGACACACTGGAGAGGATATAACAATCATGCCAAAGGCTGACTAATCTGCCAAGACTAGTACTTGTTACATTCAACAAGAAAAGTACTTTCCCCAAACGGTTTCTCATGGGAAACACTTACCATAGGTTCAGCCTATGATTGTGATGACGGTTTCGCATAGGATACCCTTAGTATCAGCCTATGATAATGACGATGTTGATGACGGTTTCAATAGGAAACACTTACCATAGGTTCAGCCTACGATGATGATGATGATAGTTTCACATAGGAAACCCTTACCTAGGTTCAGCCTATGATGATGATGATGATGATGATGATGATGATGATGATGATGATGATAGTTTCACATAGGAAACCCTTACCTAGGTTCAGCCTATGATGATGATGTTGATAGTTTCACATAGGAAACCCTTACCTAGGTTCAGCCTATGATGATGATGTTGATAGTTTCACATAGGAAACACTTACCTAGGTTCAGCCTATGATGATGACGGTTTTGCATATGAAACCCTTACAATAGGTTCAGCCTATGTTGATGATGATGATGATGACGGTTTCGCATGGGAAACACTTACCATAAGTTCAGCCTATGATGATGATGACGGTTTTACATATGAAACCCTTACAATAGGTTCAGCCTATGTTGATGATGATGATGATGACGGTTTCGCATGGGAAACACTTACCATAAGTTCAGCCTATGATGATGATGACGGTTTTACATATGAAACCCTTACAATAGGTTCAGCCTATGTTGATGATTATGATGATGACGGTTTCGCATGGGAAACACTTACCATAAGTTCAGCCTATGATGATGATGACGGTTTTACATATGAAACCCTTACCTAGGTCCAGCTTATGATGATGATCATGATGGTTCTGAATAGGAAACACCATGATTTCAGCCTATGATGATGATGATGGTTTAACATAGGAAACACTTACCATAGGTTTAGCCTATGCCGATGATGACGGTTTCGCATAGGAAACACTGACCATAGGTTCAGCTTATGATGATGATGATTTTGAAGACGGTTTCCATAGGAAATACTTACAATAGGTTCAGCCTATGATGGTGTTGACAGTTTCGCATAGGAAACACGTACAATAGGTTCAGTCTATGATGATGATGAGGAGGAGGATGTGTCTTACCTGTGGTTTGGCGTGGCGGCGATGAAGCCCAGAGAGAGGGCGTGTAGGGAACAGAAGATGCTGGGAGCTGACGCTAGGAGGAGCAGTCTGATCTGATAGCGGCCGCAGTCTCCCAGCGATACCAGCAGGTCCGTGAACGTCTGCTGTGCTTTATATCCTCGCCCCATTGTTTTCTTCTCACTTTACACACTTGAACACTGCTGCAACACTTCTTAAACACCGTTTATCAACACTACTTCAACACTTCTTCAGTGTTATTATCGATGCACTTCTTTCAGGTTTCACCAGAAGTTTACACCAAGTCTAAGAACTCCGCGTTAAGTGACTATTACTGGCTTTAGGAAATATTCAAGTTGTCTATTCCTAGGTATCCAGTTAAAGCCAGCTGAAACATGCGCGCAGTCGAGTTACAGTTTCGAGGACTTTTCCGTGGATATCCCCGCTCTACCCGGCTGCGAGTGTTTGCAACGAACTAGTGAACCCGCGGCCCTCGAACATTATATCTTACGCAGGTATCGCCCGGGCATTGGGTCGTCTCGTGTGGCACTGCCCTAAAAGGGGGCGTGGCATGCGACCGCATGCAAAAAGGGGCGTTTCTCATTGGTCCGCATTGAAAGGCTGGCGGATTCGGAGGTCGCGGATTGGATGACCTGGGCACTCACAGTACCTTGTGGTCGTTGCGAGAGGGGCGGAGGGGAGTTCGGTTGTACTTATGTAGGGAGGCACACCATTTACCCTACGTAGAGCTAAAGAGATTATTCGAACTGAAATTTGACCGAAAGACCGCTGGTGTATGGAAGGCCGTTCTCGCAGAAAAGCACTATTTAGCATGCATGCTAAATGAATTGTGGTGCGTGACAATTCATTTAGCATGCAGCACAATTCATTTAGCATGCATGGCAAATAGCCTCCTCATTTGTCATGCATCACAGTTCATTTGTCATTATCTGTCTTTAAAGACAAAGTAGTTCTGAAAGTAGTTCCGTTTTATAGCCTTTTATTTCAATATAGAATCACCAAGATGGATATGAATACTAATGTCAGTACTGCAAGATTGAGGCAGGTTGTGACAAGAAATTCATTCTGTCATAGCTGCAAATGCAAGTTTAGAAGAGATTTACCACCGTATGAAGTTTGTCAATTCCTTCTACAAGTGTTTGTAGCCAGGAATGGAGCCAGATTTATTGCATGAGATGCAGCATACCATTCCAGAAATGAATCGTTTGGTGCAGGATATGAGGCAAGAATCACAATCCATTGGATTTGCTGCCCATTTCACCACAGTACTCTTCTGCACGGGAAGATTAATTCATCTCATTTGGCATGCATGAACAATGAACTGTGATGCATGCTAAATATCAGCTATTTGTCATGCATCACCATTCATTTTTCATTAATGACAAATGAATTGTGATGCATCACAAATAATGTTACATGTATTTAGCACACGCTTCCATACTGGTGGGGTGAGTTCAAAGTGATTTCATTGAATCGCGATGGCCTTTGCTATATGCTTATTTCTAAATGACTCTGGCCTCTGGGGCTTCATGAAAATGTTCCCCTCCCGCTCCCTCCACCTATGCCGTTTGAGAGAAGTGCCCCCCTCCTCCGTCACCATCGCCTTGAGTTCACTCTGCCAACAACCACCATCTCAACACGTGATCCCGCGGCTCCCGGAGATTCCGCGACCTCAGGACGTTCCCAAGTGCTGCCTCTGCTGCTCCTGCTACTGCCACTATTGCTGCTACTGCTGCTGCTCTGCTTTGGCTCCAGGATGATGTTTTACGAGGCCAAGGATCTCCTCCAGTTACACACACCTACAACCATATATCTCTCCCGCCATCCACGGCCTCCCCCTCCGCCTAGTTTAGCCTAACCCCTTCCAGACTGTGGCATCTCTGAGCAAAGCATCTTTCGGAAAATGTTCATAGGAGGCATTTCTATCAAAAGTCAAGAGTTATGAAAGACAGCGAACAGGCAGTTACAACGTCAAGTAATCCGCCCTGGCTTAGCAGCGAGAACGCCTGGCTCACAAGCATGTGCACACTGCTTCAAGTCCCCAGTGGATATTCATTGGTGGTATGGTATGGTCACTATACACATGTGCAGCGTTGTAAAGGGCTGTATATTGCGTTTTTACAACTGAAATATCCTTCACTATTCCTAAAAAGGGGAGGGGTGGGGTGATTTCTTCCCGGTTACGGGCTTCTTTTTCGCTTGATTCTCCCTGACGTTTGCCCATCACAGACAGTAGGCCCTGTGAAAACGAACAACATGAGTACCACAGCCAGTTGAATGCGAGCAACCAAGTACAGTAATCTCGCGAGATCTGAACAGCCGGAGTATCCACATTTGCGATGTGAACAATGTTAACGGACCCTACAGTGTATCTGAATGCCCTCTCTGGTTACTTGGTCTAGATAGTTCCCGCCGTGAAGTGTTTGCCAAGAGTGAATGTATGAGTTCTATTTGTGGTCTGATATATTACCCTGTGTGATACGAAAAATATATTACCACCCCTTGACATTTTGTCATGAAGCAAATAAACTGTCTCTTCTTTCCCACCACCTGCCTGACCCGGCACACGTCCGAACCGAAAATGAACTACAACGACGCCGAAAATAAACCTGAAAGTGTAATAACTTCATATTTCATCTAGAAATAAGTAGAATTGCGAATTGCAGGGAAATTTCCTTAACTTCAAAAATGAATGCAAAAGGGCACAATTTTAATTGGTTTTGTATCCTTCGCTTACCATAATACAAGGCTTTTCTTAGACTCCGATCAACCCAAAACATTCCCGAACGGTAGAAATTTATACGATTAAGGTTATTGCAAATTGTTCTTCGATTGGTCTCTTAAAGTGACCAATGGTATTACATTTTGATTACAGGGACATTTTGAGATTGTACACATGTTAAAGCCTTTACCCTTAGCACATAATCAGACCAATCATAAGTGTCTAGACCATTACTGAGCAGAATAAGATATCAAATACTAGTATTCACAAAACCTCTCATAGGCTTGCAGTCACAAGCATATACGTTTCTTTGTTTTTTCTCTAGAATGAATTTCGCCAAAACATTATTGATTTAAACACCCATTTTGATTATCAAATATCAGCAGATTTGTTAGAAATTTGGCATATCATTAGCTAAGATAATTTCGAAAGGAAGAGTGTCACATCTTTTTAAATGTTGAAGTTGTTCGGAAGGTATGCTACCTAAGACGTTAAAAGGCACTCAAAGAAAATCTGAATGAAATGGTTGAAAAGTTTGAATGGAGCAAAGATTAGGAGAAAAAAATTAATACCCTTCCGTCTGTATTGATCTTACTCCACCAGATAGACGTTCATATCTCTGTCTCCCAATTAGTGAAATTTGATGGTCCACGGTTTATAACTATGAGTAAAAGCTTCGTTTTAAACCACCTTGTATGTCTTTCGGTTTCTCCCTCCCTTCTACACCCTGCTGGAGGAGTACATGTTGCTGCATATTGCTCATCATAAGATTTTTCTGGTAATATATACTTTTCTATAGGCTTAATGATCAATATAGTAGAAGGGTAGAGGAGAAACTGAGTGAAATAAGCTAACCCCTTAGGATAGATTAACCCTTATGCTGCTGGTGGCTAATTTGGTCAATAACAATTTATGTGAAAAAACTGAAAGTGGCAGACACCCTGGCAAATGGGTAGTCATCAGATAGGACTCATAATTATGAACTTAAATGTCTGCGATGTCTGAGGCCCGGAGACATGAATATATGCTCCTCACTCAAGAATGCAAAGTGTCAACATTTGCGTTGTAAGCTTGTGTACCGAGGTTTGCGATATAAACATTCTGACTTTGCGCTTACTTTACTCCCTCTCTTTACAGATTCACTCAACATGTTTTTTTGGCACCATGGGCAACCTTGTCACTCATATGACATTATCGCTCGACTTAAACAGGTGATGATCACTGCAGGTTCAGACTTACCTTAAGGATATCATTGTATATGTCCAATAAGTAAATTTGAGATTGCTCGCCGCTAAAAAAAAATACAGGCTATACATTGGAAAGTTCAGTTTGAAATCTTCACACCAACTACACAAGGTAATCTCACGTACTCACAGCTAGCAACTATTTATAACATGCTGACCACCAGCCATTCATTAGAAATTCATATTCAAAAAAACTTGAACTACATTCAAATTTAATTAGCCGTATCTTTCAAAATGTTGTGTTGAAGATGAGAAAAAGGCATTTTCGTAACTCTTTCATAAAGCCAGATATGGTAAAAACATGATACCTTTCCATCTGGCATACTCTAAGGCTCTAAGGCATTACTACGCCAGATTCCAAGCAAATGCATTTATTATCCAAATATCCAAGAAACGGGTAAGAGTGGCATTTTTGTGTGACATGTGATATAGGGCAAAAGGGCCTTTCTTGCTTGTGTGCCAGCCTATAGCAGCCTCTGTGATCGAGTTAGTGTCTTACCCTGTTCAGTCATGGGCAAGACATTTGATCTGATTATCAGGGAAAAAGTGTAGGTTTTAACATATGTAAAACTCTCAAAATGAGGTTCAGATATTCACAAATCCGCCCCACAAGCCACAATAGAAGGAGAAAGGGTGACCATATAGTGCCATTCATGTGCCATTGCTAGTAATACATCATTGGAAGCACTACACTGGTAGGTCAGCTAGGGATTTATTTAAGCTATCAGGGACTAGGAACCTAGGCTATAGAAGAACCTGCTTTTACACTCGTATTGTTTACAACTGGCCGTGTGTAACCTAAACACACATGCTGCTTCTGTGTAACCAATGCGGAGTCGACTAGTATAACACTTAGCTTGTGCAAACTAAGGGGTGCAACTAGATTCTACAGACTGAAACTAATAGACGATACGTGTCCTATGCACCGGGAGGACACTGGGAGCCTCAACACAATCAATGCTAACAATTACCCAAGAAAATAAATCCTAAGCTAGAATAAGAAATGTTACCAGTCGTGGTTAGGACGTCAATCTGAGAAAACGCAATCACATCGCAAAGTTTTGTACCTAGGTCCGCAGGAGCTCTCGATTTAACGCAAATGATCACAATATGAAATTCAGGCAGATGAGACACATAAGTCCATAGTGAGATGAATTATGTATATGAATGAATCGAAGCTCTTGCACGTCAAAATAAACGACAATGTTTCTATGATTCCAATCAGCTTAAAAACACAAGTATGGTATCTTAAACACTAGGTTTTTTCCTCTGGTTAGTTCGAGAGGAGAAGAGCCCTTAAGTAAGCTTGAGTTTATTTTGGACGTGGATTTGATAAAGTAGGCGTATATTTAGACCCTGACGACCAGGAGACAACAACAACAACACACACAAACATTTCTGCCTTTCTTAATTAGATGAGATATTCTGTGGGTGGTGTAAGATGTGTCTGTTTTAGACCAGATATTTACTTGGTTGTTGCAAGACATGTGCAAATGTTAGAGGGCAACGTTGAAATCTTGATACGTTTTTTAATTAAAGTAGCTATGTATTGCCTGAAAGGTTTTCCGATGAGAAAAATACTAAGCACCATGAAAGTACCTTCACCGTAGGATGTAATATCTTTGGGTTAGACATTTTAAAAATATATAATAAGTATTTGTTAAACAGAACTCCTATCCACAATATAATTATGAACCGGAGACCTCAAACATCGCAAACATGATGTAAATATCATAAGAAAGCTAAGGGTGATTATCACAATTTTCTGTTTTTCTGCTTTCAAATTTAAAGAAAATTTCTTTTAGGGTTCTTGTTGAAAGTGAGAATAAGAGCTTTTTTTCATTTCTCAGATTCCGTAGCTTTTAAACAAAGTCAAAACAAGAATACTCCTGCCTATAACCAAGCCAAATTCCAAGCAACTCTAGTGACATTTGAAACCCAGAATGAATGTTGGAAAGGACTATGTTTTGGTTAAATTCGATATAGAGGATAGGCATAACATCTTTCCTGTTCGTTCACAAGCCTATGTTTGGCAAGGCAGTTGATTTGATCTGATTATGGAGAAAGGATGAAGGCTTTCAGATATGTAAAAATCTCAAAATGACCCTATATTCCCAAATTAACCCCATACGACACATTAAATGTAGATGTTTATTTTCAAATCTTGCAACTTATTTCTGTCATGTATAATGTATAAACTGTTCATACACGTTTGAAAACACGTTTGCAACATGTGTTTAAGTGTTGATATATATTTTTCCTATGTCATCACATTATCTAAGATGGTGACAGGGTATGCCTTAGATTCGATCTAGCTAAAGGTCGGCTGACCAACTCATAGGTCATTGCTGATGTTGACACCGCTTCCCTCATCCAACTCCCAGAGTAAGATAGTGGGTATTCCCATTGCTGCCTTTGTTGCTGGTCACCTCATCCAACTCCCAGAGTAAGGTAGTGGGTATTCCCATTGCTGACTTTGTTGCTGGTCACCTCATCCAACTCCCAGAGTAAGGTAGTGGGTATACCCATTCCTGACTTTGTTGCTGGTCACCTCATCCAACTCCCAGAGTAAGGTAGTGGGTATTCCCATTGCTGACTGTGTTGCTGGTCACCTCATCCAACTCCCAGAGTAAGGTAGTGGGTATACCCATTGCTGACTTTGTTGCTGGTCACCTCATCCAACTCCCAGAGTAAGGTAGTGGGTATTCCCATTGCTGACTTTGTTGCTGGTCACCTCATCCTACTCCTAGAGTAATTGGGCCTCCCCATTGCTGACTGTGTTAACACTCCCCTCGCCCTACTCTCAGACCAGCCCACTACTGACTTTGACCTGGCCAGTGTTGATTAAGTTGCTGTTCCCCTCATCCTATTCCCAGCCTGCGTGTATCTACCTGAACTCATGACCTCATGAACCAATGTCAACTGTTACTACTGATCACTGCACCAGACGTCCTAAATCTTTACTTTCTTATTTATAGCTACCAGTTTATCTTTCTAATGAACTTGTGTCCCTTGGCGCTTAAACAAGATAGCTATATACGTATGTCCCTAAACACTCAAACGAGTAATGTATATGTGTACTAGCCAAGGTGGATCATGGCATTAGTATATGAGTGGGTGTCATTTTCCTATTGTAGACGACAATTTATAAAAACTGATCTCTCAAATAGAGAACCATGGGATGGCATACGTGCCTTATATGGTCATTAGCGAAAGGTGATATTTTACCAAGTCTTACTATACGTAAGGTGAAATATAATGTGTGTGGCTAGTCTGTATAGGTAAATCGCACGTGTCTAATAGTCTAGCGACCAAATCCCCAAAAGGTTCTAAATGCGAGTTAACTAACTCAATCCAGTAGCTCATTTTCTTGGTTTCAAACGAAAGGGAAGTATCTAGGATTTATGAAAGAGCCGTGCCACCATCTTTGGACATGGCCAGTTTTCCCATAGATGAGGCCAAGCTAACCACCCCAGGATTCGCCTGTTGAACTTGCGGGAGAGAGGCATCTACGCGTGTGACAGGCCAAATACATATACAAGTAGCAGTGAACTCAACAGATTCTCGGATAGCAAGGCAGGCTGAGTCCTTCAGATGCTTCCGGTACTTATTGTTCTATATAGGCATGTCAATTTCACGCATTGTCTTTTTACTTGTCCCGGAATTTGTTATTGATATGAAGGCGTACATATTCGTGTTACCTAGAACGAGAGAAAGTCCGATACAAGGTCATAGGAGTGGAGATGAATGGAGCGTAAAGTAGTATGAAACTGCGCAAAGGTTAGGCAAGTATGGTAGAGGAATGGATCCGTGCGCCAAAATAGGGAGGTAGGCGCACGGATCCATGTCTCAAAGGTAATGGATAGATATGTAACAGTTATGAAATATGAGGAATATGGGTAGTGAGTAGAAGCAATTTAGTGATCATGTAAATATGTAGAGCTAAGTTCACCTGGGAAAAGAAAGAAAAGGTCTGGTTTGGAAAATGTTTGTTACTGAAATTCCATGAAGCTGAGAATATGGGGAATTCAAAAACATTAATCAGAATTTGCCCCCAATATGGTAATGACCAACCCTCAGGGTCATGGACTATTATGAAATTTTCAGTTCAAAAGCAATCCCTGTGTGTTTTTCATAGCTGGGAATATGACATCATGCTGCAAGTGTGATCTGATACATAAAATTAAAGTTATTACATAATCCTATTTGTATGGTTATCAATTTGCCAACTCTTGTGAAATATAATAGCCCAGTTATTTCATAATCATATTTGAATGGTTATCAATTTGCCAACTCCTGTGAAATATAATAGCCCACTCCAAAGCTAATATTCTAACCTGACCCCTGGTGGCCAGGATTAGAACTATATAACTTGGTCAGTCGACGATATTTGCCGAATTACATAACCAACGCATACCTGTCAACTCTACTGATTTGAGCAGTACTCTCCTGATTTCAGACATCAAATATGCTCTCTACTGATAGAGCACCTGATTTGAAGAAATCTTCAGATTAGCTACTGGTTTGCCAACTTCCAAAAATCATCCACCTTTCTTCAAAAATAAATTTATTTTCTAGCCAAGAGCCAATCTCCGCCGCGTAGACAATAGTGTAGACGCACGTCTAGATGTAAGACGAAGTGAGTGGAGTGCCGTAAAGCCGTTCCCCTATTGGATTAGCTAAAAGTACACGGGCGCGAAAATATCCAAATAATTTTCCCATTCAAGATGTTAATGTTTGCTTTCAATATCACGCTTTACTCTTGTTTTTGGCCGCTCTGTTTCATAAATTAACTCGAGGCCAAAAAAAATATTATTTGCGACATAACGAATAGAAGTGAGTAGCAGTGTTTTCTGTGTAGTATTATGTCATCTGTGGTGGCTACGACCGAATCTGATTGCCACCTACGGCGCGCGTGCTGCCCCCCCCCCCCCCCCCGCGACATATATCATGAGACAAATAAATATATCTTAACGAATCTAAATATTCCTCTAAGCCTGAATAATGAATAATCATGATTTATTTTGGAATATTCCTTAATTATATGTAATTATGATTATTTGTAATTCATGGTTGGATATATTTTCAAAGTGCATGTGAACGGGCTAATTCAATTGTGAATGCTGTATGTCGGTAGTTGCCGACAAACTGGTAAACTGTTGGAAATGTGAGCTAACAATCGCACAAACACGATGAAACAATCGTCTTTGGTAATCTAGCAAAAAACTAAAACAACAAATTTTCAAGTGAAAAATGGAAGCAGGCCGTTTTTCAGTAATCACCTTAATTTCTATTGGATCATACAGCCAAAGATGTCTACTTTCACGTTCCGGGTGAAATCGCTTGGTGCCACCTTCATAAATTCGTCAAAAATTGGGTTGAAATCCGTGTCTCAAGGCATTTTCCTATCCTTTAAATGACTTAAAGAAGGGAAGTGTTACCACAAACAGTTCTTTTAAAAGTGAAAAAGGAAGTGAATGAATCGTTTTTTTATTGATTTTTTTTTATTTGAAAACATCCATATAAGTATTCAAAGATACAATATCAAGGTGAAACGGTCTATTTTCATAAGCCGAATCCTCAGAAATACGTTTCCAGTAAAATCCTACTACTATTTTAGTTTAGTAAATTGGACGGCAGCTACCGAGTCTGCTACGTCATCTGAGCATGCGCACTGCGCATGGTACGAAATGTTGATAATGAACAGAGAGGGGTTCGCTTAACTATAACACTAATAGGGGAAAATTTTCAGAGGGATGGTCCATTTAGAGAGGTGGTCACTTTGAGGGGTTTCACCTATCCGTGGACCTCCCAGTTTTTTATTCGCACAGTCAATAAACATGCAGACACACATGCACATGGGAACGCCCTAGGACCGAGACAAAGTATCCACACAGTATTAGAAAGTGGTCACGTCTCAGAGATTTTCCCACAGACGATTGGGAATGAATGGACCAAAATAAAAGAAAAACTGGCATATCGGTGACTCTCGCCCATACCAACCTCCTACACGTGAAGCACGCAGACAGCTGCTGTGTGAATGAAACTTGCGTGTCACGTCAAAAAGATGGAACTAATAAGTACCACATTAGTGAGGTTAATTAAGGTACACTTACAATAGGAATGTGTCACCCTTGTCAATTACCCGTCTGGGGTTGCGGTTCTGTAATTGCTAACAATGCCCGGACTCCCAGGCGTCCAGACAAGCATGGCTGATGACATCTGGAAACCATACCCATGGAAGTGATAGCAATATTCTACTCAAGGATTAATTTTGATAACTTTTTCCTTTAAAACGAAACTAGGACACACACATTTGGTTTCTCACAACCTTAAAACTCATCAACTTCTCTCTATGTTACAATACAAATATATACACACATACTTGTAATGTGATTGTCCCACCCCCTAGCCGTATATATATACATGGGCATGCAACCATTCAAGCGGTCCTATAACTAGTTCGAGCAACTCTAACTGTGGTACCGGCCTTTGTATACTATATCTTGGATTATGGAATGGAAACCAGCCGGTCAACCTGAACATGCTAGCCTCAACCAGTGTCAATTAATAGTCGCTAATAGGTGCTCTGGGCACCCCCAGCAGGTGGTGGAGATAAGGTTTCTCTGTAATGTAATCGATGCGGGAGCCCTGATTGGTCCTTGTTCCCACGTGACCTCGTGCTGCTGCCTTATCTGCTAGTCCTGGCATGAGGCTAGCATGTAACTATAGGGCATATAGTAATTGGTCTCTCGTTACATATCCATTCTTGTCTTCTAAGACTATATGCTGTCTATTGGCCTCATCACAGTTAGAGATCCGAGCATTTAAAATTTGTGATTTGCGCCGAGAAAACTGGGCGCTCATATTTATAGCTAGCCTAGCCACAAGGCTCTGTTATGATTTTACTTTATTATATATAGAAGCCTGCACCTATACCAGATAGGAACTTGTGGCCTACTGTTGGCCATTTAGTTCCCACAATTGCCACACGAGGAAGATTACTGATTTTGAAGTGAGCTCCTAGTATACCGAAGTGCCATCTATCCACAATGGAAGACATTTAAATAGGGCCTGGGAGGCAGGCTAATTTATAGCTTGAAACACCCACCATAACCAATCACGTTCGTATCCTATCATGTTTATTTGTATAATTCTGACTTTATGTTATTGAAATCCATTGTAAGATGCCTGTTTGCAACTATTTAAAAGTTGAAGCGGACAAAAATCTCGGAAATCTAGACACCTTCCGCCTTTATGCACATGCGCAGTCAGTAAAATATCGCTAGATTCCCGAGACAACGGCACTTATGCTATTGTAAAGGTTACATCTCATATTTGCCGAATAATGGTAAACTTATCAATACGTGACTATTTTGAGGAAATGCGGCACCCTCAAAGAACATATCTGGATGCGTTTCGTTTTTTGGCAAAATGTCGAGACTTACCCTTTACTTGAAAATGAGAGTCTACCATATGATTATTCATGTCTTTGGTAAGGCCACGTTTTTTTTTTATTCTGTTTTAGGAAAAATCCCTTTGATTTTGGGCCCCTCATTGAAAAAAAGAAAAAAAAAAAAGAAAGGAAAAATGAAAAGAAATTCCTTGAAAGCAATATTTGTGCATGCTTTATAAAAGAAAAAAAGAATATAAATATATACATATTGTTTCCTAGTTGCTAAATAGGAGTCAGGTCATCAATATTTAGTTATCATTTTACTACCTAGCAGGGACTAGATGGCGCAGGCTCTCCTGCATGCTGCCGGGGTTCCCACAACCCCGTACTGGGTATAGTCACCACAGGCTTAGGAGAAGAACTCCCTAGCAGTTTGTGGCTTCCAGTGGAGAGAGGGGGATGGGTCCTGAGAGGGTCAAACCTCTCCACCTCCCCTTCCTCCTCATTCTCGGCCTGGTCCAAGAACTGGTCCCAGGATGTTGCCACGGAGGTATGGCCCGACCTAGACCTTGACGGAGACCTAGACACCTAGCTAGAGCTGCACTCGTTGAGGGAGATCAACTCATGAGCTCACCACCTTTTTAACTCGTGAGCTCATTGCTCACGGACAGGCGAAGTTAAAAAAACAACAACTTATTTTCCAGCCCAGCTATTGAGAAATAAATACCTACTCGTGGAGTTTTATTAACATTTTAAAATGTGCTGACAAGGTACAAAGGTCAGTATAACACTCAACACTGCTTGTATGCATTGGAGATTGTAAACAAGACATGTCTGCAATAAGCAGTTATAAGAAGGTCGGTTAGGTGCTTTGTATTATGTTTGTTTCCAACATAGACAAGCTCACAAGTTGACCACTTCAGCTCGAGCTCGGCGAGCCTGCCCCATTGCTCGAGAGGTGCTTTGTATTACGTTTGTATTTCCAACATAGACGAGCTCACAAGTTGACCACTTCATCTCGAGCTCGGCAAGCCTGCCCCATTGCTCGAGCCACTCGAGTTTGTGAGAGGTGAGTGCAGCCCTACACCTAGCGGGACTCATTCTCTAACCAGGAGTGGGGAGGGGGATGGTGAAGGGGAGGGAGAGGGGGGGGGGGGGGGGGGGGAGCGGTCTAGCTGCGGGTGATTCCTTTGGCTGAGGTCCCCCTATGATGCTGACGGCAAGCTAGTAGGCTGAACCCCCCCTCCCCCCTTTTTCTTTCTACTAGTGCGGGCAGATTTACAACCCTTCTTCTTTATACCAGTGCTACCTGGACTTGCAGCCAACGCAGACCTGGTCGAGGTAGTTGCAGTGACAGCAACCTGTGGGGTACCTGCACGCCCTGCGGTACCCATACTCTTTGAGCTATCGACACGCCCGGCGGTACCGGCGCTCTTTGCGGTTCCCGCGCTCTTTGAGGCACCTGGCTGCACTCTTTGCAGTATCCACGCTCTCTGCGGTACCTGGATTTCGGCTCTTGCAGTACCCGCACTCTTTGAGGTACCCACGCTCTTTAAGGCACCTGCGCTTTTTGCGGTACCGGTGCTCTTTAAGGTACCCACGCTCTTTGCAGCACTCATGCTCTTTGCAGCATCCCCACTCTTTGAAGTACCTGCTCTTGGCGGCACTGGCACTTTTTGAGGTACCCGCGCTCTTTGCGACACTGCCGCTCTTTGAGCTAGCCACGCTCTTTGTTGCCCTGGCGCTCTTTGTGGCATGTGCGCTCAATGAGGCACCCGCTCTCTTTGACGTACTCCCACTATTTGAGGCACCCGCGTTCTTTGAGTTATCCGCGCTCTTTGAGGTATCCACGCTCTTTGAGGTACTGGCACTCGGGTACTTGCTCTTTGCGGCACTGGCACTCTTTGAGGTGCCCGGGCTCTTTGCTACACTGGCGCTCTTTGAGCTAGCCACGCTCTTTGTGGCCCTGGGCCTCCTTTGAGGTACCAGAGCTCTTTGCAGCACCCGCTATTTTTGCGGCACTGGCACTCTTTGAGGTACCTGCATTCTTTGCGGCATCCATGCTCTTAGAGCACCCGCACTCTTTGAGGCACCTGCGCTCTTTGGGGTACTAGCACTCTGCGGTACTGGAGCTCTCTGGGGTACTGGCGCTCTCTGCGGTTCCATCACTCTTTGAGCAACACACGCTATTTGCGACACCTGCACACTCTGCGGTACCTACGCTCTTTGTAGCACTGACACTCTTTGAGGCACCAGCGCCATTTGAGGGACCAGTGCTCTTTGCAGCACTCAGGCGCTCTTTGAGGTACTCGCACTCTATGAACTGCCCGTGCTCTTTCAGGTACCCGCATTCTTTGGTGCGCTAACACTCTTTGAGTCACCTGCGCTCTTTGAGTCACCTGTGCTCTTTGCGGCACTCAGGTGCTCTTTGAGGTACCCGCGCTCTTTGATGCACCAGCGCTATTTGGGGTACCCACACTCTTTGGGACACTGGCGCTCTTTGAGGCACCCGCGCTCTTTGAGGTATTCACGCTATATGCGACACTGGCGCTCTTTGCAGCACTCAGGCGCTCTTTGAGGTACCCATGCTCTATGAGGCACCCACGCTCTTTGCGACGCCTGCACTCTTTGCGACACTGGCGCTCTTTGAGGTACCCACACTATTTGCGGTATCTGCGCTATTTGCGGCACTGGCGCTATATGCGGCATCCATGTTATTTGCGGTAGTGGCGCTCTTTGATGCACCAGCACTCTTTGAGGTACCCGTGCTCTATGAGGTACCTGCGTTCTTCGCGACACAAGCGCTCTTTGTGACACTGGCGCTCTTTGAGGTACCCAAACTGTTTGCGATACCCGCGCTATTTGTGGCACTGGCGCTATTTGCGGCATCCACGTTTTTTGCGGTACTGGCCCTTTTTGATGCATTGGCGCTCTTTAAGGTACTCATGCTCTTTGTGGTGCCTACACTCTTTGAGGTACACGCGCAATTTGCGGTACCCGCACTCTTTGCAGTACCTGCCCTCTTTGCGGTACCTGCACTATTTGCAGTACCTGCACTCTTTGCAGTACCTGCGCGCTGTTCGGTACCTGCACTATTTGCGGTACCCACACTGTTTGAGCTGACCGCAACTGAAGTTGCACAGCCCACTGTTAATGTAGGTGCGGTGACCGCAGAACGTGATACTGGTGTGGAGAGGCTCTTCTCACTTTCTTGACCAAGTCTGGAGGTGTTCAAATATTTTAACACATTGTAGACTTAGATTTCTGGGACAAACCATCCAATCATATGAAAGGAAACCTGTATTCATACACTACAGAATGTATACAAGGGTTTCTGACAATAAAAGAAATATGGCTAAGCTTGTATATCCGGCTTTTCACTTTTTTTTTTTTTAACTTTTTTTTTTTTTTAGCTCCCTCTCGCATTGATTTTGGGAAAAAAATCTTCCTAAAACAGAAAAAAAAAAAAAGATGGTCTAAGGTGCAAGGTCCTACCTCAGCAGGGGATATGCACGATGAGTATTTTAAAACTATTTTTGAATGTTCCCATAAGCCTCAAATTTTCTAACAGCATGTGGTGTACATAGTAAATGCTGATTTTCAGGTCCTGTCAGAATTCAAGGTACCTGTGACATGACCTTGCACCTAGAGGGGGTTCATATCTGTCATATTCTAATATACTGGCTTCGAAGACTGTATCGTTATTCCCCTTCAGCCAAAAAATTAGATGAAAATTTTGGTCAAAATGGTCCAGGCCGAATGAATCTGCATGGTTAAAGCAGACAGCCATGTCGTTTGGGACTAATTTAAAGGGCAAATGCACCATCAGAATGATTTAGGTTCAAAATGAGCTTATACGTGTCACCTTTCAAATAAGACCTCCCCCGAACCTGTCCTCTTCAGCACTACTCAGTTATAGCTTACAGAAGTTCAGCAAGTAGCAGGCCTGAGGAAGCTATAGAGGGCCTCCATGCATCCCAAGATGCACTCTGTTTTTGACCTCTTCTAAGCACCAGCCTGTGTCACCAGTGCTTAAGAGATAGCAGTAATAGGGGGCTGGGCTCCCCTTTCCTGCTTAGATTTTCATTCCTGGCTTTCAATTAGTTGTCACAATTCCCAAAGATTGAACTTCTTCAATTTTCTATTGTATATTCCAACAATCCTTGGAAATTATACTATGGGGTGGCTTGTCTTTGATTTGTAGCTTATTGTTGGGTAGAAACCATGACTTCCTAATTGCTATGAAATCAGTTTGTGCTAATCACTTACAGGATATTGCAACACTTGTGTCAGTTAGCAGTTCCTCATGGGAATAGTGTAGGACTTATAAGTATGTGTATTCCTTCACTTCCTGTTGTCAAGATGCTATCTTTGAGTAAAGAACCTCGCACAATTGAGTAAAGGATCATGTGGGTCTAAGGGAGAAGTTCCCTAGGTGAGTCAGATATTTCCATTCCTACAAATTCCTGAATCTCTCAATTCTGCCATTCTACGTAAGTTTTACTTCTTGAAGTTTTATTTGCTTCCACAAATTGTGATCAGGGATGAGCCAGGAATAAAAAAATTAGCAAGAAAGGGAAGGCCATGCTTCCCTGCTACTGCTTTCTCTTAAGCACTGGTGACACAGGCTGGTGCTTAGAAGAGGTCAAAAACAGAGTGCATCTTGGGATGCATGGAGGCACTCTATAGCTGCCTCAGGATTGTTACTTGCTGAACTTCTGTAAGCTATAACTGAGTAGTGCTGAAGAGGACAGGTTCGGGGGAGGTCTTATTTGAAAGGTGACATGTATAGGATCATTTTGAACCTAAATCTTTCTGATGGTGCATTTGCCCTTTAACACGGAAGGCCCAGAGGGGCCGGCCCTTTGTTCTCTTGACCGTACTACAATAGAAAGTTGCTAGGTCGAGGTTCGTGGGGGAGTGAACACCTCTGATGTGTAATCTTTTGTTTTGATATCCATTCTTAGGGGCCAGCCAAGGACACCACCCCGTGGTGATAATCTTGGTGTACTAGACTATCACCTTAATATGGAATCATGCTTTTTTCACAAGTTATTTTCAAAAGAACGCCCCGAGTAGGGAATCCAAATGACCAATATAAAATGATGCAAAAATCCCTGAAGATATTTGCGTTCGTGTGCTTTGGACGAAAGTAGCCTCCGCATTGGAAGGGTTAATTCTGTTTTTCACTGGTCCGGACTATTCCCAGGTTTCGACAGCTTCGACCGTATCGCGACGGGAGATCTCGTGTCGTTCTGCCCACGCGCTCCCATTTGCAAAAACGTCACACCACAGGTGGTTGCTGATTGTTGCAGACATACATTTTAAACTATTCACATCTTTGAGTAAACAAGGCCTACACGTTATACGAAGATTCCTCGATAAATCATTTACATGAATTTCGAAAACACGGCCACGCTCACAGTTCATGTTAGCTTCCGCTAGGCCCTCAGATTATTTTTCAAGTGTTGTTTTTTACTTGACGAAATTGATCAAATATCACATGGAGTGTAAAGATGGCCTACTTGAACATTTTATATTTGCTTAAAATTTGGAATAGTAATAGCTAAGGGTATTTCGGAGGGAAGGGCGTCACTTTTTTTCAATTTTGACTTCTGATCCATAAGTTATAGAATCTGAGTTGAAAATGTTATTTTGCTCATTTTAAACAAAAATTCTGATAGAAATGATTTTAGAATTTGAATGAAGAAAAGTTTGAAAAAAAAACCCGATTCTCTCACCATAATGGTCTCTCCTCCTCATTTGTGAAATTTCATATAAAGTGTGGGTAGAAGCTTCGTTTGAAAGAACTGCGTGTTTTATACCCCAACAATCTTTATGGTTGGATATATGTACCTCTCTGGTTAAATGTATTCCTTGTCAGACCTTTCGGGGAAAGTATGATTTCTAAAAGTTGAATGATACATAAATGGAAGAGCAAGGGAAAAAGACTGAAGACGACGGATTTTAAATGATAAATGAAGGCAAGTCAGAGCAAATTGACCATATATGTTACCCTATAAAGCTGGACAACCCCTCAAATGATTTTTTTGCTGACATTAGTAAAACATCACTTACATATACAAATTCTTTGAGAGATTATTTTAAAAAAATATGCACGTATTTCAGATTAGTCAAAGATTTCAAGGAAAGGCTGAACTTTTTGCCATTTGATCAGCAGAGCCGAGGAGAGAGATATAGAAGGATCTTCTTTACCAGACCTATCTCATTCTTATAATACGTTGTGTAAAGCACACTGCTGAGGGGGAACTATGTGGACTACTAGTACGTTGAAGTGCAGATGTAAAGTGACAATATTCGTAATAGGTGGTTAACGTCTTAAAATAGTCAACTCTTGCATTGTTTATGGTTCATACATGGCACTGGACAGATTTGGACCACACGCGTGATGTTCATGGTGTGTATCCACAGGAAGAACTGTCTCATTGATAAACGGTCATAGCGTGTTGAGTCGGACGAAGGTCAGTTTAACCGCTAACTTAATAAGCTGACCGAGCTAAGAAATGTCTTCGTCACCAAGTAATTCTCTCAGTTACTGGTCAACTTATATTATCCAAACCAGTCCTGATGAAGTTTACAACCCATTCAAGGCAATGCAAGTGGCGCTATCTTTTGAGGGCTTCTCCAGTGCACAAGTCTGGGTGCGCCACGAAATTACCATCTTTTTAAATTGAAGAAATGCATTCGAACCGCATAAAGGTTCGTTGGTGAACGCTCTTTCTGATTTTATTTGCGGGGGATGTCATGTCCATATTTTAGTTCAGTAGCGACGTCTACAGGTTAGTTTCATTGTTTCAGTTAAGATGGTCGTATTTTAGTGATGTTGCGCCATTTATTGGTTTGTTCGAGTGGTGCTTTTACTGATATAGATTCTCATATTTCACGAAGTTTCGCAATCCATATGCTAGCTTTATTAACATAGTTCAGATGCGCCCAGTCACAACTCAACCCCAAACTGCCACGTTCATTTCCAATTAAAACGTTAAGGGACATGACTCTAACAGTGGGTCATAGGAATCAAATGTAGAAACAAGCTAAATAATACCATCGCCGACTTAAAAAAATTGGGCTTAAATTAAAACGTTCTTGGGAAGGCAAGCGTCAACTTACAGCGAGATAATTCTGTAATTGCTATAATACATGTAGTATATTTTATATACAATCCTACTCCCAGACTGCATTCACAAGAGAATGCAGGGGGGCTGTTTTCTTCAGCTAGAAGTAGAAATGGCAACATTGTTCTCGTTTACTTTGGTAATTTTTGTCATGTAATTAATATAAACAAACTGAACTTCTGTTATCATTAACCATTGAATTTAGATCTTTTTGTATTATTCTCAATTAATTATCTGTTCAGAGGGGTGCAGTTTTAAGATGCAAGAACACTTGTTTCATTAGGAAAACCTGCGTTAGGTATTTCGCGGAAGAAGGGGTCTTTTTTTTAGACCTCCGCATGTCCGCGATTCTGTAAAAGAAGGGTACATTTTTGTACCCAGGTACGAAGTATGGGGGTCAAAATCCCCTTACAATCCACGAAATAGTGACTGGGCTTCTGAGTTTGCTGCCGCTAAACACGCAGAGGATTATACAACTTGAAAGTTAAAATACGTGTTCCCGTTCATCCAATGTCAATGTTTTGATAAAAGATGGGGTGTTTATTTAGTGGAGAAAGTCAGCGTTTTTATTATAATAAGGGTGCTTTTTTGGCCAGAAATCAGTGCTTTAGGGGTATTTTTTAATTTTGATAACGAGCGTATGCGCCCCCCTAAATACCCAAGTGCCCCCCGGGCTGAAGGCCTTAACAGTAACGGCTTAGGTGATAACACCGTTTTGACTTCAAGTCCTGTTAGTGTTGGGCACCATCTTCAGCTACTGACGACCCATTGCAGCTAGTTAAAAAGGTTGTCGGATTATAATTCACTTCATTTCAACAGTTCATTGGTGATGATAATAATAATAATTACAATAATAATGAGAATAATAAAAATGAGAATAATTATAAGCTATAAATGAAAATGATTTAAACAATAAAAATGAAATTAATGATAATTTATATTTCAAGTGTTTCATCCTAATAAGATATTTGATGCGTCTATAAATTGAAAGAGACTAATAGTTAAGTATCACCTTCCTAGCATGTTGCTGTTCTTTACTATGACAAACATTATTTGATCGAGCAGGACACACATCTTCAAAAATGTAACACCATTGCTAACATCTTGCTGTGTTGAGGGGCTGGGATTAACAGATCCGCTAGTGTTACCATGTGTGTTAAATGTAACACCGTACTTGAAGTCAGCCATTCTCTCAGTTACTGGTCTACTTCTCTTGTACAAAGCAGTTGTTGCAATTTACAACCATTGGCGGCACTGCAAGTGGCACCGTCTTTTGAGGACTTGTCCTGAGAATGTACTCTGTCAAATAAGTTTAATCTTTTATAAAATCATTATCTCTTTGAATTTAAAGATACTCATTCAAGCTCCGCACGAAGGGTCGTTGGTGTAGGCTCTTTCTCATTTCGTTTAAAGAGGCTGTCATGTTCATATTTAGTTAAGTAGCGACGTCTATAGGCTAGTTTAAGTATTGCTGGTAAGATGGTTATATTTTAGTGAAGTTGCGCCATCCATAGGCTAGTTTTTTAAAACTAAACCAAAACTGACATGTTGATTTCCACTAACTTTTATAGGAATCAAATGTAGAAAAAGTTAGAGAATACCATCACCAGCTTACAAATTTTGAGCTTAAAACATTTTTTTTCACTGAAATATGATTATCATTAAAACATTTTGTATTATCCCCAATTACTTAGTTGTTTAGAAGGGTACAGTTTTAGGATGCAAACTGCGAGAACACCCATTTTTTTTTCATTTTGGGAACTATCTAAAGTAGTTACCATACCTACCACCAGGCGGCGTCCAGAGCACTGCATAGATTGAACACAGCAAGTAGATTCAAATTACTTGAAATGAAAAAGAGAACAGCATCTTATGAAACAACACATCATATAACCCAATAATAGTCTACTTCCACTTTAATTCACTAGCCACATTTCTTTATTTCACAAAACATTTCAGTAAATGTACCTTTGGCCAGGGCCATTTCAAGCAGTATACAGTCACAGAGGGGTCTGGGGTGTACATACACATTTATGATGCCCTTGGCCTGAATGATAGTACCTCCAGACAGGGCCTGGGAATACATATAACACCACCCTATGAGGCTTGACGTAACAAACAGAGTGGGTGTTTAGGGCACAACGTATCATACATGTGATTTGCATCCTTTCAAAACATTTCATGCTTCTTAGTACATTGATCGAGTCAACCACAGATTATCTCTAAAGCTACTCCAAGGTCACAAAACACAATTCCTCATCTTTTTATTTGACTTTTTCTCCAGAATATGAATCTCTGGCAAGCAGTGAAGAGAGTAGAAACAGCAGAAAGTATGAAAGGCTTTCCATCAGGAAACACTGACCACATCATTCACATACTGACCATAGGATTGTCAAAGTCCAACAGTCTTTTATGACCAGTAGCAAACCTTCCAAAATTGATAGATGTATCATTTTACCTGTCAGTAAAAACAACCTGTCTTTAAAAACCAGAACAAAGCTTTCCCATGGAGATATGTACACTTTTCTCCAGCAGATCAAGCTCACCTCTTTGGTTTGAGAGAATAGTAGTTATAGATCACATTGTAGTTGTTTAATTCCAAATTTCCTTCTAAAACTTTGCATAATTTCAGACAGTACTTGTCAAGAATATCTGCATAAATTTATTTTTTGTAGAAATCCCTTATGGATATAGGATAACCCTCTTCCAATAGAATTCTCACTCTCACCTTTTTACTCACTAAAAGACCACATTTGAGTACACCGTTAAGAGGTGAATGGTATAGTTGCAGCACATTAAGACATGGCAATACAGTATATGTTCAAAAGACAGCTCCACTGGGCATGTGGCTCACTTACAGCAAGGTATCACTCACTCAAACCAGCACAGGGACTACCTTATTTTTTATCCACTCACACCATTAGCTTAACAGTTCTAGAGATAAAACCAAAATATTTTTATATAGGGACCTTGAATATTTCCCCCAAAAAACCTTATGGAACCAAAGACAGATTTCTTTAGTCTTTAAACACATGTGAACTTAAAATTGGTTATAAAAGCTAAGATCTGGGCTTATTCTTCCTGTTATCCAGTGTACTCCGTGGGTATTTAATCAAGCATGTTCCCATCTAAGGAAACACTTAAGCATGTTGTAGAAGGCTGGCACTGTGTGAGGGATGAGTGAGTGTGTTACCTCTGTACGTGACCACTCCCACCTGGAACAGATTCATACGCAATATCGGATCCTTGGCTGCACAGTTAGATGTGTACTGCCAGTATATACAGCTAACCTTAACCCACTCATGCCCGGAGAAACAAAAACAAACAAAACAAACTCAAAGCATTTTGTATAGCCGTACCTAATAGCATATTTTGGATAATATTTTAAGAAACATCAACCAGTGCAACTAAAAGCATCCTATGGATATTTGACGATTTGTTTGGATAATATTTGAGGGAGAAATGTTCACTTAAACTCACCTTCTATATTGCTTCAAACATCAAGAGAATTTCTAAATTATTCCCAATATTTGTTTGAAGTACATCAGCAGACAAATTTTTATAAGCACTCTTAGGTATGAATAGGTTAACGTCAGCTTGAACAGTGGGGACATACAACACAAAAAGCAGCGAGCATTGAGGGAATACTGGAAACTATTTGAGAAATAAAAAAAAAACATGATACAATGTACCAATTTCAATTTTGTTTTAACATCTTAACAAGGTAAAGCAATTGAAGATATTTACATTTTGTTTGAGATTTTATATAGTTCTCTGGGGGGCTGAATTCAGCATCAGTCTCGCTCTTAGAGATAGACAATAGAATGAGATATGCAAATTCCATCTTAACTGCACAAGCAGATGCAAAATTTGAACCTTGATAGTAGTAGTAATGCATTACTTGGATTTGACCTTTATTTGATATCTTAACTTTTCAACCTATTCAACACCCAATTGACATCGTAATATTGTCAATAAATTCAACCGAACAGCTCACTCTTATGTGAATGCCAGCACATACCATTAGATTCCTCCTAATATACAATGGTAAAACCTTAACAAACCAATCAGACTCAGAATTTAATCCAAACAATAACTCTAGGCTTCTATGGCATATGCCTTTATGCAGCTAATACAGTATGATATTTCTATTGTCATGATGTTAGTAAATATTTCTGCTAGGCGTAGAGATGCAACTTTCCCCAGCTGATAGCTGTAGAAGGGAACAGGCAGTTAAGTAAAATGTGATTTATTGTTACTTGCAAGGTTATCAACAGCTTACAAGGTCAGTCACATTTATCACGGAAACCTCAGCCTGTAGTCTTTGAATACATGGATTTGTATTAGTTAACAACTTCGCAAATAGATGGCGCCATGTGAAAGTAGATATTCCATTAGTTTCCATTCTTACCAATAGGTAGCACCAATTGATGGATATGACATTAGTTACCCATTCTGTCAAAAGATGGCGCCACATGGTAAGGGAAGTCATGGTCAGACTGAGGTTCAGACCCTGTTACAAGACACAAGCATGGAGAATTTCATTCATCAATTTTACATTACCAACCATTGATTTCAACCAATTATTTATGCACTTAGCAAAACAGAAAGAAAGGTTAAGAAGTCAGTTAAGTAGAATATTCAATGTGATAGCAAAATTGGTATGTATAGAAATATAGGAATTTCCTAATATATTGTACAAGTTAAACATTGACATGTATTGCTACATGACACAACAGACAGAAGGTACAGATACATGGTAAGGCATGTAACATATGGCCTAACAGACAAAGGAGCCACACAGTCATTGAGACATAACTAATCTAACCAATGTGCTCAAAACAATTTGAAACTGATGTGCACAAAAGCTCGGACAACTTGGAATATATCTCAACACACAGAATGGCATCTAAATGTTTGAAAATGAATTAGTTGTTATCCCAAACAGAATCAACACCTCCCATTCCTTCTCAAAATATTTCTTTGTCAAGGAGATATTTCCGATTGTCTGAGTCAACGAGTGAACTACAATATCATCTCATTCCCTTTGAAAAGACTGCCAACATTTCATGTTAAAACTCAATTTCTTCATCTGCCTTCTATATCTGTAGTTTGTGCATGATGGTCAGCTGGTACCCCCTCTTCTTTTTAATTCTATTCATGAAGCTGACCTAGGGAAGGACACATACTTAATGCTTATAGCTCACACATGTGCAACACACTGCTAGTAGAATACCTTAGAAAACATCCTAGACAACAGTGGAAGCAGCGACAGGATATATATATATATTTATATATATATATATATATATATATATATATATATATATATATATATATGTATATGTATATATATATGTATATGTATATATATATATATATATATATATATATATATATATATATATATATACATATATATATATATATATATATATATATATATATATATATATATATATATACATACATATATGCATTTTACAACATTCCAAAACACATCTTTTATACTTAACACACCTTATTCTATACCTTAAATATTTACAAGTCTACTTTGGGAGAAACTACATACAGCACTGATATAGTAATTCACTCCAACAGCAAAGTGCAGAAGAAATTTGAATATCATAGAAAACAGTAAGCCAGTGAAAGGGATTAACTACATACAGGAAAAGATCTAATGGATCATTACTAAGTGGAAGATTTGAAAAATTTGAAGGTAGAACAAGTGTCTGAAAAGATTTAATGCTGTAGGAAGTTCAAATGCAATGTTTTAAAAGGTATTTGTAGAGTTCTTTTTAATTTGCAAACAAGACAGCCCTGTATTGATGACTCAATTACACATGGATACCATTTGATCAAATTCTTGTATTCATATTTGCCTGATGGCGGTGGCAATCAAAAATGAAATGGTAGAAAGAAAGAAAAGTGGAAGCACATACAAGAGGAAGACGTCAACAGCACAATCAGTAAAGGTTGTTAAACAACAGTTATGTGTACTGGTGAGTCAAGAGACATCTGTGGCAACTTATTCTCATCACATATGTATTATAATAGTATACTGCAGGGGTGCCTTATGGTATTTAGTGTGCAATATGGTTGTGACATGCAAAACAGACCAGTATTAACTAGTTCCAACCTGCTGCCACATACAGCACTGGAATAACGTACTCTTCGTGACATATTGGAACACCCACATACATAATTCATTGTTCCAGCATGATAAAACAAACTGTTAAAACATCATTTCATCAATCTCTTAACCTCTGCCGTAGCTCGGTACAGTGTGGGATGTATCAAGCATCTTCAATATCACAACTCAACAGAATAACAAGTAACGCTATCTTACAATTGCATGTCCGGAGAGTAACAAACAAATGCGCAAAGAAACCAAATAGTTAGAAGCTTCTACCTCCTTTCCCAAACCAAAGTGTCCAGGTGATCTAAAACAGAATAGCTGAACTTTTTCAAAATAGAGCAGAGCAGAACAGAATAAGTTTTGAGTTGTATATATTGTAAAAAAAAAGGTTCTAAATTAGGAGCGTTTGAAATGATTTGTAACCAGAGTTCCAGTAGCACACTAGGGCAACTGCTGAGACTGACTGGGAGAGTAGCAATCTAGGAACCTAAGAACTGCTCACAACTACAAGAACATATTCAAGCTTGAAATCAAGAGAATGGAATGCTTGTCTACAGCAAGTGTTAGTCCATTTATTCACACATATTAATCGATCAGTAAGTAATCAAGGACAAAGCTGACCCACAAAGGAGGGGAACATTTCATGATTTTTGGTCTTATACAAACGGAATCTTTCACATTTTCTAAAAATTGATGAACACAAAGTATTCAACCAAAACTGTACTTGTTATTTTGTCAAATCCAAACCATGTTTTTTCATTAAACACAACAATCCAAGACCAATTGAAATAATTCTTACACAATTGCAATTGTGTATCTTTCTATATTTTTCCTCAACAGTACTTCAAGTAAACAAAAGGATCTGGAACTCTTCTTGTTATTATAAAAAGCATCTTCTTCTCAGTCACGTGATTGAGGAAACCTTCCTTCCAAAAAGAACTATGAATTAAAAAGCGAAGATGCAGAAGATTTCTCTAATTTTCAAAAAGCATAATACACGGTTTGAGGTTAGCATTTCATTCTGAATATGCATTCCTGATGACATTTTATACAACATAACAATATGACCCTCATATTGTAAGTACTTCTTCAAGACGATTTTAGCAGTGGTAATCGACTGATTGTTTGGCTGCAGTCAGTAAACTTTGGGTCAATATCTTGTAGTGTTTGTTGATTTCATTCATCATCAGCTCTATACTGTCCCAAGCAAACTAACAGAACCAACTGAGAAGGATTGTGACTAATAGCTTTAACCACTAGCAGCCCAATTTCCTAACTTGCAGCTAACAGCTACAATGATTCTTGTCACGTAAACTGAACTTTCTACCACACCTGATCTGTCTACCAAGCCTCTACGTTGTAGCGCCCTTCAATCTGCATGTCTGTCACGAGCTTCTCGGCCTCTTCGGGGGAATGGCCGCCAACCGAGACAAAGGAGTCCACCACAGCCTTGCGCACGGCGGGAGGAACATTGCCAGCTGGCCCACAGAGGTAGAAGAATCCCTTCTTCTTGTGTAGGTAGTCATAGATGATTTCGGGGTGCTCGGCGATGCGGTTCTGCACGTAGATTTTGTGTTCCTGGTCACGAGAGAAGGCGTTGGAGAGGAGGGTCAGGGTGCCTCTGGCATTGTAGTCCTCCAGCTCATCTCCGTAGGTGAAGTCTGTGCGCTTATAACGCGCACCGAAGAAGAGGGCCATGGGTCCAACAGTCTCGCCTCGCGTTTTGGCAACTTCCCGATCCTCAATAAAGGCCCTGAAGGGAGCCAGGCCAGTTCCAAGCCCAACCATAACAAATGGTGCTCTGTGGTCATCGGGAATGTTGATTCCAGCAGCGTTGATGCGACTTGCCACTAGGTCCGGTTCCTTGCCCAGGCCCAGGTCGGTCAGGTACCTTGTGCAGAGACCATTGCGTAACTTGCCGGAGGGTGTGGTCCAGTCGTCCTTGACGATGCACAGCTCGAGGGTGCCAGGGTGCATCTCGCTGGAGGAGGCAATGGAGTAGAGGCGTGGCTTGATGCGCGGCACGTAGTCCACCAGCGTGTCCAGCTTCACCTTCGCTGACGGGTACTTCTTAAGCAGGTCTGCGTAGTGCGTCGTCTCCTTGATGTTCTCCTGGTACATGGACTGGCCCTCCTTGGTCAGGATGAACTCCAACTCCTTCTTCTCCGCCTCGTCTGTGGCCGCGATCTCCAGCATCTCATAGAACCTGCGATTTGGTCGACCGAAGATATCCAGCACTTCTGTGAACAGCTGCTTGGCACTGACGATGCCAGGCAGGGGATCTTTGAGACCATGCGTGTCCTCAAGGTTGATCACAGTTTCCGGACCCATTCCGTAGAAGTTCAGGAATTCTCCGACCAGCTCGGGATCGTTGTGGGCATAGATGCCTAGGCAGTCACCAAGGTTGTAGTTGAATCCACTGGTGCTGAGATCGAACTCGTAGTGGCGAATGTCGCGGTCGTAGTCGGGAGGGGTGAGCAGCACGTTCTTGTAAAGTGGGACTAGTCTGGTGCCAGCGGGGACTAGGCGATCTGTGGGCGCGGGAATAGCACCAGTGTCATCGATGTACACACTGTAGTTTGGCTCCAAGAGTTCCTTTGGTGGAGGTGGAGTGCCCAGCTCGTTCCAGAGATTGGGTATCCAATCGTTCCAGCCGGTCTCGAAACGCTCTTCATCCTTGTCGTCACCCAGGCCCAAGCCCAGGATCCTGTTTGCACCCAGCTGGGCCATGCGCTCATCCACCTGCTTGGCCGCCTCGTTGTAGAAGACGTAGGAGCTGTCACCGAGCCCAAAGACGGCAAACTTGGTGTTGGTGAGGAGATCAGAGGGAAGTGATGGATCCTGCAGGCTCTTCCAGAAGCTCTGGCAGTTGCCAGGGAACTCGCCCTGACCACACGTGGCCACCATACAGTAGACGTTAGCGAACGCAGGCAGATCCTCAAAGTCAAAGTCGTCCATGGCCATGCACTGTGCGCGGATTCCTCGGCGCTTGAGTTCCTGCTGCATGATGCCTGCCTGGTTCTGAGCATTGCCGGTCTCTGACCCATACAGGATGAGGCTCTTCTCGGAAGATGTCGCTTCGCCCACCTTACCCTTCAGGAACTCGAGCAGTTCGTAGTCGTCCATGGATAGTCTCTTGAACTTGTCGTGTCGGTAGTGCGCCATGTTGCCCAGAGCCTCGTGAAGCTGGTCGGCTGTGATCTTATCCTTACGCATCAGCTGCTGGAAGCGGTTCTGGTGAACCAAGAAGTCGCGCATCTCAGATTTCAACTTCCTCGAGTCCAGCTGGAAGGGGTTGTTTCCATCCATTCTGCGCCTGGGGTCGTAGCGGTACAAGGTCCAGTAACCACTCTCCACAGCTTGTTTCTGCTCAGACATCATGTCCTTCATGTCTATGCCCCAATCAATGCAGGGGGAGTAGGCAATGATGATGGAAGTGCCGGGATACTCCTCAGCCTCCTTAAAGGCCGAGACGCACTGGGACATGTTAGCCCCAAGAGCCACTGATGATACATAGACATCCTCATACATCATGGCACTCATACCCAGGTCCTTCTTGTTCTGGCGTTTGCCGGACGTGGCAAACTTGGTGACAGTGGACAGCGAGGTGGCCTTGGACACCTGGCCGCCTGTGTTGGAGTACATCTCCGTATCCAGCACCAGGATGTTGACGTTCTCTCCCTGTGAAATCACGTGATCCAGCCCACCAAAGCCGATATCGTAGGCCCAGCCATCTCCTCCCACAATCCAGTGCGACTGTGTGCGCAGCATGTCTTTGTTGTCATATATAGTCTTCAGCTGCGCCGGCATATTCTTACCTAGAGCCTTCAACAAAGTGATGATCTTCTCTGATTCAACATCACACTTATCTGGGTCATCGAAGAACTTGTTCCAATTCTGGAAAGCAGCTTTTAATTGGCCGTCCATTTGGCAGGACGCAACAGCTTCGTTGACCATGTCCTTGAGGCGATGGCGACGCTGTTTGGTCGCAACAGCCATGCCAAAACCATACTCAGCGTTGTCCTCAAATAGGGAGCGTCCCCATGCAGGCCCCTTGCCGTCAGACTTGGTGGTGAACGGGATGGTGGTGGAGGTGCCTCCCCAGACGGAGGAGCAGCCCGAGGCGTTGGCGATGACCATCCTGTCTCCGAAGAGCTGTGTGGCCAGCTTCAGGTAGGGCGTCTCTCCGCAGCCAGCGCAGGCGCCAGAGAACTCCAGCAGTGGTGTCAGGAACTGGCTGCCCTTCACGCTGTACTTGTCCCCGATTTCTCCTTTATCCGGCAACGCCGATGCATAATCCCAGTGCGGGCGCTGAGCATCTGCTACCTCGTTGTAGGGTGCCATGTAGAGGGCGTCATCGGGACAGGACTCCACGCAGACCTCGCAGCCTGTGCAGTCCATAGGGGAGATCTGAATAGTGTAGTTCAACCCGGCGGCCTCCGCTCCTCCCTTGGCCTTGCGCGCCTCAAACCCTGACGGCGCCTCTCGCGTCTCCTTCTTGTCCAGCATGAAGGGCCTGACCACCGCATGGGGACACACAATGGCGCAGTAGTTACACTGCGTACACTTGTCAGGCACCCACACCGGGATGTTGGGTGCGATGCCACGCTTCTCATACTTGGTGGTGGATGTGGGCTGGTATCCTCCAGGTTCAAACGAGCTGACAGGAAGTTTGTCTCCTTCGAGTGCAAGCACGGGATCCATGATATCTCGCACGAAGTCTGGACGCTCCTGGTCCCCATAGCGGCCTTCTTTACCTTCGATGTTCGACCAGCTCTTGGGGTAATCGATGCGCTTCAGGTTCTTGACGGCCTCCTCCACGGCGCGGAAATTCATCTCGATCACCTTGGGTCCTTTGTGGGAGTACTGCTTTTGGATATCGTTCTTCAGAAGTTCCATTGCGCGGTCGATTGGGAGAACACCTGACAGCTGGTAGAAGGCACTTTGCATAAGCATGTTGATACGCTTGCCCAATCCAATATCCTGTGCAAGTTTATTGGCACTTATGTTGTAAAACAGGGCCTCTTTCTGCGCGATCTGGGACTTGAACTGTGTGGGTAGTTTCTTCTCCATCTCCTCAATGGTGTTCCACGGAGAGTTGAGCACGAAGATCCCACCCTTCCTTAGAGGAGTCAGCATGTCGTACTTGTACACGTAGGAAGGGTGAGCACAAGAGATGTAGTCTGCATTCTTGTTGATGCCATACTCGGACTTAATTGGTGAAGGACCAAAGCGGACGTGGGAAGTGGTCACACCGTCGGCTTTGTGAGAATCAAAGACGAAGTGTCCTTGGGCGAAGAGCTCTGTGTTGAGGCCGATGGTTTTGATGGCCGTCTTGGAGGCACCCACCGTTCCATCCGAGCCCAGACCCCAGAACATGACCTGCTTGGTTCCCTCTGGGACTGTGCTGATGGGCTCTCCGTAGGCCAGGGAAGTGTTGGTCACGTCATCCTCGATACCCACCACATACTTCTTCTTGGGGTCAGCAGCGTTCAGGTTATCGAACACGGCCTTGGCCATCTCGGGTGTAAACTCTTTGGAGGCGAGACCGTACTGAGCGCCCGTGATGAGTTTCTGTAGGCCGGCGTCGCTGAAGGTCACGTTGACGTCCAGGTAGAGCGGCATGCCCACAGCACCATCCTCTCGGGTCTTGTCCATAACAGCCACCTTCTTCACGGTGGGCGGGCACGCGGCCAGGAAGTGCTTCGGTGACCAGGGCCGGAACAGGTGCACATTGATGACGCCCACATTCTCTCCCTTACTGTTGAGGTAGTCCACCGTCTCCTCCATGGTCTTGGCTGCAGAGCCCATGATGACCACCACACGCTCCGCCGTGGGAGATCCATGATAGTTGAAAAGATCGTACTTGCGGCCGGTGATGGATTCGACATCCTTCATGGCCTCCTCCACCACTGCAGGAGCCATATCGTAGTACTTGTTGGCTGCGACAGAAGTCTGGAAGAAGATATCTGGGCGCTGGCCCGTGCCGCGGATCATGGGACTGTTCGGGTTGAGCGCGAAGGCTCGCAGGTTCTTCTCGGCGCACTCAGTGGGGAAGATCTTGGCCATGTCCTCGTACTGGATGGGCTTGATCTTGGAGACTTCTGCCGAAGTCCTGTAGCCGTCAAAGAAGTGCAAGAAGGGAATCCTGGACTTGAGGGTGGCAATGTGGGACACCAATGCCAGGTCCATCACCTCCTGAACGGTGCAGGAACTGAGGAAGGCGAAGCCGGTCTGCCGACACGCCATGACGTCAGAGTGGTCGTTGAATATGGAAAGAGCATGTTTAGATATAGTACGAGCAGAGACATGTAAGACAGTAGGCATGAGCTCACCAGCTAACAGATACATGTTGGGGATCATGAGCAGCAAACCTTGGGAGGCGGTGAAGGTGCTGCTGAGAGTACCGGCCGCCGCGGCGCCATGCAAGGCACCCGCGGCGCCACCTTCAGACTGCATCATGTTAACATCCACACACTGACCGAGCACATTTTTCTTACCAGACGCCGCCCACTTGTCCATGTGCTCGCCCATGGACGTGGCTGGGCTGATGGGGTAGATGAATGATATTTCACTCATAGCATAGGCCACATACGCTGCAGCCTCATTGCCGTCCATTGCCACCCAACCCATGTCTGTCTTTGGTTTCTCCGACAACTTGGTTTGTGCGCCTGCTATCTGGGATTTGCTGCCTTGCGTCGATATCACACGTATCCCAGGGTGGTTTCTGTTGATGATATTGGGCAGAACCGATGGCTTATTTCCGCCGCTGCCTTGGGAATTTCCTCCCGATTGGGTCGTCATAACACGTACCCGCTGCGCCGAACTCCTGGCGGTCCTCGGAGCCGTCACCCATGAGGGCGAGCGGCGAAGACCTGCTGCTACTGCACGGTACATCCTGGTATTTTAGTCGTCCTGGGGATGAGATCCTCGAGCAAGAGGTGGCTATCACTATGTGATAGTTGTTCTAGAATTAGAACGTCCTTTTGAAAGTTTCAAGTCTGTTTTGTGGCAGGTACAACAGACGCTGCCTGAACATTTGGCTGTTTCCTAGGTTGTTGTTGGGCGACAGAAACCCAGACAATCTGAAAATAACAAAATAGAAGTGAATGAATCGAATGCATCATAATGTCAAAGGCATCACAGGTTCTGACGACACTTGTCAAAGAGATCTCCAGGGATGAATGGGTTAATCTTAAATAAAGCCAAGTATTCATACCTGAAGACATTGCAAACATCATTGAGATTTTAGATACTTTTGTTAAGTTCACAGGAAAATTAGGCTTCAAATTACAAAATATTTGAAAAAGAGCTATATATTTCCTCCTTTGAATATTTTTCAAAAATTATCTGGCCTCACCAAAATATTTGGAACTTTGATTTACTGTCAATCTTTTACTTTCAAAGCCTGCTTCCAAAATCTGCAGGTCAAGCCTCTCAATAAGAGTAATTTCAGAACTTGCCCTTCCGAGGCATCTAACCGTCAGTACAAATAACACCTGTTATAGTGTGCAACAGGCAAGAATGAGATGAATAATTAAAGTATAATATATAATTTTCCAAGTGGGTTGAGCAGATGAGAATGTTAAGATAATACAACCCCATGCATGAATAAAATGCAACTTTAAACATTATAATGATCAACCCAATTATGGTCACAGTAGCCAAAAGCACCCAGACAATTTAGAGGGAATCCTGCAGGCTAAGGCATAGTTTGAAAATAATTAGTTTGAAAAATGTGGATCAGATCACTACATTTATTGTCTAAGGTATAACTTTAAACACCAATTTTCAAGGAAACTCACTAAGTATGAATGGGTTAATAATTAAAGTCGTATACATTGATGTAAATGCTAAATCTTAAAATTCCAAGACTGTATTGCTTTCATAAGATTTAATCTAATCAAATATAAAGAGCATCTGCAGATTAACAAGAGATATTATGGTATTAATCTATATATCGATCTCATGCAATTGTGGTCTATATCTGTTTGTAGGTAAAAGGGGTAAATGGTTTAGGTGAGGGGTAAGGGGGAGGAGTTATCAAGGGTAAGTGGTTGTTTGCGAGATGAATATCCCTCTTATCAACATAAGAAGTGTAGCAGTTAAGTAGCAGGGGGAGCTATTGGTTGAGGATGGGAGTGCAGTCAGCTAGGATGCGTAGTATTTGGCATTTGATATCCCTCTTATCAACATTGGAAGTGCAGCCATGTAGCACTCTGAGACTCTGGGAGAAGAATGTTGTTTACCACGGTCTGCACTCCACTCTCAAATGCCATGCCCTAGATCTACAAGCTAGTCTACCCCTGCTATCTCAATACAACAGGATCCTTTCCTAACCATCCCACATCCGTCTTCTTGACAATGTTCCAATTCAAATGTCCATACTATGGAGATTTATGGGTTACTCAACCACAAAGTGCTTTTGCTGAGACCTTAAAATGTGTACGTTTAACTCCTGCCTATAACTTCTGTTTTACCCTTAATTTTAGATTAGCGTGTATATATGTAAGAACATGTTATTTTTGAGTGATATCTGAGCTAGGTTCCAAAGAACTCGTTAACATCCCTTCATTGACCCCTATTGAGCCATGCTTAATTCTACAATGTTTCAGAGACAACATTAATATTGGTACAGAAGTCAGCTAGTCCCTTCATTAGCCCTGGGCTACAACATATCAATAGAAACAATCTAAATAATAAGACTTGAGCAGTGAGGCGCTACTCGTTTTTTCGCGACAGCACTCTTTGGAAAATAACACAGCTGCAAATGCCACAAAACCTAAATAGCAATTCAACCTTTCTGCTACTGACTCAATGGCTTTCTCTTGCCAAGTCACACTCTTGGCAAGCACCAGTTGCTGCATGGTTCACCTTCACAATTCAAACATTACCAAGGAGATTGTTTCAGGTACATTTTTTTCTAACTTGAGGAATACCACTGTCAGTACTCATGCTCATCATGAACCTCTCGCAGTCTGTCAGTCTATCGTTGGTTAGGAAATATCATTTCTCTTCAGACATGTAATGTTCTCAACAAACTGCCCACACGTTATGGTTGGCCCGAGTTGAAAAGAGCATCTCTCAAAATGTAAGCCTGACTAACTTACAATCTAGCGAAACTTTGACTTCTCTTGTAGGTACATGTTATAGGTGGCTGGCACTCCAGTCAGGCAGACATTTTAACCCATTTATGCATAAAGAGTTCTTCTAGAACTTGTTACCTGGATGTATTATACTTTTGACAATGGCTTAAAAAAATCATTTTACGTATTTGGAGAAGGCTTGTTGGTAGTGTCCTGAAGAACATTTCTACTTCAAATATTTTCCCAGCTATAGTTTCGTCTGAAATATTTCACCGAAATTGAGAGGCTTAAGTAATTTTTACTTAATAGTGATGAACTGTTTTTATATATAACCTCGTACCATTCTAAACATATGGTTAGTCTAAACTCCCCTGTCACCATCTGAGGAGTGCAAGCAGTTAATGTTATTTCACTCAGAAGCCAAAAGATGGCAGCAGTGTCCTTATATTTCCGTTCTCTCCCTACATTAAACATACTCAGGGGAGAAATTCAAGCAATGGTGAACTTTTATATCAAAAGATGGCAACTCAAATGCTCACCAACTACAGGGTATGATTACAGTTCAGCTACAGACTTAATTTCTCAAGAGATATTTGAATTCTCCAGGTTACTCAACCTACCCCACACTGTCACTGCCACACCTCACATTCAATTTTAGTTAACATTTGTGCCAATAGATGGCACAATGGCTCCTGGTCCAGTTATTGGACATGTCTGTTCTAATTAATGTACACCACACTACTCAATCAACAAGGAGAGACGTTTTTAACCATATAAACAAAATGTAAACTATTGAGATTGAAATGAGCAGGATAGGATTCAAGCCTAGTTTCTCCAGCATTGGACTTCCTTTTCATTCCTAGTAATATATCAACTAGAATTGCCCAGGTTTTCTAAAAATACTTGCGCAGTCATGCACCTGTTCCCAGCCTTGGCTCTCAGTCCTAGATGAGTTGGCCTTGCTCTCTCGATAGATTGATCATAGATATTTATGGTTATAAAGTACTAAGTGTAGAAACATAAACTATATTATATGTCATAAAATGGCACCATCTGGTTAAACTCCGAAAAAAGGCCTCAATGATATCTGAAATGAGACCTTGATGCTTGCTATATCTTGTTTGCTATATCTGGTTAGATGAATGTGATACACACTTAGAAATCATCCTCTTTTTTAACTTGGTCAATCAGTCAGATTTTAAATTGGTTTATTAGTTATCATTCATTCATTTTAGGGATGTATGTACTGTACAGAGGCTGTACCAAGGAAGCATTTTGAAATATCAACAACTAAAGCACGTTTTTGTGAAGCTAAGTGAAAAGAAGATTTTTTTTGTTTTGTGAGCAACAGTTGTTTTGCAACAACTACATTTTGCATTCATCAATTTTCCCCCAAATTGTGAAAAAAACCCACTCAATTTCAATTAATTATAATAATAATTAAATGCTTAATTGTCACACCCCTTGTGTTACTATCTAACCACAGCAACCCATCCACTCGCAGCCAGGTAAGAATTAATTGCAGAAAATGTTAAAATATTGTATCACATTAAGTCAAGACTCCCCTGTTATTTGGTATTCTCTGTGTGCAGCCAATAGAGGTAATCAATGTTGTGGGCCATATATTGTGGAACTTTATGCTGTTCCCAGACTCACCTGTTTATTACCTTCTACATAATGGATGCAATAGATTACCTCACCTGACAGGTAGACCCTACCTGCAGTGGTAACCATGGCAACCAGCTGCCTATCGCCTACATCATGACCGGTGCAGTAGCGTCAGCAAGAGCCTTTCTCCCATTAGACCTTCCCAAAAGCACAGCCAGGATAGGAAACTTGCGACTTACAGCTGCGTGCAACATAACCATCTGCCCCGTTGCTAGTCGTAAGCGAATTCGGCAAAAATGGCAATCAGAACAAGACCCTTACTTGCCCCTCTCGGGAAGTAATATTTTGGGCAGAGACTTGCAATGTGACTAACCTTTGTTTAAAAGTAGCAGGGCAAGTAGAAGTTCCGGCGGGGCAAATAAATTTTAGGGGCCCCACTCGCCAGTCGTCAAGTTATGTTTTGGAACCTATATGTTGCACCCTGTACAGACAAGCCTCCAAAGTAAGAGAGCCAGTATCCCAATGTCCACCACTTTGAAGCGGGCAGATCTCACATATGTAACCCTGATTGCGGCTCATAGCAGGGGATTAACTATTGCAGCCAATAGACATGCTCTATTTTTTTCAGCCCAGTCCTTAATGATCCACAAGTCGATTACCGATACTTATCCCTACCATTCATGACTGTTAAGTGCTATAAGGGCCTGGCTTTATTCAGTTCCGATCTATCTGATGTGATATCTCACTAGGCCTGATTCCACATAAATACTGTTTCAGTGAAAACATCTCTCTCACCAATGTATGGGTTTGGATCCCAGACGGGGCAGATAAGGGTTGCAGTGACTTTGTTTTCCCCAGTAACTCCGGTTTCTTCCGCCACTTACGACTTGCTAGTCACGGATTAGCCTAGCCTGGTTCTCAGGCTGTGTTAGGTATAATGCCCCCACCACTATTATGCTATACATACTAAGTAGGTTTAATGTCTCTCTCAGACTATAGATGGAAGCACTGTTTTCATGAGTTGGGGCTTGATAACACACTAGATTCAGACTAGAGCTCAAGTGTGTCCCCCTTGAGGATTTACTCAGAACTAATACTGGAGTGAAATCAACTCAAGTCAGATCAGTGAAAGAGCCAGGTATCACAGACTTGTAGCTTGTAGCAAGTCTAGGATTAGCCTAGATATGTCAGGAAGTGACGATAATAAAAAATCCAAATTCATAGTTAAAAAATAAAGATAGATTATATTTTTCAAAATGATAGAGAATAAAGTTATCTTTTCTGTGCAATGCCTTTTTGTATGTATCTAATATTCTGCACAAGGATTGAAGTGAATTGTTCATTCATTACATTCATCTACTCTGATATCTTTTAACCGGCCTTAACCTAATTTTACAAAATAAAAGTGTCAACTTCCTAAGAGTTTAGGCCTTGACCTGCAAGCTTGGCGCCCTTTGAGTAAGATTGAAGGTTAATTGAGTTTACTGCATAAGGTGTTAATCATTAACTCATTCATGCCCACTGAGCCTAGTAAGGCATGTCTAGCTTATAATGAGCTAAACATTTAAATAAAGGCAGTATTTAGTGTACATATCTAGTTGGTTAAGAGTTAAGAGTTTCTCAAAGAAAGAGAAATGAAATTCAATAATATATTTCTTTTACTTCATTGACAATGGTAATCTCCAAAATGTCTGGTGTTGCCTATAACATCTGCTCACCTCAGGTAGGAATGTGTACATAAACATGACTTGGCTTTTGGACTTTCCTCAGCAGTAATTTGTTGACTTGCAGCTCAGATACGAAATACTTTGCCACGTGTAACAAGAAATCAATAAGATACAATTGTGTGTAATGTAATACATTGTTGTATTAAAATTTCTATGACGGCACAAGGCCTTTAATAGCTAGACTAATAATTTTGGAGATTTCTTTTCCAGGCTTTTGGAAATACCTAGCCATAAGCTCCCTGTAAAATATCCTAAGAACTTGGGATATTTTTAAGGGTGATTTTCCAGGTGGGGAGGATATTTACTAGGTTCAAAGGTTTATTATACTAGGTTATATTCCGCCGGGGGCAAATTTTCAAGGTGGCAGATTTTGTGGTATATGTTTATATCGGTAACTATGCATACTTAGGATGACTGTTGCAAAAAGAAGACTTTCCTTTACTGCATCTAGTAAGAGTTGAAATCATAAAATGTCACAAAAAACTAGCAGCAGTGTTAACAACAACAGCAAGTGGTTATTTTTAGCCTGCAGATCAAGGCAGATACATGGCATTTCCTCATTTGCCACTCTCACGACTGAACAATAACACACTCTGCAAGCAGAAACATGACACCAGACTAGCGCGGTCACTGACCAAACCAAAACACGCTCATCAGGCAAAAACGCAGCTCCTAAACTTACATTCACCCTAGCTGAACTAACGGTGGCGCGGGGAGCAGGGGAGAGCTACTGTGGCCCAGCTTCAACCCAATGTCCTGGAAAAATTGCATTCTCAGTAACTGGCCCGGTTTCAGACAGTTTTCTTGGGACCAACTACCTGGTTCATGAATTAATTATGCACTTGATAAGTGTGACCAAAGGCAGGGTAAGCCACTTCCTTGTTAATGAGATCAAAGAATATGGCTACATTAAGAAAATACATTCCCCTGTATAGTTCAGGTGTAACAAATTTCCTTGTCTCTGAGATTTGATCTGACTTAAATTGCATTCTCATGTCTGAAACAAGGACAGAATGAATTTGATTAAATGGTAATAAATCATGTCAAACTGCTAGTCCATTCCACATACTTCACAAATGAGAAGAGTTGAACCTCACTCATAAACCACTTTGAGGAGTTAATGAAATCATGCATGCTGATGTCTGTACCACTCACTGTAGCCTTCACAATCAATATGCCCTGAATCACAATAAGTGGGAGGGCTCGACGTTAACTTTTAAGGCCACCTGCCATGCAATTGCATAGAAACCAGTACATCTTTGGGCTTTCTGCAGAAATTTGAGGGAGGCGCAGGAGTATCCAAGAGAGCCCCGGGCTCCGGCACCCCCTGGTTTCGAGCCCTGGAGTGTTATTGGTATGAGAAGAATCGATCAATCAAAACAATTTTTTCAATTAACCGGAAAAAATATTATGTCAATCGTTATGTCAATTAATTGGTAGAAGATTCATCAGTCTTTCTGGCTTTGACATAAATTGTTTGCCTTTTTTAGCCAACACTGATAACAATTTTGAATAGAAACTTGAGTTTTCACTCAAAAAATTATGAGAAAAAAATGATTGTCTATGTATTTTAGCAATCTTAGGATCATAGCAACAAAGATATGTGATACAAATGATAATGATAAATATTTCATGCTTCGTCTAGTTCTCCGAAATAAATAAAAAAAAAAAAATGGTGGAATCGAAAGAAGAAATAATGTCAATAAACGATTCGTAAAAGAAAATGTCAACGACAGCCCTTATCACTCTGCTAGGACAGCAGTTTTAGTTGCTTGGTAACTGAGCTGGCTCTCAGTCCTGTAGACCCAGAATTAATCGCTACTTCATGCCTAACTAGGGAGGAATGACGCCAAGTGCTCATTGACCTTGAACTTCAACCAGACACAGCAAGGAAACATGAAAATGACTCTATAAATATATGTTGTGTAGATAAGTGTAGTAGCAACATTAAAGTCAGACATGCAAGGTTAATGATTAAAGCCATGCGGACATTGTTTTTGTAAAATAACAAAATCACATTCATGTTGTCTGTTTTGAATGATCTGACCGAATGTTAGTAAAATCTTATAAAGTTGACGACCAATAAATACTTAGTATGTGTACTTACCAGCCAGAGCTTATTGCTTGGCTTTAAGACTGCACGCTAATTCTTGCTGCAGCTATTGTGTGTACCCCCCCTGGTGGGAGGAGCGAAAGTGAGTTCCAGAGTCGCACCTACGGAGAACAAGGGAAATAATGAATTAGCACACACTGCTAGAGGAATTACAAATATCTTGAATGAAAAAAGGATTTTTTATGGAACAAGATGTGAAAGATAAGGTAGGTATGTTTGTTTTTCTCTTCAGATTTTCAGGACATCCAGGGATTACAGGGCTCGAAATGGCCCATTGCCCAATAATTCAAACTGCCTGGAATCTATGACAGGCAAGTTAGTTGTGCTATGAACTTGTTCGGCGGGACTACCTGATTCAGAGTGTGTGGGCGGACAAAAACCTAGTCCTGCTGAGCACGGAGACTATATTTCACAAAAGTACTTAGAGCGCTTCATACTAGAGGTGAAATTTACACGGCACTGATAGCAAAGAAAAGATATGCAGACATTATCATAGCAATACTTTTTTCTCATAAAATGGGGGGCCCAGCTACCTGGCATATGCTGGGGAAATAACCTGATATTAAGGGTCGAACTTGTCTTGCTATATACTACCCAATAATTTAGCTGACAGTTGAGGCCTGGTATTGCATACTACATATAGAGCACTGATACAATCCCAGTACAGCACTAAAGAGAGATAAAAGTAACGAGTGTATATTTACCAGATCCAATTGGTACTATAGTTGAGTTCCGCAGATGCTGTTTTAGCTGCAGCGGAACCTGCCAGTGCCAGTCAAAGGACAATCTGCACTTGGGTTTCTGAAACGGTGATTGAAGCCATAATTAGTCAAAACCACATAATTACCCATCAGATGTTAGGTATTACTCACACTAAAACTTAGGCCTAAACTACTATATCTTTCTGGTTACATGACCTGGTCTCAAATAAATCAAATTTAATACCAATCAAAAAAATAAAAATAAATAAAATTATGAAATTCAATGGAAAAAAAGAGTTTCCTATCTAAAATAACACAGGGCTCGGCATTAAGGCTAGCCTAGTAACCTGAGGCAAGATATTGAAGCTCAGCCCAGTCAAGGCTAGTAAATTCTACCTGTAAGTAACCCAAAGCTAAAGGGGCTAGAATAAAATTAAAATATCAACGAGTGCAGAAGTGAGAAAATTTCATCTGGCTCTGCTCACCTGGATGACAATTAAGATGAATTCAACAGTAGTGATGTCATTGATATGAAATTTTATCGATTCGATTAACTGATATATTTTTTGGATTCAATTCGATTCAACTCGATACGCCATAACATGCTCGTAGGGCACAATTATTTATAGGGATGTCAACACAACACTAATTTGGCTTCGGCGATATTACAAGCTTCACCGCTATATCGTACCTTCCAAGTTGACAAGTTCGGCAGGTGTAAGTACAACTTCTTACTGAATTATTTTGTTGTATTGGAGGTTTGACAGTTGTTTGAGTTTTGCAAAGTACCGATAAGCATACCGTTAAAAAATGAAACGAGTATGCACCAGTATTTTGTGAGCCCTAATTGGGGTTCAGAATATCGATTATTTCGATTCGATACCCAACCATTCGATTCGATTTAATTGACAAAGTGAAAATGTAGTTTTATAGATTTGTCGACTATCGATGACATCCCTATTCAACAGAGTACACAGCATTCCTTGTCGTAACATCAATGCAGGATCGGGTTAGAAGTTAAGAACACTGATTAACAATTTTTTTCAGTTAAAATGAAAAAAACTAAAACAAAAAAACCCCAGCTTTTCACACATTTTTGACATCATCTATTCAGGGCTAGAAAATTTACTTCAGGGCTAGTCAAATTTTAGGCTAAACCAGCCATGTTGTGCTAATAAAAATGTTTAATGTTGTGCCCTGCATCAATGTTTAGCATAGAATTATCTGTGGCTAAAAACATTAACATGAGTCAACACAAATTACATTTGGGATATTGATGGGGTTCATGCTTAAATGGATAGTTATGTTGTTGTTTTTTGTTAAACTTTTTGGTTCAAAATTTAGTATTGAATAGAAAATGATTGGGTATCCTAAAATATTTCCCACCAACTATTCTTTAGATGTACTGTACACAAATCTGAAAGAAACATAATGTTAGTTTAGACTTCTTTCTCACATACTGAGGTAACCGAGTGCAAATTCTATTCAAGTTCTGGATCTGGGCATGGTCTTTTATTACATAATAAAATAGATGCCACAAAGGCCCCTCAGTGTGATAGTCATTTCTATACCTAACCATGTGAATGAGTGGCATATTAAGCAGGGATCCACACCACAGACTGCCCACCTTATGACCTCAGCATTCAGGTCATTGTATGGAAACATATATGGCTAAAATCAAATCATCAACTTTCACTACTGGATACTTATTTAGTGTTGGTACAATCACAACAAAACAGATGCCTTCGAAAATAACATATTTGAAAGAAATTAATCACAATATAAAATGTGCATCCTGCTTGTATACTGTACACTATTCAAAACAACACAGGGCTCATCATTAAGGCTAGCATAATAACCTAAGGCTAATTATTGAAACTCAGCCCAGTCAGGACTAGTAAATTCTACCTGTGAGTAACCCATAGGGGCAAGATAAGATTAAAATATCAACAAAATAAAGAAGTATGAAGTTTCCATCTGGCTCTGCTCCTCTGAAGGACAATTAAGATGAATTCAACAGAGTACACAACATTATTTGTCATAACATTAAGGTCCAGTTAGGTCACAGATTAACAAATGTTGTTAGTTAATTTGAAAAAAAAATGCAGGAGAAGTTCACACATTTTTGAATGACTAGAACTAGAAAATGTATTTCAGGGCTAGTAAAATTTTAAGCTAAACCAGCCCTGTTGTGCTAATGAATATGTTTACAGCAATGTTCAAGTTGAGCCCTGCAAAAATGAGACAACAAACATTACATTAGGGATATCACTTACAATAAAAAATCACATCCTGCTTGTAAACTGTACACTATTCAAGGAAAAGCGGGTGAACATTTAACCCATTCAAATGCTTAAGAGCTCTTTCAGAAATTGGAGTCTGGATATTTGACAATTTTGACAATAACTTGGGAATTGAGAAAGATTTTTAAAGATTCTAGATAGCAAATATAGCCAGGCACTGTACATATGCACTCTGTAATCTTTATAGATCCTCTTGATTTCAATCAGTAGGTCAGCTTTAGGAGGACATGTCCTGTATGTATTAGACATTTAATGCTTAAGAATTCCTCAAGAAATTTAAATTGTTGTGTGGATCTGATACTTTTAACAATAATTTTTAAACTGAGAATGATTTTACGAAATATTTGAATATAAAGAGCTGTTGCCTGTTGGTTATGTCCTGATAACTATTTTTCCATCAAAAGTTTTTGTAATGATGCTATTGCCTAAGATTTCATTAAAATTGTCAGGCTGTTTTTGAGCGCTGTGAGCATTAATGGGTTAGATATATATACACATGCGAGCTATCCTGGGCTTACCTTGGACCTGTTGCTATAGTTGATAGAGCACCTTGGATGTCACCCAAGACAAGGTTGTGGGTCCTGCTGAGAGGAGACACCTACAAGCACACAAACAGCATAGTCAGATAATATGGCTTACAGTAATATTGCAGGCCCCCATGGTATCAGAGCAATAATCTTTTTCCAGTAAAAATCCAAGCAGAGATAACTTTGTATGGGGTGCTTTATGGTTTGAGCTTCAAAGTTGTTATAGACGAAAGGTAGATGGTATTTTTCTGGAGTTTTACAATAAATAGGCATTCCAGCAAGCTCCAGGGATTGTCCAAAAACAAACAAAAAGAAATGTATATATGAATTTCATTTTTCAATTGTTTCTGTCTTCATGGCTTATTACTAATCTAACATCCATATCACTACCTGCTCTTAGTCTTACACACAGTCACACTTATATATAAGAGCTCGAAATTAAGTTTTTTCTCCAGGGAGCCCAATTGCGTCTTCAAAAGCTACCTAAAAGTGCAGGGCTCGACGCTAGGTGTGAACCTATGGCCCCAGGCCAGTAAAAATTCCCAAAAACAGCTGCGGGCCACGGGGCCAGTAAAAAAAGACCTCAACTGGTCCTACAGGCCCAGTAAACATTTGAAGACATTCTTGTTCAAAAGTTTCCCACCAAGAATGTCCCTAAATGTTTTTGAAATAAATGAAGATAAAATCTATGAAGATAAATGTTGTGGTGAATGTTATGCAATGTTCTTTCTTGTTATGTTAAAGAAAAAATGAAGGACCAGTAAAAAATTTGTAGGACCAGCAGTTGCTAT
>OZ012690.1:33746232-33773732 GCA_963942565.1 Maea johnstoni
AACTCCATTCGTCCCAGAGAGCGCTTTTCGCCACTAGAGATCCGCCTTACTTACCCTGAACTCAGATCCATTCATATTAACCCAGTTAGCTAGCCAAGCACATATGTTAGAGTTAAAACGACCTATCCGCTAACCGGCGTATGAAACACGTGTTAGTCTAAAGAGCCATGGTTGAACAGGGTATGTTCGATAACTTTTAAGCCCCTGTTTCACATGGCCGAACCTGACCCTTCGTCCGCAAGTCTCAGAAATAAGCATGTTCTATTACAACGCCCTCAAATATAGGCCAAGTTGAGGACAGCAGATTTTAAATCGCTGATGCCTCAATATATGCCAGTGCTTGCAACTTTATGGCCCAATCATTTTGGCTGTCATAAGATTCACAATTAGAGAGGTCTGATTATTGATATCAAATAGTTTATGAAAGTGTTGAACTTTTTAGGTCGGCCTTCATCAGGAGAACCAAAATGGCATCATTTGACCTCCATAACAAACATGTCGCCTGCTTTGAGTCGCCTGCTACTGAGCCGCCGGCTACTAGTGTACCGCCATTGCGGTTTCTTTGGCGCAGCAATATTCGTTTCCAAACACGTTTTGGTTGTTTACTTCATTATCTTCTCACTTTTTTGTTAAACCGCAGTTTGACAAAGCTTGATTTCAAGATTTGTGCGTGAGGTAAATCGAAGCAACAGATAGTCGATTACAATTTCAATATGTTATCCAAAATCCGAACTTGAGAAAGTATATACAGCACTTTGTGTGCAAACATTTTATTTAAGGTTTGGAATATTGCAGCTAAGCATGCATGCAACCCATATTTCGTTTGTGCAATTTGCAAGAACACAAGTGTGCGTATGCCAGTGTGTCGGGTCTTCCTTAATGAACACTCACAGATTTTGCGCTTCACTCGAAAGATGGCAATTTTCGGCGGCAGCCCGGAGCTTAATCGTAACCGGGCAAAATATGTGTCTGGATCCACAAGCCTAGCCTACTAGCAAAGCGAGAAGCTAGAAAGAAAGTTCCATCTACCTTAGGGGGTCGTCCAGAGCGAACTCACTCCAGCAATGAGGCGGCGAAGGCAGCCGGCTTGTGCACAGGTGCTCAGATCACGCCGAAACTCGTCTTTGCGCGAGTTTTCGTTGAAGGTGACCTTTTATTTCAGATGTTTATGTTTGGACCTTGATATATAGGCAAAAAACGTGTACTCTAAACGAATACTATGGCGTAGAACCTACGAGCTCCGCCCAGCAGACTATCACCAGTGACGTCACGATCACTTATTGGCCAAGCGAAGCTAATTATGAATAATCTAGGCATGCGTTTTGGGGTGATCGTATTGTTTATAAACAAACCCATGCCTATATGTTTCATATTGTAAGCCAATATATATTGCCTAATTACTCTCGTTTTGCATTTATCAAAAAGCAATTTCACCCAAATACCCGACTTAGACAGAGTTGCCTGGTCACATCCTGACTGACTGTTACCTATGGGTGACGCTTTCCTGCGCAATGTCCTAGATACATAGCAACAAGATGAACGCCGCCATTTTGTCAAAATATCCCTTTTCGTAGGTTATCGATGCATTTTTGTATGAAACCTTTGATTATTCAAATTTGAATAACGCATGAGATAAGATAGAAATTGATGACGCCATGACATATTCTTGCTGCCCCAGTACTGACAAATTTGATATTGGCCTTTTGACATTGCAGTTCTTCAGCTTATCTCCTCTCGATCGTGATCTTGACAACCTAGAAGCAGGAGAGTAAACACATTTCATCAATAAGAAAACAAAAAAACCTTGCAACCTAGGGACAATCCGAAAATACATTTCATCAATGAAAAAAATAAGATACCAGGTATGCTTTTTTTAAGTGCACCGTTTTATTACCGTGCAACTATCAAATTCTATCTATCCAAATTGCACCCAAAGTGCACACAAGATCCGACAGTTTTGAGTGTAATTCATCAAATGTAGTACTACTTTACAAGAATTAGATGTTTTTAGATTGCTAAAACTTGCATAACAATACTTTTATATAAATTCCTTAATTGCTTTCCGATCAAGGTTTTTCCACTGTGCCATGTTCACCCTTCTATACTGAGTGGGTTGATGATTTTATTGAATTGTCTGGTAGACATTTGATTAGATAACATTTCCGGTAACTTGATGAGAGGTCCAGACCAATAAAAAAACTAATTTGGTAGCTTATAACAGACAGGCCATCTCTGATCCTTGATAATCAAAGCAGTGCTGGTGGTATATGTACGTAAACGTCTTTATCTATCGATATATCATTCAATTTCACCGGTATCGAAATTATATTTTGTCACAGTGAATATGTTGCTTTTAAAGACGTAGTTACCACGAGCGTATTGGTTTTACGTCATTTACTCTGTAATATCTCTTATTGATTCCCACACGCAATTCTGCAGTACACCTTTTAAAGCATTTTCCTCATTGCATGTGGCATCCACAAAGCTTTGCTTATATTATGGCCATTTTGATTATAATGAATGAGTGGCTGAGTTGAATATATGGTATATCATTATTCGCACTACCTCTCACTAGTCAATTCCGTGCTGGTGGGTGGTCATCTGATTGTATGCATGTATGTTTATCTACCATAAAACGAGTTTGCAATATCATACAATTCTACAAGATTATATGAACAAAAACGTTATTAACAGTGTAACGGAAAATTGAACAGAAAATAAAGAACAGAAATATATAGTTCTTATACGGTTTACTATTACTGTATGCTATTAAGCTCACGCCCTCTACACCAAATTTCATAATCTTTCGTGGAAAAAGAGAAGACTCCTCATTGCTAATAAAGTTGTATTTAATACACTGGTTAGATTCTCAAAGCACTACATGTACTAAGTATCTGTTTTATCCTGCTTAGCTTTAAGTACTCTACAGTACATTTCTGGTTAAAATGATACACATAAATGGTATCACTATTGTTTTCATAACATTGCATAGCTACATACGACAGCTCAAGGCATCCTGCAATATTATGCCACCTAGCGATAGCATTGTTATATCTTCTTAAATCGGTTACTTTGTTAATATTTTTTTATTGCGTTGTAGTTAATAGTGGAATTTATAGGATCGCAAAGATCAACCCAATTTTATTTAGCTCCCAGTTGAAACTGCATGGACATTGAATGTACGTACATAGATTATTTCGAATACTAACTAGACCGTGCATGTATGTACGTTGAATGTCCAGTGTCCACTGTATACTGTACATGTAACTAGAGATATCTTCAGGTATTAACAGATGGGAACAAACGACACCTCTCTGCAATGAACGTTTATAGGTATTCGTTAGTTTATTTGATAGGTAGTTTATATGTTATATTTTGAAATCTCGGATTGATGATGGTGATCGTGTTGTCCTGTTAAAACGTCATCGTAGTAGCTAACCCTGCGAGGCGGACGTGCAAGAAAGATGCTTGGCCATGGCGGCCTGCATCCATTTTGTCCCATATCACAATAAAGCGCCATATTATGAGGCCGCCATTGCATTTGGCGACCTAATTCTGAAGCTAGACGACTGCAGCATCTCTGCTTGCATCTCTGCCTGCATCTCTGCTTAACCACTACTAGTGTTTTCGTTCCCATGGAAACGGATTTTTGCCAGGACATGGATTTGCGTTATAATTCCTTAAAAGGAACAGTGGATATAGCACAAATTAAGGTGTTGGTGAGAAATCAAAAATTATTCATTGCAAAGTATTTCTGATTGCAATCGCATGGATGGTTTATTTATCTGCTGCGTTTCTAAATACAATAGCATCCATTACCTAAGAATTGCACCAAAGAAGGATTATAAATTATGCACCAGAAATAGAGCTATAATGACCTTTTTATTGCTCATCATGGCGGCCATATTTGACAGAATCGGGTCAGAGGCGTATCAAGGTGAAGGCAGCTGTTAACAACTTCCCGTCTGCGGTGACCTACATCCATGTGTGTGTAAGTCAGTATAACAAACAGGACCTGCTTCAATATGTATACGCATTGATGCAAGCTCTGGCACTGAACTATTCAATATCGACAGTCATTATCACTACAATATGAAAAAGTGAACAAGCCATTCTACTCTTTATTTTCTAAACTGTTTACTTTATACAGATTTTAGATTATGAATATATCCTGCTTGTTAATTGTTTATGCACGTTTCTTTTTAATCATCACTTTTTCATGTGCATGTGAATTACGTTTGAACAACCTGATTGGAGTAAATATTGCAAATGATGCATTTTTATTTCTTTATTCATTTACATTTGTTAGTTTAATATTTAACCTGCTCAGTTAATTCTACACGATATTTGTGTTTGTTGAATATATGCTGTATAATCTCTATCACTTGCAAATATCTGGAATAAAAAAAGTCTTAAATCATTTTAGTTCTTAAATGTTTATCTGTGTACTTTGATCTTATCCACATGAGGATAGCTAGATTAAGAAGCGTTTTGTTTGTGTTTTTATGCATTGTTTTGATGTTAACACTTTAAGTGCTGCAAGTATCGACACATATACACACAAATTGTTCGACATGCACATGCAGTCATTTAGTAAACATATCTTGTACTATCTTGCTACTTCTAATCTTCATTAAAGTATGTGGAAGCCAAAAGAGAAAACTGTAGACCAATGATATCTGCAGTGTTGCTGTGAAAAGGAGAAAGCGAAAAGAGATAAACAGGCAGAGAATGAAAAACAGGATGCAACATTGTTGCAGATATTTGTTCAGTAGCGATATACCTTATTTGCATGTTTTATGTTAACAGGGGTCAGCAATCCAATTCTCACATATTTACAGTTTTTTAAATTCGCTGTAAACAGCTGTTTAAATAATTATAGCCATTCATTCAGATCAATCCATTGTGACATTGAGAGTAATGGCATAAATAATGCATTGCATGAAAAACAAAGAGGAATAGATACATTGCAACGAAATATCAACAAGGACGATAAAAAATTGAACATCAATGGTCCATAATTACAGCACACATAATCATACAGAAATACTTTGATCAGTTGGTAATATATAACTACAAAGATCATCTTGAATGGAGTCCCACATTTATGGATGTTTTGTTGGTGTAATGAAAATTTGACTGGTAAATTTTCTATAATCTTCTGATTATTTCTTGGCCGGCTAAAATCAGAGTGTTTATAGTAACTGGCTGGCCCCGTGCACAGCACGGGTTTGGACTCTAAAATCCTACCAAATGAGAAAAGAAGAATCGCCCATGTATCACAAACATTTGAGGGAGTAGGAAAAGTCATATTCAATGTATACTCCCCCCCCCCCTCCCTTAAAATACACAGTATTTCTAAGAAAGGGAATTTCAAAATAAACGTCAAGTGGAAGATGAGAGGATAATTCAAGAGTCAAAGAGAGAAAGAATTGCAATAGAGAGAGCGAGAATCAGCTTCCAATCAATTCATATGATTTCTTAACCCCCTCCCTCCCTTTTTTACCCCCTCCCTCCATAATTCAAAAAAAGTCACTGAAGTCTTATATTGAGAAAATGCCAAATGAAAACACAGCAGAAAGATATTTTGCAAAATAAAGAAAGGAAGGATTCTAAGATATGTAAGATACAGGAGAGAGAATACAAAATTATAAGAGGTAGGTGAAACCAAAAAATACTGGCAGGAGTGCAAAAGAAATAACATGGGTAAAAGGTTGAGAAGTGGTTGCAGATTCAATAGGGTTCAAAGGGCTTTGTTAAAAGCCCCTAAATTATTCCATCAATTTTCTTGCAAAACCTTTTTTTTCTAATCTTGCTTAAACTCAATACGATAGAACTACTTTATTACTGTTTATACGAATAAAATCCTACCAAATGAGAAAAAAGAATCAACCATAAATCACAAACATTTGAGATAGTAGGAAAAAGAAAAGTTCACATTCCCAAAACATTTTTGACAAAGGTAAGAAAAAATAGTTTGCAGAGAAAGAGAAACAGAGATCAGTAAAACAATACAAACAATGCTTCATAAATCAGGTACGCTCAAGTTGAGAGAGATGACAAAAAGTAAATACAGAAGAAAAAAGTAGCAAATTATGATAAAATGAATAAATCAGAGAGAGAGAGAGAGGAGAATAAGAGATAACGGGAAAAGATTGATGCAGGCAACGAAATGCACAAAACAAAGAAATATCCACAAAGAGAAATGCAAAACAATGAATACACTCAAATCAAAGGTAATAGAAGGATAGAAAGTAGAAGCAAAGGAGAGAACGAATGCAAAAATAAAGGAGAGGGCTCATCAAATGACCTATATCCTCCTTAAATGACAACTGGAATCTACAAAGAAAGTAAAGAATACATAGAAATAGGTTTTTGTAACCTTTTTGCAACGATGCATTATTCCATAGATAAAATTGTATCATATTGTATGAGATAAATTTTTGTACAATTGTATTATTTCAGCTTAAAGTTGTATCATATTGTATGAGATACATTTTTGTACAATTGTATCATTTCAGTTGCCATTTTTTTGGCAAAAATAAAGGCATTAAATGCCCAAAATTTTAAAAAGCAAAAGCGTCAAGGAAGTGTTTTTAACATCGTGAAACTGTATACTATATCTTTATTCAATTTTATGGACCAATGTTCCTGAATATTTTGTAGAAGATTGTCATGTCATCCTTTCATTCGTTTGCGAATACTAGACCCCGCAAGGAGCACACCCTCATGGCTTGCTCAATGATGTTTCAATAGGAGCTGGCACCTCCCTGGGAACCCTACGCTGGCGTGGCACCCGCACCCTGCTCGCCTTATAAAAGAATGGGGATTTGTGGATCTATCTATGGATAATATGCATCTAACAGATCCCTTGGTCCTCTTTGGATTTGAAGGCACTTCTCTAATTTCTCTTCCTCTTTTTTTTTCTTTTACATGCTTTGCCATTGTTCTTCAACAATGGCAAAGGACCACTTTATGAAAAACATCGTTATGGCACTGAATGGCCAAATAGGCCGATGTGCTCGGAAGCCCTCGTTCATGATTCATTCATTTGCGAATATTGGGACAACCTTTATTTGAACAGTGAACCATTGATAATAAAAATGGCAAGTCTGTACTTATTACTTGCTTCCTTTTATGACTAAACTCGCTGTTTACAGTTTCTCTCCCTTTTTTATTGAGATCGACCTGTCTGTATGTAACTGATAAACAGGTATGAGATGTCTGCATAGAGGCCTACCTTTGATAAAATGATTTATAAACAACGAGGAATTTGACACACACACACACACAGTTGCTTTATCTAATTGCTTGCCACTTATGGCCATCCAGAAATGGTGGATATTGTTGGAGGATTTGTAAGCAAAGAGGTTGTTATTCCATATATGAAAATACAATACAATAAACGTCACAGAAGTCTCAGTGGAATATGAAATGGACTCGCCACCAGCAGATCTCGCCAGGTGACCTGTGGTATAGGCCTCAGTAGGGGGTTCCACTGATAGGCAGGGTACCACAGTTCTTATCCACATCTGAAAGTTTTAAGTGTCTATCAATCACTTTTCTTATCCAACATTCAATGCTCCTCCTGAATCTTGTAACATAGTAACATTTTCGCACTCAAGAAAAGCATGAACAACAGTTTCTTCTCTGTTACAGGATAAACTCGTGGACGAATCAGCCAGATTCATTCTAAAAATAATCTTATTGGTCATCCCTCTGTTATGTATTAGCTTGAAGTGCATAATTATTGAAAAAGTATCCAATGTAACAAGAAAGGAAGTGTTTTTAACATAGTGAAATTGTATACTATATCTTCATTCAGTTTTATGGACCAATGTTCCTGAATATTTTGTAGAAGATTGTCATGTCGTCCTTTCATTCGTTTGCGAATACTAGACCCCGCAAGGAGCACACCCTCTTGGCTTGCTCAATGGTGTTTCAATAGGAGCTGGCACCTCCCTGGGAACCCTACGCTGGCGTGGCACCCGCACCCTGCTCACCTTATAAAAGAATGGGGATGTGTGGATCTATCTATGGATACTATGCATCTAACAGATCCCTTGGTCCTCTTTGGATTTGAAGGCACTGCTCTAATTTCTCTTCCTCTTTTTCTTCTTTTACATGCTTTGCCATTGTTCTTCAACAATGGCAAAGGACCACTTTATGAAAAACATCGTTATGGCACTGAATGGCCAAATAGGCCGATTTGCCCGTAAGCCCTCGTTCATGATTCATTCATTTGCGAATATTAGGACAACCTTTATTTGAACATTGAACCATAGATAATAAAAGTGGCAAGTCTGTGCTTATTACTTGCTTCCTGTTATGACTAAACTCGCTGTTTACAGTTTCTCTCCCTTTTTTTTATTGAGATCGACCTGTCTGTATGTAACTGATAAACAGGTATAAGATGTCTGCATAGAGGCGTACTTTTGATAAAATGATTTATAAACAACAACGAGGTATTTGACACACACACATACATACAATTGCTTTATCCAATTGCTTGCCACTTATGGCCATCCAGAAATGGTGGATATTGTTGGAGGATTTGTAAGCAAAGAGGTTGTTATTCCATATATGAAAATACAATTAAAAGTATGGAGAAATGTAAAAAAATCTATGATATAGATAACAAAATATTTGCTTACTTCTATTTGTTGTCATCTTTCAAATATGAAGTTAAAGCGGTTCAATCTTTTCAATGGTTAAAACCATGAAGCTACGATGTTTCATTAGGAGCAATTTCGATACCCTCTCAATACAAGTCAATATCTATTAGCCAATATCTATTAAATAATTGTTTGTTAATTACCATGGTGAGAGACAATTTTCAAACTTATTATTTTTTTCGCTTTAAATTGTACATGTATTCTTTGATACGCATTTGATGACATGCTACCCATTTTATATCTTCACGTTTAATTTTTACCCCGCTTTCCTTTTTGAGTATAACCTTCTGTGTATACAAGATACCCAGATGAACTTCTTTTCCGAGATTTAAGGTCCCTAGTATCTTATCAAAAGCTGATAGCTTGATTTGTCCAATTATTGATATATTCAGAGCAATAGGGTAGTATATAATGCATGGTTCATGTCTTCAATTGCTGCCCTGCGGCCTACAATAGGTAAACTTACTCTGTCATGTAACTCATTGAATTGCATTTCTTGTGTACACATAGCCTTTTAGTTTTTGCATAATTATTTTGAAAGCGTTTATTGTGTTGTTATGAGTAAAACGTCCATTCAAACTTTATCCATATTTATCTGTAAATCTTTTTATTATGATTTGATGTGAAGTATTTAGTTCTAGGTATATATCAGAACAACCTGGAAATTAAAGTCAGCTAGTGGTATCAGGCCCTGTTCCTGTCTAGGCGATAACCTACCATGGTAATACCTTTATTACACCAGTCTTTTCTTGAAGAATCAAATAGATCAGGGTTTTCCAGAGTAGTGTACCTATTAACTTATGCCAATTGAACATTTTAATATTTCAAGCATAATAAAAGCTGCCATGGCAACGTCTTTCCAGAGCATATTTTAATGCTATTAGTCAAATGAGTTGCATTAGTGCTACCATAAAGATTAAATTATGTAATTTCAACCCACCATTTTCGAATGAATTTTCTGATAATCCTCTTTGATATCTTGGTTATTTTCCCACCCATAGAAATTCCATTTATTGTTTTATTTTTTTCAAAGGTAATATATGTATGAATAGGCTGAGGCAACAGTATATGTACGAATTTAGAGATGAATAGGCTTTTAGTAACTGTCAACTTTCCGAATATTGTTAATGCACGTGGACTCCAGATTTCAATCAATTTCCTGACTTTAACTAATGCATTCAGTTAGACTTGAGAATTTTTCATTCGAAATTCCACACATATACTAGGGATTTCAAATTGCTTTAGTCTGAGCAACACAATGCAGTTTAATTACATTGTTTACAAAAACAGACCTTAAATGGATGAGGTGATAGACAAAAGATATTCACAAAGCTATATGAGTCTGCGATACAAATTCATTTGGCAAATGTGGCAGCAGTAATCTTCCACCAGGTTTCCTCATATTTCTTTTTTTGATGTCCATTATATTTATTCTATTGACCTTGTTAAAATGTTGGCATTTTACTTCCACATACATGTAACAGACTACCCAGCTGAGCTCATACAGGGAGAAATCGAGAAGGCATTCCATAAGGCCCGCATGTCCTTGCTATCGCCTAAATCAACAACCAACGTGCAGGGAGAGGACAAGCCAAAAAAGACCTGTTTCTCATCACCCAGTTCCATCCGTATTTCAATGATGCGAATACTGTAGATTCACAAAAGATTGTGTGATGTAAATTTTGCGAAATTACAGAATATCGATGTTTGCGTTTTTTAACTTGGAGTGCCAGCTATACACATATTTCAATTTTGCATCCGAGGCTAAACGCTAAAAAACGCAAAAGTTAAACCAACGCAATCCTTTCCCAATTTACAGTAGTACTGCCTCAAAGACCTGGAACCTACTTGCTAGATCCAGCTCAACTAGACCCCTCAGAGAAGCTTTATTTCCCAGAGGGTTCAGATGCGCAAAAACAGGCACTACCTAGTACAGGCAATAATAAGCCCTATTCCTGATCATCCCGCGAATGGGACTCACCATGAGTCCACGCATTGAAAACAACAACAGTGAGTGCCCCTCTTCGAAGATGCCTCAACGTTGCGATCTTGAATTCCACTGGTAGGATGTTGTCAATTGCAACCACTAACTACTAGTAATACATGACCTGCAAGAAGATCACTTGCAGGTCATTAGACCTTCTGTATTGCTTCCACTGTTACAGTAACGATTGGGAAGGGAATACGTAGACTAGACCAAGAGATGCCTGGGAGAGAGAACATTTCCGGAACATAAGACATAATTGGGATGAACACATTGTCTGTAGGCATTACAACTTACTTGGGCACCACATATATATATATATATATATATATATATATATATATATATATATATATATATATATATATATATATATATATATATATATATATATATATATATATATATATATATATATATATATATATATATATATAATCTTGAGAGCTATATATGCACAATTTTATGACATTCATAGCGCATAACCAAAAGCCAGAAACAAAAATTATGGCTCGACAAAATGCCAATTCTATTAAATGAAATAGGTCCTGCAAATCACTTAGTGTTACACTTAGTTGGTATCCCATTGCCTGCGATTACGTGGAATATTCATTTGTCGTCATTCCTGTTAGAAATACAGCGCCATCTATCAAGTAAGTTAGCAACTAAATAGTCCGAGGACGTGGGTTGGGTATTGGTCGGGGAAGGTCTTAGTACTCAGGATCGGCCTTAATAGCAAGGGTCAGAGTGGATATATACTACTCGAGTAGAATGATCCTCACCTAAAGAATATCTTCTTGTTCTTGTTCTTGAGGCAATGTTGATGTCATTGACACAGCTCGTTCATTACATAAGCAAAACAGTTATTTGTCACATTTCTTTATTCTCATGAAGATACATGTTATACCACGAGATCTTTAATATACTGGAGCACCACCAGAACACTTAGACACGTTTACTACAATATAACAAACGACAAGGAACAAATCCCTAGAAACAGTACATAGATACTTGTATACCGACAGAAATCAAGTCTTTAATTAAAACCATTACAATTCCTTTGTTTAATAAGCCCTCTTTAAAGCACCTATGATATACCAAATCTCAAATAAAATATCAAACTGTGCTATGGGAAACCTAGTATTTCTCCAAAGTCTAGTTGTTCTACTCAACTATTGCGAAGAGTGTTAAGCTTAGCGGTTATCTGTCTGACGGTAACCATATAATTCCATAATTGAGTATAAAATCGGCGAGAAATAGTTTGCACCATTTGAAAGAAAGCAGCTGATTAAACCACCTAATAATCCAATAACAGTATTTATGAAACACACCGATAGTTCCTTACCTAAATAGAGAAACAAAACCTTTTATTGGAGTGACTCAAGTGCAAGTACTGATAAACAAACAGGAAGCTAGAAACTGGCACCTCGGTCCTCAAGGGAACAACAGAATAACATTTGCAAATCACATATGCATATAGAAAGTTTAAGATTGAAGATATTTACCATGCAAATAACATCGTCAACCAGTTCTTTCTACGCATTATATGGACTTTACATTATAATAAATAAGACTAGCTTCGCAAAATGCATAAAGTGTCAAGCCAAAAGGTGGACATACAGTCAGAGATGGACATTCATATCCTTGACGAAATGATAATAGGCTCCGACATTCTTAAGTATCTTTATGATACTTGGGTGTCTCACGTCGACCTAGAATTGCTGAAGTTATCCTGTACAAAACAGTGATTTATAATAGACAATTATGTAGTTCGTTTTGTGGCATAGTGTTTCATAAATAAATCGTGAATGTTTTTGTCAAAAAAACGACTGAAATGTCAATTTCATCTTTTCAGGGAAGGATCTTTTGTGGACAGTATTGAACATTTACCCATTAGAAAATCAATTAGGCGTGGGAACATGTAAGAAAGCTACCAGTACCCCAGACTAGACAGTGGCATTCCCTGGGTAGTGCGGTATACCATTAACAATTGGCTAGCCACGACATATAAGAGATATGGCAGAAAACGTGAAGATAAAACGAAATTCCAAAATTCAAAAGTGCAGAACACCAAAAACACAACAAAAGATTGTGAAAATTGAGCATTGTTTTGCAGTGGCTCCACCTGCCGGCAAGAACATGGAATCAAGAGGGACGTAGTCGTCTTCTTCTGGCTCGTTGTGGTACCGACTCTCATCAGAGTTGCGCATGCTGCGTCTTCCGCGACTAGTGCATTGTGGGAAGTAGCGCCCAGTAATGTCGTCGCTCCAGTAGATTTTGTTCCTGCGTCTGTTGTACGTCAGCACTTGGGTGCCAGAGAACAGCTCAATAATGTTGAAGCTCAAACGGTACGCACTATCAATTCTTGGCTCCCCCTTCTTTCCGCTGGCTGAACTGATTTCTGTTACCTCATCGGAAAAGGCTCGCCAGATCTGCCCGCCCTTAAGTAGATCAAAAGGCGCCCTCCTTCTGCGACACTCACAGGCATCAGAGAAGAGATCCTTTGACTTGCATTTTCTTTGGGACCGGAGTTTATCACTGTATTTCCACGAAACGATAGCATCTACACCTTTGGTAAATCCCTTCGGTACAGTAAACCTTTCTGAGTCACCACTAGAGCAACTGAACTCTTCGCTGATCGTCTTTGGGTAGCCATTTCTCAGCACTGAGGGTTTCCATGCAGGTTTGTTCCATGGGCGGGATGATTCAAACACTAGCACTTGATTGTCCTGAAGTAAAGAATAAACAAATGCTTTGATATGAGTCAGTTTGAATTTGGATTATGTATGATCTACGTTGCATTTAACAGTTTAGGTCATATTGCAACGTGATAGAAAGACAGAACACGGGGGAAATTCTCTTCTCTTCTAGTACAGTTCCACGAAGGCATTCAGTTCCTAAGTCACAATTAGGCAGACCTTCACAATGACATATATTTGAATTGCAATCAGGCGAACATATATATATATATATATATATATATATATATATATATATATATATATATATATATATATATATATATATATATATATATATATATATATATATATATATATATATATATATATATGAATAATTTGATGTAATAATAGATAATCTTGATTTTATTTCATATGGTAACAGAATATTACTTTGAAGAAGTAGGTTAGCTTGACGAAAGTATACTCCCAGCTTAATGAGTTCCAGTAGCCAACTGTATTGGAAGATACAGCATCAATGGATGTGGGTGCACCTGGCCACTCTTCACTTATCTTCTTTGGATACCCATTTTGCACAGCCCACTGGTCTTTCCAGAATACGTATCTTAAAACCCATACATATTCGCCTGCAAAAAAGTAGAAGAACATGAATAAATCACTCTGACACAAACAACTTTATGATGAGAAAACACCCATGTACTGGATTGAATGAATGATGGCTTAGGCTGCAACCGACCCCCTTTATAACTGAACAATGAGTACACATAACATCAAAACCTCTGATTTCCTCAATACAAAAATATCGGCAGGGGATGTTCCCAAAGTCTCAAACGCTGATTACCATGATACCCTGAAATTTCATTTTATGCTAAAAAATATCACGGACACAAATGTGATGGTAAGGTCGATAATAATACCAACTTTGACAATACCATACCCCAGTTCTATTCCCTGACCTATGGAAACCAAATTACCGCCGTCAGAAACTTGAAATACATAAATAATAGGAAAAGGCAAAGAAGTCCTGGTTGTATGATATGTATTGCTGTTGATTTGGTGGTAGAGGCTCCAAGCTAGCATGGCAAATTTAAATCCCTTTATATGCACACAGTTTATCATAAAATACGTCAGGAACAGGGAAAATGTAGGTATATACAAGCAGTCGTCTATAGTAGCCATAAAAACACGTCAATATCGACATCATGGCCTTACACACAGTAATGATAAACCTGTTGTGTGCAGCCACAATGTCACACACAAACACCATTGCTGCTAACAATAAACATACATTTCATTTCGGAAATCCAAATCATAAACTTTCGATCTGAAAACATTGCACCTATCTCACTCATTGAGTAGCAAAGTATGGATTAAAGGAAAAGACATTCATGTGTGACCAGTTCATTTAGAGAACACAGTGGACATAGAATATCCTTTGTATGTAAGGTTACATGTAAATTACTTTACCTTTGAAGACAAATACATCTCTTTTCTGTTTCATTATGGCATCAAAGTTCCCATCACAGACATCCACTGATCCATCGGGTGACCGAGTAGTGGTTGTTGTAGCCACTCTAGTGGTTGTTGGAGTTGTCTTAGTGGTTCTTGGTGTCGTCTTAGTGGTTCTTGGTGTTGTCTTAGTGGTTGTTGGGGTCATCTTAGTGGTTCTTGAAGTTGTCTTAGTGGTTCCTGGAGTTGATTTAGTGGTTCTTGCAGTTGGAGTGGTTTTAGTGGTTTTAGTGGTTTTTGGAGTTGTTTTAGTGGTTGTTGGAGGTGTTTTAGTGGTTGTTGGAGGTGTTTTAGTGGTTGTAGTTGTGGGTGTGGTAGTTTTAACTACCCTTACACCATAGAGTGACTGTATACCAGCAATATCATCAGTAGAGAGTGCGACGTTTGGTACACAGTCAGTGTAGCTTGGGAACATGATAGCACCCCTAGCCCTTGAGTGGTCAAGACCGAGGGCATGACCAATCTCGTGTACAGCAACCCAACGAAGATTAACTGCATATGGATGGCTGTTTGCTGAAAGACAATTGTACATGTATCAATGATAGGCTTTGAATTTGGAGAATCTAAATCTCATTGATCATCACTTTTTCCTGAAATATTATATACTAGTATGTCGTGACCAAGCTATGTGACGATTGTGTAGATTGATATGAGACAAATAAGCTCTTGATTGGCTAAAATCATCAATGACGGCTTGGTGAATTAAACTTAGTTATGATTGGCTAGATTGGAAACAAATATACTCTTTGATTGGCCAATGTCAGCAATGGTGGGTTGGCAAATTAAACAGTTATGATTGGCTAGATTGGAGAGAAGTTTCTGATTGGTGGATGACAGCAATGTTGAACTGGCACTAAATTGGACTAAATTGGAAACATACCGGAGGCCTGAGAAATATTTCGTTGATTGAGCTTACCATCAGCACAGTCTGGCTTCACCCACTTAAACTTGTCGTTGAAATGAACATCTCCAGATAGACGACCCGACCAGTTCCTGGTGTCGGGCCTGGTAGGAAGGAAGGCATGGGCGATAGTACTGGTTCTAAACACTGGGTCATTATTTGCTGCAAACACTACAGGGTGTGGGGAGTTGTTCGAGTTATCACCAAATACTATCTCGATATCTGCAAAGGCGGTGCTGTCTGTTACCTCTTCGAAAGCCAGTTGAGTAACATCCGACCACGCCTGGAATAAGGGATGGATAAAAGATGACAATACATCAGATGTGGATACAACGTTGGTTTGAAGGGATCGAGGACTCCCCCCCCCCCCCCCTTACGATTCTAAATGCTGATTCTTTTCCGAGAAATGGCAAATCTTATCTACTATTGCTGAAAACAAATGAGATATACCTAACTCTCCGTTAAAATAAACCCCTCCATCAGAGAGAACTAACCCCTTATACGTATCGGTTACTGTACGTTAATCTATCATGTGTATCGAATGAAAATGATAAAAAAGGACAAAGGGAAAATTGGCGCAGACAAAAGACTACCTTCCGTTTTTTCAGTCATTTTGCTCCGATACAACTGTAATACCAAGCGTTGGTTTAGATTCACTAAACACCTCCCTATATTGATAATTTGCCATGAACTGTTAGCCCATAGGAGTCTCTTCCCTTCTCCTTACTACCTGTTTCCACAACAAAAGAATAGTATAATCATTGAATATGTGTTTACGTGATTGGTTATATATAGTTATTTATATTAAATATATCCTCTGTGGCGCTTCGACTCACCTTGAAGGCGTCTATTATAATTTCCCTAGTTTTTGCTAAGGAGGTTTGGTCTGATTGCGGAAGAACTGGAGTGGTGTTATTCAAACGAAACTTGAGAGTAGTTTTTGTCGGAGGCCATTTATATCCTGAGTAAACGTATCTCCGCCGTCTGCGTGAGGTGGTCGTGGTTTGGTCTGGGAGTCCACAGCGAGGCTTTGCCATCTCCGCCTTGGTCTGGTCATCGTAAATACCTGCTCAGTAGGAAACAGTTGTGAAGAGGTACGGCGTTTATATACATACATACATACATACATACATTCATACATATGTACGTATATACATGCATGCATGCATACATACATACATACATACATACATGCCAGTAGTGGGCGATCTAATAAGCCCTATCAATATTTTGTCTACATAAAAACATCGGATTCTAATGATGATTAGTGGTCTGATTCAGTTCAGGTGCTACCATGCTGACTTGATAGAATATGACTAACATTTACTTTTTACCGATGAACAGTTTGATTTGTAATCATTGACATACTTTATTCATTTATCATCTTTCACTTCATTTTAACAACGCACATATATAGGATGTTTTTGTCTATACATCATTCGAATAGTGGGATTTTTTTTTATATAAACCTTTATTGACCTCAATAGCAAATACAATGCTAATCTAGGAGGTACAAAAAGAAAACAATAAAAAAGACAAAATAAGACAATTCAAACATCAACATTAAAGTAACATGGAAATATTTGCAATGGTCAAAAGTGACAGTGAGTGAAATAACAGAAAAAAAGGCAATTACAGGATAAACGCCACTAAGAGAACCTGTTTGAGTCAGATATAAACAGTTGGACTTCTCTGAATACTTTGGTGTTTTCTTCCTCTGATAATTGTTGATGTCCTTTTAATAAGAGCTCAAGTGAGATTTTTATTCCCGAACCCACTAACATTTCTGAAATTGCATTTATCATCTTAACTCTTATTGGCCTATACTGGTTACAAAAAAGGAAGTAATGATCTGGGTCTTCCACAGAGTGACCACATGAACATGCTGGATTCTCACAAAGATTCCTCTGATGCAAATGGTAGTTTAAGTTACTAAAACCAACCCGTAATTGGGTGTGTATTACAGATAACCTTCTTTCACCACAATAGTAAAATGTTGGCACTTTTTTAACCACAGTTTTACTCAGATTGCTCTTGAAACTGTTTAGTGTGGGAATAGATCTCACAGATATTGGAAGATTATTCCAAGCTTTTAGTGCTGCAGGGAAAAAGGATTTAGAGAAATAATTACAATTTTCTGTGTAAGGTACAAAATTTTGGGATTGCCTAGTCTGATATGGATGTTGTTCTGAGTTCAGCTTTGTCAGTAGGGATCTGAGATATTGGGGGGTTTTATTATTCACAATTTTGTAGTACAAACTCAATCTATGATGACTGCGTCTTGTTTCAAGTGATACCCAGGGCACTTCAAGGTCTAGTTTATTATGAGAAGTGCCTTTTTTACATCCAGTAACTAATCGAGCAGCATCCCTTTGTAATGATTCTAACTTTTCTGACAAGAGTATAGAGCAGTTGTCAAATATAACATCACAGTACTCAAGAATAGGTCTCACATGTGCCAGAAACAAAATTTCAAGGGTACGTCTGTCTAATTTGTATTTTAACCCTTTCAGCATATTCAGTTTCTTAGACACCTTGACTAACAACACATCAATATGATTAGACCAGTTTAGGTTTTCACTCAAGAGTAGACCAAGGTGCTTGTGGGTCTTGACCTCCTGTACAACAATACCATCTAATATTAAAGGGGGATGTTTAGTATTGCTTTGTTTTCTTGAAAATGTGACAGATTTAGTTTTTGTGGGGTTTATAGTAACAGCCCACCTTTTAGCCCAAGAGTTTATAGTTTCGAGATCCCCATTTAGTCGTTCTGCACAAGCATCACAATCATCTACCTCCTCATAAACTGAAGTGTCATCAGCATAAAGGGAAACATTAGATTGTAAGTTGTCAGCTATATCATTAATGTACAGTAAGAACAACAAGGGGCCAAGAACTGAGCCTTGAGGAACTCCAGCTGTAATTTGCTTGACTGATGAACACTGACCATTTATGACCACTCTCTGAGACCTTTCACATAAATAACTATTTAACCACTTTAAAAGTGAACCACCAATACCAAAAGTTTTTAATTTATATAAAAGGTGTGGATGCGAGACCTTGTCAATTGCGCGACTTAGATCTATAAACACAGCCCTAACTTCTTTTCCATTCTGTAATGATTCATATATCCTGTGTGTAATAAAACATAATTGATTGACTGTAGAGTCACCGGGTCGAAAACCTGACTGTTTAGGGCTAAGTAGATGAAAGTGGTCAAGGTATTGATACACATGGTTGAACACAAGTTTCTCAAATATTTTTGAGATGCAAGAAAGGAGAGATACAGGTCTGTAATTTAATGGGTCTTGTGTACTCTCTTTCTTATGCACAGGGACCACATGTGCAAGTTTCCAAAGTTTTGGAAATTCTCCACGTTGTAAGGAAATATTAAAAAGCCTGGCTAATGAATATGAAATGGAGGGTGCAGTCTCCTTAAGTAAACGATTGCTTACATTATCTGGTCCATTTGCCTTAGACACATCCAAATCTTTTAGGATTTTATAAACACTAGAGGCTGTAAAGTATGGCTGAGTAATATTAAAATCACTCTCAGGTATACTGGCTGGAGGTGGATCAACAGCAAAATCTGGTTTTGCCTGATCAATGAAAATTGAATTGAAAATTTCAGCCTTTTCAGCACTGTCTGTTACAATATTTGAATGCCACTTAATTGGAGAAACTGCTCCTTTGTTTGATGATCCATAAAAACATTTAGAAGCTTTCCACCAGTTTTTATTGCTCGTTTGTTCATCTTGCAACTGAATTTGTAACTTTGTAAAATATTCTTGCTTTGACTTCCTTATTAGACTGACAACTTCATTTCTAATGTGTTTGTAACTGTCTGTCAATGCCAAATTCTTGTTCCTTACAGCAGCCTTAAAAAGGGTATCACGTTGCCTAATTAACTGTTTTATGTCTGAAGTAATCCATGGTTTGTCTTTTGGTTTGATGGTAACAACCTTAAATGGAATGCAAGTTTTGGATAGGGTTAGGAACAGGTTAACCCACGCCTCACACATATCATCAACACTTTTGTTTAAAAACACAGCATCCCAGTTACAATCCTTTAAGACATTTCTTAAATTTTGGAAATTACCCTTGTTGTAGAGCCAAATTTGTCTCTTATAAGGTTTTTCTCTGGGCCTAGATAATGAAAGAGTGCCATAGATTGGACAGTGGTCACAGTTATGCAGTGGTGGGAGAGTACCACATGATTTAAAAAGACCTGCATTGTCAGAAAATATCAAATCAATACAAGAGGCACTATTAGTCCCAAAGCGAGTTGGACCCTTTATAAGCTGAGAGAAATGATAAGAGTCAAATGTGGCTTTTAGAATTTTTCCATCAGCAGAAACACAATCTTCAATCCACCACGAACTGTGCTTTGAATTGAAATCCCCCATCAAAATCAGGCCACAATATTTATGACATTCCTTAGCTAACTGAATACATTCATTAAGTCCTTCCACAAAGTCAAGTGTTCGAAGTGATGGAGGTTTATAACAATTCCAAAGTAGAGTTAACTGACCCTGCACCTTTATCTCAATACACACCAATTCTAAATTTGCTGGCTCAAACTGAGGCATATGAGTAGCAGGACAATCATCGGAAACATAAACAGCAATGCCCCCACCATGTCTGTTCCTGTCCTTTCTAATCGGTGACTGAAATCCAGCAATCACTATATCCTCATTTTTTATAGCCTCACTCAACCAAGTTTCTGATATACCAATAATATCGAAATCATTTGCAACTGCAAAACTTGTTAACTCATCAAACTTTGAAGTGTTAGAATTATCATCTTTAGCCAGAAGGCTTCTAATATTCAAATGACACAAAGTTAACTGCTTTAAAACAGGCCCAGGATTTGATTCAATATCACCTGCTAAAAGAATTAGATTTGGTAAAACCATGTGGCAAAATAGAAAATTTGGCAAAATAAAATTCCAGAAGTAGAGCTGTGACAAAAGAGCTCTTTTATTGCCAGTACAGTGAAAGATGCCAATAGCGGTCCTGTAATCCTCTAAGTAGCTACCCATGATCTGTTTTTGGAAAACTATTCTCATGTATTAAATTATTATGTACAGTATCATGTTGGCCATTTAAATACTGCCACCAATAAAGTTTACCATTATAACCATGCAATAGATAAAAGTTGAACTCATACATATTGGACAAACAAAGAAATAAAGAACAAGTAATTAACATGAAAGCAAAAGTAGCAAAACAAGGAAAACAAACAAAGTACAATTTACCATAAAAGTTGAACTCATACATATTGGACAAACAAAGAAATAAAGAACGAGTAATTAACATGAAAGCAAAAGTAGCAAAACAAGGAAAACAAACAATTTACCCACAAAGACAGTTGTGATTTAAGGTAATAATTCACAGAATATAAATAAATTCGGAATTGTAGTTGGGAGGTAAAACACACCAATTAAATAAATTGAATGAGCATGGATCAACTAGTCTCCTAGTGTAGTAATAACAACTTAAGTTACCTAAGAGAGACAGCCTAAGAGAGACAGTTGACTGCAGTGTCACCTACTGATAGAAACATCAACCAGTCAAACAAAAGTAATTATTTTGAAACAATATGTTTAGGTGTAATAATAGTAGTGTGACAAGAACACCATCTATTGCCATTAAATTCATATGCTTACATAGAATTTGTGTGACCAGACATGACGAATATATCAGGGTCCTTTATTTGCAATGTCCAGGACAGTGTCTATGCTGTCAAATAAATCCAGTGTAGTAACTGTTCCATTTTCGCCCTTGATGAACACAGACCCATTTTTAGTCCAGGCTGTTTCCACTCGTACATGCCCTTTTGCCCTGTGAAAGAGACCTAAGTTTTTACGAGTAAGATCCTCCACTATCACTATGCCAGTATTTTTAAGCTTTTTTCTGTTGATGAGCATTTGTGTACATGGATTTCTGTAAACAAATTTAACGATGATTGGGCTAGGACCAGTCCTGTTTTAGTTGGAAGTCTGTGTGCAACATCTATGTCCGATGGTTTCAAGTCGACCCCAATATTCTTCCCTATCTGCATGACTGTATTCACACAATCCTCCTTTGAATGTCTCGGTTCACCCTCTTCATTTTCCCTTTCAACGCCAAGGATCCTAAGTGTTGATCTGCGATTGTATTGGTCTGTGCTGTTTGATATCATAACAGCTTCTTTAGCCAGTTTATCATTTTGAGAACAGCTGCTCATCAACTCCGAGATCTGTTTTTGTTGGGCAGAAACTTGATCCCGCAATCTGTCATTTTCTTTCTCCAAGATAAAGAACTGGGCATCATATTGCTCCTTGACATCTTTGATGATATCACCCCTTAGAGACTTCACGGCCTCTATCACCATTCCATGGATGCTGCCCTCCAAATTTTTGAGATGATCCCCTGTAAGCAGTTGGTCAAATTTTGCATTTAGGTCCCTCAGCTGCACATCAGTGTTATCCAGCCTTGTATTCAGTGCAGAAAAACTCTCATGTAAATCTGAGCTGGCAGAGTCATTCAGTGATATATCCTCTAAGGATGAGCTCTCATGCTTCCTCTTGGGAGTTGGCTGTTGAGACTTCATAGAAGCTGTTGAGTTTGGTTTAGGGGTGCTTGCAGCAGCAGGGGTTCCAGTGGATTTTGACTTTGAGGCAACCCCTTTTCTTGTATCAGTCCTTTCAATCTGGCTCATGGTGGACACTGTTTCTAACACCTCTCAGCTGAGTATTGTAAACAACCAACTGTCAGAACAACCTACAGATTTTCAGATGAATTTCACCTAAAAGTTCTCCATTTACATTTGTTTAATCCCAGTCAACTGCTGTTCCTCATATTCTCTGAGTGTTCATAGATCTTATTGTCATCTTTGTGGTAAGTTGCAAGGCCTTATTTCATAGTAGTCTTGAGATCCATTGGAGCCCTTGTGCAGAAGATGTTTCTATGACCATGACCTTGACCTTGATAGTGGGATTGAGCTTCTACTTTTCCTTTTGGATGCGAAATTGCTAATATCAACAAGGCCTAGCGTTGAACTCTATTGCTAAATGGCCAGAGTAAACATAGCAACACGTAGGAGAACGAAATATAAACATTTTGTTTGGACTGTTACCATTCCGATTGTTACCATAAGCTGACCAAGCCCACTGCCACGCCCACGGCGACACACTGAGTCACGATGTGAAATTAGATAAAAGCTACCTTTTTGCCACAAGAAGAACGATTATGAACTTTATTTTTCTGTTGAATATTAGTCCTATTTGCACTGATATTCTTGGTTATGATAAGTTTTGTTTATCGTCACTCTTTCTGATGTAAACCATCATGACAAACCAGGTGTGGGTGGTGGCGGAGACCGGAGTACCCGAAGAAAACTACCGCCTAGCCTTCTAAGTCACTGGCAACTTTCCCAATACCCCGAGAAGCAAACAGTCAACACCTAAGTCCACTCGGCTATCAGGACAGTCACAGTTAAGGGGTGAGAGAGTACTCTAGGTAAAATAATAGCAACTATATTACCTGTGACGGGGATATCATGGTTGGTTTGGTAATGTCGTAACATGGCTGTCATCTGGTGATCGGCTGTGGCAGAGGCGGCAGTGAAGGTGGCGGAAAAGCTGGAATCGGGCGCCCCGTAACCTAGCCGTGACATCTCCGCCTACAGGCAAGGAAAGGTACATCATGAGTGGCCATCTTCTTGGCAAAAGGAAAAACACTACTGCCGAGGCGAGGAAAGGAGACCTTTAAGTATCCAGAGTTTATTTAACACGTACTGTTTCAAATGGTATTCACACAACTGCTGATGCTGCTTCCGATATTCTTTCTGCTACTACGACTACTCTGTTGTATCATTTTGTTTATATTTATTCAGCCTCAAGCAGAGGTAATTATTCTAGGTTCGTTTGGCTCTTGAATCACGTCAATTTAGTTAAGTACCCCTCTGGGCCCTTGTTCGTTTTTTGTTTTCTTTTCACTTCTATGTGTTACTTTTGTTTTATCTATGTATCATATGTACAACTAAAGTACAATACACTACTACTACTACTACTACTACTACTACTACTACTACTACTACTACTTCCTCTTATGATTTTGAAAGCATTACGCCAATAATAATGATCATTATTGAAAACGATAGAAATGGTTATTGCAAGTTATCGAACATGCAGTGTAGATAACACATGATTTGATATCTGTTGAATATAAAGATGACTTATTACTCACCAAAAGGTTATTTTTCTCATTGGCAGACATACCGATGGAGATGTCATGTTCGTGGGTGGCATATGTCACTGCCAGTATAGCCACTGTCATATGCTGTAAAAGGAATGATGCCGCCCCCAGCATTGTATAATCGTTGTAGGGTTCTTCTCTGTTTGCTACTTCATACCAATACTGGACCTGGCAGGCGAGGGGTGGCTACTTAAGACCCGCTTCGCTAATCCCTTATGTTGGCACCTCGCCCTCCAAATACTTGCCAAGTTTATAGGTATTTCACGACACTTATGAAAACAGAGGGCGACCATAGTGCTTTGGTCACATTGCGTTTTATATTGTGTGCTGTCACGCACTCCGAAACAAACAAAAAAAAACAACAACAGATATTTTACTTCACCATCTATATATATTTTTTTCGTATTCCATTGAGAGGTAAATATTTTGAATTAATATGTAAGTAGTACACATAAATCGAGATTCACTGAAAACCATATGCACAAAAACGTACAACTGGACGATGCCAGTTTTCTGTCAAATTCTCGGATGTCCTGTCGATGAAATGCTCGATGAAATGCTACGCTTAATGTTTTATCTGAAAATTGAGATTCATTCTACAAAAATGGGAAATGCAGTTAAGTGAGTTTCCTAAGTAAAAGGGAGAACCCTACTCGATACCCGGGTCATCTTTAAAACTTAGATATCTGAAAACTGAGTTGAAAGTAGACAACGGCATTTATGCTATTGTGTAGGTTACATCTCATTGTTACAAAATAACGATAAACTTATCAATAATAGGCTATTTTGAGTTGATGTCGCCTTTACGAACCTATCTGGCTGTAATTCGTTTTTTTGGCAAAATGTCAAGACTCACCCTTTACTTGAAAATCAAACTCTACCATTTGATCTTTCATGTCTTTAGTAAGGTTCAAGGTCCTACATCAACCGGCAATCTACAAGATGAGCATCTTAAAACATTTCTGAATGTTCCCATGAGCCTCATAATTATTAACAGCACATGGTTTACGTAGTAAATGCTGATTTTCAGGTCCTGTCATAATACGAGGTACCTGCGACATGACCTTGTACCTAGAGGGGATTCATATCTGCTTGGACCAACATACTTGAGGTTGCTCATCTAAGATATCTGTCATATTCTAAAACAATGGCTTCGAAGACCGTATCATTATTCTATTTCAAAAAAATGAGATGAAAATATAGGTCAAAATGGTCTAGCTCGAAGGAATCTGCATGGTCAAAGCACACAGCCATGTCGTATGGGACCTATTTAACAAGGAAGACTCAACGGGCCCCGCCCTTTGTTCTTTTGACCGTACAACAGTAGAAAGTTGCTAGGTCACACATCGTCTGAAGATCTTGAATATAAGATTTGAGATATTTAGAAGATTTTTGAAAAGGGTTATTAAACCTGATATAACTAAAATCAATACTTTCAGTCAACATTTTTAGAAAATATTGCTTTGTTAATAGAATATTTGTGTATTTGTGTATGTGCATTGCCGAGATGTAACTGGTTACAGGGCGTACCGCTCAGTGGTGATAAGGAGAACAACATTTCAAGCATTATATACCTGCGTGGCCATCTATCTGACGATCAATAAACTATTTACATTTACACTGTCTTCACTGTATTTATTTTTTTCCTAATATCATTCGTCCTTACTCACAAGTCATGAGATTGTCTCTACTCGACACTATCTCTAGATTTATTGTAGTATCTATACATCTGTGTTATATTTCTGCCTGCAACATTCAAGAACTTATTCAACATACTCTAGTTCATGACGTTCATTTCCGAGCATGGTATTTTAATACCTTATCTGAGCTTTCAAGTATTACTTTACCCATATCGTTTTCAATATTGTGTAAATTGTCAAATATATTATTTCTTTCTTTTTGTATGAATGGACTTTATAATACCAGGTGGTTAACATCTTCTACAGCACTGAAATCACATGATATGCAGGTTTAATTTCCCACTGTACCATTTAATCTGTAATTATGTGTCTTTAGCATGCTACATCCGGAGACCAAGTTTGCTATTGCTATCCAGTTCCGCACTATCCATAAAAGATTCTACACGAACGATAAACTCTTCAAAATGGGCATTAAAAATTCACCACTTTGCTCATTGTGCAAAATAGAACGTGACAGTGTAGAACACATGTTATTTGATTGCCCAGTATCTAAGGATTTATGGCTCAATGTACAGAATTGGATAGTGGAACTCGGTATCCCAAACTACATTATAACTAAGGAAAAAATAATCATGGGGGAATTAGAAAGAGCAATATGCATCAATAGTATTATTTTATTAACGAAAAAGATTCTTTATAATTGCATGAAAGAGACAAAAACTCCTCATGTCCTGATGGTTAAAAACGAGACAAAGAATTTTTATTATCAAGAAAAGTACCGCCTATACATGAAAGGTAAAAAACACCAGTTTGACAAGAAATATTCTTTATAACAAGCCATATATGAACATACATAGAGCTTTGGTCAACACAATGATTCTGTATTTGTACACTGTATACTATTCTTATATGCGGATTGAATAAAAATGATTTAAAATTAAGAAAAAGTTTGCTATTGTTTCTACTGTGTGTATATATCTGTACCCCATGTCTGCTGAAAACATCAAAATGAGGCATCCATCCTCCCCTACTTCTTCATCATAGAGTTGTAAGTTTTTTTCCAAAAGCACTGACACTTGCCGCTCTTGTTTTTCTACTTCCCATACCTTTTCCCACACTAATGTCTAACAAGTGGGTTATGTCAAAGAAGTATTCACCACGGATCATTCCCATAACCGCTTTGTATAGTCCTAAATCTATACTTGCTACGAATATCTCAAACATAGGGCTGTAGTTACTTATTTGTACATTAACCCCGAGGTCTCCATTAAACTCTTCAGTCCTGTGTGCTAGAATGTGCTTACATGCATCTTTTTTGTTACATATTGTGTTTACAAACAGCACTTTCTTTACTTTTACATGATTCACCAAGGACAGCCAACCCAGGCCTGTAAAAGCGATATTTAAAAGAGATGCTATATAACCAAATCATCCCCATCAGCAATTGTGATATTAGTTGAGTTGGTTATATTCACAGAATTAGAACCAACACCCTGGTCGTGAGGCATTGGCACCAGCAATCGTATGAGCACACTAGTTAGAAGTAGGACAATAATGATAAAGGATGCAGCAACTCTCTTGTACACCGCCCGCTTATTATCTAATCCATCTGATGAAGACACTGCTGTCTTCTCTTCCCCCGAGTACTTCAGGATGGACTTGCTGCTGATCAATTGCATGTTCTCCTGTCTAGCACGTGTGGCTTGAACTGTGTTACAACCTACATCTGAAATATGAGAAATAAGATTATTAATCTATGCTCAGTTGTGGGCTAAAGCTGGAAGACGATTGATCAATCCATGTCAGTACAAGCCAATTTACAAGGATACCATCAATGTTTTTCACAAA